>OY730193.1:58433864-59636769 GCA_963422505.1 Pseudognaphalium luteoalbum | reverse complement strand
CACTGGATGTAGGACCATATTCGTGTAGGGTTGGTGTAAATAATTTGCTGGATTGTGAGGACCAGTCTCTTTTCAAAGCTCATCCAATTCCTACGAAGATAAGGTCTGCAGTGTCATACAATACCATCATAATCATCAGTTTAACAACATAATAGGTCTAATTAAAAATAAAGATAACTAAAGATAAAATAAGCTAGAAATCGTCTAGTAAATCATCCATGTCTGGATCAAATGCTGCAAGTGCGTCAGGATCTGGATCTGAAGTGCGTGATAAGGCAGCAGTGTGATCAGACACCATGGGTGCATCAGTGGGATTCTGAGGTGGCCTAGAATAAGCAACAGCAGTGGGAGGAACAGTCTGTGGTGGGGCAGCTGGGAAGAAGGACAATGGTGTGAGAGCTGGCCTGGGACCCTGACCAAGCTGATACGGCTGGTCGGCGAGTTTCGGCAGTCCCATCGCTTCTCTGATCTCGGACTGAGAGCTACGCTGAATCGAAAGCTCACTGAGCATCGCCCAAGTCACTATCGGATCTGAAGTGGTAACTCCGAAATCAAAAAGTGGGGCAGATACAGGAGCAGCTTGAGCATGCTCATCGGTCGTGGTGGTCATCTTCTTTCTTTTTCCTCTGCGGGTCCTCTTTTTCTGCCGTTTCTGAATAGCTTGTCCTGAGGTCTCAGCTGAAGCGTCCATCCTGAAACATAAAGATAAACAGGTAATGCTGTAGTTTTATTATGGGTATACAAATGCAAAATAATCAGATGACTTCGAGAAATGTTTGTTTAGATGTTAAAGCTTTCTGTTCATTCGCGTTTGTATACTATGAATAAAACTTATCTGATGTATATGTAGGCATGTAGTATTGTCAGATACTTGGGTTATCCTGCATCGTTAGTTTAGGGATGATAATACTAAAGCAAAAATAACTAAGAAATAATATAGGATAAGCAATGGGGTGCCTCCCAAGAGCGCTTGTTTAGAGAGTCTCTAGCTTAACTCCTTGTACCTACTAGTCGGCTCAAGGTGGTTCAAAGATATAGACTTCCTCACCAGTAGGGAAATCTTCGATGTAGTGCTTTAAGGGATGGCCATTGACTTTAAAATTACTGTCCGGGGCTTCTAGTTCGACCGCTCCGAAGGTAAAGACTTTTGATATAACAAATGGTCCGCTCCACCTTGATCTGAATTTGCCGGAGAATTTCTTGAAGCGCGAATTGAAGAGAAGAACTTTGTCTCCGGGCTTGAACTTAGAATATTTGAGTTTTGCATCATGAGTATTCTTTGTTCGTTCTTTGAAGTGCAGAGAGCTATCATATGCTTGGTCTCTTAATTCGGCTAGTTCATTCAGTTGCATTTTCCGATGTGATCCAATTGCAGAAGGGTCTAAATTACAACCTCTTAGCGCCCAGTGAGCTTTATACTCCAACTCTATCGGTAGATGACACGCTTTTCCGTAGACCAGTCTGTAAGGCGTGGTTCCTAGTGGTGATTTATATGCGGTTCTGAACGCCCACAGAGCATCGTCTAATTTTTCAGCCCATCTTTCCCTATGATTAACCACGGTTCGTTCTAAAATTCTCTTGAGCGCTCGATTCGTCACTTCGGCTTGCCCATTCGTCTGCGGGTGGTAAGCCGTAGAGGTCTTATGGGTGACACCATAATATTGTAATGTCCTCATAAACTGAGCATTACAGAAGTGCGTGCCTCGATCACTAATGATCGCTTTTGGAGTACCGAAACGTGAGAAGAGCTGCTTTAAGAATTTTACTACTACTCGGGAATCATTTGTAGTAAATGCTTGGGCTTCGGCCCATCTGGAGACGTAGTCGACAGCAACCAGAATATACTCTTTCCCATATGATTTTGGGAATGGTCCCATAAAATCCAACCCCCATATATCAAAGATTTCGCGAGCTTGGATGTTAGTAAGTGGCATTTCACTTCTCGATGAAATACTTCCAAACCTTTGGCAAGCATCGCGGCATTTCACCAAGTCGTGAGCGTCTCTAAATATAGTAGGCCAGTAGAAGCCAGAGTCATATACCTTTCTTGCAGTCATATTTGCTCCGTGATGTCCTCCAGTTGGTCCGTGATGACTTTGGTGAAGAATATTCCTTGCCTCCTTCTCGTCTGCGCATCTCCTGATAATTTGGTCCGGGCATACTTTGAATAAGTATGGATCGTCCCAATAGTAGTTCTTTACGTCTCTAAAGAATTTGCGCTTTCTAGAGGTGGGAAATCCTTTTGGCATAATTCCTCCAACCAGATAATTTGCGTAGTCTGCATACCAAGGGTTGTAAGTGAATTGAGATCCCTTTTGGTATCCTCCGATATTCATGAGTTGTTCTTCAGGAAACTGGTCTTGAATTTCTCTCTCATCAAGCTTTTCCATCGATGGATTTTCCAGTCGACTAAGATGATCTGCTGCGACATTCTCGGCTCCCTTTTTATCCTTGATTTCTATGTCAAATTCTTGGAGGAGGAGAATCCATCTAAGCAGTCTTGGCTTAGCGTCTTGCTTTTTGAAGAGATACTTCAAGGCTGAGTGATCTGTATAGACAATAGTTTTGGACAATATTAAATAAGAACGAAATTTATCAAAAGCGAATACTACCGCAAGAAGCTCTTTCTCTGTTGTGGTGTAATTCTCTTGTGCATCAGTGAGTGTCTTGCTGGCATAGTAGATTGGCTGAAACTGTTTCTCCTTCCTTTGCCCTAAGACAGCTCCAACAGCGAAGTCACTTGCATCACACATGATTTCAAACGGAAGACTCCAATCGGGGGCGACCATGATCGGTGCATGTGTGAGCTGATCCTTTAAAATGTTGAAAACTTTAAGACAGTCATCTGAAAAGACAAACGGAGTGTCCTTCTCGAGAAGGTGCGTCATAGGTCGAGAGATCTTAGAGAAATCCTTGATAAAGCGACGGTAGAATCCGGCGTGACCTAGAAAACTGCGAATAGCTTTAACAGAAGTAGGTGGCGGAAGTTTGGCAATAGTCTCAACTTTGGCTTTGTCAACTTCGATTCCAGATTTTGATATTCGATGTCCTAAAACTATTCCTTCTTTCACCATAAAGTGGCACTTTTCCCAATTTAAGACAAGATTTGATTCTTCGCATCGGGTTAGCATCCTTTCAAGGTTGGAAAGACAAGATGTGAAGGAATCACCGAAGACAGAGAAGTCGTCCATGAATACCTCCATACATTGTTCAATCATGTCATGGAATATTGCCACCATACACCTTTGAAATGTTGCAGGCGCATTGCATAAACCGAATGGCATGCGGCGGTAGGCAAATGTACCATATGGGCATGTGAATGTCATCTTTTCCTGGTCCTTTGGATCGAGAGGAATTTGAAAATAGCCGGAGAAACCATCGAGGAAGCAGTAATATTCATTCCCCGATAATCTTTCCAACATCTGATCGATGAATGGCAGAGGGAAGTGATCTTTCCGGGTGGCTTCATTTAATTTCCGGTAGTCGATACACACCCTCCAGCCGGTGACGGTTCGTGTAGGAATCAATTCATTGTTTTCGTTAGCGATGACCGTCATTCCTCCTTTCTTTGGGACAACCTGAACTGGGCTGACCCATGGGGAATCCGAGATAGGATAGATCAAACCAGCATCCAAGAGTTTGATAACCTCTTTCTTGACCACGTCTTGAATCTTCGAGTTTACTCTCCTCTGTCTCTGTATAGAAGGTTTGAAGTCGTTTTCCATGAGTATCTTGTGCGTGCAGTAATTTGGACTGATCCCTTGTATATCAGAAATCTTCCATGCAATCGCCTTCTTATGTGACTTCAAGACCTGGATAAGTCTTGCTTTCTCTTTTGGTGAAAGACCTTTGGCAATTATGACGGGTAGGTGTGAGGTTCCTTCGAGAAAAGCATATTCCAAGTGAGAGGGTAATTCCTTCAGCTCCAATTCTGGTGGTTCTTCGATAGAGGGTTTCATTCGAGCGATCTCGTCTCTTTGTAACTCGTCATACTCCTTTTGGAACTCTAATTCTTCTGGAGATGAGTCGGCTGTAGCGGCTGATGCTATTTCTACTAGTTCTGTCTTATTGGAAGGTACGTTCTTGGTGATTTCTGGATTTACTTTTGCACAACCTTCAGATAGTTGTGGCAAGGTACCGGAATCCATCTCCTCGAAAGATTTGAGGATTTTAGCTACAGACGGAGATGATTCGGGTATCGGAAAAAAACTGATTTTTTTCTTAAAAGTGGGATAGGGATGCCTTCGCCTAAAGGAACAGCAACAACAGAGTTGTTTGTGGAAGAGTAGTTAGGCGGTGCTAAAGAATTCTTCATTTCAGGTAAAGGAAATAGCAGCTCTCCGGAAGGTGCTGATTTGTCAGAGATAGCCGAGCAGAGTCCGATGTTGTCCGGGCAAAGTCTTCTTTTGGTGATGACAGTGCTGGAGAAAGGTTCGTAACTGCTGACTGCTAGAATCTCCTCCAAATGCTCGTCATATATTTCCTGCATGGCATCCACAAAACCAAGATCCTCTCCCATAGGGTGCTTCATCAATTTATCAATATTAAAGGTCACTTCCTCCGCTCCGACCCTCAGTTTTAAAGATTTTTCGTTTACATCTATCACAGCCTTGGCAGTGTTTAGGAAAGGTCTACCAAGGATGAGGGGAACGTGGGCATCTTCCTCAATATCCATAATGACAAAGTCAACCGGGAAGATAAATTTACCAACTCGGACCATTATATCTTCAGCAATTCCTCGAGGGAGTTTAACTGATCTATCAGCTAATTGGATGGTCATTTGAGTTGGTAGCAGTTCACCTAATCCTAGTTTCTTATAGAGAGAGTAAGGCATAAGATTGACACTAGCTCCTAGGTCAGCTAAGGCATTACTAACTTGGATATTTTGAAGAAAACAGGGAATAGTGAAACGGCCAGTATCTCCTAGTTTGGGTGGAAGGCCATGTAACATGATTGCTGAGCATTTAGAATCTAAGGGTAAACTAACTATTTGTCTTAACTTTTCCTTATTTGAAATGAGTTCTTTGAAAAACTTAACACAGCTAGGCATCTCTACTAAAGCGTCTAATAGTTTAACGTTTAAGTGCAGGCTTTTAAACATTTCCAGATATTTCCCAAATTGTGCTTCCTGTTTCTCTTTCTTAAGCCTACCAGGGAAGGGTATCCTAGTTCGTGGAATGATTTCTGGGGCTTTAGGTGATACTGGATCTGGTGCAGTGACAGGGGTGTCACTAGGCACTGTATCAGTGGTCGGTTCAGAGATAGGAAGTTGATTTGAAGAATTATCTGAAGACTTCTCATTTCTGGTTTCTTTACCTCCTCTAGTGATGACCATGATTCCTCCTTGGTTCTCAACTTTTAAAAATAGTTGTTTAAGACTGACTTCCAGGTTTTTGATCAAATCTTCTGATATTTTAAGTAAAGCATCAATTTTATCTTGAAAATCTATTACTTGTTTGTTTATGTTCATTTGATCAACCATGAAATTAGTCAAAGTTTCATTATAGTGTTGTTGAGAATTTATGGTGGAATCTGACATATTAGAGGATAAAGGTTGCAGAAAATGAGTAGGTGGGTTATTGGTTGGCCGCTGAATGAAAGGTTTAGAATGAAAGTTCGATTCAGGGCTTTTAACAGTAGTGACAAGAATTTCTTCCGTACCTTTACAAGGCTGAGGTGTAGAAGATTGAAGATCCTCGAAGACTCTGGAGAGATTATCCACTTGAGCTTGCAGAGCTTCAAAGGATAGGCTTGAAGTACTAGTTACATCCTTAGCCGGTTCGCCAAACTCCCAGTCATGTTGATGCATTGCTATCGTCTCAACTAGCTCCCAGGCTTCTTCAGAAGTATGTGACATGAAATTTCCTTGGGAAGCAGTATCGAGGGTTGACTTGTGCTGAGGAGTCAGACCATTGTAGAATATGCAGATTAGGTTCGTCTTACCCATTCGATGATTTGGACATCTGTTAAGCATCTTCTTAAATCGTTCCCATGCTAGATAGAATGACTCATTGGTTTCTTGTTGGAAACTGACGATATCATCTTTGAGCTTGGTTTGCTTGGAAAGAGGGAAAAACTTAGCCATAAACTTAGTAGCCAACTCTTCCCAAGTATGAATCGAATTGGGTTCGAGTTCATCAAACCAGGTTCGAGCACGTGAAGATAAAGAATAGGGAAAAAGATATAGTCGGGAGACTTCTCTCGGAATCCCTGATTGCTCACAGGAATCAGAAATATTAATGAATTTATCCAAATGTGAATTTGGATCATCGAGCGGAAAACCGTGAAATTGGCAGAAGGTTTTGAGTAACTTGAAAACGCTAGGCTTAATTTCGAAGTTTTCGTCGGGTAGCACGGTAGGTCCTCCTCTTCCCTCCAGTAGTGGTGCACAAGTTGAGGCGAGAGTAATACGATTCGTCATAGCTGATGAAGTTCGGGTTTGGTAGAAAAGAGAGTTTTGGAAAGGAAAGAACAGAAAAGGAACTTTCGGATGATATTGATCTTCCGAAAGGATCGCTAAATAACTAAGACATTTAAATTCCTAAATCGGTCGTTGTAGTCCCCGGCAGCGGCGCCAAAAACTTGATCGCGTCCAAACGGTCAGTCGGGTTCTCACACCGTCGTCGGACCTTCCGTCGAGGCACGGATTAGTTTTTGGCTTAACTAATCTAACTAACTACCTAATTTAGAGAGAGAGTAATGAGAGAAAGTGTAGAAGTGTGTTGGTGGAATGTGTATTGTTGAGTGTGTGGTGTTGAAATGATGAAATGAGGCTAGTATTTATAGAGAACGCACAACCGTATCCGTAGACCGTATCCAAACCACAAAATGCACAACCGTATCGCAAGGGAAAATAAAAATCGGATTTTTATCGCCCAAACGCACGATACGGCTGAGTTAGGGTGAATACGGGTGAACTGGACCGTATACGGCTGTGCATTGGGTGAATACGGCTGAACTGGGCCGTATACGGCTGAGCACAGGCCGTATACGGCCTGCACAGACCGTATATGGTCTAGGCCCAGCCGTATACGGCCTGGTTCAGCCGTATGCTGGCTCCTCGGTTCTTCGTTTCTTCGTTCGGGCGTAACTTCTTCGTCGTTTATCCGTTTTGAGCGTTCTTTATATCCACGCGTTCGTATTTTCCTAACGAATAAAATGACATAAGTTAGAGGTCATAATTCCTTTGTGTAGCTCAAAAGGTGCTAGAACGAGTGAACGAGAATGCTTGTGATCGTATTCGTTAGATTTATCGTGTTTTTCGACCATTTTAGATGACTTTTGAAACATTGTCTATATTTTGGCCCATGTGACGAGTTTTAATGATAAAGTATCTATTTTGATTAGTTTCTTCAAATATTGGGCCAAAAAGGTGAGATTAATGCACGCAAAAATATGACTTTTTGCGTGTTATCAACAATGTACCTCTAAGTGTGGGATAGCGGTATAAAATACGTTAGATAGATTTTTGTGTCTAAATAGCAACTCAGAAAATGTTGCTCACTTTAAAACTTGATTAAAATTTTTTAAATTTTTTGCGTAAAACAAAGAAAAGCATGAGCTTAACTTCGACAGTAGAGAGCTACTCATTCAGTTAGCTCTGCTATTTCTTTGAATTTTAATATTTCTAAGAGGAGCCATTTTAAATATGAGTAAGTTATTTTGGAAAATAGTGTAAATAAGGTTGGAATTTCTCAAATTAAGAAATGATAATCTTAGGGGCAGCGCATGACTAAGCACATACAACCCATATTAATTGCAGTGAGGTATCTTGAGCCTATATAAGCATTCATATTAAATGCTTCACTATTCATTTGTTGTGTGTGCCGATGTATGCATTTCTGAATTAGAACTTGCTCCTGGTATGCATTTCGAGACCATATTGGTGTGTACCGTACGCGGTATAGGTGCAATTAGATGACCTTAACATTCCCTAGGAACTAAACCTATTTTCTCATATCTCTTCAAGCCTAAGCCTGCCGATACACATTTTCAGTATCGATGATCCGCTTAGTAAACACTGTTGAGCCTTAACCTTTTCGTTTCTTGAAAACCCAAGTTTTAAAACCCACTCACTTTCATACCCACCAAAACCTTATCTTGGAATTTTAAATTTTTGAAAAATGCTATTTAGGTATTCTTTTTGCTTTCACTTAAAAATCATAAATCTCGTGTTTTACTTAAAGTTTCTCGTGTGCGTTTCAAAAATCAAATTCTCAAAAAGATCGAGAAAGTCTGAAGGTGTGAAAAATTGACACCAAGTAAAATTTGAAATGTCAAAAGATTGAAAAAATGAAAGTAAGAAAGGATCTCAAAAGGCAGAAAGAAAAAAGAAAAAAAAATCTCTTAGAATCTCCTTGGCAAAGATATTCTATGCCAAAAATATGTCATAGAAATAAAGCGAAGTGCTTCAAATCTCTCGAAAACTCCGATCTCTGAAAAATATATATTCCGTGCGTTTTCAAAGATAGAAGTTAGCTATCTTTACTTCCTTACCGTTATCCATTTCCGTTTTCATTAAAAAGCGTATCTAAATAAAGTTTTTCATAAGTTTAAAAGTCCTGAGATAAGCATACCCCCTTCAAAACTAAATACATCCCACTATCCATACCCTTTAAACCCTCACCTCACACAAAACCCGATGAATGTCTTGGGATAATTAGCACCGTCCTCACCTAAGTGGTGGAGATTTGATTCTCGATCAAGCCTATGACGATGAATGCTGCATGCCTGGATTTTGAGCGATTTCGTTTGTTTAGAATGATAGGAAACCCGATACACTTATCAGTGAATTGAGTGACCACCTGGTGAGATTGCCTAAGTCATGTGTATGCCAAAGATCACGAGAATCAGAAGCATGCCCAAAGATATTCATTTCTTATTTCTGGAACAAATATCTTATTTGTCTCGATTTTCTGAAACAAGTTACTTGTATAAAGAATGGTTGTTTTCAAAAATATTTTAATTCGCAAAAATCGGACCTAAAACATCTTTTTAAAGTGAGGATAGTTGAAGTATTGCTTGAGGACAAACAATGTCTAAGTGTGGGATATTTGATTTGACGTAAAAAGTCACGTTTTTGCGTACATAATTCCCACCTTTTTAGCCCCACAGTGGAGAAATCATTCAATATCAATACTTTTTCACCATAATTCATTATTAAGGCTAAAAATAAGGCATTGCTTTAAAAATCAAGTAAAATGGCTAAATAACATACAAAACAAAGCATAAACGATACGGTCACGTTCTACGAGCACTTTTTAGCATATTACCTTGAAATTATTCTTTGATTAGTTCATAATGATCTTCAGGTAATTACGATCACGTGGATATAAAGAACGGGCTGAAGGTAGCTTGCTTACCAAGCCATGTTGAGACATAGTTTGTGACAACAGATCTAGCTTTGCAATATGACTAGTGTAATTGTTATCATGTTGATATATTGGTTTAGATTTGTAAATTGATATTGTTTTGATATTAATATTCGTTAAATATATTATTATGATAAAGTGTTAGACGAATATAGATTTTAACAATATACATATGCTGCGAGTTGAGTTATTTGTTTGAGACGTTTGTTGCGAGTCGAGATCTCAAGTCGCAAGGCTTTGCGATGCGAGATGAGATCTGAACTCGCAGAACTCAACAAAAGACAACGAGCCGAGTTCATGGGCTTGGGCTGCGTAGCGAGTTGAGTCAACTCGCAGGCCCAATGGCTGCAAGTTGAGACGAGAATATATATGTTTTTCATACGTGAAAAACATAATTCAATTATTAATTTTGACGAATTTACATAACACTCTTGGAGATCAATCTGCGAACTCAGTTAGTATTTCCAGAGAAACACAAAAACTAAAGGCTAGGTTTTTGATGTTTATTTGTAAGAAACAAAGCAATTGGTTAACCTAAACGCGAACGAAATCGTTATTAGTAAGATAACATAGTATTGAGGAATTCCGCACCTTAATATTACAGATAACGAAGTTATCGATCCTAGAACTAGGGACTTACAATTGGTATCAGAGCTTTCAGGCTAGATAACGAGTGTTGTTCGAAGTTTTCGGGTTAATCGCGTGTGATTTAGGATTGTTTTGACGTGCATTAGTGCGTAAAAACGATCAAAATCATTCTCTGGACGATTTAGGGTTTGTTTACGATCGAAATTTCCAGTTTTAATCTTAAAAATACCAAAAATCTCTGATTTCGTAATTTTCAGCTGTTTTGCGAGTTGAGATTAGGGTTTCAGAATAAGTCTGCGAACCGAGTTGAACTTGCGAGTCGACATCCTTGCGAGGCGAACCTCTTTGCGAGTTGATATATTCTGCGAACCGAGATCTCTTGCGAACCGAGATCACTTGCGAGTTGACGTCACTGCGATCCGAACTGAGACTTGTGAACCGAGATTCTGCGAGTCGAGCTGAGATTGCGAGTTGAACTGAGTTTTGCGAGTCGAGATTTTTACTTTATCTAAATTCGCAAATACATTTTAACTTTAAACTTTACGATGTCAGACCTTAGCAAAATGATTGAGATGGAACACGAGATTGGCAAATCTAATGTCCCACCTAAATTGTTGAGAGTTGAGGACTATTTTAGCTGGAGGGATAGGTTTGAATCTTACTGTAGATTCCATGATCTATCTATCTGGATGTGTATCAAGAATGGATACACGGCACCTACCCAGACTGTTGAATCTGCAATTGTGGTTCTCACTTATCAACAGATGAGTGAAGCACAAAAGAAGGAATTTGAGATTGAGAACAAGGCTCATTCATCAATCAAGATGAGTCTTCCTAAGGAACTCAATCATCAACTCAAATCCTTCCATACTGCTAGATCTTTGTGGACAGCTCTTGAAAAGAGATGTGAAGGAAGTCCACAAGTTAAAGCAGGCAAGAAAAATCTCCTGAAAAAGCAGTTTACGGTGTTTAAAGCTATGAAAGGAGAAGATCTTGATGTATATACCACAAGATACTACCATTTGCTGAGTGAGCTAGATGATCATGAGATTATTTCTACAGAGACTGAGAAAACCGACAAATTTATTGAGGGTTTACCGTCTAAGTGGGAAATGCATGGCATAATGCTCAAAGACAATGATGAGAGGTATGCTACCATGACCTTAGAGCAGGCAATTGATAAGCTCAGAGGTTATGATTTCACCAAGAAAACTAGAGATACTGATTCTGATCAGGCTCAGGATCCGGGACTTTATCATGGAAAATATTTTATCTCTACTGCTTCCTCGAGCTCGACCACTGCTTTATTTGTTGGTAATGCTGAAGGAAAAGGTGAAATGATTACCGATGATCTGTGTCTTCTTACATCATCTGGTAGTGATGCAAAGGGCAAATCAACTGAGAAGTCACCTCAGGAGTATCAAAAGATGCCTATGAGTGTGAAATCTGCTGAACAGCAATTATCTGTTCTTGCTTCCTTTGTAGCTTCTTATGAAAACTACCTTCAAGGGAAAATCAATGATCCAATTATGTTTGACGAAGATTACGATCAGATTGACCCTGATTATCTAGAAGAAATAGACCTTCAGGACCAACTTGCTATGTTGTCAAGAAGGGTAAAGAATTTCTTGAAGAAAACAGGTAGAAAGGTAGTTGGCAATAGATCAGGGTTTGATAAAACCAAGATCAAGTGTTTTAACTGTCAGGGTTATGGACACTTTGCAAGAGAGTGCCAAAGACCTAAGGTAGAAGCTGGAAATGGACAACAAGGTTCGGGAAGTACTCTCGCTTCCAAAGCCTTAGTTGTGAAACAATTGGATGGATCGTATGAATGGAAAGCTCAATCTGAAGAGGCTTTCATGGCTGAGATTGATGGATCTACATCCTATATGCCTACTGATGCAGAGGGTGAGGTAAAAGTGCCAGAGGTTGCAGCTAAAGCAAGTGATGAAGAAGTGCTATATATGGAGTCAACTGAAAACATGACTCCTGAAGACTTTGTAGCACGCATGGCTGAAATCCAAACAGACAAGAAAAGGGTATGTATTGATATTCTTACTCTTGCTGATGTCTGTTATTTAGTTACTGATTTGCAGTCACAGGTTAGTGTTTTAAATGTAGCAAACAAAAACCTGACATCTCAAGTTAGCTTATTGACTGAATCTAGTAAGACTGTTAGATCTGAACTTGAACTAGCCAAGATTGATGTGCGTAGGTTAAGTGACGATAAACAGGACTTAAAAGATAAAATTAGGTCTGATGCTTCTGATAGGAGTGCTCTTAGAGATACCATTAATGAAAAAGCTGTTATCATAGATGGTCTCTATATTAATCTAAAAGACTTAAATCAGAAATTAGCTAATAAGGAGAAAGAGCTAGCTAACTGTAAATTGAAGCTAGTTGAGCAAAATAGAAAGATAGAAAATTATAGATCCACTGAGATGGACAAAATGCTTGATGCTCAACGAAGTATAAAGGATAAGACAGGATTAGGTTACAATGAGACACCACCTCCTTTCAATTCAAATTACACTAAGCTTCCAGAAGATACTGAAATGACTGATGTAAGTTCTGAGAAAACAGTAGCTAAACCTGATCTGTCAGAGGCACAGAAGGAGTTTATTAAGAATCCTTCATCTGATGATAGTAAGAGAGTTTCTTTCACCAAAGTACAATTTGTGCGGGGTGGAGTAATTCATGATACTAAGATTGATGAACTGATTAATAAAGAGCATATTATTAATCCTTTAGTGCCTAAGACTCCAATAGCGGTTACCAAAGTTAGTAAGTCACGAAAACAGATGTCATGCTTCAAGTGTCACCAAAAAGGACACGTATCTTCTTGTTGCCCAAATAAGAAGTTGGAAGCTATACATAAGTTAGTGACTACTGATAAGACACCGACCACTTCTAGTCCGATTGTAGATAGGTTAGGCTCCAAACCGGGATTAGGAAGCAAACCTATAAACATTCTGAAAAGAGATGGTAATCATAGTGTCTCTCCTCCTAAACCTAAAAGGGCTTATACTCCAAACGAAAATACTTTCAATAAACAAAGAGATAAGACACCTTCGAGGTTTAGGACCCCAAGTAGAAACCATAGTCAATTTGAGAATGGTTCTACTTCGAGTGCACAGGGATCTAAGTATGTGCCTAGGAGGTTTTCTACTCACTCTCCTCATAGGCCCAAGACTATAGATCATAAACAATCTCAAACTCCTGTGAAAGCTACCAAGACTCCAAATGGAAACAGTTATGGTCACTTTAAGGAGGTTCAGATTGTAGATGATCAGGGACAAACCAAGACCGTAATGGCTTGGGTCCCTCTTGATAACTAACTGTGTACAACTTGTTATGTGTAGGAGCAGACTGTGAACAAGGACAGTTGGTGGTATGTAGACAGTGGATGCTCAAGACACATGACAGGTGAACGAAGTCTACTGAAGGACTTCACAGAAGGTTTCAAGCAAAAAGTAAATTTTGCAGGAGACAAAGGAGGAGTAATTACCGGGAAAGGAAAAGTTTCAAATAGAACTTTGACTCTAGAGGATGTGAATTACGTTGAAGAACTAACTCACAACCTAGTGAGTGTTTCCCAAGTCTGCGATAAAGGTCATCCAGTTCATTTTAATGAAAAGGAGGCCTTAGTTCTGAAGCCAGGCTTCATAATTCCTGAAGAATGGATATTGATGAGGGCACCAAGGAAGAAGGACATCTATGCGATAAACATGGGTGTTCCTAATTCTTCAATGGTGTCGACATGTTTACTATCCAAGGCCTCAGAAGCAGATGCACTTTTATGGCATAGGAGAATGGCACACCTAAACTGGAGAAAAATGAATTTTATAACTAAGAATGGGTTAGTTCTAGGTGTACCACAAAATCGTTTCGAGTCTGAAGACAAGTGTGTTCCTTGCCTCAAAGGAAAGCAGCACAAGAAACCACACAGGTCTAAGACTGAAAACTCAATCTCCTCGCCATTTGAACTGCTGCACATGGACCTCTTTGGCCCTATAAGCAAGAGAAGTCTAGGTGGCAAGTGGTACTGTTTAGTTATCACAGATGATTACGCTAGATTCTCATGGGTATTCTTTCTGGGTTCTAAAGATGAAACTCCAGGAATTTTAATAGAGTTCTTTGATCTAGTAGAGAATGTCTATAAAACAAGAGTTAAGCGTATTCGTAGTGATAACGGAACAGAATTCAAAAATTCAACGTTGAATATCTATTGCTTAAGCAAAGGGATAATTCATCAATTCAGTGCACCATATGAACCTCAACAGAATGGTGTAGCTGAAAGGAAGAATAGAACGTTGATTGAAGCTGCTAGAACTATGCTTGCAGATTCAAAGCTTCCGGTCTTCTTTTGGGCAGAAGCGGTGAATACAGCATGTCATGTTCTAAATAGGGTTCTTACGGTCAAAAAGCGTAACAAGACTTGTTATGAATTATTGAATAATAAGAAACCTAATCTGAAGGGATTTGAACCCTTTGGAGTTCCATGTTCAATATTGAAAACAGGACATCAAGCTAAATTTGGTGAAAAGGCGGACGAAGGATTTTTTCTAGGTTATATGCCCAACTCACCAAATAAAAGAGTTTTCAATAAAGTCACAGGACGACTGGAAATTGTTTATAACATTGAAGTTACGAGCTATGTACCTGCTGTACATACGGGATTAGATTGGCAATTTGACTATTCAGATCTCTTTCAGTCATTTAAAGTTCCTATAAGTGACTTTGTCAGTGATTCAGAGATCTCTAAACACTTATTGTCTGAAGAATCGGACAATAGTTCTTCTTCAACATCGAGTGTTCCGAAATCTGGAATCAGGACACCAAATGACTCAAATGAAGCTTCTTCAAGTGGGTCACAACAACCTTCAAAGGATAAGTATCAAGAAACTGCAGATTCTGAAAAGGATCTTCAAACAACGTTTGATGATATACTTACCTCTTTGAATCATTTAAGGTTGTCTTCAGCAAGTTCAGAAGATATTCCTTCATTAGAAGAGATTGGTACTAACTTAGGAGATGAGTTAATAGTTGATCCTATACCGGTTACAAGAATGAGGAAGAATCATCCCGTTGAAAACATCATCGGTGATATCAATACTCCTGTTCAGACTAGGACTCAATCTAAAGCTAGTACCTCTGAGAACTTGGAAAGCTTGTATACTGCTATGAAAGAGACAGGGATTCCTAATCAATGTCTATATTCATGCTTTATCTCACAAATCGAGCCTAAAAATGTGCAGATGGCTCTCAAAGAAAGTTCGTGGGTTGAAGCTATGCAAGAAGAACTGCAACAGTTCTCTAAGTTACAAGTATGGGAGTTGGTTGACCTTCCAAAGGGAGAATATCCAATTGGAACTAGATGGGTATTTAAGTGTAAGAGAGATGACCGGGGAGTCATTACTCGCAATAAAGCTCGTCTAGTAGTTCAAGGGTTTAATCAACAAGAGGGGATAGATTACAATGAAGTGTTTGCACCAGTTGCTAGGCTAGAAGCAATTAGAGTATTCTTAGCATTTGCCTCTTTTAAGGGTATCAAAGTTTATCAGTTGGATGTTAAGAGTGCCTTTTTGTATGGCAAAGTTGAAGAATTGGTGTATGTTTCACAACCGCCAGGGTTTACTGATTCTGAACATCCAGATAGAGTATATCACTTGAATAAGGCTCTATATGGATTACATCAGGCACCTAGGGCATGGTATGGAACGCTATCAACTTATCTACTTGAGAATGGATTTACAAGAGGATCAATTGATAGTACACTTTTTGTAAAATGGAATAAGAATGACTTTCTATTAGTACAAGTATATGTTGATGATATTATCTTTGGATCTTCGAATGAAAAGATGTGTCAAGAATTTGAGAAAGTCATGAGAAAAAGGTTTGAGATGTCTGCAATGGGAGAGTTAAATTTCTTCTTAGGATTACAAGTTGATCAAAAGAAGGATGGATTCTTTATTCATCAATCTAAATATACATATGAGCTATTAGAACGCTTTAAGATGGATGAAAGTAAGGTCTATAATACTCCAATTCCAGTTAATCACAACCTTGGTCCAAATACATCGAGTGATAGCGATGTGGATCCAACTCTTTATAGAGCCATGATCGGATCACTAATGTATTTAACTGCCTCTAGGCCTGACATTATGTTTGCTGTTTGTATTTGCGCAAGATATCAGGCAAATCCGAAAGAGTCACATATGCAAGCTGTGAAACGGATTCTTCGTTATCTCAAAGGGAAACCTAAGCTGGGACTTTGGTATCCGATTGATGGAGACTTAGACCTTATAGCTTATACTGATTCGGATTATGGAGGATGCAATCAAAATAGGAAATCTACGACCGGAGGATGTCAATTCTTAGGAGGTAGATTAGTATCTTGGCAGTGCAAGAAGCAAAGCTCAGTAGCCATTTCTACATGTAAAGCTGAGTATGTTGCAGCTGGCAGCTGTTGTTCTCAAGTTCTTTGGATTCAACAGCAACTGCGGGATTACGGGTTAAATATAACCAATACTCCTATGATGATTGATAACGAATCTACAATGTCAATCACCAACAATCCGGTAAAGCATAGTAAAACTAAGCATATTGATATTCGACATCATTTTATTAGAGACTGTGCTGAGAAGAATTTGATAAAGTTAGTTAAGGTTCCATCTTTGGATAACTTAGCAGACTTATACACCAAGGCGTTTGACAGAGCTAGATTTGAGACGTTGGTTCAACTTAACGGAATGAGAAATCCAGAGTGATTAGTCTTCCAAGAGTATTTTTGTAATAGTTAATAGTCTGTGTCATGTTAAAAAAAAAAAAAAAGGGGGCGTATGGCATTCATTTGCTTGTTACCTGAGGGGAATCGCCTCTAATAAAAGAATAACTGAAGTTCTTTTAGAAAAAGCTTTAAGTTTTGGCTGTAAAAACTTGGGAGATGATAGTACATTAGGAGAATGCGGTTTCGAATAATAACCTTAAGTATTAAGAATGATATGTTAGTAGATTCTAATAAGTTGCATCAAAATGATGACTGTTAATTAGGATTATACTTATATTTATCTTATTATACACCTATATCACTGATTATAACTTGTCCTTTTACCTAACAAGTGATAAGAATAACTTAAGTCTAGTCAGCTTCATCATACAATTTATTGGTAGGCAGGTTATGCTACGATTTCTGAGCAGTTAAGAAGTATAATTGTCATGTGTACTATCTTATGTGATCTGTTATATAACGTATGACATATGTCTTAATTGTTGAATGATAGTACTACCATACACTGTGATCTAAAATAAAAAATTGTGAAATGATACAAAGTATCATAATGTCAAAAGGTGAGTTATATGTTTCGAAAGGGCATCATTTAGTAATCTCTACCTTACATATGAAAGATACAAAGTATCTCGTGTCAAGTGTATGTTATATGCTTCTAAAGAACATCATTTAGTAATCTCTACCTTGATATTACAAGATACAGTGTTATGTGTTGTACTTGAATTCTTCAGTATGTTGTATAGTAGAAAACACTAGATCTTGTGCACATTAATAATAAAAGATTGGCTCAGAAATCTGTGTGTAATCTGTTTATGTGGATCGTAATACCGGTAATTGTCTTGAACTGTCTATGATATTTGAACTTTCACTTTTGTGAATAATAAGAAATCATAAGTTATATTTTAATGAAATGTTATATCATGTGGATAAAGGTACATAAGATATAATTTTATAAATATAAGTTTATTACTGATTAACGTTGTGATTTTCTTGTGCTTATATGAATTTCATGAGGTATGTATACTAACAATCATCTTAGACTTATTGTAATATAATAAGTACCGCTTATTCTCTCTAATATGATTCCTAAGCAGTTAAAACTTTAAGAGTGTGATATTAAGTTATTTTCTTTTTCTTAAAATGTTAGTAGTTTTATTACTTTACTGTTTGTAATTTTTTTATCAGCGGTTAATTTTTCTATTATAACTTATATATATATATATTTTTACATAAACTGAAGACCAGTAGGTATATCAGTGAATAATTTTAGCTTGATGATTTGTCTTTATACAAGATTAACTGTATCACGGGTTTAGTCGGTTAATATATGTAAGAAGATTATCGTTGAGGAAAAATTATGCGAAAACATTTTATTTTAAATGTTTAGGCTAAATAGTTACAGAGATAACTATTCACATAAAAGGGTTCTCAATTTATACTTAGTATTAAATTCGCATTTTATTTAATTTTGTGAGTTTGACTAGTCAACCTTGCGAATCGAGATATATTGCGAATCGAGTACAGAGTATAAAAGGGTGGTCAAACGAGTCAAAACACTCCACCGAACCCATTTGATTTGCGAGTTCACTTAAGCTCTGCGAATCCACTTCCTGCGAAACGAGTCGAACAGAGTACTTATCTTGATTTCGATTTGCCTAGTTACCAGGACGAGTTTTTGATCCATAGCTTTTATACACTTTCAAATTGCGAACATATTGAGGTATAAACCAATGGATTTCACCGTTTAAATTACACGAAATCGAAGTTTTTATCATTCTAGGGTTTCGTTTCAAACTTTGAACGATTAATGTAGATTAAGGTGTTATTTGACAAGAATCTTGTAGATTAATGTTAAACGAACCTTAATGAACGTAAATAAATCGATAGATCACTTTTTCAT
The DNA here is from genome assembly GCA_963422505.1 of Pseudognaphalium luteoalbum. Taxonomy (NCBI): domain Eukaryota; kingdom Viridiplantae; phylum Streptophyta; class Magnoliopsida; order Asterales; family Asteraceae; genus Pseudognaphalium; species Pseudognaphalium luteoalbum. The sequence continues at coordinate 59,618,120 of OY730193.1, read as the reverse complement.
AGATAGATTAATTGATTTTAGTTTCACCTCGCAACATCAGTTCATGCTGCGAGTTGAACACTCGACTCGCAGACTTAGCGAGTTGAGATTTTTTACTTTGACTATTTGACCATGCGAGTTGAGTTTCACTTCAGATTGATTCTTTGACTTGTTGACCATTGCGGACCGAGTAGATTAGCGAATCGACTTGCGAGTCGAGTTGCGGATTGACTTGGTTAGCGAGTTCACATGGTTGCGAGTTGAATTGCGAGTTCACTTTAGATTTTTGCGAGTTAAATAACTTGTAAAAATAAAATGTAACATGCAATTTTAACTTTAATAATAAGCTACATTTATTTGTGTATTTCACTTTAAACGCTTATTAAAATATGTTTTGACGTATGAATTTTATATTAATACGTGATAACATATATATTAAAAATATATGATTATATCGAAAGTCTACCGATTCACAGAGTAATCGAGTGGCGTGTTCTGACTTTTAGTTAGCGGTATAATATATATATATATATATATCTTTTAAAACGTTAATGACTTGAGAATTTTTAATTTACAAGTAACTAACGTTAAATACATATTGGCCTTACGTACTGTTTCAGTTATAAGTTATATATGTGTTTATCTTGTTACGAACTAAGGTGTTAGATGATCATTTTGATTCATAAACAGTATAGTTTATAACTTACTAACGTGTTTTATGTTTTGTCAATTGTGTTTTCATAGATATGGCGAGAAAATTCGATAAAGGTCACAATCTTCTTGTTGATCTAGATCTTGATGCACGTGGAGCTAATCGAGTAGCTCAAGTGCTTACATTCTTTGCACGTTCACGCATTAGATATGCACTTACCGCGTCTCCACAGATTTCTCAGACTATATTGAACGACTTCTGGGAAGGTATTCAGTATGACGAGACGATCAACCCACCGGTTATTCGCACAACGGTCAATAATCGACCGGTTGTTTTCTCTGCTAGCGATCTACGTCAGATTTTACGCTCGGGGACAATAGACCAAGAAGATGGTCCGACTGAGTACCCTAGTGATTTTGTTGAGGGTGCGATAGGTCGTATGGGGTATACAGGGGATAGGATGGGACGTCAGTTCCAAAAACCTCTGGTTATTAGACAGTGGAGGTTTTTGTGGCATGTTATTGTCACAGTTTTTGCACCAAAGAAGGGAGGCTTCGATGAATTAAGCCCTGCCCTTGTATCAGCTGCACTGTCACTGGTTTACAACAAACCATACAGTTTTTGTGATTATATTTTTGGAGAGATGGTTAGACAGATTTCGGGTTCTGTTAGATCAAGGTTTCTTGTTTATCCACGTTTTTGTATGCTGATCATTCGCGCTCGTCTGCCAAAGCTTGTTATTCCTGGGCCATTTTTACGTGTAGATACTATTGGGCTCCGAGGATACAATGCGATGTTTCTGCAGTCAGTGAGAAAGGAAGGGGTAGTGAAACCTGAGGAGAGAGAACTTTTTGGTTTTCTTGTTGATCCTACCTATGTGACGCCACCGAACAATGGTTGGCTAGATGTTGATGCTGAAGCTGTGGTTCCTGAACCGTTAGCTGATGTGGTTCATGCTGATGATTCACAGGAGCTGATTGAGGATGTTTTGGAACAACCTGAACATGCTGGGGTACAGGTGAACCCAGATGTTGTTCAAAAGGTGATTCAGGAGGTGCTTGTAGAGCATGATGATGCTACTGATTCCTTGTTAAGGGAGATTGATAGTTATGTTGCACCGTCTGAGGTATACTTTAAATTATATAATAACTTATGTACTTAGATGATAAATATTTCATAAGATTTTATTATATAATGATAATGATATAGATACTTAGTTAATTAGATACTATTTCTAATTATATAATATAAATATCATTATGATCAGGGAGCTGAGACTGCAGACCCAGAGGTCACTCGACCTGAGGGTGAGCAGGGACAGTTAGATGGATCTGAGGTTTTACCTTCTAAGGTATTTATCAGATTAATCATAAATATATAGAACTCGTGTGATAGAGCTTTTAGCTAATCATAAATGTTTAATATATTTAATATTTAGGATCCTGATGTTGGTCCATCTGGAGGCCGTGATGGTCAATCGGCTTCAGATGATGATGATAGTACTCCTTCTCCACCTCCAGGTGCTGGTTATATTCGATACCGATCTCGGATGATTCCAGATCCAGCATTGAAGGAGAAGAGGAAGGCTAAGGAAGTCGGTCCTGACTTCAGTCTTGTTGATGAAGGTTCTGAGGAAGAGGATACACCTCTTATTACTCGACGCCGTAAGCGTTCAAGGACTCTGACCATTCAGGATGGTATGTAATATTTAATAGTTAGATAATCTTAACTTGTTGTTTATCAGGAGTTCAAACTGAGACAGTTGATTCTGTGACAGTTGCTCGAGATACACCGCAGGTGGAGAATGTAACACCGGTGGTAACTGAACAGATATCTGTACCTATTGAGGTAAGGGATATAAGTTTAGTTATACAAGTGTTATATAATTAATTAGAGATTGAGACAGACTAATCTGTAACAATTACTTAATTAATTTTGTTTAACTTAACAGGCTGAGATCAATAACGCTAGTAGATTTGCAGCTACTCTTCTTAAGGAAGCGTTATCTCAAGCTATTCCACCACTTACACGAGATTCATACATCGCTTCAGTGACACCACCTGGACCACATACTATTTCTGTTACTCCTACGACAGATACTGAAAGGATTACATCCTTAGAGTCTAGAGTTAAGGAGTTAGAGAAACTTACTTCGAAGATTCCAGTGATGTTACCTGAAAATGTCTCTCTAGCTCAGCAGATGGTTCATATGAGTACATCATATTTGACCCTGCTAAACACTCATAATACTTTGCTTGATGATTTTACTGCCCAGCGACTGAAGCTTGAACACTTAGAACGGATAGTATTGAGAGTGAATTCAGGACAGTCAGCTCAGGGGGAGATATTGGTATATCTAGAATCTTGCAAAGAAGATGAGTTGAGGAAGAAACGAGATGATGACAAAGATGATGATCCCAATGCTCAGAAGGATAGTGAGCTGGCTGGTCCTTCAACGACTGGTCAGCAGACTATTATTCAGGGGGAGTCTGCTGGTGTAAGTGCAAGTGGTGATGGTGCTGGTACAAGTGCTACAAGAACAAGTGAAGCTGGTAAGACAGTTTAGACTTGTGTAGTTATTTGTATTTAAAATTTAGTTGAATTGTAATTGTAATTTATAATTGTAACTAAATATTTGTAACTTAATGGTTGTGTAATATATTTGATTTGAGATTATTATTATTATTACAAGTTAAATATATTAGAAATTGTTTAAGTTATTTGATTTTAAAAGGTTAAATAAATTAGTGATCGAAAGTCTTTCGACTCATTGAGAAGTCGAGCGGCGTGTTCTGATATATTTCAGCGGTCAAAATTTATTTTAACTTAAACATTTTAGACTTGAGAGTTTTTATAACTGACAAGTTAGATTTGTATGATTTTTTTAAAAAAAAAAACTAGACAAATGATATATAATTTTAAAGATATAATTGAAAGTTAAGATCTTATGATATAACAGTTCAATTAAGTCTTAGAAATTATATAAGATAATTAATTGTAAACTTAAATGTTTGGTGATTCTTCATAGTACATTAGAGTTTAAATTTAATTAATGTTTGTTAAGTGTTTGATATAAGACTTAAGAAATCTTAGATTGATAATCAATAAAAGATTTATAAGTTATATATATTTCGCGTTTATATTACACAAAAGGATTAGTATTGGAATTCTTAGATTGATTCAGGGAAATCAATAAGAGAATTTAAATCATTAATATATTTGTGTTTGTTTGTTTTCTCTAGGAATGGAAAGTCTAGATCTATCAGATTCAGAAAATGATGTTTTGGATGAGATAGATGAAGATATTGATTATGATCTTGAAGAGGGTGAATTTCAACCGCCTACAGATTGGACTGCTGTTTCTGAGATAGTGTATGACATAGGTGTAGATCCAGATGTTTATGTTGATGAACACCATGTGAGCCCATCTAGAACAGAGGTTATTATTGAAAATGCTGAAGGTCCAACGGTTGTCGATGTAGATGAAGAGATCGATGACTCAACTGATTCAGATGAAGAAAATCTTCTTGATAAGCATAAAGATAATCCTATATTCAAGCCTTTGCCAAAGAAAAAGAAAGAAAAGCTTGGTATATCAGAAATTGATATTACGGGTAAGCGTATAGCAAAAAGAGGGATTATAGGATGGTATTTTGATGCTGATCTAAAACTGTTTGCTATTAAGAGATTTGATGGAGTTCAATATTTTGAAAGAAAACTTGCAGTTTTTAGTTCTTTGCCTAGATTTGAGATTAAGGATTTGGCTAGATTATCATTGAATAACCCAAGTGATGATTTTGTTGGAAGATATGTTGAACACATAATCAAGACTGAGGTTAGAGCGAATAAGTTTGAAAAGATTAAGCCAAGGAAAGGAAAGACAATTAAGTTAGAAGAAAGAAGTCAAAGAACTGGTAGAAGAAGAAGGAAGAAGATTTATCCAGCTATAAAATGTGTGCAGCAGATTCCACTGAAGAAGATGCCTCAAGATATTTTGGGAAATATGAAGAGTTGGCATGTGGATTCAGAAACTGGAGAAGCTGTAATGGTTGAAGCTGATGATGAGGTTGAAGGTGGTGAAAGAGAGATTTTTAGAGTTTATGATCATCGTCATCTTATGAACATGTCAAGAAAGGATTTATTGAAGTTAAATGAGAACAGAATTCTTTGTACTGAAGCATGGGGTGATTTAGCATGAGATTATCAAATGATGATTAAAACTTGTATGAAGATGAAGATTTTTGCAGGTAGTAAGATTTACTCTTAAAACCAAAGACAATGTGAAGATAAAGATGCTAGAGCTATTGTCAAGGGGGAGTCTGTTGAGACATAGTTTGTGACAACAGATCTAGCTTTGCAATATGACTAGTGTAATTGTTATCATGTTGATATATTGGTCTAGATTTGTAAATTGATATTGTTTTGATATTAATATTCGTTAAATATATTATTATGATAAAGTGTTAGACGAATATAGATTTTAACAATATACATATGCTGCGAGTTGAGTTATTTGTTTGAGACGTTTGTTGCGAGTCGAGATCTCAAGTCGCAAGGCTTTGCGATGCGAGATGAGATCTGAACTCGCAGAACTCAACAAAAGACAACGAGCCGAGTTCATGGGCTTGGGCTGCGTAGCGAGTTGAGTCAACTCGCAGGCCCAATGGCTGCGAGTTGAGACGAGAATATATATGTTTTTCATACGTGAAAAACATAATTCAATTATTAATTTTGACGAATTTACATAACACTCTTGGAGATCAATCTGCGAACTCAGTTAGTATTTCCAGAGAAACACAAAAACTAAAGGCTAGGTTTTTGACGTTTATTTGTAAGAAACAAAGCAATTGGTTAACCTAAACGCGAACGAAATCGTTATTAGTAAGATAACATAGTATTGAGGAATTCCGCACCTTAATATTACAGATAACGAAGTTATCGATCCTAGAACTAGGGACTTACAAGCCACCCACTTGAGAAGCTGGTCGCTAAAAAGAAGCGACGAGGAAGCAAAGCTGTCTAGAAAGCCCTTACAGCGGAGCGAGAGCAAAGCAAGCTTGCCGGGGCGGGCTAGCTGGTAGCTCTGCATATGCTAGCTCTCTTCTTTCTTATGAGAGAGATTCACCTGCTCCTGTCATGTACGATAGTCCCGGAAGTAGTATGCCAGCTAAGGCTTGACCCTGTGTTCTCTCCTGGTCGGGTCGGAGGCGAAAACAGCTGGAATAATGGATTGTCCACTTCACCGCCCCGAAGAGCATCCTAAGTGAGGGCTTAGCCAACGACACGTGCCATTGGGGGCTTGCTTAAGAAAGCTACCTGAAAAAAGGCAAGGTGCACCTTGGATTGAACTCGACGAATTGCAAGAGGCGAACCACTCAGCTGATGAGTCAGGGAAAGGGACTGCGACCTTCAACTCCCAAGATATATCATATAATATAGCATGTTGCCCTGAAGAAGGATTGGAGTTATTTTCCGAACTGAAAACGAATCAAGAAATGAAGAAGTTATTGCCAAACAAAGTTTGACCAGTGCACAAGACTTACGATCCAGCACACAAGACCACGGACGAAGGGGATACCACCCCACAGGGGCCGTATACACCCCCTTAGGGGCCGTATACCCCCTCTTTTGGGGTCGTATACCCCCCTATAGGGGTGGTATACCCCCTCTACGGTGCCGGATATGCCCCGTTTGCTACCGAATACGCCATATTTGCTACCGAATACGCCCTATTTGGTGTCGAATATGCCCCTGTTGGTGTCGAATTTCATAGCTCAGGGGTGTATTCAGTATTAAACTGGAGTGAGGGTGTTAAGTGTAAAATCGTATCTTGAATGCCTATAAATAGAGGCTTAAATCCATCCACCAATCCACCACACACCATCCATCCCTCACAACACACACACACTTCACTCTCTCTCTAGAGTTTCTCTCTGTAAACTTTCTCTCTCTAGGTTCTCTCTCTAGTTTCTCTCTCTAGGGAACTAGTGGGAAGATTAGGAGAAAATCCTTTCTTCTTAGAATAGCTATGTAATATAATTCGTAGAGGCTAGCGGTTGTAATATTTGGATATTATTTGAAGAAATACAAGCTGTTATTCTGCTAGCAATACGTATCGGTATTATCCATCCTTTCAATTATTAATTTGTCATAATGTTCTTGTTTGATGTTTGTGATTTATTAATGATAGAAATGTTTATTGGTATGCTTTGTGATTAGTTGCTTGTATGTTTGCCATTATTTAGATAGTTATGAATGATGTTACATTAATTATCTATCTGCATAAATGGGAGTTGTTATACTTTGTTATCGGTCTAAAATTTACATAAATAGATCTTATCATTCACCCTTTCCAGGCTTTCACGTGACTATTGCCCTTAGGATAGGACTTTGCAAACCCTAATACTACGTAGATATAGTTATCTGTGTTTTTGTATGAAGCTGTGGACATGCTGTAAAACGGCCCAGTACTTAGTACAGCGTTGGAAACACCTCTGGTGAAGTAAAAATGCGTGGAACCTATGGACCGGTCGTAAGCATATGACACCGTGGATACTTAGAAGTTACCCTTCCTGTACATGGTCTACGATATAAGCTGTGGAAATGCTAAATCTCTGCAGTATTATACACCGTGAGTATACTTAGATTTATACGAGCTGTGGAAATAACTGAATGCATTATACACCGTAAGTATACCTAGGGATGAACGTCTGATCGTAAAGGAGGGTCTATTTCATGACGGAAGGATTTGAGCTTAAAATAAGTAAAAAAGAATTTTGAAAAGAAAGCGAAGACTCGTCAGTGGTCTAAGATGCTTAAACCCCTTAATTCCACTTTGTCGATAGTTTAGAGTAACAACGTAAACAACCAATACACAATTAGGTAATAACATTTAGAAATAGGTGTTAAGAACGGTCAGAATATCCTGTAATGGAGGTTTGCTACCTTATTCATGCTAGCCGAGATATCTCCAAGAAGGGTCACTTGTCCTTATCGGACAGTGTTGGGGGTTGAGCAACCTAATCTGATCAGAATCATGATAGCCTAGGTACTCAGTGACATACTAATTTAGAATCGGAACTAAATAAGTAGGGTCCTAGTATTTATACCGAAGTTTATTTGTCTGTTAGCTGAATGTGTCCCCAATAATCATCATTCCAATAATACGTTATCCTAAATCATTGTGAACCACGTCTTTGTTATCCTTAAGTGTTACATATCTACTAACCTCTCTTTACTTTTATGCTTTCTTAGTATTTTAAATGAATAAAAAATCTAAAAACAATCACCCTTCAATCTATAAAAACCCCATCTTAATTACTAAGTTATCAGAACTAGCTCTGTTTCAATTCTACCGTCGTGAGGAACGACCCTGGATCATCCTTACCACATACTAATATCAGATATTCGTACCTAGTAATAGTAAGTAGTTCAGAAGGTTTTGGCTCCCCCGACTATTATAAATTTAAAACCCACTGATCACCCGCCTCCGACTGGAAGGTCCGCAATGATAGGGAAGCGATTTCTTGACCGACCGTTGGGGCGCGATCAGGCCTCACTTATTGAAACATTCTTGCCACAGAAATGGCCGACTCATCATCTAGACAAAACATACATACTTCATTATCTCTCACTCGCTCACGTCGCGGCCACCCAGAATCACTTGTGGCTAGGCACACTGGTAGCTCACACCGAGCTAGACCATACCACCATCCTTCCATCACGGGTAACGTCTCTGCTATTGCTTGCCATCGGGCAATCGCCCACCAATGGAGCTAGTTACCCACTACTATGGCCACATGGAGGATCAAGGAAAACACCAAAATTCCAGCTGATGACGAAAGATACTCAGCCATGGATCTTTCCCCTGATACTCAAGAACCAACACATCTCACTGTTCCTGTGTTAGTTGCTCGAGTGCACCGTCACGAAAGCAGGCTGCACTATATGGAAATCGAACAACGTAACATTCGCTCTGACTGGATGGAACAAACCCAAGACAGTGTAGCACAGTTGTACATAGGATAGGCAGACATCTCTGAAACAATCAATCATACATACGATCAAATGGAAGACACTGTGCAAACCATGGAGATTGTCCACAATCAAGTTATCAATAACCGAAATGAAATCTCCGTTTTACAGTCCAGGTTGAATCAGTGCGAAACACGCCTGCGGGAAACCGAAGAGGCGCTCAGGATGGTTAGCCGGCTTGCAGAGTCCGTTGACCACCTCACTTCTCTATTGCCACAACTCAATCTGCGTCAAGATTAGTGTAGTCTCTATCTTGTAATCCGTTAGTACCTACGTAGAAATCTATGTAAGTCAACCGGATGTAACAATTCCCGGCATTTTTTGTAACTTTAGGTTCTATAACTTTTTGTAAACTCTGAATCCTGTAATCATTTGAACTTTATATCATGAAATGATTACTAACCTTAATGTATTATCTTACTCCGTTGATTGTCATGTTGTATATAACCTCAATATATATACATATGTGATATGTCAATATCCTATACAAACATCTCACTTATCTCTTTCTTGATTTCTCAGCACCATGCCTCCAAAAAGACACACGTATAGCGATACTGAAATCACTCAACTTATTGCACAAAGTGTGGCACAAGCCTTAGCTGCCTGACAGTCAAGTTCTGGCAGTGAAGACACACTGAATAACAACCCTACAGCCAAACCCTGTTCCTACAAGGACTTTCTCAATTGCAAACCCTTGTACTTCAAGGGCACTAAAGGAGCCATCGGCCTGATCAGATGGTTTGAGAGGATGGAGTCTATCTTCCGTATCAGCAATTGTGCGGAGGATTTTAAAGTTAGGTTCTCTACCTGCACCCTTTAGGAAGGTGCTCTCACTTGGTGGAATTCATATGCCAACTCTGTAGGCATCGACACTGCTTATCTACTCCTCTGGGAGGATATGAAAAAGATGCTCACGGAGGAGTACTGTCCCAACGAAGAACTCAAAAAATTGGAAGAGAAGTTCTGGCGCTTAGCGGTCCAGGGAACCGGCATCATTGGTTATACCACCAGATTTCAATAACTTGCTCTAATCTGCCCATCTATGGTAGACCCCGAGCACAAATGCATCCAGAGGTACATCCGCGGTCTCCCGGAAAATATCCAGGGGAACGTTGCCTCATCCCGACCAGCAATCATTCAGAGTGCTATCCGCCGGGCACATGAACTCATGGCAATGATTGTCAGTCATGAAACATCCGCTCCATCTTCCAACAACAACAACAACAACAACAACAAGAGAAAATGGACTGACAACCACAACAACCAAAACAAGAAACCCGACACCATCAAGGCCTACAGTTCCAACACTGAACCCAAGCGGGGTTACACGGGGACAAATCCCTTTTGTTCCAAGTGCAACCGCCATCATGACGGTCCTTGTGGTACTCCTTGCAACAACTGCAAGCAGTGCGGGCATCTTGCCAAGGACTGCCGATCTCCCAAGAACAACAATAACAATCCCAACAACAATACTAACACCAATCAACTTCGAGCCTGTTACGAATGAGGAGACACCGGAAACTTCAGGATTGATTGTACGAAACACAAAAACAAGGGCAACCAGAACAATGCATGAGGTAGAGCTTTCGTACTTAACTCTAAGGACGCCCATCAAGACCCTGATGTGGTCACAGGTATGTTCCTTATCAACAATTTATCTGCTTCTGTTTTGTTTGATACTAGTGCTGACAAGAGTTTCATATCGAACGAATTCAGCCCACTACTTGATATTACACCTGTTGCATTAGATACTTTATATACTATAGAGCTAGCTAATGGCAAACTAATCGAGGCCGATAGTGTATTACCTGATTGCACTTTAACCCTCGCAAATGAACCTTTCCCCATCAACCTCATACCCGTCGATATCGGAAGTTTCGACATCATCGTTGGCATGGACTAGTTGTCCAAGCACTGAGCCGAAATCATCTTTTACGACAAAATCATTCGTATTCCTCTCGTCACCGGTAGTACTTTAATCATACAAGGGGAGACCGGTGGAACGAGATTGAATATCATCTCATGCATGAAAACCCGTAAGTACTTGAGAAAGGGTTATCAGGGAATCCTTGCACACATCATGGAGAAAAAGTCAGAGGAGAAGCGACTTGAGGATGTGCACATCGTTCGAGACTTTCCAGAAGTCTTTCCTGAGGAATTACCTGGCCTTCCACCACCCAGGCAGGTAGAATTCTCCATCGATCGTGTGCCCGGTGCAGTACCCGTGGCACGAGCACCTTATCGTTTAGCCTCATCCAAACTTTAGGAGTTGTCTACTCAATTACAGGAACTCCTGGATAAGGGATTCATCCGACCGAGTTCTTCACCTTGGGGAGCTCCGGTCTTATTTGTGAAAAAGAAAGACGGTTCTTTCAGAATGTGTATCGACTACCGCGAGAACCGTTATCCACTCCCCGTATTGATGACCTGTTTGACCAACTCCAGGGGTCGAGTTTTTATTCGAAAATCAATCTACGGTCGGGTTATCATCAACTCCGAGTTCGTGACTCTGATATTCCAAAAACTGCTTTTCGAACTCGCTACGGGCATTACGAGTTTCAAGTGATGCCATTCGGTTTAACGAACGCACCAGCTATATTCATGGACCTTATGAACCGAGTGTGCAAACCATATCTTGACAAGTTTGTCATTGTATTAATCGATGACATCCTCATTTACTCGCGTGATGAACAGGAACAAGCGCAGCATCTCGAAACCATCCTAGAACTACTTAAACACGAGGAGTTCTGGATGCAAACCGTTCAATTCCTTAGACACGTGATTGACAGTCAAGGGATTCATGTTGATCCTTCAAAAATCGAGGCTATCAAGTGCTGGAAAGCACCTACTACGCCAACCGAAGTACGCCAATTCTTGGGTCTTGCTGGGTACTATCGGCGTTTCATTGAAAACTTCTCAAAAATAGCCCAACCTCTCACCACACTGACTCAACAAGACAAGAAGTTCGACTGGACAGATAAACAAGAGTCGGCTTTTTAACTTCTGAAACAAAAGCTTTGCAGTGCTCCTATTCTATCATTACCTGAAGGTAACGATGACTTCGTGGTATACAGTGATGCTTCTCACCAAGGTCTTGGTTGTGTGTTGATGCAATGAGACAAGGTCATTGCCTACGCCTCCTAACAACTCAAAGTTCACGAAAAGAACTACACCACTCATGATCTCGAATTGGGAGCCGTAGTGTTTGCACTCAAAATATGGAGACACTATCTATGCGGCACGAAATGTACAATCTTCACATACCACAAAAAGTCTCCAACACATCTTCAATCAAAAGGATCTCAACATGCGGCAATGTCGATGAGTCGAGTTGCTTACCGATTATGACTGTGAAATCAAAAACCACCCAGGTAAGGCAAATGTCATCGCAGATGCCCTCAGTCGAAAAAAATGATCGAAACCACTTCGAGTCCGAGCTCTCAGTATGACCATTCATAAAGAACTTACCATTCAGATTCTCACAGCTCAACTCGAAGCCTTAAAAACTGAAAACATCATAAGTGAAGCCTTATGAGGCATGGAGAAACAGTTTGAAATCAAACCTAATGGAGTTAGGTACTTCTCTAACCGTATCTGGTTACCCAGTTTTGGAAACCTACGAGACTTGGTGATGGATGAAGCTCAAAAGTCCAAATACTCTATACATCCTAGATCCGACAAGATGTATCATGGCATCAAGGAGTTGTATTGGTGGCCCAACATGAAAGTTGGCATCGCCACGTATGTCAGCAAATGTCTTACTTGTTCCAAAGTCAAAGCCGAATATCAGAAACCTTTCGGCTTACTACAACAACTGGAAATCCCCCAATGAAAATGGGAGCAGATCATCATGGATTTCATCACAAAACTCCCGAAAACACCGAGTGGTTGTGACACCATTTGGGTGATCGTCGACCGTCTCACAAAATCTGCTCACTTTCTCGCTATAAAGGAAACCGACAAAATGGAACGTCTCACACGAATCTATCTAAAAGAGATTGTATCCCGACACGGCGTTTCCACCTCGATTATCTCTAACAGAGATAGCCGTTTCACATCTCGCTTTTGGCAGTCACTTCATAAATCATTGGGTACTCGTCTGGATATGAGTCCCGCATACCATCCACAAACCGACGGCCTACGCAAACAAACCATTCAAACATTGGAGGATATGCTACAAGCTTGCGTAGTTGACTTCGGTAAAAACTGGTAAAACCATCTACCATTGTGCGAATTCTCGTACAACAACAGCTACCACACCAGCATCAAAGTTGCACCTTTTGAGGCACTGTACGGTCGTAAGTGCCGCTCACCTATCTGTTGGACCGAAGTGGGAGATAGCCAACTCACTGGTCCAGAAATCATTCATGAAACCACCGAGAAAATTGTTGGTATCCAAAACCGGATGAAAGCCGCACGTAATCGTCATAAAAGTTACGCTGACGTGAGATGCAAACATCTCGAGTTCCAGGTTGGGGATCGAGTGCTCCTGAAGGTATCACCATGGAAAGGTGTCATTCGATTTGGTAAACGCGGGAAGTAAAATCCTAGGTACATTGGATCTTTTGAAATCCTTGAAATGATTGGCCCAGTGGCATATCGATTGCAGCTACCACCTGAACTTAGCAGCGTACATCCCACATTCCACATTTCTAATCTTAAGAAATGTATGTCTGATGAGACACTCATTATCCCTCTTAACGAAATCCATATCGATGATAAACTTCATTTCGTCGAGACCCCAGTGGAAATCATGGACCGTGAGGTCAAACAGTTGAAACAGCTGACCTTTTAGCATGTATTCTCAGGTACACAACAGTAGTAGGACTACTCAGGATTTATATAGCTCGAGTCGCATGCAAACACGAACATCAAGAGATTTTTCTGCATTATTATATTTTGTATAAGTAGTAATGCCAGAGAATCTTTCGGATCAGGATACCGAGATTATGTAATCCTTATAACTATTGTAAACATTTATTACAATCAATGTATTTTGTTAAAACGACGCATATACAGTTGTTCACTTTATCTTATGTGCTTGTGATTATTGATTAGTAGCACCCCAAGTATGCTTCTTCCAAACAATAAATTTGGGGGTGTTACAGGAAAACTGACCCATGTGGGTCCCCACAAGGATGTGGTTGTCTCAAATCTTGTTTCCCAAGTTTGCGCTCCGTGCGGTGTTCGTTTCCCCGGTCATTTCGTCGTTAGTTTATTCGTATAATGTTATGTGTAATATGTTTCGATAATGTTTTAAAACACATTATTTTGAATGAAAATTTCTACTCAAGTAACATAATTTAGTTACTAAAATGATATTCAGTATTCGTTTGGTCATCGGTTGCAAATCGCATATTTATACAAATTGCGTAACGTTTTTAAACGTTATAATTATACGCGTGTAATCGCGTTATTTTTACTTGAAGTATTTTATCAAAATACTTAGTTTTGAGTTATTAAAATATAACTTTACTATATTTTGACGGTTGGGCGCGTTTCACTCATTTTTGGTCACGTAGGAGTTATTTATACGGTACGAATTACTTGTGAAATATTATTAAAATAATATTTAGAAACTAATATGTTTATAAATTAATTTCATAATATTTAATAATTTGAGTTCACCAAAGTCCATATTAATGGATCGGAATTCGGCCGATATAAATGACACAGTTTAATCTAATCGAATAAATTCATATATATAACGATATACGTAATGATACATATAATTAGTCTATCATAGCCCTAATTACACGTATTAAAATAGAATTAGGAGTTTATTACAAGTCGAAATTTTATGGGTGTTACAATAAGTCATCCTTTAAACCCAAACAATACTCCTCCATCACTGAAGTATTCCAATTAAACCACATGGATTTATTTAGACATATCAGCACCACCAGCCTAAGAGGAAAGAAATATGCTTTGGTGATAATTGATGAATACTCAAGGTATACCTGGGTTTTCTTCCTGAAAAACAAGAGTGATGCAGTTGATGAAATTATCAGCTTCATAAAAAGAATGGAGACACTGAATGGAAAAAGATTTATAATGATTAGGAGTGACAATGGAACAGAATTCAGAACCAGCTCACTTGAATCATTCTGTGAAGAAAAGGGCATCTCACAAAACTTCTCAGGCCCTAGAACTCCAGAACAAAATGGAATTGCTGAAAGAAGAAATAGAACTCTTGTTGAAGCAGTTAGGTCTATGCTCGCTGAAGCTGGACTCGAAGGTTATTTTTGGGCTGAAGCAGTCAACACAGCTTGCTTTACTCAAAATAGATCAATAATTGTCAAACGTCACAACAAAACTGCTTATGAATTTCTAAGATGAAGAAAACCTGATATCAGCTTCTTTCATGTTTTTGTAAGCACATGCTATGTGCTTAACACTCGTGATCAACTTAAGAAATTTGATCCAAAAGCTGATGAAGGAATATTCATTGGATACTCTCTAGTATCCAAAGCATTCAGGGTTTACAATCTCAAGAAAGATTGTATTGAAGAATCTGTTCATGTTACCTTTGAAGAAAGCTTCAATTCTCAAAGATTTGAATCAAATGAAGATATGTTTCAAGCTGAATAATCCTTTGATATGCCACTGATCACTTCTGTGCTATCAACTCCATCTCCACTTCCTCCAAATCCATCCTCATCTATACCTGATCTTTCCGCACCATCCTCACCTGAAGCAATTGAAGATTTCAATCCACTTGATCTTCAATCAAATGATACTTCAGCTAAACCTAATCAAATTGTCACTGATAATGATGTTCACACATAGTTAAATGAAGCTGATGAAGAAGAAGTTAACTCTGCTCCCATCAGAACAACAAAGTGGACTAAAAGTCATCCAATAGAACAAATTATTGGTGATAGGGACACTGAAGTTCAAACAAGAAAAGTTGCGTCAAGCAATATCTGTCTCTATGTGAACTTTGTCACTGATGGAACCTAAGAAGATAGACGAGGCTCTCAGTGACCCTGATTGGATCAGTGTCATGACAGAAGAACTACTCCAATTTGAAAGGAATAAAGTTTGGAATATGGTACCTCGGACCTACAAAGAAAATCATAATTGGTACCAAATGGGTATTTTGAAACAAAATGGATAAACATGGCATTGTAACTTGAAATAAGGCTAGACTAGTAACTCAAGGGTATCGACAGGAAGAGGGAATTGATTACGATGAAACTTTTGCTCATGTTGCTCGATTAGAAGCCATTCGTCTATTTCTGGCGTTCGCTGCTCATAAGAATTTCAAAAGTTTATCAAATGGATATAAAGAGTGCATTTCTAAATGGTGATTCTCAAGAAGAAGTGTATGTTATGCAGCCACCTGGGTTCACTGACCCTCAGCATCCTGATTATGTCCTTAAACTGAACAAAGATTTGTATGGTCTTAAGCAAGCTCCGCGTGCATGGTATGAAACACTTTCAGAGTTTCTTTGCAAGTCAAATTATTCACGTGGCATCATTGATAAAACACTGTTTTACAAAAGAATGACTAATGACTTGATCATAGTTCAAATATATGTTGATGACATCATCTTTGGTGCCACTGATGAAAAACTTTGCAAAGAATTCTCCTCCCTCATGTCCAAAAGATATGAGATGAGCATGATGGGTGAACTAACCTTTATATTAGGCTTACAAGTTAAGCAATCTGAACAAGAAATTTTCATAAATCAAAGTAAATATATTAAAGATCTCCTTGTCAAATTTAACTTTGAAAACTGCTCAATCATGAAAACTCTAATGGCTCCTCCTGTTAAATTCGATGCAGACACTGATGGCAATTCAGTGGATGTTACCATGTACAGAGAAATGATTGGATCTCTTCTCTAACTCACTGCAAGTAGATCTGACATTATGTTCTCTACTTGTCTCTATTCTCGCTATCAAGCAAATCCAAAAGAAATACATCTGGCTGCTATAAAAAGGGTCTTCAGGTACCTGAAGGGTACCCCTAACCTCGGTCTCTGGTATCCCAGAGGCTCAGGGTTTAAACTAATTGGTTTTTCATATTCTGATCATGTAGGCTGTAAATAGATAGAAAAAGTACTTAGGTGGCTGTCAACTCCTTGGTGGTAAATTAGTCAGCTGGTCCAGCAAGAAACAACACTATGTTTCAACTTCCACCGCTGAAGCTAAATATATTGTTGCTGGTCATTGCACAGCTCTAGTTCTCTGGATGAAAAATCAACTGGCTGATTAAGGTATTTTGCTGGAAAAGATACCCATTTTTTGTGATAATTGAAGCGCAATTGCCATCACCAAAATTCATGTTCATCACTCAAGAACCAAATATATCGATGTAAGATATCACTTTATCAGAGATCATGTGATGAAAGGTGATGTGGAATTACACTTCTTTCCAACTAAACATCAGCTTGTTGATATTTTTACCAAACCACTGGAAGAAACCAGATTTAACTTTTTAATCAGTGAGCTCGGAATGTTGAATGCATAATGAGTTTATGAAATCCTTTTCTTTTCAAATCACCTCTTAATCAGTGTTGTACAAAAAAAAATTCTTTTTACTGTGTATATTTGTCCTTTTCCCAAATTATTTCATCTCATAATTAGTTTAGTTTTAAAAACAACTTATTCACATCTTTTTATAAAAATAGTACTATTCCGTTACAGTGATATGTCTTTCAATCCACAATTTTCAAAATGTTCTATGGACATCTTGCTCTTTAAAAAGACAAGAATTACCAACCTAATCTTTGCACAACGACTAGTACATCCTCACCCTCACTTCTCATAAAAAAAATTATACGGAATACCAATCTAGTTCTACCACACCAGAATATAAAATTCAGGAGGAACCTCATCCTGAATTCATTAGTATGGATGAATTTGGAGATGTCAGACTTTTTGATCAGGTTGGAGCAATATTCGAGCAACATGAAAAAGCACATGCATACGAAACTTTGCAAGAACAAGTTACTCAGTTAAATCAACGAAACTAGGAACTAATGCACATATGCAGAGACATAGAAACTCAATGAAGGATAGTCAAGCGTTCTATTCTGGTTCGTCTCAAGGATAGAATTAGTCACTGGAAGAAAGTTGTGAAGCGAGCTAAGAAAACTGCTACAACATGGATTAAACGAAAGCTTAATCCTTCTACTGACATGCCCACTTATTATTCCTCAGCTGCTCGTTTTAAAGAAGGACTTGAAGAATGCTACTATCCTCAGGACATGTCATTCTCTGACACAGAGGAATTGCAAATTCAAAAAAAAAAAATTGTCAAGTTGAACAGCTGTTTGGTTATCCCTAACTGATTTATCAGCGAGAATAACCTTAGAGCTCATCCTTGAAATGGTTTTTCTTTTCTTCTTTTTTTTTTGTTTCAAGTTGAACAGCTGTTTGGTTATCTCTAACTGATTTTTCAGCGAGAATAACCTTAGAGCTCATCCTTCATTGTTTTTAATAGTGCAAGTTGAAGGGCTATTAAGTTATCTCCAACTGATTTACCAGCGAGAATAACTTTCGAGCCTATCCTTGTAATTGTTTTAATTTACTGTTAAATAAAAATCGAAGTAATATTATTTCATATATATTACTTCATTTAAATAAAATATCTTTATTTCTAAACGTTTTGAAAAAGAAAATATCTTTTGAAAAGACGTGGGTAGTCCACCAGCCCACCTTTTCCTCTCCCCTCTCTCTCTCTCTCCCCCATGTACTCAACCAATCACAAAGCACCAAAACACATATAAATACCCATTTCTGTTTCCATTTCCTTTCATTACCCCCAAAAACGACCTCACAATACTCCAAAAATCCCTAATTTTTCAAAACCGTAATTTCTAACTTCACGAACTAATCATGCCTCGTACCAAATCCTCTCCTACAGATGGAATCCCATTTGTGCCAAGCAATGAGGTTAAAGCCCTCAAAGCTAGGCAAGTTCAATTTGAACCTGTTTCGATTGCCATAAAACCCTGCAACTATGTTGCAAATTTTGACATTCCTGCTGGTATTAAAAATAATGAGGATATGGTTAACTGCCTGATCTTTTCTCCAGCTTCAAGGGCACTTACCAGAGATCCTAAGCCCATGTACATTCTGTACCTTCTTGAGCTCTGGTATACTCTTCGTTGGGCAGATGGATCAGACGAAGATAAGTATGAGGGTTTAAAGGTACTGTCAATAATGGAAAAACATAGATTTGTTTCCAGCTTAGTCGATTTAGAGAAGCTTTGGGATTAAATTACAAGAGGGTTACTAAAGGAGAAGTTACTTGGGCAGAACCAGCCAGCGCTGAAGAATCAAAGAAGGTAGTCGACCTAATCGATTATGATCACATAAGCGCTGATACAAAAGTTGTAAGAAGAAGAATGAGTGGAGAGTGGAATTTATTCTTTGCTCACATTATTCAATGCCTTGGAACAAATGTAGGCTTTCATGATCAAGCAAATGCCACTCAGCGTCAGATTGTCCATGCTCTCATTACATGTAGTGATGTCGATTTTGCCAAGCTACACTTTGATGATCTGAAGGCAAGAGTGGTTGCCAAAAAGAGAGATGTAACTATCCCCTATCCAAGATTTCTATCTCTGATCATCAAAAGAATTATGGAAGGTGCATACGGACAGAATCTAGCTGGTGAAACTTATGGGGTTGGCGCTACTCTTCCCGTTTGGAAAACAGGAAAATCGGTATACATGAACAAGCCAACTTTTCGATCAAGGGAAAATGATCAAGCTGCAGCATCCACCATTTCAGCTGTAATATTCTCTCGCGTACCAGCATCAGAAGATGAAGCTGAAGAAAATGCTGCAGAAACCACTCAATCGCCATAGGAACGAAATAAGGAACCTGAGACTACAGCTTTCACTGTACCTGAATCTTCAGCATCAGTTCCCTCCAACATATCTTGACGACCACGCACCAAGGCACCAAAAGAATCATCTGTAGCTGGTTTGTCATCTGAAGTCACTCCTATGGGCATCTCTCCTTCAGAACCAAAAGAAACTGAAGCTACGAACCTATATTTGAAAGGACTATCTCACTATGGTCTGTTGCCCACTGAAGTCACCTCTGCATTTTTTGAAGACACTGTCAACATCAGTGATCTCTCTGAGTCAGCCACAGAAATCCAAGACGTAATCCCTGATGATATTACGCACCAGGCTCAATCAGAAACAGGTTCTGACTCTGATTATCAGGTAACTAATATTACCTATGATAAATTTAGACCTGCTTCACCCTTTGTATATATTTCTGTACACCAAACACCACTTCCATCATCACAACAAAACACTACAGAGTCCTCACCACAACACACACCACCTCATGTACCACTTACACCACCTCATGTACCACTTACTCCACCTCATCCGTCATCACCATCACAAGCAAGTGGTATTAATCAAATTATGAACAAGCTCGATCAGCTGGCCTCAATCCAAGAAAATTACATGAATGCCACTGAAAAATCCTTTACTGAGCTTAATCAAAATTTTAACTCCCTCAGTGCTGAAATTTCAGAACTTTGAAGTGAAATAAAGTCAGTCAGTGGCCCCATCACCTCATCAATCAAAGAATCAACAAGTGCATTTGCAGCTGAACAGAAAAAGCTCCAAGATCTACTTCCTTCCAATCTTGCAACACAACTCCAAAATCTTTCTTATAAGGTTGAAGAAGTAACCACTGTTGTCAACCCTGTTCCCTCAATGGTTGAATCAATAATCACTAGTGTCAATGCCTTTGAATCACAAATCAAGAAGGCATTAAGTGACACCAAATTCACTACTGATGATAGAGAAGCCCTTAGCGATGTCAGGGGATTTCAGCTAGGGACCATGATTACTCTCAAAAACATTGGCCAACATCTTGAGGCACTGAAAGGTGTTCTCAAATGAATGGTCTCTGAGTTGATTTCTAAGATTCCAGCTGCTGGTCTTGCTCCTCCATCAGCTGAGGGGGAGAAATTTGTCATTCATGAGATTATAGTTAATGATGCACCAGTTCAGGGCGAGCGCATAGAGCAAGCATCAGAAACCATATCACCAGCTGAGGGGGAGCATAAAGAAAAAGTGGAGGTTAAGAATGTTGAGCCTATGCAAACATATGTAGAATCTGATAAAGAAGTGGCTAGCAAAACTGATACTATACTTGAGGCAGAATCTTCAATCCCTGTTAAGCCTTCATCTGACGCTGCAGCAACAAGCTCACTTACGGTACAACCATCCAGTCAAAGAAAAAGAAAATTAATCGTGGATGACGATGATGAAGGATCTGATGATGATATCATCACTCAGAAGGGAAAGAAGATTAGAATGGAAAGTTCGAACTCTTATGAGATGATGGAAGAGGAAGAAAGATTGAAGAAAGCAAATAAGAAACTAAATCTTCCACTAGAAGACATTCATATTGCCTATCTTCAAGAAAAGTCAAAGGAGCTTGAAAAAGAAAAGGCTAATGAAACTGAGAAGGTAATCTCTTAGCTGAAAGCAAGTGTGGAAAATGAAGCTGGAAAGAAGGGCACTGATGCTCTTAAAATTCAAGAGCAAGTGATGAAGCAGGGAGAACAAAATCTTAAAGAAAAAGATTAACAAGTCAAGTTCATTCAGAGGTTCATCTCATTCAGAAGATTTCCACAGAAGATTATCAAAGTTGTTCCCAAATTCTTCAAAGTTCGGCGAGCAAGGAGCAATTTGTCAGGGAAAATAAGAACACAATCGACATTATTTCCTTATCCAAACTGAAGACAACTTTAGGCTTCTCTGAAATCTGTGAGCTCTATACCTGCATCCAAAATAGCTCTACTTCTCACAAACCATCCTTGTTGAAGCTTCTGGATAAAATTCTCACTGATCTTAATGAAGTTGAGAAGACTCTGAAGTTGCCCATCTCTCATCTCCAAGCTGAACTCAAGGGCACCTTTGTCAGCACAAGTAGGAAATTGACCAAGAGAGCAACCAAAGAAGATAAGCTGGAAGAAACAAAGTTACTTCAAAAGATGAGCTTTCTTCTAGATTGTGGAGGAACTAACCATATTCTTCCTGCTAGTATTCATTTTGTGCCTAGAAGAGTGATCAGGGGTCCTGAGTTTGGAATGTTCTACGTGGATCATATAACCAAGATAAGCTTTCAAAGGGCCTATGAAATCCCCATTGCCAAAACAGAGCATCTTGCCGCTGTTAGATTCATAGGAAGATCCAACAATGTTGATGAAGAATTTATAAAGCTAATCGATGAGGACCTGAGATTGAGGATGGCTCAAGACACTAGTAACTCATATGTAAATATCAAGCAAGAATATGAAAATGTCATGTTATAGTGTCTCTTTTGTAAAACTTTTGATTATGATATAAAATCAAAGTTGTCTACTTTCTGCTATTTATTTTAAGCATGATAAGTATCTATAAAATCTTATTAATAAGTAGCTAGAGAGATTGTTGGGTCACTGACCATGCCTCTATAATTTATGTATGATAGAACTGTTATAAATAAATAGAGGGAGATTGTTGGGTCACTGACCATGCCTCTATAATTTATGTATGATAGAACTGTTATAAATAAATAGAGGGAGATTGTTGGGTCACTGACCATGCCTCTATAATTTATGTATGATAGAACTTTTATTTGGACGTTGATATGTTCTCAGCGTCCTCTACATTTGTGGTCTCGCTGCATGTATGACAGCGTCTCTTATAACTTGTAAATTCTCATCAGCTTTATCCTTCAAGCTTATCATACCTTGAAGACTTGAAAGTTATTCATGGCTGCTGGAAGACACTGAAACCTATGTCTGAAGTCAAAGACTGAAGATATAGATAGAGGATTTTTGTTTGAAGTGGAAGATCAACAGTAATCCTAACTACTTCAGCAACCATTCCCTATGCAAGCGCATGGGTCTAAAAAATACCCGTGTACTTGAGAAGAAGTATTCTACAAGGTGGATAATAGCCGTATAACCAGCGTACAGTAATACACGAAGTCAACAAACTTTCATTCACAGAAAAAGTACAATGCTTTTTCTGTAAACATGTATTATTATAGTTTAAACACCTTCCCCATGAACAGCCATTAAAGATTTGATACTTTCCAACCAATATTTATCAAATCTTTAAAGATTATTCAAACGGTTTAAATTATTATCTTTCAGATAATATTGAGGATTTATGTCTATAAATACTCAACCCAACAACCGTATTAAACACACCTTCAACTGCATTAAATATAACCTTTGATCTATAACAGTTACTTATGTTAGTCAGCGTGCATTTTGCCAACACTTAGGGTGTTGAGATCACTGATAGTCATCAGCGTCTCTGGCTGAGTGACTTGTTATATTTAAATTTGTCATCAAGTTATAATTACTTAGATTAGTGTGTCTTTTCTCTTCCGCTAGTAATTGTTGTAAAGTATTATTTTGATTCAATCAATAAACTTACTTTAAACTTGAAAAATTGTATTCAGTCCCCCTCTACAATTAATTGTTGTTAGTAGTTACCGGACCAACAATAACAACTTTGAAAGACATCATGAATCGGAAGTGTTTGAAAATTGATATTTTGTATGATCACATTGAAGATTTTACTAAAGAAATTTCAGCTAAAAATAAAGAATGGGCCGACGCGAAAGTAAAAATAGTTGAGTTAGATAAAAATTTGAAAAGTATCAAAACTCTTCTTTAACTTTAACAAATATCTTAAGCTCTCAAAGGAGTAGTAAAGATGTGACTGGTTTGGGATACTCTGAAGTACCCGCACCTTTATATTCTAACTACTCCTCTTTACTAAAAGAAGATGAGTCAGACTGATGTAAATGATTTTGCTGCCTCCAGTGCGAGTGAACTTTCTGAAGACAATGAGTTAGAGAAGGTTTAATCTTCTACATCTGATTAGAGAACTATTGTAATGGATCAACTGATAAAGTATCAGAACCGGATTTCAAGATACCTCCACAAAATTTTCCAAAACATTTACGTTTTGTGTCTAGTGGAGTTTTTCTTGGTGATAACAAGGTCGAGTCAGAAGTAAAGGTTGATGAGAAATTAAAAGAGAAAAAGACTAAATAAACTTCGATTCAAGACCAAATAGTTCCAAAGGCTTTTCCAAAGAAAGAAATTGGAAGGATGTCCTGCTTCAAATGTCATATAAAAGGACATGTTGTTTCTTGTTGCCCAAACAAGAAAATGGAAGCAACTTTTAAACAGGTATAGAGAAACCGATCACCTGTGAGATCTAACACAAATGGTACAAGTACGAGTACAAGTACTTTTAAGAGAACATCTGAGAGAAGTATATGTACTAAACCATGGTTGGGTAGAAGATTAAGGAGCAGTCCAAAAATGAATAGCTCAAATGATAAAACTGCAAATAACCATTATGTTCAAAGACGTCAAACTGCAAATAACCCATACCCGACACTTATAGCAACACTTCCTAAGTGACGCCTAGACACATACCCGACACTTATACCGACACTTACCTTAGTGACGCCCTACCATGTGTCACTTCCCTTAAGTGACGCACATGCTCAGATTTACTATTTTTAGCGACACTTCCCAAGTGTCGCCCAAGCCCCTAAGTGACGCTATAAGTGACGCATAAACAGAAGGTTTCAAACTAATTTTACACTAAGTTGTGAGGCCCAAATTTGACGCCCCATTTCACCCAAATTCAAGTCCATGTGCGTTTTTCACCAAAGCAGTATAGTAGAAATAAAAATTTTCCAAGCTGACCTGGCAGCTCGACCCCCGCCAGGGGCTCTGCCCATTGGACCCCGCTACCAGGGGCGCTGCCCCCGGACCCCCGTCATTAACGGGCTTCGCCCTTACCCTAGGTGCACGAGTAACGGTGTTACATCTAAACTTTCACACAAAGTGTTAAACTTGTATAACATCAAACACGAATGCGACATAACTTCTAAAACACATTGGAACTTACTTTTAGGGATAACACTTCAAAATCATCAAAATAATAATGTGAGATTATTATTACAAACAATCACCAACGGGCCGTACACATTTTCAAACACTTAAACAAACAACCAAATCGTGGTAATTTGGACATTCTAGTTGAACAAACAACTACAAGGGTGATCTTTGAGATACTCAATCATGTCATAACCATCGCGTGTCATGGACACCCTCAGGTTACAAGTTGTTGGACTTCGACTCTTGGCTAATCAATCTAAGTTTATTAAGATAAACTCTCCAGGCTCAGGTGAGTCTCATGGCCCCTCTTTTTACTGTTTTACTAGGGGTGTGATACATTGCTTTGTTTTTAACACATGAACGCGAGTACATATTTCAATATACTACATGAGTTGTTTTCAACTAATCAAACCAAAGTCCTCCGTCAGTATAGTCTGGTAATACGAAAGTAGCGTGAATATTAGTATATGGTACCATATAGGATTGACCCTCCTCGTCCGGGTTAGCAAGCACTAACCGGGTAAACGGACGTACTAATATTTGGGAAGACGAGTGTAGATTAGGCACTCGTGGAGGCACCTCGCTCGGAATTCTCTATATGGGACCCGACCCTCGAGTTAAGCTCAGACTATGCGCTCATGGTTGTATACATTATCTGTAACTTTATTTGTTGGATGCAAATCAATACTTAAATCTTGCGGTTCATAGAATATTATTTGATACTCAAACATGTGAGCTCACCAGCGTTAGCTGACCCATTTTAGCATGTATCATAGGTACTCAGCAGTAGATTTGGACTGCCCATCAGGATGCATCTTAGCTCGAGTCTTCATGCAAACTTCAGAGATTTCATTGCATTATTAGATTTTGTATAACTAATTATGTACTTAAATCTCTCATATTACGAACACGAGCTATGTATGAGTTCAAACTGTTGTAAACCTTTTAATATTAATATATTTTGTTAAAACGACGCATATAGAGTCGTTTGCTATATATCTGTGTGCTTTGATTATTGATTAGTAACACCCAAAGTATGCTTCCGCGAATCATTAAATTTGGGGGTGTTACACCGGAACGGAGAGATATATCTTAAGGAATTCACATGTGTAGATGAAGAGGGACAATCCAAGATCGTGATGGTTGATATCGCGTAAAAAGTCATGTTTTTACTACCGATATCTCTCTCATTCTAGAACGATTCTTGGCATTTTAAACTCAAAAACAATACAAATCAATGATATTATGCCAAGATGGTCAAAACAAGGTTGCACGATAAAAATCAAGCAAAACGGATGAAAAACAAAGATTCCACACACATTTGAAGATTCAAGGCATCAAAACGAGATTTCAAGACAAAAGGGCCCATCATCAATATCCATCTCATCCAAGATGTTTGTTTTCAAATTACGAATCAAACAGAAGAAGAAATAACAAAAACGGATAAAGAATGAAGATTCTACGCTTGCCGGAAGATCCAAATGATTCATACGCAATATCTGGAGATAGGAGACATATTTTTTGGATATCTTTACATCAAAGTCTTTGTTTTTGAGTTACGAATCTAATGCAAAAAGAATCAATACAAACGGACGCATAACGAAGAAGATACGTGCGAATTAAACAACGCAGCGAAAGACGACGGACCGGGGCGGGTGGCCGCCAGCCGCCGCCGGCCTGGTGGTGGGCGGCGCCGCCTCACCTCCCCCCGTCTCTTTTATGCTTTTTCGTCCTTGCGTGTACCCGGTGCACCACCTTTCGCTACTTTTCCGTACCCAGTGCACCACCTATCGCTACTTTTTCGTACCCGGTGCACCACCTTTCGCTATTTTTTCGTACCCGGTGCACCACCTTTCACTCTTTTTCTTATGTGAGCCTAGGGATGCTAATGTGAGCCACTTTTCACCTATAAATAGAGCCTAAAGGCTTCCATTTAAAAATGTCCCATATGCATTAGGCATAATTCTTTCTTTACTTTCTCATTATATTTTCTTACTTCAAAATTAGTATTAGGATAGTTAGGGAGCTTGTTTAAAGTAGAACGAAAGCTAGGGAACATTTTGTAATCTTTGGTGTACGCTTGGAGTTACGCTTATTAATTCAAGTCTATTCCTTCTCGCATTTTAATCCGGGTTCTTTCTGTCCTATTCTATCTTAATTAAATATGTATGCTTTAATTATGCTAGAATTAGTTTGTGCCATTATTAGCGAGTAGATTACTATTGTATTTGTTGTGATGTAGTTGGTATATATAATGGTGGGATGACTTTAAATATGTCGTAAAATAATATGACGGCCCCTATTCGACTGTTTACTCGCTATAGTGCTGGAAATGCTTTTAAGCAAAGTACATACGTATGGAAGCCGGTAACGACCGAAGGTAGTTGTATTATGGATCGACATTATAAAACGGAAACTTTATGAACGGACTTATCCTATGATTTTAAACCTAAAACTTATATTCGCCTTTCGATTAACAAACGTGATTGTAACCCTGTAAAGAGGAGTCGCGAACCTTAATACTTGGTCAATAGTTATCTGTGTAAAAACTATGTTTTTAACTGTAACGTCATGCAAGTATCATAAAATGCAATGTGATTACGTGGACTTTCCATGAGTATTGTACACTTTCGATCATAATGTACTTATCATGTAAACATGGCGAAGCAATTAAATTCACAATGGAAACATCGGTAAACGATTAAATACACTGTGAATCACCATAGCATTTTCCGACATGGTCTGGGTTTAACTTTATGCAAAAAGCCGTCAGCATTTTAATTAGAATTTTAATTAGATTAGTTAATTTAGATTAGATTAGACTAGGTAGGCTACATACTAAATAACCATTTACGAAAACCTTGGGATTTGTTAATTGTATTGAGAAAGGCAAGTTTGGAATCTAAGTTACACTGATATCCTTTCCTTAAAATATGAATCCAAAAGTAAGATACGCAAGAAACCTGAACGTTTTCCCCTGCTTATCATTATTAAGTTTCATTAATAGGAATTGGTTAATAAGTTCGAACATAAATTCTAAGTTAGTTGTTTAATGTATTTGAAATCTTTATGGTAATAAGAACGGTTAGACTTGCTAATGACCTGCTACTCTATTCCTTCACCCACGAGCGAATACGTTCAATAATATGGGTCACTGACTCCCTTACAGGAGAGTGTGGAGAGTTGAGCAGCGTCTGTCTGATCAGAATCATGACACCTTAGTTCCTCATGACATATTAGTTGATAACCGACTAATAGGGAACTTATTGGTTATACCACTGGATATTGAATCTACTAGACATTTCAAATTTAGATAATCGTCCTCCTATAAGAGTCATCATCCCACATTATTAGCTAACGAACTCACAACAAATACTACTTTTATTATCTGATTTATTATTACATTTTATTCGCTTTATTTAGTTTACTTAGTTAACTGAACCAAAACCCCCAACGCACTCTTTTAAAACCTTTACTAGAAAAGAAAGATTGATTTGATCACCTCCGCTTTAATTCAGTTTCTTTTTAAGAATGACTCTAAGTCATACTTACCATCTACTAGCCTTTGGTTCAGTATTAGTAAGTCATACTTAGACCCCAGCAAATATAAATTTAAAACAAACCGATTGCGATCCGTACGTCGTCTTCATACGACCGTTCGGGCCTCATCAAGTTTTTGGCGCCGCTGCCGGGAAGATTAACTGTCCGATACAGAGGCCCAACCAATCCCAATTATAGTAAACCCTTAGGATAAAACCTTCTAAAAAAAAGTATTTACTTTTTTGTCTTTCTTTTTTTTAGTGTATGACATGTTCCCCTAGATCTGCACCACTGTTTAATTTTCCTGATCCAGAATATAACACCCCTCTTTCTTTAAATATTATTTTATCATTTTCAACTACGGAAGTGTATTAAACAAAACATTATTTTATAAACTTATAATATTAACATACACCATAAGTTTAATATTTACAAAACCCAAATTTCTTTAATATTAATGGGGTATTATAGAGTACAAAACATAGTTTCATGAAAACTATATCAGAGTCGCAAATATCAAACATTCTTCGTTCCCTTCTTGCAACCCACATATCAAAATAACACCTGCAAGAAGTAAATTGAGGGATTAGCACGAAGCTAAGTGAATGAATTCATCACACACTAATCAACTTAGTATAATCCCTTGTTTACATCAAACAATGGTATACATCTATATCAACAATCAACAATCAACAATTCAACTATGAGGATCGGTGGTCCTTGAGAAACCCTACTGCCGCAGTGGCTCTCAAGAACACTTGTCCAACAATCCATATGGTCAATACGGAATAGACCGATAGCTAGTGTTTATTGTACTCAAACACAAGTCTTACACACAACAAATGAAGTAAGACTATGTGTAATTCACACAATAATCAACTAACCTAACCAACGTGTTGACCTCAAAACAACATATAATCACATATCAACTAGCATATAAGGTCTAATCAACAACTCAAAGTAAATAACTCTATCAACATGTCAACTATCACTTGTTGTAATCAAAGTAATTACAACCAAATCAAAGAGTGGGTTATAAATCCACTCACCGATACCACTGTCATCTCCACACTCAGGATTTCTATATCACTAAGTCTTCTGTTTATCAGACCGTTATTGAGGATATTACACAGAACTTATAATACGTACCATTCGACAAGAAAAGAAGCAATCCCCACTTAGATAAGCAATGGCTGAACGCATCACTCTCGCTGACAACAGTAAACCCTCTATCGAAGGAAGAGGAGGACCAATTCTCTACCCTGAAACCACTGGTCAATCTTTCGAGCTTAAGCACCACATCATCCAACTAATCCAAAACCATTGTCAATTCCATGGATTACCAAGTGATGATCCAAACTCTCACCTCAACAAGTTCATATCTCTTTTAAACTCCTACAAACAAAACGGAATTAGTCAAGACACAATCCGTTTGTATCTTTTCCCCTATTCGCTCACACATCATGCGCAAACATGGTTTGAAGGTTTAGAGACCGGCTCTATCCCTTCATGGACTGTTATGGCAACAAAGTTTCTAACCAAGTACTTTCCATCTTTTAAACAAACCAAACTTCGAAATGACATCATGAATTTCCACCAAGCTTTTGATGAGTCATTATACACCGCATGGGAACGATTCAAAGGAGCCTTGAATAAATGCCCTAATCACCGACTTGACAAATCTGCACAATTGTGTACCTTCTATAATGGTTTAGCCCCTAACCACCGAACCACCCTCGACGCTTCCACCCAAAGGAAGCTTGCCTAGCAACACGGTTCACAACCCACATGTTGAGGAAGCAAAGCAACTTACTACCACCAAGGAAGCATCTACTACACCACCAGCTGTTGTTCCAGTAAAAGAGGAAAAACCAAAGATCAAGATACCAGCTGTGGAAACCACTCCAACCATAAACAAAGAGGTTAGGATCCCTTCCCACGCTAGACTTAAAGCTCAACCCAAGAAATTATCATCCTTTAAGCTAGATGGAAAATTCCTTGATACCATGTCTAGAGTTCCCGGTCGTAATAAGTACATTAGGAAATTGCTATCCACTAAGGATAAACTGCCCGAAGTAAACAATATTCCCCTTAGTCCTGAAACCTCAGCCCTATTTAAGAATAGCCTTCCCGAAAAATTAGGAGACAATGGTAGATTTACACTCCCTTGTTCTATTTACCAATCCGGAGAAATAAGCGCCTTAGCCGACCTAGGAGCCAGCATTAACCTTATGCCCTACTCCCTGTTTAAAAGGTTGGAACTTGAAAACTTGAAACCCACTAAGATGACCGTCCAGCTAGCTGATCAATCTGTTAGATACCCAAAAGGAATAGCTGAGAATGTTCTAGTTCAATTTAACAAATTCTTCTTTTCAACGGATTTCGTGGTAATGGATATCCACGAGGACATAAACATCCCGATTATCCTTGGAAGACCATTCATGAACACAGCTAGAGCAGTAATAGATGTGTATAACCACACGATTGTATTACGATCATATGGTGAAAGCATTACTTACAAGATCAACCAACCGGAATGCACTCCAGAAGAAGAGGAATGCTATGCTATATCAACAGGCAGAATTTGTTCCGATGACGAATCAGAACAAGAGGAAGAGCAACATTTCACTCAATCATTAGTTTTCATCTCTGATTCTGAGTATAACCCAGAAGCAGAGGAAGAATATGAAGAAACAGAGGAAGAAATTGAATCTGAAGACGAAGAACCTGAAGAAGAGGAAGAAGAAACTGAGGAGGAGGAAGAAATCGAAGAAGAAGAAGAGGAAGAAATGGAGGAAGATGAAGATCAAGCTGATTCACCACAGATGGATGAAGTCAAAAGAATACAAGACTGCAAAGACTACACTTCATCGGAAGAATCCTTTGATTATGGAGACATCCACTAAGAGCTCAGATCCACTCATCTCAAAAGAATGGGAAACATTCTTGACTCTTATCTCGATCCATCAAAACCCTTTACCAGAACCCGACTCCGAGACATAGATACTTTTGAAGAAGAACTCCGAACATCACAGCACCCTGACCTGTATGCTAAACTCCTACAAAGAATTTCTGCATATAAGGCACCACAACCAGGAAGCTTTGTTGAAGAAAACCTTCAAGACACCATCACGGAAGTCAGAACCATCGAAATCGACAGTACTCAACCTTTCAACAATGCACCCTCAGATGAAGAATTCCACCAATTCTCAGATTCACGAGATGAAGATTCCGACTAAGAGTGTCGAATTTGACGGCGATTTTATTGACGTCACTATCAATGAAAGCTCTATTCCAAAAACCCCTCTTGCTCCACCAAATTCCCCAATCATCACAGCTGAGAGATTAGAGATTCCGCTCATAGATACTCACCAAGACATGATTGAACTAATTGATGAATACACTGATGTGCGCGTCATTGTAGAGGCTATCAAAGAGTCAACCAATGAATACAACACCGCTCAGAGACACCTGATAAGGCAAATTGAACGAGAATACAATTCATATCTCGCCAATTATGGAGAACCAGTGCACCAAACTTTGCTCAGACATATCCAAGAGTTCTCTGATTCCCTTCAAGAATAAGTCACCAGAGAAACTCAACAGCCAGAGAGACCAGACTACCCAATGGGAGAAGTCGGGTTCTGCAGCAACCAAAGGCAAATATACCAAAAAGTATACTGTGCCTTAGCCGGATCAGCTTTTCCCTACTCATCAAGTCAAAAGGCTGTACTTGCATCAATGAGGACCAATCTTGAAAGAGCTACTGGAAATCCGCAAAATTATGCTGACATAAGAATGGTGGGAGATCTTAGAACACTTCTAGATCTCATCAAAACTGGAAAACATCTCACAACTTCAGAAAACTTCAGGATCGTCATTCACTTCACTATTGGTCATCACGTTGAACTAATAATTGATGAACTAAATCAAGCAGCATATGATGAAGAAATTCGCGAAGTGCCTAGATTCATTCCGCACCTGTCACAGATCAACTTAGCATCCTATGTAATAGATAGACTGCGTGGAATGTATGAGTAAGAAGACATAGAAATTGACGCTTACCGCAACGGATACCGTGAAATATTCAGCAAGTTAATCTACGTCTTCACTGACTCAGATTTTTCCTTCAACTGCGAACAACATCAACTCATCAGACAAGTATGCCAAGCCACTAGATCCTTCGGAGGAGACCCCTTGGCCAGTGATTTTGAAGAAGTGAAAACTGAATTCATGGCTTTAATCACCTCAATAGGCAGAAACCACCCACAGCGTGAAATTGTTCAAACTCACACCTGCACTCGAATCGACCCTAACGGACCAGTCACAAGGGCAGTTCGATACATCAGCTATGGGATGGCAATCCTTGACAGATTAGCCACTAATCACTTCAAAAGCTTCAGAATGGAATCCACCACTCCACCAACTCTCATTACTGTCATGATAAAACAGTTTCTGCAATACTTTCCTCCACGATACGCCCTACCTAGGAACCACAGTGACCACTCTAGCACTACAGACACATCCAGCATCATCTGAAGAAGAAAGGACTAAGTCGAGCTCTCAACTTTAAAAGAGCGCTTCTCGGGAGGCAACCCGTGTTTTTACATTTCTGCAATTTTACTTTCCAAGAAGTGATGAAATCTCCGACTATCTTTCACACTCGGATCATACAACGCATGCTCCAGCCTGCTAGAAAATATCAAAAGAATAGTATATCCGATGTGTTCACACCTACAAGACCAATCATAAGAAGACTTGATCAAGAATGCACCAAGGAAGAAGGAATCCGGCACATGCAACCCAAGGGACACTGCAACCACCGGGGAGTACTTCTATACCATCTCTTTCATTTGTTTAAATATACCATATCCATAATGCTTATCACTAAGTGTGGGATTCAAACCCAAAACACACCACCAAAAGAATACGTTTTAGATGTTTAAATTCCTAAGTGTGGGATTTTCACCCCAGTTAGAGCTTAGATTATAAACATCGAGGATGATGTTCCTTTAAGTGTGGGATAGCAGTAGTTACACTACTGTAAAATGCATAATGGTATATGCTTGATTCTAAATCGTTGCACTTTAAGACCATGCTTCTCCAATAAGTAAACAAAATTTTTCAAATTAAGTTAAAAATATGTTGAAAATGAAAATTTTAGACAAAGAATGATTTACCTTGGGGGAGAAGGATAAATAAAATACAAATTCTTTTGAAAAATGAGTTTAGTAATCCCATAAAGAGCATCGCATGACTAGGCACACAACAACCCAACTTTTGATTCGTAAGGTATCTTGAGCCATATTTCACTTTTTCGATTCTTAAGTGTGTCGATGTATGCGTTTAGAATCAGAACTTGCTCCTGTTATGCATTTCGAATCCAGATTGGTTAGTGAAAAGGGGATTGAATCACATCATTCTTAAACCCATCCGTACACCCATACTCCCAAGAAAAATAGATACGTTATCCTTACTTTCTCAAAAGCATCCCCCAAACTTTAAAACAAAATTTCAAAGATGAACGAAGAGAAATCGCAATGAGACGACGTCGGAAAAAAAAATTCAAGAAAGAAAAACCCGAACAAAAAGGAAATCAATAGGAGAAAAAGACTCCTTCCGCAAACAACAAAAAGGCGTCAATCCCCCAAAAATTTCAACTTCAACAAAAAGAAAACCCATCAAAAACCCAACAAAACCCCCTCTCACTCCACAAACACTCCACTTCGAAAAACCCTACATCACTTCCCCTAGATTGATTATGGCTAGATCGACTTCGCACTCACCAAAAAGGTAACGATTTGATTCTCGATCAAGCCTATGACAATAAACGATACATGACTGGCGTTCTGAGTGATTGATCATATTAGAATAGGAAACCCTGAACACTTTGAGTGATTTGAGTGACCACCTAGAGAGGATCGCCTAGTCATGTATCCAAGATCAAAGATCAAAAGCATGCTCCAAAAGATTACAACCCTGCTTTTTCAAAGAACGAATATTTTATTTTCCAAAACCCCCCTTAGTAAAAAGTTCTACCCTAAAATATTTCATTTTCTACTTATTTTAACCGTGCTTGAAATTCGAGTTTGCTCGAGGAAAAGCAAAGTTCTAAGTGTGGGATACTTGATATCGCGTAAAAGTCATATTTTTACTACCGATATCTCTCTCATTCTAGAAAAATTCTTGGCATTTTAAACTCAAAACCAGTACAAATCAATGATATTATGCCCAGATGGTCAAAACAAGGTTGCACGATAAAAATCAGGCAAAACGGATGAAAAACGAAGATTCCACACACGTTTGAAGATTCAAGGTATCAAAACGAGATTTCAAGAAAAAAGTTCCCATCATCAACATCCATATCACCCAAGATGTTCATTTTCAAATTATGAATCCAACAGAAGAAGAATCAACAAAAACGGATAAAGAATGAAGATTCTATGCCCGCCGGAAGATCCAAATGATTCGTACGCAACATCTGGAGATAGGAGGCATTTTTTGGGATATCTTTACATCAAAGTCTTCGTTTTTGAATTACGAATCCAACTCAAAAAGAGTCAACGCAAACGGACGCATAACGACGAAGATACGCACGAATCGAGCAACTCAGCAAAAGACGACGGACCGGGGCGGGTGGCAGCCAGCCGCCGGCCTACTGGTGGGCGGCGCCGGCCTCCACCCCCCATCTCTTTTGCACTTTTTTGTCCTTGCTCGTACCTGGTGCACCACCTTTCACTACTTTTTCGTACCTGGTGCACCACCTTTCACTACTTTTTCGTACCTGGTGCACCACCTTTCGCTACTTTTTCGTACCTGGTGCACCACATTTTGCTACTTTTGCTAAAGTGAGCCTAGGAGTACTAATGTGAGCCATATTTTGCCTATAAATACAGCCCCTAAGCCTCCATTTGTAGATGTCCCATATGCATTAGGCATAATTCTCTTTTTACTTTCTCATTCTATTTTCTTACTTCAAAATTAGTGTTAGGCTAGTTAAGGAGCTTGTTCAAAGTAGAACGGAAGCTAGGTAACATTTTGTAATCTTTGGTGTACGCTTGGAGTTACGCTTATTAATTCAACTCTATTCCTTCTCGCATTTTAATCCGGGTTCTTTCTATCCTATTCTATCTTAATTAAATATGTATGCTTTAATTATGCTAGAATTAGTTTGTGCCATGATTAGAGAGTAGATTACAATTGTATTTGTTGTGATGTAGTTGGTATATATAATGGTGGGATGACTTTAAATATGTCGTAAAATAATATGACGGCCCCTATTCGACTGTTTACTCGGTATAGTGCTGGAAATGCTTTTAAGTAAAGAACATACGTATGGAAGCCGGTAACGATCGAAGGTAGTTGTATTATGGATCGACATTATAAAAAGGAAACTTTATGAACGGACTTATCCTATGATTTTAAACCTAAAACTTATATTCGCCTTTCGATTAACAAACGTGATTGTAACCCTGTAAAGAGGAGTCGCGAACCTTAATACTTGGTCAATAGTTAGTTTTTAACTGTAACGTCATGCAAGCATCATAAAATGTAATGTGATTACGTGGACTTGCCATGAGTATTGTACACTTTCGATCACAATGTACTTATCATGTAAACATGGCGAAGCAGTTAAATTCACAATGGAAACATCGGTAAACGACTAAATACACTGTGAATCACCATAGTATTTTCCGACATGGTCTGGGTTTAACTTTATGCAAAAAGCCGTCAGCATTTTAATTAGCGTTTTAATTAGATTAGTTAATTTAGATTAGATTAGAGTAGGTAGGCTACAGGCTAAGAAACCATTTACGAAAACCTAGGGATTTGTTAATTGTAATGAGAAAGGCAAGTTTGGAATCTAGATTACACTAATATCTTTTCCTTAAAATATGAAACCAAAAGTAAGATACGCAAGAACCTTCAATGCTTTCCCCTGTTTATCATCCTTAAGTTTCATTAATAGGAATTGGTTAATAAGTCCGAACATAAATTCTAAGTTAATAGTTTAATGGATTTGAAATCTTTATGGTATTAAGAACGGTCAGATTTGTAATGACCTGCTACTCTATTCCTTCGCCCACGAGCGAATACGTTCAATAATACGGGCCACTTACTCCCTCATAGGAGAGTGTGGAGAGTTGAGCATCGTCTGTCTGATCAGAATCATGACACCTTAGTTCCTCGTAACATATTAGTTGATAACCGACTAATAGGGAACTTATTGGTTATACCACTTGGTGTTGAATCCACTAAACATTTTCAATTTTGATAATCGTTTCCCCATAAGAGTCATCATCCCACATTATTAGATAACGAACTCACAACAAATACTACTTTTATTATCTGATTTATTATTACACTTTTATTCGCTTTATTTAGTTTACTTAGTTAACTGAACCAAAACCCCCAACGCACTCTTTTAAAACCTTTACTAGAAAAGAAATTTTCAATTCAGTTTCTCTTTAAGAACGACTCTAGGTCATACTTACCATCTACTAGCCTTTGGTTCAGTATTGGTAAGTCATACTTAGACCCCAGCAAAT
The DNA here is from genome assembly GCA_963422505.1 of Pseudognaphalium luteoalbum. Classification (NCBI taxonomy): domain Eukaryota; kingdom Viridiplantae; phylum Streptophyta; class Magnoliopsida; order Asterales; family Asteraceae; genus Pseudognaphalium; species Pseudognaphalium luteoalbum. The sequence continues at coordinate 59,581,450 of OY730193.1, read as the reverse complement.
ATAAATTTAAAACAAACCGATTGTGATCCGTACGTCGTCTTCATACGACCGTTCGGGCCACATCAATGGTATGGGTCCCTCGTAATAAGTAATTGTGTTTTAAGTTTGTGTTTGTGTAGGAGCTGTTAAGGAAAGTTATCAATTGATGGTGTGTTGATTAGATACTCTAGGCACATGATGGAAAAAGATGAGTTTGTTTTTGGATTTTATTACACTAAAGCTTTTGACAGATCAAGTTTTGAGTTGTTTGTCCAACTAAATGGGATGAAAAATATTAAATGACTAGTCTTCCACTTGTATATTTCTTTGAAAAATAAAAACAAAAAAAAATAACCAAGAGTCATTGAAGGTGAGACACGATAGCTAGCTAAGACCTTCGCACGCTTAATCTATAACTAAGGTTAAGTAATAGATAACTTCATCATATAATGTATTGATAGGCAACCTACACACTGGTTTCTGAGCTATTAAGAAGTAAGTATAATACTTGCGTATTTTTTGTGGTAAACATACTATGACCTATGACTCAATGTCTTAATTCTTGAATGTATCATGTCATGCTTCTATATTTTTGGTTCTTATATGAAATCATTTGGGGTTATACTTATTGTTTCCTTTGTTGTACGAAAGTACCTGGTATCCGTACCAGTACCGGTAGGTAGTACGGAGATTTAGGCTCCCCCGACTATTATAAATTTAAAACTACCATTGATGCCGCATCTAGCGGAAAGGTCTGCAACGATCGGAAGCGATTTCTGGACCAACCGTTGAGTGCGTGTCATAGTCTTACCGTCTATATAACGGGCTGAGATGTGAGATTTAATCACATCCATTATACTTGCATGATTTTTAAGTAATATATATTTTCAAGGTGTAACAACCCTTTACACAAAAAAGAAAAAAAATAATCCATGAATACTAATATATCAAGTAGAAATATTACTTATAAATAATAAATTCGATGAGAATTCGTCATTTGTGAAATTTCACAAAAAACATATCACCAACTTGATTATAAATTGAATGTTACCCGCCAACTTAGGACTAGTGATTAGTAACTAATCAGTTGTTAATACATGTAATTAGTTCTGTGTTAGGCTAATTAATGTACCGATATATATATATATATATATATATATATATATTGTTGAATATATACGAATATGCGATTTGATTAAATCGTACAAGTTTCAAATCGAATGTAATTCGGTTCAAGTAAATACGGACGTTGGTGAACATTTTTATTAACTAGTACAACATTATATAATAACGCTACTATATCCAAAATATTATTTTGATAATATTCGATTTCATTTCGTATTGAATAATAAACGTCCACGCGACTTACACACTTTACACACAAACAAACGAAATCATTTAAGTTATTAAGTATTTAGTAAAATACTTCAACAAAAATAATAGAAAAACATTTGTATTTTAAAACATATAATTAAATGTATAAAATAATTATTTAACGTTTAAACGGACGCCGCACGGAGCGCGAATACACGGAGTTAAAAGTGGAGACCCACACTCTGGTGGGCCCCAACCGAAATCAGCCACCAAAGGGGGGAAACCCACCCTTTCCCTCATTTCAACATCATCATCCTCTCAAAACTCTCTCTCTTTTCTTTTCTTTCCTTCTTTCTAAACAACCACACCACCATCATCTAAAATCACTAAAACGCACCACCAAACGGCCTCAAATCTTCAAGCTCATTTGGGGAAAAATGTTCACCACTTCACGATCTACATTTCCATCTTTCTGGATTTTCACGGCGTTAACTTCGTAAGTTTCCGACAAATCCCGACACCTCTCATTTTCTATTGTTTTCAGCTTATAATTGTTTAGTTAAGCTTGAAATGTCCAAATATGGGTTGGGTAAAAGTCTCAAGTCAAACGGAGGCCGGAAAACACCTTTTCGGCTCATTTTCCGGCCAACAGCTCGTTGTGTCGCAGAGGCTCCAGGCCACCTGAGACACAAGCCCTTATGTCGCTAAACCCTCACTTATGTCGCATATAGCGACACAAGTGACTATGTCGCAAAACCTAATTTCGTCGCATATAGCGACACAACATTTTATGTCGCATAAATTGCGGATGTCGTACTTAGCGACACAAGCCCATATGTCGCAGAGATGATCTGCGACACAATAGACTATGTCGCACCTAGCGACACAAGCCTTATGTCGCACGTAGTGTCGCATGAAACAGAACCAAGAAAACACAGATTTTACTAAGTGTCGAGACCTAAAAATTTAGTACTTGATTTCACCCAAATTCAAGTCCAGGTGCGTTTTTCACCAAAACAATGTACTAGAAATAAAAATTTTCCAAGCTGACCTGGCAGCTCGACCCCAGCCAGGGGCTCTGCCCCTTGGACCCCGCTACCAAGGGTGCTGCCCCTGGACCCCCGTCATCCAGGAACTTGTAAATACTTTTTACACTAAGTGTCGAACTTATACAACCTCAAACTCTTATACAATATGACTCCTAAAACATTGTAAGACATGTTTTTCAAGTATAACACTTCGAAATCAATATGATAACATCAAGATTATTATTACAAGCAATCACCAACGGGCCGTACACATTTTCAAACTCTTAGACAATCAACCAAATTGTAATCATTTAGACATTCTAGTTGGACAAACAACTACATGGTAGTCTTGTTAGATACCTTATCATGTTTATAACCATCGCGTGTCGTGGACACCCTCAGGTTACAAGTCTTTGGACTTCAATTCTTGGCTAATCAATCTCAGTTTATTTAGATAAACTCTTCAGGCTCAGGTGAGTCTCATGACCCCTCTTTTTACTGTTTTACTAGGGGTATGATACATTGCTCTGTTTTTAACGCATGAACGCGAGTACATATTTCAATGAACTACATGAGTTGTTTTCAACTAATCAAATCAAAGTCATCCGTCAGTATAGTCTGGTAATACGAAAGTAGCGTGAATATTAGTATATGGTACCATATAGGATTGACCCACCTCATCCGGGTTAGTCACGCTAACCTCTGCAACGGACGTACTAATATTTGGGAAAACGAGTGTAGATTAGGCACTCGTGGAGGCACCTCGCTCGGAATTCTTTATATGGGACCCGACCCTCGAGTTAAGCTCAGACTATGCGCTCATGGTTGTATACACTATCAGTATCATTTGCTGGATGCAAATCAACATTTAAATCTTGCGGTTCACACACTATTATTTGATATCTAAACCTGTGAGCTCACCAGCGTTAGCTGACCCATTTTAGCATGTATCACAGGTACTCAGCAGTAGGACTGGACTGCCCATCGGAAATGCATAGTAGCTCGAGTCTTCATGCAAACTTCAGAGATTTCATTGCATTATTAGATTTTGTATAACTAATTATGTATTTAAATCACTCATATTACGAACACGAGCTATGTATGAGTTCAAATTGTTGTAAACCTTTTTATATTAATATATTTTGGTAAAACGACGCATATAGAGTCATTTGCTATATATCTGTGTGCTTTGATTATTGATTAGTAACACCCAAATCATGCTTCCGCAAAACATTAAATTTGGGGGTGTTACAGATGAGGGGTATAATATTTTTTCTGCACTTTCCCTTATTTAATATAATTACTACTCTAAAATCTTATATATTGTAATTATAACTAGATTATAACCCACAAAATTTGCAGTCTACTTCATAATTTTAATACGAATATTTAATCTGTTTAATTGTATAACATAGCATTTGACACTTTATCACAGATGACTTTGGAAAAAGATTTTGAATTGAATGAGACGTTTGTCTTTTGATAGTAGTTTTAGACATTATTAAGCACGTTTATATCATTGAAAGTAGTGATTAATACTTAAACTTCAATACCTGAAACGAAATCGACATCACTAATGAACAATACGATAAATCACGCCGGTTGCCAAAATGGTAAATCTAATTATTTTGTTTCACATTACTCTCATCGTGTATATCTGCATATAATTTGAATTAGGTGCATGTTTTGCCCCCGCAATGCAATGGCAACAAAAGACTTACTCACGATAGTATTGTTTAACGATATATCGTATTTGTGTAAATAGTAAAATAATAATGCTATTTATACATTATTCTGTATACTTTATTTTTTTAATGATTCTAATTAGTGGTGATAATTCTCGACACAACTTGAACTTTTACACGGAAATAAATGAGGAAGAGTTGCATTTTCAAGTTTCAACCCATCAATTTGTTTATCATATCTTATTGAGTTTGGGTTAAAGTCCACGTCAATGTATTGACTGGCAAAACAACACAATGCATGTTGTATATGGGTTGGTTACTTTTAACTCGTTAACTCATTAATCAAACTAGTTTCGGGTTTATAATGTGAACTTTTGACCCGCAAACCTAACTCGACCCACATCGCAATCTCTAATTATAATAATTGAAAGTTAATTAGAATCAATACAAAAATATCTAATATAGCTATAAAATGTTTCCAGTTATGCATTTGACGTTGTATAAACTAATATAGTAATTTCTACTATTTTGTGTTTATCAAATGGGAAAAATGTCTATATAGGATTGATATATTAACTTTTATAATTATTTAACTTTTTACCTGCAAACCTAACTCGACCCATATCGCAATCCTTAATAATAATAATTGAAAGTTAATTAAAATTAAGAAACAAATATCTAATATAATTAATGCTTCCATTTATAAATTTGACGTTGTATAAACTAATATAATAATTTCTACTCTTTTGTTACAAATCAAATGGGCAAATTCTTTATATAACATTAAAAAATATTAACTTTTATAATTAGTTAGAGTCACTTCAAATGTTTAAGTGTTGAATAACATATCTAACAGTATTGTATATAAATTTTAAGTATTCTTCTTTTTTATAGTTAAAAATTTTGGTAGTAAATTCTTTATATATTAGTATAAAGGATAAAGGATATAGAAGATTGAAGTGAGTTATATTTATATTTATATAAAACATATGACTTTTCATTAGTAGTTATATTAAAATAATCTTAAGATACATTTAATTTAAATATTCATTAATGTGTCATATAAGTTATGAAAAAGACATATTTATGAGTTTACATTTTTAACCAAAAATTAACTATTAGATAGTAATTTGTATAATAAATTGTATTTAATTAAATATGTTAAAAATTGAATGAGAACATTAAATGTTGATTAGTTAATAGGATTTTAATTGATTGTTTATTTAAAGGGTAGGAGCAATTTAGACTTTTTGTCACCTCATCTCCACTATTTAGGTAATCATGGTTTTCAACTTAAGTTCAATAGTTCATATTTAATTGTTTAAATCATTTAAAGGTTCGCAATCCCTAATTATAATAATTGAAAATTAATTAAAATTAAGATTCAAATATCTATTACTATTATATAACACATTTTGGAATTTTTTTAAGAGGGAAATTACCAATATACCCCTAATATTACTTACAATATTTGAAAATCTACTTTGAAATATTATCATACCCCTACATATATTAAAATATCATTAATATCATAATTATTAAACTTAAAGTAATAAATATATGACATTTAACTAATTAATTAATACATTTATATATCTATCTATATTTTTTATCTTTACTAATATATAATGCATTTCAATATATTTTTTAAGATTGAATATACTAATTTACCCCTAACATTATTATCAATATATGAAAAAACTACATGAAATTACTAACTTACAGCTACATATGATTACATCTTATATATACTATCATTATAATGAAATTTTAATGTAAACAAAATATGGCATAACTTTTTAACCGTAAGGAGTTACGAGATGTGTATATTATGGATGGGAATGTTCGAACGAGGCGAATATCTTAGCAAAACAGCAAAAGGCGATTTTTCCACTGTTTGTGGCCAAATTTCATCTTTAAAGCCTCCAAAATTCTATTTCTCCTAATTTTACACATTTTTAAAAGTGTTGTAAGATATCAAAAACGAACACTCAATGTTATTTTTTATGAAATTGTAAATTTAATCATTTTTTATTTTTTTGTATTCTTAATTTCATTTTTATAAAGTCAATTCCAATATTTGAGAGTTTCAATATTTTGATAAAATTTAATTTTTCAATGTATCATACATAAGTTTAGTATAATGTATTTTTAGTTAGTCACGACCCAACCCTCGATTTCACAAATCACAACTTGAACCTAGCCATTTTGAACATGCAATCTAACAAATTCAACTCGAAACCCGATCATCAAGTTCGCAACCACACTTTATATATATATATATATATATATATATATATATATATATATATATATGGGGTATTTTGTTTTTTAACTCATTTTTAAAAAGGAGATGTGATTTTTTTTGCTTTAAAGATAAACTATATCGTAGTGTATTGTCGTATAGAGTTTAATTATGATTTACGTACTACATATCGAATGAATGTGAAACTTAATTTTATCCCGCTGCATCACGCGAGCATTATGCTAGTCTAATATAAATAATGCTCACAGTTATGAATTTGACGTTGTATAAACTAGTATAATAATTTATACTCTTTTGTTACAAATCAATGGGCAAATTATTTATATAACATTAAAATATTAACTTTTATAATTATTTAGAGTCACTTCAAATGTTTAAGTGTTAAATAACATATCTAACAATATAGTATATAAATTTTAAGTATTCTTCCTTTTTATAGTTTAAAATTTGATAGTAATTCTTTATATATTAGTATAAATGATAAAAGATACAGAAGATTGAAGTGAGTTATATTTATATAAAACATATGACTTTTCATTAGTAGTTATATTAAAATAATCTTAAGATACATTTAATTTAAATATTCATTAATGTGTCATATAAGTTATGAAAGAGACATATTTATGAGTTTACATTTGTAACCAAAAATTAACTATTAGATATTAATTTGTATAATAAATTGCATTTAATTTAATATAAGTGTTAAAAATTGAATGAGAACATTAAATGTTGATTAGTTAATAGGATTTTAGTTGATTATTTATTTAAATGGTATGGGCAATTTAGATTTTTTGTCATCTCATCTTCACTATTTAAGTAATCATGGTTTTCAACTTAGAATTAGTGGTTCAAATTTAATTGTTTAAATAATTTAAAGGTTGAGATTAAATTAGATTACCTAATTTAAACTTTCATTTAATATATAAAGAAGATCTCTACATGCGAAATGGATGTGGATGGTTTAACATTAATTGATTATTATATATTATTATAGTCTTCCAGCCACCTTCGATCATTCCATTATTTGCCTCTAAACCATCCCAATCAAGCACACCCTCGTAGACTATTACGGATTATTAGTTATCACACAATTGACTTTTTGAGAAATAAATTAATATTGGAGAGCCGCCATCTACAAAATGATAGATATAATATCTACTTTGTTTTTAGAATGTTTTAAAAACTAAGATTTAACACTTCCCAAGTTAAAATTATATATATTTTAAATTGTAGTAACTTATCATTCTATATGTTTTCACTTTTAACCCTAGTATTCTGATTTTTTAACTTTACAAATCAAACATTCGTCGTCTATGTAACATCATATGTAATATATCAGTGAATATTAAATATAATATACAACAATCGTCGAGTTATGAATTACAAAAAATATTATTTTCGCTGCATAGCGTGGGTATTATGCTAGTCAAACATAAAATCAATACTAGGAATGTGTCCCCTTAGAGAGATGATACACTCACACATTTTTTACAAAATAAGTTGTACAAAATGATGTAGCAAATGATGTGTATCAATCATAATAATTCAATTTTTTTCACTATCATGTTTCTCTCTTATTTCATTGCTACACCTAAGTTTTTGGATATAATTTTATTAAAATTGGGTAAATATATCATTTCTCGTCCCCTTAAATACCATTATTATTGCATCGAAAAATATTTAAAAGAGACAATTGAACATTAGTAGTTGCAATGTTCTCGTCACTTCGCGGCAGCTGCTTGTGTGAGCCCCCAGCCCCCCCCCCCCCCCCCCCCCCCCCCCCCCCCCCCCCCCCTTTTTTTGGCCTCAATAAGAGAAATTCATTTGGAATTTTATAATTACGGAGTATTTGAGTAAAAGATTAAAAGAAGACAAAATCCGTTTTATAATTATTCAATATATACCCTAATTCGAAATGACAAGATCTGTTAACGAATTTGTTGGAGACAAATAAGTAAAATGACAAAGAAGTAAAATAATAAGGGTGATGATTCTTAATTTACATCCATACAATACTTTTCTGCTTTTAGTATTGTACATCATAATATTATAAAGCGTGTGTGATGATATATAGAAAAAAAATAGTGATGTAGATAATAACAAAATAGAAAGTAGGCCGGTAAATGGTTTAGATAGTTAACTCTTTTTAATGAACACTGTAGTACTACGTAGTACTGTAATAATTAATTGAAAACCGTATTGGGTTGGATGTCATTAAAATTGCTAAAATATCGCAAGATGTAATTACTAACCCGTAGTTATTAAGGGATACATTTTTAACAAAAATGATGTTTGTTTTTTCTTTTTGTTGTATAAATATACCATGTTTCTTTCCCAAAGATGGACCATATCTATCATTCTAATTTCAATGGCAAAAAAGAGTGAAATAAAGCTTCTTGGTGCCCCTGCAAGTTTATATACGAGCCGCGTTAAGTTCGTACTCGACCTTAAGTCCATCGAGTATGAGTACCTTACAGAAGATCTCACTTGTAAAAGTGAACTTTTATTGAAATCGAACCCGATTCATAAAAATGTTCCCGTCCTTATTCACGGAAACAACCCTCCCATTCCTGAATCTCTTGTCATAATCGAGTACCTAGATGAGATGTATCCGAATACTCACCTAATGCTTCCTTCTGATCCTTCAGATCGGGCTGCTCATCGGTTTTGGGCTCACTACGTTGATAACAAGGTATGATTTGATTTTTTTAAAAAACAAAATGTCTGCAATGTTTAGAACCTGATTTTTGTCAAACTTAATTTTTAATAGTACATCAAAATATTACTCCTTAGTAATGCATATAGAACAATCATTTAGTTGCACATTTCTAATGGAAGGTTTTGATGTTAAAATGACCATTCGTTGATATTATTTGTGTTATTCATATTGCAAGTATACATTTTATTGACATATTTGAGTATTTGACAAAAAAAATTAACAGTTTTACCCGTTGTATCACGAGTTGAGGCGGGCACCAGAGGAGGGAAAACAAGTGGTTGCAATGAAGCTGATCAGCGCGGCACAACTGTTGGAAGAAGTTTTTGTGAAGGTTAGCAAAGGGAAAGATTATTTCGGTGGAGATGATATAGGCTACCTTGATGTTGTACTTGGAAGTCTTATCGGTTGGACAAAATTTGTCGAAAACAATTTCAAATTCAATGTGTTTGATGAAGCTAGGACCCCGAGACTCATAGAATGGATAAAGCGTATGTGTTCGCATGAAGTCATTAAGGTTAACATTGCAAGTGAGGAAACGCTCATGGCGATGTACGAGATACTTCTAAAGTACAGATCTTGAAATGATCGAACGTGAATGAAAATTTTAATCATATTTCAAATCGATTTGAAGTATGTACTTTTATCGTGAATCGGTTGATGTAAAGATCACAAGCGTGTTCTAACCTTGTCGTCTATCATCTAACTTTGTATATATAACCACTATGACAATCACATCAGTAGACCAAATCAAAAGGTAAAATATTACAGTCAAATGTATTTATCTAGACTCAATTGGTAAGCTTAAGTTGACATGGATTGTATTATACTTTGAACACCTTTGACTCTAACATTCACTCAAACAAATTAGACCCCAATAATGAGTGTAATTAGTTTTAACTCAATATACTACGTACTACTTTTATATAATCAGATTCTTGATTACGAAAGGCAATCAAATAGCTTGCCCAATGGCTAACTTATTAAATAATGGGTGGCTAACTTATTAAATAATGGGTGATGATTCGTACGTTATTATTTAAAAAATTGATAAATCACATTTTGAGCTTTATAGTGTTATTATGTACATCTCCGTTAGTGATGTACTCTGAAGATCCATGAATCAGTGCCCTTTAACTAAACAAAAGATAACATCGGATGATTCGTATACCAGCCAATCTTGAATTAGTACCCTTAAACCAAAAAGAAGATAAAATATTGAAGATGAATAAGAAAAAGGTCCTACCGGGAGTCGAACCCAGGTCGCTGGATTCAAAGTCCAGAGTGCTAACCACTACACCATAGAACCAAATTTACGAACATTTGCTTTCCTACTTATTTATAGGTTAAAGAATACTTGCTCAACATTAAATAACAGATGCACCAGCCGGGAATCGAACCCGGGTCTGTACCGTGGCAGGGTACTATTCTACCACTAGACCACTGGTGCTACGTGAACTTTCTAACTTTTTTTATTTATATTAATTTGTGTAGTATTTTTCTATATGAATAAAGGTTGTTTTATATTCAAAAATCATTGTAAGATTGAAATAAATATTTTAAATAAACTATGTTACGATAGGGATCAACTCAACAGTCAAACCCGTGTTATCGAATTCTCATGAAAAACTTAATGGCGCGTTTAGTTACAAAAAAAATTCCTATTTTTCTTTTTCTCTAGATAATAAGAAGTGTTTTACTTCTTTAAAAAGAATGGAATATCTAGAAAACGTGTTTAATTGTAAGAGGTGGAGTTTTCCTTTTTCAAGTAATAGTAGAGATAGAAAACTTAATAAATCATCAAAGGTAGTTTTCAAGTTTGTAGTTATAAAAAGGAAAACAAAGGATTTTCCTTTTCTTAGATTTTTTTTTAGAAAACTCGAATTTGAACGCACTTTCTAGTTTTCTTGTTTTCTTAGAAAATTTTCTAGAAAAGTGAAGAATTTTCTGTAACTAAACGCACCCTGAAATAGAAAATTGGATTAATTTGTAGGCTAACATATGTATGCATAAACATAGCTTCGTGGCTTGTCTTCTTAAACAAGATTCAAGTCTTTTGCATTAGACATCCCATGGAGCATGTAATTACTTACATTTTAAGATTCTTGTTAGAAAGTGACGGTAACATTTTCGTAAATAATTAAGTAGAACTTCGGTTAACATCCATAGTTCACTTTTAATGTGAATCATTATTTATTATTTATCAATTTAATTCATAATACAAAACAAAAAAGAGAAGTGATCTCTGGCCTTGAAGGAAGTTTGCGATAGATTGTAAAACCATCGCAATGAATCCTTAATTCAATTACCAACTTCGTCGAACAAGAATCTAATTTAGTAGACAATTAATTTGCTAAGGGTGAGCCAATAGTTGGTTCACCATGAAAGGGGCGGACCTACGTTATAGTACCGGTATCACGTAACATCAGTTAATAAAATCGTCTTATAGTAAAAGTAAATGAATTATTAGTGGTTTAAGATTGTCACCACTCATTATTAGACGGTGCACTTCATTATTTAAATCTACGCTTTATAAACTATCAAATGAAGTGAACTTCAAGTTGTTTGTGCCACCGCTAATTAATGTCTATGGGTCCGCCACGGCGCCACTAGACACCATCTTAGCGGGTTACTATTTGCTATGGGTGAGCCGGTAGTTGCTATTTTGCACATCCTCTGGCATATATATCCTAGCCTTTCTGGCTTTATAACATGCACCTTGGGCCTTGGCCATGTCCATCTCAACTATTGATAATGGAATAAGAGGGGTCCATTGACCATTTGACCCATTAAAATCTCAAAATATTTACATAGACATAGGTGAAAACACTTGGGGTAAAATTTACTTGGGCTCTATTATAAACTTATAACAGAAAACAAACCCATACTTGTAATTTTAAGGCCCATTAATTATTTACTATTTTACTGAGGTTCTAAACTTGATCCTGTTGGATTTCCCTCTAGAATCAGTTCAATCTAATTCATGATACCAACTTGGAAACCAAATAGCAACGAGCCTTTTTCAAGTTATACTTTCCGGTTGCTTTCAACGGTCTCATTTGGTTTCGTATGTTCAGAGCGTCACTGAATTATACTAATCTCCTTTTCGATTCACTCTCTCAATCAGAGTCACTTATGTAGTTGTTTCTAATGAGTTGTAGTTTTTATGTTAGGGAAAATGATTCGCCATGTTAACATTACACAAGCTTGCTTATGTGAGACATTTTGTGCTTAAACTATAAATAGTTTTACTTCTTTTAACCTTAACATTATATGTAACTATATTATCGCCTTTCTATTATAAAATAACCGATTATCATAGGTAATATTTGTATTTGATTTATGTTTGTTTTTGTTGAATTTAGGTTACTATATTACGAATTCTAATGTTTGATTATGGCGTTGGGGCTCTTCAAACGATAATTATTTTTTTATCATTTGGTAGGAAAATTCAAATGTTTATGTTTACTTAAGTGGTATCTGTAACTGACATGGCTTGTTTTATAAAGAAATATACACTTTTCAATTTGTTTTTCATCCAATATCGAAATTAGAAAGTCGAACCCTTTGGGCACTAGTAGACAGGGACGTATTTAAATCGGACGTGGAACTACTTGGGGCTTCTGCCGAAAGACTTCGTTCAGATGGAGAAGATTCAGAAAAGGAAATCTAAGTTCACATCCCAAATCTGCCACTGACATAACTTGATGCGGGTGAGTGTTGCCAAAATTCTTACTTTGAACTTTTTGGGCCTTTAAACAAGTAGGAATACTTTTCTTGTTATGGATCCATAATGATTGTGAAGGGAATAAAGTGAAATCCAAAAGTCCAATACCTCAATTGTCTATTTCTTTTGCTTATCTTGAGGAGAGTGGAGTTGGTTATTGGTTGTATACTTATATATATACACGATCTACAAAAATAAGGGCTTATATGTGCCTCTCATTACAAGTTCACAACAATAACCCCAATTATAAGGGCATAATCTTGAGGAACTCATCATGAATGCAACTAAAAACCCTTTTGTCAAATGGGTATTATAATCTTTCAACAAAAGTTAAGTTATAGTTTCTTTTAATGGAGTCATTTAGTGATCTTGAGTGCTTAATTGTAGGGTCATTTCTTTACACTACTATATTAGTGTAAACCTTTTTCAAGAGAGAAACTATTTTGAGGTTCGTACCTAAATTATTTAGAACTATTTTGATAAATAGGTCCATGTGTTATGAGTTGCATACCATTTATAATGACATATACGGTTAAAAATACGCCTAAATTAAGCATAATCCATACAATACATGACATATATCCCACTTATTTACATTCGATATTTCTATTATATACACCAATCCAATCGACATACTTAAATATAAACATACATACGCATGAATCATATATTTTCGTAAGAAAAGAAGTATAGCAATTTACATAAACCTCTACCTAAAGCTGACCAAGGATGTTTTTTTGACTTTTTAATACCATGAATCTTATTATATGAATTAATGAAACTATGAAAGTGAATAACAATTAAAGAAACGATTGATAACGTTAACATTAACAAATTAAAAGTGACTAAATATATACACACATAAAATGAGATATTCGTTTTAATTTAACTCAACGTAGTGGATCATATTCTTCAATTTATCATCTTATCTAAAGCAACAAAAAGAGAAAAATGTTGGAGAATCAAATTCGTTCTCAATTCATCTATTACCCTTTCCTTCCATCCTCAATTTCTACTTGTAAAAATCTTCAATTAAAGCATCCTCTACAACTTTACCACCTTCGATATAATAATGTGCAACAATATATATGTAAGTATAAACAGAATTCAATGAAATTTTAAGATATTCTAATCTCAGTTACATTCTATAAAGATGTTTGGTTCGGAAATAAATTGAATTGAGATTGATTCACCAAAAAAGGAATTCACATCCCTTAAATCCGAATTCCTTGAATATATTTCGATTCCATCGGAAATATCATACCAACCAAACGCATGCTAAATTGTTGGATCATGGCCATTGAAGAACAATTGTTATAATATAAGTTTTCTTTAAAGTTGATCATTAAAACAACAATAATCTTGATTTTGACAATTAGCCATATCTTATGGACATAATAAAAAGTTGGATTTAAGTTAAATAAACACTGCATTATACCTTCAAAATGTAGTCTAGTTGGTTTTAAAGGTAAGACGTTTGACAATACCTCAACGTTCAATCGTCATCGGAGACGATGATGAAAACCATCATAGGACATGAGAGGATGACCTTTAGAATTAAGCACACAGATCCAAAGCATCTAACTTTGTACCAAAAAGACCACCACAAACCTACAAAGTAAACCCCCCAAGAGACTAGAACCACCCCATCCATTCAAAAATAAAAAAACTACACAAACTTTTATTTATTGTCTTTATAAATAACTAGTCCCTCATTAACACATCAAAAATCTTCACTACTTCGAGTGTATTATGCTTTCTAGCTAAAATGCCACTCAACACAAACTATCAACTTTCTTTAACAACCAAATTCAAATTCACCATAATTTCAATCTTCATCATCCTCTCCTCTTTCCCAATCACCTCCCAAACATGCAAAAACACTTGCGGCCCAATACCCGTGAAATACCCGTTTGGAACCGGCCTGGGGTGTGGTGACCCCAGGTTCCAAACCCGAGTGACTTGTAACAATCAACATCTTACATTTACCACACACACCGGATGCTACCCGATCACGGCCATTGACTACTCAAACCAAATCATTTACATCACTGACCCCTCAATGTCAACTTGTACTTGCACTCAACCTAGTAAAGGCTTTAGTCTCGATTGGGATGCCCCATTTAGTTTCCATGATGATACTGTTTTCGCCCTCCTCAATTGTGAAGTCTCTTCGTCAACAATTTTTAAAAATGAGGGTCATAACAACTCTGCGTCTCCGGTTTGTGATTCTGGGAGTGGGAGTCGAGTTTGTGCGCTATTGAATTCTTGTCAGGCAGTTAGTAAACTTACTATCCCGGTTTCAACATGTTGTGTTTATACTCCTGTGGATCTTGGCCCAGCCTATGAAATGGACTTGCAGAAGTTGAATTGTGCTTCGTATTCGGGGTTGTTTGGGTTTAATGAACACGTAGACAATCCCGAATTTTGGAAATATGGTGTTGCGTTAAAGTATAAGTTCAATTTTAACAACGAATATCCACCACTGTGTGCTAGTTGTGAGAAAAGCAACGGAGTTTGTGGGTTTGATGGACCATACAATTCATTCGTATGTAATTGTCGCAGTGGAATCAATACTACTACGGATTGTTCATTTGAAGCTACTTGGAGTGGATCTTCAAGATTTCTTCCCATTAGTAACGGTAAGGTTTCTTTGGCGATGACTATATTATTTTGGAACGATATGTTTTATTTCATGAGTATACGGTTTACAAGCCGAAACAATATTTTTGTTTGCAGGGGGTTTGTGGATGTATGCATTGGCATGGCTACTAGCATGGATGATGGTGTAAAGTCGCATATTGAAAGGATTCTGATGCTAATCGACCATGTTTTAGAAGTTTTAGTGCAAAGGAGAAATTCATACTCAAACTCGATTCTGGATATTGTTAAATCAATGATTAAGTTAACTGATTACATGTTTGGAGATGGGATTCTATAGTTTTGCATAGTACTATCTGATAATTCTGCATAAGAAAGCAATGTACATATAAAGTTGTGACGAAAGCTGGAATAGAATTGGGTTCTAATTCCTTTAGCACCATGGACGGTTCAAGGGAAAGCGACTGAAGTTACCGTTTTCGGCCCTCAATTCTACAAGGCCCCAGATTTATAATAGTGTATTAGATATAAGATAACGACAATAATTATCAATAATTTTTGGCCATATAAAGGCCTCCAAGAATATAAGTCTTTGAGATATTAGGCCGCTAATAACATTTTAAGACCTCAAATAGTTTAAATCATAAGATAATATGATGATTTTATGTGGGAAAAGAAATGATTAGGTCATTGTTTATCACTTAGTTCCAAGTGATTTTAATAGAAAGGTTTCGTAGTTTTATTTACCTTGTTTTTAGTTTCGATCTTAGTTTTTCATTCGCTAACGTCAATTTAATTTTCTCCGTATCATTATGTTATCACGATTGAATCCCCTACGCATTTTTTAGCTTTATCATTTATCGTATTATTAATCAAATAACCAGTATAATTGTTTCAAACATAATTGATGATGTATTTTGAATTGCATTGTCTAATATGTATATATGTGGTTTTCAAATTCACATAAAATTAGGCATTAATTATATTATGTAATGCTTTTTATAAGTAAACATAACATACATGATATAATATAATTAAAAATTAGTAAGGTATTAGTATGTTATAGGAAAAATATGTGAGATATTGTAGTATTTTCTATTTCTAGCTAAAAAACTTCGAAGATACCTTCATATAAAGTTATAAACTAAGACCAATAGAATATAGATCTACAAGTGTATAATTAGTCAATAGTTGATCTCATTTCAGAGTTTTATATATAGTATTATATAAATAAAAGATTGAAGATGATCTTCTTGATATACACTTGTTTTTGTTTTTTTTTAACAGCAAGCAAAAATATAAATATATATATCAAAAAGATACTAACGATGTGTTAGTATTTTATATTTCTAGCTAAAAAATTTCGATGATACCTTCATATAAAGTTATAAACTAAGACCAATAAAATGATCTACAAGTCTATAATTAGTCAATAGTTGATCTCATTTCAGAGTTTTATATATGGTATTATATAAGTAAAAGATTGAAGATGATCTTCTTGATATACACTTGTTTTTTTTTAACAGCAAGCAAAAATATAAATATATATATCAAAAAAAGATACTAGCGATGTGCTAGTGTTACATAGGATACACTTGTTTTTGTTGATTTTAAGAATTTTTTTCAAGGTTTTCTGGATCGAGATCCTACGTAGGATCGTTTTTGCCTTTGCAAGATCGGGATCGTAGATCTTACCAAAATATCATTTTTTTTTCGTACAAAGATGTCTAAATTCTTGTAGAAAACTACTATTTGAGAAACTAATCTAACATTTAAACTTTTATATTACAAAAGTTATGCAATTTGTAAACATATATTTTTAGGATGATAAACGTACTAAAACAAACAAAAGATAGTGGCATTGTACAATTGCACCAAAATTTGACAGCATATTACAAATGAAAATTACTAATCGTTGTTATAGAGGTTCTATACTTTTTCTTAAGTTAATTTAATGTTAAACGGAAAAAGTGAATTTGAAAACAAATATATGTTAAGTTTTAAGATAGGATTAGGACTAGTTATGGGCCTTCTAAGCTCAATTGTAAACAACAACAAAATTAGCCAATTTGTAGGATAAGATCGTTCAACGATCCTACTCCGATCCTACCTTTTGACTGATCCTACTCTGATCCTGCACGTTTTTCCTTTGTAGGATCACATGATCGTACGATCTTACGATTAGGATCGCGATCTTAACAACCTTGATTTTTTCTATCAAACATAATAAGTAACAAACTATTAAAGTTGGCATACTATATTATAACAAAATGGTTAACATTTGCTTTATTAAAAAATTAGAAAATAGATTATCCATACTATATCGACTATTTTTTGTGGAATTTGTATAAAAATAGTATAATTATGCATCATTGATAAGGCCTGGTATTTGAATTTCACTTCAATACTAATTAGTAATAGACCTTGAGGCTTGAGCCGCTCCTCTTTGTCACTTGTACAAAAGTCAAATTTAGGCCCACTCCTAAAGTCAAATTTAGGCCCACTCCTTTTTAGATGAAATTGTTAAGCCTTCTACAAAATTATTTAGCAACTCTCTTTCTCCCGAAAATCTCATTTGAAGATGAGAAGATTGTACAGGTCACAAAGTGGATCGTCTCTTATAAGACCCATGCCATCGGGTGTTCAACCGAATGTCGGCCACCAAACCGATGGGTGCCAATAGAATAGCGAAGGCAACGGACGGAGTGAAGGTGGAATCCACGTGCAACTTATATATATATATATATATATATATATATACTAGTATAAAAACCCGCGCAATGCATCGGAAATCAATAATAAAGTTATGTGATTCGATAATGTTTTTTTTTCCGAAAAAACATCGTGGAATCGTTTTGAACGCATTTTTTTATTAGCATCCTAGGTCATTATATGTCAATGTATTAGAAAGATGTATATAATTGGTAAAAGTACATTACATAGAAAGTAATTTGAAAGATATTATGGTATGTATTAATGTACATTTGTGTTATAATTGACAAATTAAAAATATGGGCATTTAAGTAATGATATCCTTCAATTTAATATTGATTATCCTTTGATTTAAGATTAAATACAGGGGCAATATTGGTATTTCCCATATGATTTAAGGTCAACATTGTGAAATGCTTAATAAAGGGTATAGATTATTATTACAAAACTACTAGTATAAAAACCCGCGCAATGCTGCGGAAATCAATAATAAAGTTATGTGATTCGATAATGTTTTTTTTCCGAAAAAACATTGTGGAATCGTTTTGAACGCATTTTTTTATTAGCATCCTAGGTCATTATATATCAATGTATTAGAAAGATATGAATATATAATTGGTAAAAGTACATTACATAGAAAGTAATTTGAAAGATATTATAGTATGTATTAATGTACATTAGTGTTATAATTGACACATTAAAAATATGGGCATTTAAGTAATGATATCTTTCAATTTAATATTGATTATCCTTTGATTTAAGATTAAATACAGAGGCAATATTGATATTTCCCATATGATTTAAGGTCAACATAGTGAAATGCTTAATAAGGGGTATATATATATATATATTGTTTTTGTTTCTAGCCGTTTGGTTTTATAAAAAAAAAATTTCTACTCTATAAATACATACCCACATTCATTCAAAAATCACACAACTTTTATTCCAAATCAATTTAAATATACACACATCTTTCATACTTTCAATTTAAAATGTCGATTCCGAATAAGGATAATTTTCATGCCGTCATTCTAGATTCAGGAGACACAGTACTTTTTTATTTATACCAATATTTTTAATTTCTAATAGATGTAATGTTTTATTTTTAATTAATGTATTGTTTCTAACTTTAATATAAAGTGTTTTATTTAATTTTGTAGTTTAAATAAAAAGTGAATAATGTGTGAGGTCCAGAAAAAAAAACTGAGTTATTTTCCGTTGGCAGTGAAATGTTCGGTTGTTGTTCAATTTTGTGTTCTGTTAACGTGGCGCTTATATGGCACAAACTGAAGTGTTTAGTTGATGTTTACTAATGGAAGTGGTCTAATATACAAGTACATTCGACAATATTTATGGATTTATGCTGATAATCGTCAGTATAAGACACTTCATCCACATTTCTATCTATGAACACACGGTCATAGAAGCTGGATTTCCTCGGTCCAAAACTGGAGACAGAATCGAGTAGCGCCAAAATATAGTAGAAAATAGCAGCAGAGTAACAACAGGATTCAGAACCACACCATATCCATTTTTGAATTAATGTTGACATACAATTAACGTATTATAGATAGTGATTTTGAGCTAGAGGTTAGAGACAATGTTGAACAAGAACTAACGGACGTTGTTTTGTACACCAAATTTGTCGTACACTACAGTAAACCACATGTACAACCCCAATAAAGCATGATGGGTGGTGTATAACTAAGCCTACAACTTTGTTTAACAATATCATTTTACAAAATATTGAAAGTACCAACTAATTTGAATCGATTTCAGACCGAGAACCGAACCTTAAATGGCAGGTTCAGTTGTGTTCTTGTTTGGTAAACCATATGATGTCGGCATTTTAAGATGCAAGAAAATTAGAATGATAAATAACAAAATAAAGAATAAAAACTTCTCCGGACTTCTGTTTTACTCGTGCAATATTCCTTGAAAGTCCCCCTAATCAAAGAAATAGCTAAAAAAAACCCTACTGGTTTGCAGAAACCTCAGAGAAAAAAAAATGATGAACTGTTTTTCATAATATATACATAAGCAAGGTACATAATTCATATTTCCAAAGTGGTCCAAGCAAAGCTTTATAAGTAGAGGTGGCAAAGTAGGTGTGTTGGTGGTGAAATGGTCATTGTACCGGTGGAAAGTGGGTTGACAAGAAACACACTTTATCAGTTTATCTAAAAGATTAAGTTTTTTATAATAATCAATGTTTATAACTTTCACAGAGATTAAATTCTGTGTTGATACCGGTCTAGTTCTTCGAATAAAACTATTTCGGAGGTTTTTTAAATCGAAAACTCTGAAAGACTTTCGACTCACTAGACTGGTTTTCTTTTAGCTATTTTTATTTGACCCGGTTTGGCCGGTTAGAGACAAAGCATACCCGAATTGACCCATTCATGAGTAAATGGGTCATTTGGTAACATCTTTAAGGATGATAACTCATCAAAATGCTGGCATTTTCTTTTATCTTACAAAAGTGCGCATATTGTCTTTGGTTCATACCTTTAGTTTACAGATCCGAGTGAATCTACATGAAGTGAGTAGCTCACTTTAAGAAATGGACCTACAACTGATAAAATCAGTTGAGCTTGCATGTGTGCATTTAGATCATACCAACTTTGGGATCACAAAAGGTGTTGGACTTAACCTACATTGAATGCACTTCCATCCTAATACTATCTGGGGACCAATATATACTACCAGAGGGACCCGTCACCTGTGCACACGAATGTGTACAAACACCTGTGTAAATTATCAGGGAGGTACATCATTGGTATGACAGCAAAACTTTTACTCTCTTGGATGTGGTATTTGAGTTTTTTAGAAAAACGAGAAGTTAACAAAAAAACGCACATGACTAAATAAGAGGATGAAAAAAAAAATCTTCAGATATTAATCATCAAATATTGAGTTGAGGGCTTACACAAATTATCATAGTAGCTCTTGATTTAACCCCAACATGTGGTATCTCATGCGATCAATTCCATTTAACCTTACACAACATAAGATCTGCTCTGGCAATTCGTCAGTTTTGTTTCCCTGATTCAGAGTGAAATAAATTGTTGTCAACTTTAAAACAAGGACAAACTAAAATGAAAAGATTGAGAAGCCTAATCAGATTCTTTAAGTAAGGGAAAAAATTTAACCTGGATTGTAAGGCCCACATCCAAGATGCAGTTTTTTAATCTATCTTGGAATGCTTCAAACCCCTTCCTGGAGATATAACTAAATCTATGCATATCCAAATCAATCTCAAAGTAATTTTCACCCTGCAAAACAGTCCAACAATAGTATATCATACACAACCATTGCTCCAAGTAATGAAAAAATTGTTTACATATACTGCCAATGTTCAGCCTGAGAGAAAACTATGTCGCAGTATACTGATCCATATTATACTGCCCCTTTTTTATAGTTGAAAAATGCTTAGCATAACCATGTAGCTGTGATTATTGTATGCTAATTGTAATCAATTTCTTACAAAAGGGTAGTGGCATCAACAATCAGTTGATTGTTAATTTACCAGTAAGAAAGAACAAGCAGAGACTTACTTGGTAGAATTCATGTTGCGGACGTGAGAGCACAGGTTTTTCATTGTAAGCATGCATAAGCTTCCTTTCTGGTGCACTTAATTGAAGGTCGTCTACATTTACAACCCGGCCCAGTATTTTCAACCTTTCACGAAATGGTACAAGTGTATCCACTGGGAAACCTTTGACTTTTTCTATTTCATCATCAAGAATCCTCTGTTTCAAAACAACTTTGGTAAGCTGTCATGAAGGGATGATGAGAAATAATGGGATAACATACATGCAGGGGTTGCTTCTTACTCTCATGTTATCTTGAAACTGGGATGAAAGTTCCTTTGAGTAACTATCAGAAAGTTTAAAGTACAAAACAACATTCATTCCTTCGCCATCTATTTCCCCTTGGAAAAAGGCAGCAGGGTACAATGGAACCTGTAGAACCACCACATACAAAACGGTCATGAGATTAGTTTAGATTGACCAAAAAGATGCACTACAGACAACCATTAAAGATCATCTAGATATGATGGAAATACATAATTATTAGGGCTTTAACAATGAAACATCCCATGAGCTGACGTCAATAACTAACAGAGCCAACATTAGGTACTAACCTCGAGCTAGTAATATTTCACTTTTAAGACAAATGACCACAGTATATGATGGAAAGTACCTGTACATTTACAACAAGAATAGACGGTAGTTCTCCAGAAGAAGAACCAACATTAGGAAGCTCAACATATCGGGCAATGTGATCAATTTTCCTTTGAGACAAGAACACATCAACACCAAATGGATAATATGCGGCATAATTAGGAGCATGTTCCTTCTTTTTATCCCTGTAAACATTCAATAAATTGTCTAATCAAGAAAGTATAAGCAGAGAACAACCATTTTTTCTTATATACCAATTATAACTCAGTTACCTCAAATAATTCTCCGCTCGTACCCTGAAAGTCTTTGGTTCAACATGTGACCAAGAATCGAGAACTTTCTTATCTACTGGACAGAAAGGTACTTGTGAACCAGCTATCGGTCTTTGCAAATGCATCTTGGAAGAAACTAAAAAGAGTTCAGTAAACTATGTCAACGATTTGTGTCCACAAAGCAACAACTCTAAAAAAACATGACAACATTAAAATGCTACTTTTTGCACTCACATATATTAGCATTAGGATGGCCATCTTTCCATTTAAATGAAAGTTTATGTGTAGTCTTTTTCCTTACACTTGGTGGACTAGAGCTTAAAGACCTACGCTTTTCAACCGAGGGAACAGTAGCAGCAAGACAAGGCAGACAATTGCTGGGAATTATTCCACAATCCAATAAACCATCCTCCCTTCCAACATTCTCATCAACAGAAGAAGATATTTCATCAATGTACACAGGCTTAATTTCATTAGAAGGTCCATCAGATCTCAATCTTGGATGCATATCCTCCGGATGCACTGAACTTCTACGACTCTCACCATCTCCATGATTAATATCCCTAACCGAAGCAATGCTTGCCCTGGAGGCACCCTCTGAACCATTTAGGGAAACCGAATCTGCATGTATACATATACATCCGTTCATAAGTAATATATAAGCTTCATAATCACTTGTTGACTAGAAACAGAATATATTAGAAAAATACAGGTTACCATCAAGAACACTTTGAAAATCTTCTTCACTGCAGTCAGATTCAAGAACTGCAGCAGAATCATACCATGACTCATCAGTGCTCCCTGCTAATTCATAAAGTACATTCAAATGAGCTAACTTCATAAAAGTATATTGATAATGTTAAACTGTCACTAATTTTTGTTATGATTATAAAAAATGTAGCATGTTCTAAAAGCAGATAGATTATACATAGATACATACACACATGATCTCTAAATATAGTACTACAGTGAATATTCAACAGCACCACTGCTAGAAAGTTGTCTCGAAATAGATACAGAACTCAAAAAGCACACCAAAAACAGGAAAAAATATATTTGTCACATTAAGTCATTAACACAACTTTATAATTTAAAACAAATATTACTTCATTAATTAAGAGCACATGATCATGTATCCAGAGCTAACACACAGATTAGTTACTTCATCAGTCAACAATAATAATGCAATAAAATGACAAATAATCAATTAAAATTCTCAATTAATACACCTCTAGTCTTCAATTTCAATAAATATACAGATAGAGTGAGTAGATACCGCGAAAGGCAGGATTAACGAAGGAGCGATCGGACGGAAGTGATTTAGATTGATCGGAGAAACGAGTGGAAACACGTCGCCGTAATTCCTTACTTCGTCTTCTTAATTTCCTCTTGGACGACTTTAATCTGCCTCCGACGCAATTCTCCGGCGTCGATAAGCAAGCTCCCATCTCTATCTATATCTATATCTATATATTATATATAAATATATGATGATGATGATAATTAAAATAAACACAAATTGGAGAATATATATGTGCATAAACAAATTGGAGAAGAGGAGACGTGTGAGGAAAGTAAAAATTGTGATGGAACAACCGCTGAAATTAATATTGAGTGATTCTGATGTTATAGTAGATACATATATGATGAGTATAAAGTATTTGGTGAGGTGATGTGGAAATTGATGAGGAAGAAGAAGAAGAAAAGTCAAAATAGAAGCATTATTATAATTTATTTTTATAATGTAAAATGATGACGGAAGGAAGAAGCAAGGGGACGGGGGATGTACGTATGTGAGTGTTGCATCGTATTGTTTTCGTAACCCAGAAATAAAATGAAAAAATGGGTCTTCGGATCACTCACCGGAACCGATTCATATTTATATGAAGTACGATCGAACATTTTGGAACCGATTCATATTTATATGGAGTACGATCGAACGCTTCACAAGGTTTAATATCGTCATGTAACATCACATATATCACTTCATCCAACACGGAATTCGCGCCGATTGAATCTTAACTTTGTAGTAGGTTATGCATATTTTTAAAATAAAATAAAAGGAATTAGAGATGGTGTACAATTGGCAGTGCCATCTGGACAGCTGAATTAATTTTCTGGGAAATGTAAACGTGTGGCCAACTGTGTTTTTTACCTTTTTAGTACCAAAAAACTGTTTCCGAATTTCCTTCGACTTTCTCACCTTTATAATTTACTTTTACTTTAGGAAAATCGGTAATTTCAGTATGGAAAAAATATTTAGCTTAAGAAATATGATTATAATAAGTTAGTGAAACAATTTATAAAATAAAATACTAGGATTTTAAACAAATAGAATGGTAAACAATTTAGCAATTTAGCACATGAATTAATCCTCTTAGTTCACCGTAGATTGAATAACGACAGATTATAGCTTCATGTCATTCATTGTCCATTGCTTTTATTAAGTGATTATTATGTTATACTTATACATGATATTGACATTGTAGTTTGTTGCACGACTCAACTCATTAATGGGTAATGTGCTTATTACTAAATATACTAATAGCCGAACTGGTCGGTGTCATTTAGATGACATGTGTCGTCGTTTTGGTTACTGTTCACAAGGGGTAGTTTGGTAATTTTTGTTTTTAATGTCGTTTGTACAAAAATATATATACTCCCTCCGTCTCATATATATAGTATATTATTCCTTTTATGGGTGTCCTCATTTTATTGCCCACTTTTATAAATAGATAAGAAATAAGAATAACGAGATAACGCTATTTTTTACCCCTACTGTATATATGTAAGACAAAAAATTAGGTAAAAAGTAAAGAGTAAAATTGTCATATTACCAGAAACTTAGAGAGTTGATTATGTTTTCTTAAACTGCGTATATTTTTGTCTTGAGACAATAAAATTGGGACGGATGGAGTAACTTTTATTTTAATGTCGTTTTGTAGTATTCATTAAGAGTAATATCTGTAACAATTTTGGTTGGCAAATATATTGATTCAGTAGGTAACACTAAAAGCATGATATTACATTCGGAAAATTTTACTATCAAGATACATGTATTGTACCAATCTGATCCCGCAACGAAGCACGGGTAGCCACTCCCCTTTTTAGATTCATTTTTAAACGTCATAAAAACATTTTTTTAACACTTTTTACTACTCATATCTTACATTCGGATACCCAGGTATTCATACCCAAATCTACAAACAGAAAAAAAAAATATTAAGTGCGACACTAAATGCATATGAGTTACGTA
The DNA here is from genome assembly GCA_963422505.1 of Pseudognaphalium luteoalbum. Lineage (NCBI taxonomy): Eukaryota > Viridiplantae > Streptophyta > Magnoliopsida > Asterales > Asteraceae > Pseudognaphalium > Pseudognaphalium luteoalbum. The sequence goes on along the minus strand of OY730193.1, from coordinate 59,555,707 downwards.
TAATATAATATATATATAAGAAATGAATTTAAATGTATTTATCTAATTAAAGTTAAATAATAGACATAGGAAAAAGTAATAATAATAATGATAATAATAATAATAATAATTATTATTATTATAATTATAATTATAATTATAATAATAAAAATGGAAAATCTAACTAATACCCTAAGTGCATAAGTTAAAGTGTAATTAATGAAGTAATTGTCTATATATAATATAATTTATTATTAACATGCATGTACAATAGAAAAGTAGTCAGTTTGATAAACTATTTCTATGATATATTTGTAATGTTTTAGTGCATTAATGAATTTTAATCCATACTCTTATAAGTTAAATTTGATGCATGATTAGATGGCTACCAACGGTCCCGTCGGTTCATCGTCGGTTAAACTGATGAGAGTGACACTGATGACCCCGCCCGTCGGTTCCTCTTCGTCGGTTGACTCTGTCGGTGTGGCAACAATTGTCGTTTCGTGCGTGGGTGTGAGAAAAATACAAAAAATATTAATTAAACTGATGAGAGTGACACTGATGACCCCGCCCGTCGGTTCCTCTTCGTCGGTTAACTCTGTCGGTGTGGCAACAATTGTCGTTTCGTGCGTGGGTGTGAGAAAAATACAAAAAATATTAAATGTTAAAAAAAGAGCCGTTGGAAAATTAAAATTAAAAATAAAAAAAACCCATCCTTTGGCTATCCGTTTGTTTTCTTCCCCCCTTTTTCCCTATAAATACATACCTCTATTTCCAAACAATTCACACCTCAAACACACATCTCTTTCTCAACCTACAATTCTAAAAAATTCATACACAAAAAATGTCTTCTTCCGATTCGGATATTGAAGACGTGCAAACGGTTAATGCGTGGTTCGATCCAATGCAAGCTATCGCTATAACTAACGCGATAAGCTCCGATTCGTCCGACGAAAATGATATTCCAATCCCGATACCACGAGCACCCTGATGATACTTTTCTAGAGATCGTACTTCCGCGTCAGAACGTTTGTACCAAGACTACTTTGCCGAGTTCCAACATTTCCAGGTGATATATTTCGCTGACGTTATCGGATGAGAAAAGCATTATTTCTCCATATATGTCAAGGTATTATATCTTACACCGCTGAACCGGTACCTAAATACTTTACATATTTCATTCAAAAACCCGACTGTACTAGATTACTTGGTTTTAATGTTTGGCAAAAATGCACGTCTGATATACGTCAATTGGCATACGGTTGTGCGGGTAATGCATTTGATGAATATTTACATATGGGTGAACAAACTGCATACGATTGTTTGGATAACTTTTGTAAGTGTATTTTTCATCTATACTCTACGGAGTACTTACGAAAACCAACATTATCGGATGTGCAACGTTTACACGAGAAGCATGCCTGGGTGCATGGTTTTTCGGTTATGCTTGGAAGCATTAATTGTATGCATTGGCCATGAAAAAATTGCTCAGTGGCCTGGCAAGGGCTATGCACTCGAGGTGATCAAGGGCATCCAACGATCATGCTCGAAGCGGTTGCCTCTTACGATACTTGGATTTGGCACGCTTTCTTTCGTCTAGCAGATTCGAGCAACGATGTAACATCCACTTTAAGAGCCTTAGGGTAATACGGTAATTTCCCTAACTTTAACTTATTATTTAATGTGTTAGGAGATTGTTTATTTATTATATCTTGTTTAATTGTGAAATTAGGAAAAGAGGCCAATTAGCTTATTGTAACTAGTAAAATATTGCTTCTTTTAAATTATTATAATTGTCGGTAAAATAAAATAGTTTATCTCGCAAATGAGTTTTGAGTTCCATACAATAGGTTTAGAAGGTGGATAAAATAAAAATGGTATTGGGTCGGTTTATAGGGTTAGTTGACCCTAACCTTCCTCATTTTCCCAAATTGGCAAATTTTCCTTCACTACTTCTTGAGAACTTATAGTATCAAAACCATAAACAAAAATTAAGAGTTGTGATTTGTAGTTCAGTTTCACATCATCGTCATCTTGTTCATCATCTTGTATCTTCAAGTTGTAAGTTGAAATTCTCTAACTTATGACTTTATGAACTTGTTTTGATTTAGAATGATTAAGTTATGAATTGTTATGGAATTGTTGTAGAAATGATGTTGCTGAAATTTTGTATTTGGATTGTATGAATCTAGTGCAGTAGCAGAAGTTAGGTTGCAGGTCATTGGTGTGGGGCCAGGATCCGGCGGATCCAACCCCTACCCGGCGGATCCTATTGAGATCCGGCAGATCCTAAGGGGATCCGGCGTGTACTTCGGTTTCATTTCTACATTTTTATTTGACATCAGAAAAATAGTATTTCTAGAAGTGCACGAATTATTGTATCCGCTGGATCAGGGCTGGATCCGGCGAATCAGTAAGGGATCCGGTGGGTACTATAAAGATTCGGCGGATCCTTGCTTGCCAAAACTGTATTTTGAATTAAGTAGTAATGAATCTCTTGCCTATTTTGTAAACTGTTATATGCTAATTGTAGGCTATTAAACTAGAAGGTAACTCACATATGATGATAACTTTGTACTAAGTAATAAAGTTTGTGATTCTATAAGTTAGTTCTAGAAAGAAAATGGTTACTTGTACACTAGTATGATCGATACTTGTGACCTTGATTATTGCTTATTTTGGTGAGTTGATAAATACTTAACATGTGACATTGGTGACTTTAGTATAATTCAAGTACTTGTGGTGTCTAAGTTTTGTATTGGTTAAATCATGTAATGCTTACTTGTTTAATATCATATACTTGAATTAAGTTATATCAAGGATGATATGGTTTACTAATTTTTGTTTTGTTGTGTTCTCAGATCAGCAGAAGACTCAGTAAAATAAGAATTCTGAGATTGTAGACTGAGATATTCAGGTGAATAGATCTGTAACTCTCAGTCTGATTTAGTTGTAACAGGTTTAGTTACAACGGGTAAACGTGGTTTTAATGTTAATAGACTGTTTGTCTGATATGATTCCATTATAATTATGGATTATATGATACATGGCCTTTGGGCATATGTGATTATTCGGAGGTCAACATGGTTTGGGCTTGGGTACAATAATTTGGACAACATAGGTTCCTTGTACATGTGTTTGTTATAGGAATTTGTGTTGTATGGGGTATAGTACCAAGTTATCGGTTAACCGCTGTATTGGCCTGCAGTTGGGTTTTAAGTGTTACTTGAGGGCCACCGCGGCACAAGGGCTTCTCAAGGACACCCGATCCTCTTTGATGCTATGTTTTTACGTTTTATTTGTTGTACACAAATGTGCTAAGCTAAGTTAGACAGTTTGTTATAAATTTTCTCACTTAGCTTCGTGCTAATTTGATGCGTCACCAGCGGTCGGTAAGGATTTTACCTTTGTCGTTGCACCCGCTACTGGCGACGGGCATCAGTGAGTGTTTTAAATTTGTAATTGCGGGGCCTAAGTTTTCCCTAACAATGCTAATCCTAAGGATGAGCAAGTGGTAGGTATGACCTAGAGTCGTTCTTCAAAGCGACTGAATTGAAACTAAGGCGTGACAGATGAGGGCTTTCAAACTAGTGAAGGGTTTATAAAATAGCGGGGGAGTTTTGCTTTTTCTATGAACTAACTTAGGCAAGTAAATAAATAAACGCGAAATAAAAGTAAAAGCTAAAGCAGATAAATAAAGATAGTGTTTGCTGAGACTTCGTTAATTAAGTTATGGGATGATGTTTGGAGAAACCGTTTTGAAAGATATTAGTTAATTATCATTCTTGAATACTTGTATGTAAACACTAGATTCCCTACTAATTAAAATTCTATTAGCATGTCACACCGGGAGCTAGGTTATGGTAACATTATAAAGTATTTTGAATAATAAGCAAAATCTAAATTATGGTTTAATAATACTTTCATATGAACGGGAACAAAATCTTAAGGTACTAGACATAACTGAATCATATAACGATTCCTCGTCATCCTAATAGATTCGTATATTTAAAAAGTTCATTTATGAGATTAAATGCGGGATAAAGTAGACTTGAATTAATTGACACAATTCCAAGCTTACACCGATGATTTACAATGCGTTCCGTACTTTCCTTCTATTCTAAACAAACTCCTAAACTAGCCTAAAACTGATTTTTAGTAAGAAAATAGAAAGATTGTAGAAGCAATATCTTAAGAGAAGTATATTGTTCTATGAATGGTGTCTGTTGAAATGAAGCCTCATGCCTCCTATTTATAGGTAAAATCCGGCTCACGTTAGCATCTTGGAGAGCACATTAGAAAAAGGTGGAAAAGGTGGTGTACCAGGTACGTACTTTCGCGGAAAGGTGTGGCACCGGGTACGTACAATCGCGTAAAGGTGTGGCACCGGGTACACGCAAGGACCAAAAAGTGGAAATGGGACAGGGGGAGGTGGCCGGCGGTGCCACCATGGTGGCCGGCGACGGTGTGGTGGTGGCCGGCGGCGGTTGGCTTCCACCCTCCCCGGTTCACCGTCTTTTGCTCTGTTTCTTAGTTTGTGCGTATTTTCTTCGTTATGTGTTTGCGTTGATTCTTTTTGCGTTGGCTTTGTAATTCAAAAACGAAGATTTTGATATAAAGAAATCCCTGAGACGAGTTTGCTATCTCCAGATATTGCGTACGAATCATTTGAATCTTCCGGCGGGCGTAGAATCTTCATTCTTTATCCGTTTTTGTTGATTCTTCTTTTGTTAGACTCGTATTTTGAAAACGAACATCTTGGGAAAGATGGATGTTGATGATGGGCACTTTTGTTTTTAAATCTCGTTTTGACGTCTTGAATCTTCAAATGTGCGTGAAATCTTCATTTCTCGTCCGTTTTGCTTGATTTTTATCGTGCAATCTTGTTTTGACCATCTCAGCATAATATCACTGTTTTGAACCGTATTTGAGTTCAATATGCTAAGAATCATTCCAGAATGAGAGAGATACCGGTAGAAAAATGTGACTTTTTACGCGATATCAAGTATCCCACACTTAGAACTTTGCTTGTCCTCAAGCAAACTCGAATTTCAACATGGTTAAAGATAAGCAGATAATGAAATATTTTAAGGTGGAACTTTTTACTAAAGGGGGTTTTGGAAAAAATGAAATATTTGTTCTTTGAAAAACAAGGTTGTAATATTTGGGAGCATGCTTTTGATCTTTGATCTTGGATACATGACTAGGCGATCCTCTCAAGGTGGTCACTCCAATCACTCAAAGTGTTTAGGGTTTCCTATTCTAGTATTATTAATCACTCAGAACGCCAGTCATGCATCGTTTATCGTCATAGGCTTGATTGAGAATCAAATCGTTACCTTTTTGGTGAGCGCAAAGTCGATCTAGCCACAATCATTCTAAGGGAAGTGATGCAGGGTTTCTGGGGTAAAGTGTTGGTGATGTGAGAGGGGGTTTTGTTGGTTTATCATTGGTTTCTTTTTGGTGAAGTTGGAATTTTTTGGGATGATTGACACCCTTTTCTTTTGTGTTTGCAGAAGGAGTCTTTTTCTCCAATTGATTTTTTTTTTCTTCGAATTTTCTTTCTTGGGTTTTCTTCTTTGATGTCATATCCTTGTAGCTTCTTTTCTTTCATCTTTGGGACTTACTATGAAGTTTGAGGGATGCTTTTGAGAAGGTAGGGATAACGTGTTTATTTATGGGTATATGGATGGGTTTAAGAATGAAGTGATTTGATCTCCTCTTTACTCACCAATCCGGATTTGAAATGCATAACAGGAGCAATTTCTGATTCTAAACCCATACATCGGCACACTCAAGAATCGAAAAAGTGAAGCATTAAAACTGAATGCTTTTTATATAGCTCAAGATACCTCACGAATCGAAAGTTGGTTTGTTGTGTGCCTAGTCATGCGATGCTCTTTATGGGATTACTAAACTAATTTTTCAAAGGAATTTGTATTTTATTTATCCTTCTTCCCCAAAGTAAATCATTCTTTGTCTAAAAATTTTCATTTTCAACATATTTTTAACTCAATTTTGAAAAATTTTGTTTACTTATTGGAGAAGGATGGTCTAAAGAGCAACGAGTTTAGAATCAAGCGTATACCATTATCCATTTTACAGTAGTGTACACTACTGCTATCCCACACTTAAAGGAACATCATCCTCGATGTTATTCTAAGCTCTGACTAGGGTAAAATCCCACACTTAAGAATTGAAACATCTAAGACGTATTCTTTTAGCAGTGTGTGTTGGGTTTGAATCCCACACTTAGTGATAAGCATAGTGGATATGGTATATTTATAAACGAAAGAAAGAGATTAGAACATAAGTACTCCCCATTTATATATGTGGCTTGTTGGTGATGATGAGGAGTGCTCCGAAGCACATGATTGCCGACTTTTCCGTAAAGTCCCTTCGTTGCTGTTGTGTGCTCCAATTTCTTCAAGTCTTTTGTGATTTGTCTCGTAGGTGTGAACACGTTGGATATACTTTTCTTAATTCCGGTGCCAAAAACTTGATGTTTGATGCGGCGCCAAAAACTTGATGCGTCGGTCTTCTTCGTATATCTAAGTGTGAAAGATAGTCAGAGACTTCATCACTTCTTGGAATGTAAAATTGCATAAATGTAATCACGGGTTGCCTCCCGAGAAGCGCTCTTTTGAAGTCAAGAGCTCGACTTCTTCTCTCCTAGCTAGATGGAGATGGATGCATCCATGGGATTCCCGTTGATGTTGTGAGCCCTAGGTTGCGGAAAAGTGTATCGAGGTGGATAGATTCTCATGAATTGGTTGATAATTGTCATAATCAATTCGAGTGGACTATCTCTCGATGATGCCTTGTAGTTCAAAAGATGCTCTGAAGTTGTCCTCGCAAGTCCGTGAAGTCCGAAGGTGATGTAGTCAACTGCTTTAGTGACAGGTCCACTAGGGTCGGTCATGGTGGTTATGTCTGTCTTAACAACCTCTCTGGGCGGTGGGTTTTGTCATAGAAAGCATACAAATGCCAAGAATTGCAGTTTTATGTCTTCATAATTCTCGGTCTTTGCGTCTCCGTTGAATCTTCTGATGGACGTGCACAGGTCCTCTATTTGCCGGTGTTGATGGTTGTTGAATGGAAAGTTGGATTCTGAGAAAACTAGAATAAGCTGACGAAGTATCTCCTTGCATCCTGAGTGGAATATGAACTTTCTTCTGGAGTTACTTTTCCGTTGTTGAATCTCTCGTAGATGGATCGTAACAAAAGTAGTGATATCAAGTGGTGATTCATGTGTGGCCCTAAAAGGTCGTTCGCGCCTTGATTCCTCCCAAACAAGATCACTAAGTTCTTCAATCAATAACTCAACTTGCTTTTCAATAGTGGAGTTGATAACCATAGATCCGCTTCCTTTGGAACTAAGGTGATCTTCTCTGTTTAGCAAGTCAAGCAATGATGTGAGGTCATTCATTGTCAAGATGTTGGCACGACTGCTCGGATGTCCAGTAGTCTCTTTCATATGCGCTCTAATGGATCCTAACATCTCCCATTGCGTTGAGTTGAATGGGATGTTAGATATTTTAAGGGCATTGTAGATCCTAGCGTAAGTCCGATCCTGTTGTTGACAGAATTGCAGTTCAGTAGGGGAAAGAGCCAGCATGTTGACTACGCCGCTTATTCCTCCTACTACTTTGTCAAATCTTTGGATCAATTCTTCATGCACTTTGTGATCTATGATGGTTTTTGGTTGGTATCTTGTGCGTTTGGAATATTCCTACAGTGTTTCTCTTCTCGTAGGATGGTCGTGGTTACTTCCCGCCATTTCTTCAGGGGTAAATAGATTGGTTGGTGGTATGCTTCTTTTGTTTTCTTCTTCCATCTTTCTCTTTCCGATTATTTCTTCCATCGTTGGTTTGTTTGATGAAGATAATTTTTTCATCTCTTGTCCTATTCGTCGGAGGTCAATCGGGAAATATGGCATGATTGCCATTTCCTTACTAGATTTACTTTCACTTGTTGACCTTGCAGTTTCTTTGTCCTCTGTGGTCTTGTTCATGGAGATCATGTACATATCGGCTTGCTCTCCAGCGTTAGGATTGTCGATATGGAAGGTGACGGTTTCTCCCTGAGACTGCAAGCTGATGGTTTGTGCGAAGACGTTGATGATTGCCTTGGCCGTATTCATGAAAGGTCTTCCTAGTATGATTGGGATGTGTACGTCTTCCTGCATATCCATTACTACAAAATCTGCTGGGTAATGAAATTTGTCAATCCTTACTAAAACATTTTCAGCTATTCCCTTAGGGTATTTGACCGAGTGGTCAGCAAGCTATATGGTCATTTTGGTAGGTCGAAGATTTTCTAACTCAAGCCTCTTGAAAAGCGAGTATGGCATAAGGTTAACACTAGCTCCTAAATCGGCAAGAGAACAGATGATGCCTGAATTGTAGATAGAACAGGGGAGAGTAAAACGTCCGGTGTCTCCGAGTTTTTCTGGAATGGTATTTTTCAAGATAGCTGAATATTCCTCGTTCAGCGGGACATTGGGTACTTCGGGTACATTATCCTTGGTTGTAAGAAGTCTTCTGAAGTACTTTTTGGAAGGAACTTCTGATACGGTATCTAGGAATTTCCTATCAACCTTAAAAGACTTAAGCTTGTCGGGTCGTTGTTTAAGACGAGCCGGAAATGGAATGTTTACTTTCCTATTTGGTGTAGACTCTAAATCTATTGTCGATGGGACAATAGGTGGTTCCTTTACCGGTGAAGAAATCGTAGGTGGGCTATGTGCTACCTGAGAGTCTTGAATGTGGGAAGCCTCCTTATGGCAACTAGTTGGACTATCCTGAGGTTTAGCATTAATACGTTGTGCTAATTGTCCTAATTGGGATTCGAAAGCTTTTAACAAAGTTAGTTGATCTCTTAAGATGAGATCAGCTTGGTCTTGTCTAGCTGAGATTCCTTGAATGACTTGTATCAGGGTGTCGTCAAAACTAGAGGTTTGTGAGGAAAAGAGTTCGGAAGGTTGGAATTGGTAAGATGGTGGGCTATTCCTAGGTGGGTTAAGAGAAGGGTTAGTATTGGGCGGATTTAGATGAGAGTGAGGAATTTGGGCTGAGTGGTTCAAATTAGCACAATTAAGGCAGGTTTGAACTTGACAGACTTGTTGTGGTTGAGTTTTCAATTCCTTGATCTCTTTGGTTAGTTCTTCCACTTGCTGAGCGAGAGTTTTGATAGCTTCATTCCCGATTGTAGTAGGTGAATTCACTAGTGAGGGGTGATTTTCACTGTTCCAGTCATGGTTGTGTATTGTCATTTTCTCAATAAGGCTCCAAGCGTCATTGGCCGTACAGTTTATAAAACTGCCTTGAGAGGCGGTATTAAGTAAAGGACGGTGATATGGGAAGAGACCATTGTAGAAAATGCGTAACTGGTCTGAGCGCTCAAATCGATGATTTGGACATTTCTTAAGTAATCCCTTAAAGCGTTCCCATGCATTGTAGATTGATTCATCATGCACTTGACGGAAGTTTATGATGTTGATCCTAGACATGGCTTTTTTTGATGGGGGGAAATATTTGGCCAAAAATTTGGTTGCTAATTCTACCTAAGAGGTTATAGAGTTGATTTCTAGTTCCTCAAACCAGGTTTTTGCATTGAGAGTGAGTGAATAGGGAAATAGGTATAGATGGACTATGTCCTGATTAACCCCAATCGGCTTAAAGGAAATTGATAAGGATGAATTTGTCAAGGTGTGAGTTGGGATCATCATTTGGTAGGCCATGGAATTGACAAAGGTTTTGGACTAACTGAACAATATGGGGCTTTAATTCAAATGATCCTCTACCAATTTCCGGATAGAGAATTGGTCCTCCTCGACCTTCAATCAAAGGTTTAGAGTCTTCAGCGAGAGTGATACGTGCAGCTGTCATAGTCTCGTTGGCAGGTGGTTGACTAGTTGAATGGATAGGGCAATACTCCCCTGACTGTAGAAGCAATCGTCGTCGGCTAGGGCAATACTGTTGTTGAATTCATCATCGGCTAGAATAAATTGGTTGTCTCCTTGATCTTTGAAAATAATATACAACATCCACACTTTCGTAGTTAATCACGATTTCATTTAGCGTATGCAATAAGCCTTTAAACCCCTCGGTATCCCGAGTGGACGAGTTATAGTCTCGTGAGGGTTTCCAGGGAACACACCCACAAAGTTCATAATTAATAAGATAAACTTATTAAATTTCCAAAAATTTCAATGCATTGTTCAGTTGTACTATACTCCAGCCTCATAAGTACTTATGAATTCTAGCAAAACAAACAAACAAATTAAACATACCAGATAATATAAAAATAAAATATTAAAAATAAGAAAGAAACACATAACCATATACTATTGAATACTGTTACTATTGTCATTCCGCTTAAGCTAATTATGAAGCAAAAGTTTAAACCATTGCTGTTTGTAGGTTAACCTCAAATAAAGTCAACCGCCGGTTGACATTATCAACCGTCGATTAAATAATTCCATCTACATCCCAAAGCAATAACCTATAAACATCTTATATATTTTAATCTTAATGGCCTGTAGTAACTACTAGTTTATTAGCACCTCTATTTTATAGCCTAATATCCTTGAAGCTATGTGTTTCAATTTAATCATCTAGTGCTTAAAATCAAATAACCTAATAAAATCTAATCATTATCTGGATCTTCAAATAAAAATATAGTTTTACCTCTTAGTGTTTTTAAAGATCTAAATATATATTTAACATGTTAATCCAACAATCTTAAAGTCTACATCTCATGATTATAATGAAGCTCCTAATCTGTTAAGAATCCATCTTGTAACAAGCTCAATTTAAAAATCAAAACCCAAATTAGTAAGCTTATTTAAAAATCTACCCCAACATTTAAAAATCATAAAATCTTTTTAGCACATTGTTTGATCAAAATAGTAGTTGGCAAATTCTTTTAAATGATAAATTTAAAATTTAATCTTTTGGCCCAATTGTAATTAATCAATGTAGTCCAAAAACTTAATTGGTCTAAATCTTCATCTTTTAAATCCCAATTTATTATAAAAGTCCATCCATTATTCCATAAAATAGGCCCAAGTAATTGTAGCTAAAAAATTTTCAATTTAAAAGCCCATGTGAATCAGCTCAATTTAAAAGCAATTTAGCCGAAACCTTGAGAAACCAGCCAAACCGCCAGTTAACAATGTCAACCGCCGGTTGGTTGCTTGCAGCAGTTTTCCAAAATAACAACCTTTATATCATATTTTGTTTACTTAGCCTTATCTAATTCCAATAGTGTTTTCTAATAATTATGGTTTCTTATTCCTATTCTTAAGAACAAACTAAAAATAAAAACTAATCTAAATTAAACCACACTAAAACTTAAACTAAATCCACCTAATAAGTATACATAAATATACAAGCACGGGTTGCCTTCCGAAAAACGCTTGTTTTTATTCGAGTCACTAGCTTGACTCCAACCTTACTTACCTAAAAATCTAGTGACTTTCCCCACACTTAGTGTAAAGCATGGATGGTAATATCGATAAATATCATTTAAATGTAAATTTATTAAAAGTAAAGTTCGAAGATACTTATCGTTTATTGCAGGTAAATGTCCATTCTGAGATGCTCCATAATATTCCAAAAATTGCGAAAAACTTTCTTTCCGTTCGAAGTGCCAAAAAGGATCTTCATATTGGTGAAAAAGTAAACTTGTGCTTATAGATACTCCACCCGTTGGTTGTATAGACTCAACCTTCGTTTGAATTTCCACTATAGACAGTGTTTTGATCCAATTATGGTTTAATATCTGATTAACGCAAATTTTGTCTTTGGTATCTTTTTCAATCCTTACTAATGTTTGATCATTTTCCTTAAAATGTTTCACCTCCGGGTATATGATAAAAATTCATCAATAATCGTCATCATTTCCTCTTCTGTCATCACCCCATTCTGGTTTTCCAATTTAAGTATCTCCTCGTCAGGATCGTAGTGATCAAATTTAGGTGATAACGACCAATCTACCGTCAAATCTTCTTCCTGTTTAAATTCACTAAGAATTTTGTTAGAAAATAAGGATTCAGAAAATTGAGTATACTTATTGATTTGATTATCCATCTCTTCAAGTTCTTGAATGAAATTCCCTCGACTATGGCCATTAGTTTTAGTTTCCTTCATTCTAGTACTTGTTCCAGGAATTGTGTAGCTAATACAATTGATGGTCGAAATGTATTCATCAATCTCTTGATTCTCAATCGTCACTTGGTAAATAGGATAATTGATCGAATTTTTGAAATCCTCATGAATGTAATCCATGGTAAATACCTGTTAAAACTAAGAGAAAAGAAAAAGAGTAGAAAAGAAAAATAAAATCTAACTAAAAAAAAATTGATAGATGTTAGTAGATACAAATATAGTTCATGATCGGGTTGTTGTAGACTAAAAACATAATTCAATAATAAAACAAATTCAAAATTGAATAATTTCAAGAATACCTAACCCAATAACCGTGAACCATATATTAGTAATATAAGTTAGTTAGTTATTACATATACAATTAAAAAGATTTACAACAATAGTTTATTTTACAAAGCTGGTCAAAAGTCCTCGGTAGCTCCAATGGTTGTACACAAAAGCGGAGAAATAGGTCAGCCCGAAGCTTATTAAAAACCTTTTTCTTTCGAGAAGCACCTTACCTCTTATATGATAAATCAATGAGGTAGGGCTGAACTCTCCTTATACCTTTGTTTTTGTTAGTACTCCCAATGGGTGAGCCGATTTTTTCGATTGACTTAAATATATACAAAAATTTACAATTTATATAGATTAAATAATTAGTTTAATTCAAATACACCGCTCCCCGGCAGCGGCGCCAAAAACTTGATGTGTGCTAAGTATAGGCAATTATAATCACAAGTTTTAATTAAGAAAATACTAAATAATACTATCACACAATTCAGGCAAGTGTTATCCTGATCATAGAATATAGCTTTATAAGTAATTTCAGATTCGAACACAGGGAACATGATTTAATCTATAACTAACTATTTATTTATCCTAATTACAATTATTACAATAACACAATAATATACAAGATAGGGGAGACGTTTTAGTTCCGATCGAACATATGTATAATTGATACCGATTCTTAATAGATAAGTTTTAACGAACAACTTAATAATACTCAATTGGATAGAAGATTATGACTATTTAAACTATTATTTATTAAACTTATTATATTAACTTATGTCTATTTGCGTGTTGGCTATTATTATTGTGATTTACTAATGTAGAAAACCACAAAGGTTAAGATAATTTTCATATAGCAATACAGTCAAAGGTTATGTAAAGTATCACTATTTATTAAGACCTATCAACATATTATTGATACAATTCCTGGTTCGGTTGAATTACAATGCTACTTAACATTTAATGAAACATAATCACTTAATTTAAAAATCCAAAAAATTAATAAAGTTTATCTATAAATCAGTTAATTATGATCATTAACATAATATAACACAGAATTCTTGCATAATAATATTCAATAATATAGTTCCAACATAAACATATAATTCATATAATAAACCTAATAAACATACATTTAAACATTCATAACGAAAATCTAACAAGCAATTAATTCAAATAAACAATATCCAAAGTAAACCAAAAGGTTAATAAAGTTACAAGGATAAAGAAACCGAACCAATTGATGAACTAGCTTTTTCTAGTGTTAAAAACCTTCAAACCCTAGCTCCTTATCCTCCAAATTCGTACCTAAAGCTGGCCTAAAACCCTAACTTTCGTATTTCTCTTCTTTGAATCGTATATGGTATATCCCTTGAAGATGGAATGAGTTTTCTATTTATAATAGCTGAAGTCGGCACCCAACCGGCGGTTGGAAGGTCCAACCGGCGGTTGGTTACTATGTGTCCAAGTACAACTCTTCGTTTCCACCGTTTTCTAGAATTTTCGATCCAACCACCGGTTGAAAGGCCCAACCGGCGGTTGAGTTTTTCTCCAAATAATCTGAATTTTAGATATGTTGTAGCTCTATGTGTTAGCTAAATTTGGCCGCTTGAATCAACTCATTTGGACTTCGTATGAGGAAGTTATGGCCAAAAAAATAACGCATAGCAGAAAACTCAACATTTACACTTTTCTTCGGTTTTTGATCTAAATTCTTCTCCTTTTTATCCAAGCTTTATTTGAAACACCTATTTGACGTTATCACTCCATTTTTGAGCTATCTTCTTTATAAAATCTTTTCTTAGCCCATTCTTCAAGTCTTTATTCTCTTCGGGTTTTTCTTCATTTTTTGCTTCTTTTTCGTTCCTTTCTTAAATTCTTCAATTAAAATACATCTCTGCAAATATTAACGAAATAAGTATATAAAATCATATAAATGCATTAAAATGTATGTAAATATAGGGATAAATTACTATAAAATATACTATCTATTTGATGCTTATCAAATACCCAAAAGGTTAATAAAGTTACAAGGATAAAGAAACCGAACCAATTGACTAGTAAAGAAAGACGTAAAAGGCAGGTGGTTGACTAGTTGAATGGATAGGGGTGGTCATTTCTAAAAGTGGTAAAAGGAAGGAAAAATAAAGAAAGACGTAGGCGTCACCAGCGGTCGGTAAGAATTTTACCCTTGTCGTTGCACCGGCTACTGGCGATGGGCATCAGTGAGTGTTTTAAATTTGTAATTGCGGGGCCTAAGTTTTCCCTAACAATGCTAATCCTAAGGGTAAGCAAGTGGTAGGTATGACCTAGAGTCGTTCTTCAAAGCGACTGAATTGAAACTAAGGCGTGGCAGATGAGGGCTTTCAAACTAGTGAAGGGTTTATAAAATAGCGGGGGAGTTTTGCTTTTTCTATTAACTAACTTAGGCAAGTAAATAAATAAAAGCGAAAAAAAGTAAAAGCTAAAGCAGATAAATAAAGATAGTGTTTGCTGAGACTTCGTTAATTAAGTTATGAGATGATGTTTGGAGAAACTGTTTTGAAAGATATTAGTTAATTATCATTCTTGAATACTTGTATGTAAACACTAGATTCCCTACTAATTAAAACTCTATTAGCATGTCACACCGGGAGCTAGGTTATGGTAGCATTACAAAGTATTTAGAATAATAAGCAAAATCTAAATTATGGTTTAATAATACTTTCATATGAACGAGAACAAAATCTTGAGGTACTAGACATAACTGAATCATATAACGATTCTCGTCATCCTAACAGATTCGTATATTTAAAAAGTTCATTTACGACTTTAAACTAGCCCTTGCTTAAGACTACCCAATAAATCCCCTAATTATCCACAGCGTTCCTCGCTTAAAGTGGTTCCGCCGCTTCAAACCTTGGCCATGTCTTGTCCTAGAATAATCCCCCATGTATCCTTGCGGTTCCATAGTTTCATACCTTTGACAAATTATATTGACACAGATGACTAACTACCTTTTAATTGGTCGTCGTTAAAAAGGTGTTATAATCACGTTTATTGGTGGAAGGGCGATAGATTAATTTGAAGTTTAAAAGTCTATTTAGAATGGTTAATTAAACTAGGTTTCTCATTTTATATATTAGTCCGTAATATAACTACCTTCGGTCATTACTCGACTTTTATACATTTGTACTCCACCTTGAAGTGTTTCCAGTACTATATCGAATAACAGTCGAATAAGGGCCATCATATTACTTTACGATAATTAAGACCGTTTATATTTTACCACTATGATGATCCTAAGGTAACAATCAAACAAGAACATGCAATAAGACAATCAAAGCAATACTACCGATCTTTAATATTTAATTATAAATCATCCCATAATTAATTAACTACATCGCAAGCAAACACAACAAGTATACTACTCTCTAATCATGGCAATAACTAAATCTAGCATAATCAATATAAACGTAATTAATTAAGATAGATAAGGATTAGAAAGCACTAGGATTAAATGCGGGAGAAAGTAGACTTGAATTAATTGACACAATTCCAAGCTTACACCGAAGATTTACAATGCGTTCCGTACTTTCCTTCTATTCTAAACAAGCTCCTAAACTAGCCTAAAACTAATTTTTAGTAAGAAAATAGAAAGAAAGTAGAAGCAATATCTTAAAAGAAGTATATTGTTCTAAGAATGGTGTCTGTTGAAATGAAGCCTCATGCCTCCTATTTATAGGTGAAATCCGGCTCACGTTAGCATCTTGGGGAGCACATTAGAAAAAGGTGGAAAAGGTGGTGCACCAGGTACGTACTTTCGCGGAAAGGTGTGGCACCGGGTACGTATAATCGCGTAAAGGCGTGACACCGGGTACAAACAAGGACCAAAAAGTGGAAATGGGACAGGGGGAGGTGGCCGGCGCTGCCACCATGGTGGCCGGCGGCGGCTGGCTTCCACCCGCCCCGGTTCGCCGTCTTTTGCTCTGTGCGTGTTTTCTTCATTATGCGTCCGTTTGCGTTGATTCTTTTTGCGTTGGCTTCGTAATTCAAAAGCGAAGATTTTGATATAAAGAAATCCCCGAGATGAGTTTCCTATCTCCAAATATTGCGTACGTATCATTTGAATCTTCTAGCGGCGTAGATTCTTCATTTTTATCCGTTTTTGTTGATTCTTCTTTTGTTAGACTCGTATTTTGAAAACGAACATCTTGGAAAAAATGGATGTTGATGATGGGCACTTTTTTTTTAAAATCTCGGTTTGACATCTTGAAGCTTCAAACGTGCGTGAAATCTTCATTTCTCGTCCGTTTTGCTTGATTTTTATCGTGCAACCTTGTTTTGACCATCTCAGCATAATATCACTGATTTGAACCATATTTGAGTTCAATATGCCAAGAATCGTTCCAGAATAAGAGAGATATCGGTAGTAAAAACGTGACTTTTTACGCGATATCATAATCCCATCATTATACTTCTTGCACGTCATGTTTGATATTTTGGGTTGGGCAAGAAGCTATTTAGAAGGAATGTTTGACTGTGTGTCGACTCTGATATTTTAGGATAACATAATGATGTGTTTTGAATTATATAACACCTAATTAATGTACTTTGAGATGTCTTAGTATAATTCTCCTGTATTATGTTTGATACAATATAATTTCCATATATGTATATATTATATAATTGAATGAATAATATGTGTTGGACAAACGCTTTCGGGATATATATATATATATATATATATATATATATATGTGTGTGTGTGTGTGTGTGTGTGTGTGTGTGTGTGTGTAATATGGGTTTGAATTTTTGGTATGTTATAAGTTGGTATCAGAGCATAGGTTTAAGTGAATTGAACCATGGTAAGGTGTTCATCCCAAACCTAGAATTGTGTTAAGTCAAACATTCCAAGGTGTGGGATTTAGTTACGGTATGAGAATTTGTTAGTATGTTAGGTACTAACAATTAACGAGCTATGAGATGTTGTTTTGATTACAGATATGGCAAATAATGAACACCCGACCAATACTCTCAATAATGTCTCTAGAACCGATGTTCCTCCTGAAACTCAAAATGAGAGACACAATCCAGTACCTCTTTTACAGCAGGTGAGGAAACTGATAGGGATGATTATATTCTGCAGTTAGAGGATGAGCTGCAGGAGCTTCGAAGATTTAGACAGAGAACTTTAGAAGCTAGATCTTCTCAACAGTTTTCTCAGTCACATCCGATAACGAGTACTGTTACACCTCCTGTGGTGTCATCTTCCCAGATTCCGGTGTCCTTACCATTTTACTATCAGCAACCCTATGGTACATTGATAAGCATCAAATAGATACTATATTTTATACTATTTATCACTATATTTGTATACATTTTAATGCATTTATACGATTTTAGATACTTATTTTGTTAATATTTGCAGAAATGTATTTTAATTAAAGATTGGAGGAAAAGGAACGAAAATAAGACCAAAACTAAAGAAATTAAAGCGGTTGAAAAAAAGAAGACTTAAACCTTAAAGAAATGAAGACTAAGATGGTTATATTAAAGAAATGGGCCAAGAAAACAAGTTGAATCCGTTTAAGAAGAAAGAAAGCCCACATTGAATCCCAAGCCCGTTTGTGGAATATTCTGGAAAAACAATCCAACCGGCGGTTGGATTAACCAACCGGCGGTTGGTGTTAAGGGTTTCAAGTCGGTGGAAAGCGCAGAGTTGGAGTGGGATTCAAGTAACTCCAACCGGCGGTTGGAAGTCCCAACCGTCGGTTGGAGGGTCGGCCAGAAAAGTTATAAATAGAGGCTTAGTCTAAGCTAACCGAGATACGATTCAAAGAAAGAAAATACGAAAGTTAGGCTTTTAGGCCAGCTTTAGGTATGAATTTGGAGGCTAAGGAGCTAGGGTTTGAAGGTTTTTAACCCTAGGAAAAGCTAGTTCATCAATTGGTTCGGTTTCTTTATCCTTGTAACTTTATTAACCTTTTGGGTTATTTTGGATATTGTTTATTTGAATTAATTGCTTGTTAGATTTTCGTTATGAATGTTTAAATGTATGTTTATTAGGTTTATTATATAAATTATATGTTTATGTTGGAACTATATTATTGAATATTATTATGCAAGAATTCCGTGTTATATTATGTTAATGATCATAATTAACTGATTTATAGATAAACTTTATTAATCTTTTGGGTTTTTAAATTAAGTGATTATGTTTCATTAAATGTTAAGTAGCATTGTAATTCAACCGAACCAGGAATTATATCAATAATATGTTGATAGGTCTTAATAAATAGTGACACTTTACATAACCTTTGACTGTATTGCTATATGAAAATTATCTTAACCTTTGTGGTTTTCTACATTAGTAAATCACAATAATAATAGCCAACACGCAAATAGACATAAGTTAATATAATAAGTTTAATAAATAATAGTTTAAATAGTCATAATCTTCTATCCAATTAAGTATTCTTAAGTTGTTCCTTGAAACTTATCTATTAAGAATCGGTATCAATTATAAATATGTTCGATCGGAACTAAAACGTCCCCCCTATCTTGTATATTATTGTGTATTATTGTAAGTTTGTATATTAATTGTAATAATTGTAATTAGGATAAATAAATAGTTATTGATTAGGATAAATAAATAGTTAGTTATAGATTAAATCACGTTCCCTGTGTTCGAATCTGGACTTACTTATAAAGCTATATTCTATGATCAGGACAACACTTGCCTGAATTGTGTGATAGTATTATTTAGTATTTCCTTAATTAAAACTTGTGATTATAATTGTCTATGCTTAGCACACATCATACATCTTATCAGACTTCTATTCCATTCTCATCCTCTAGACCTTCTGGTTATCAGGATCCAGTGTTTTTATCACCTCCACAACAGAAGAAGGTTTGTTCTTTTAGAACCTTTATGTCTAGCAAACCAATAGAGTATTTTGGGAGCCCTAATCCTTCTATTACATTGGACTGGTTATGTGATGTTGAGTGAAAGTTTGAAGTTTGTCAATGCGAGGAAGAGGTTAAAGTTTCGTATGCGGTTCAGCTTCTTAAAGGATAGGCTATGTCTTGGTGGGATTCAATCACAACAACTTTGACACAATCGCAGAAGGAATCCATTAGATGGCCTGATTTTTATAATGAGATGTGTAAACAATTTTGTTCTGAATTTGATATGTCTCGTATCCGACGGGAATTTATGGAGTTACACATGACTGATCGTATGTCTATTGATGAGCTCATTGCCCAGTTTTCACAGAAGTTGAGATTTGTTCAACAATGGGTACCAGATGACAGAATTAAAGTTGATCATTTTGTTGGAACTCTACCTCCCAGTTATCGAATGACAGTGAGATTAGCGGGTTCTCTTTCACAAGCTTTTACCTTAGCTCGATCAGTGGATAGTGATAATCGGGCTCGGGATTTGGAAAATAAAGAAAGGTCTTTACAGATATCCAAATGTGATTCTTCCACGAATCAAGGGAAAAAGAAATGACAAGGTACTCAGCAAAATAGGAAACAAAATACCAGAGGGGGTACAGTGGATAAATCTAATTGGTGTAATAATTGTAAATCTAGACACATTGGGCCGTGTACTCTGCAGACTGCTAGATGCATTAAATGTGGTCAGTTTGGTCATGATATTAAGAATTGCACTTATCCTAAACATGTTTGTTGGAATTGTCACAAAGAAGGTCACTGAGCGGGTCAGTGTCCAGAGGCGGGTAGACAGATATTGGGTATGGTCGGGAGGTCGTCATCTTCTGGCCAAAAGTGAAAGAATCTGCCACCAGCCGCTGGTAGAGCTTTTCAGATGACAGTGGATGAAGCTGTCAGAACCGATGATGTCATTACTGGTATTTTTCTTATTAATTCAGTACCCTCACGTGTACTTTTTGATTCTTGAGGAAATTGCTCATTTATATATGTATGTTTTTGTGATAAACTGAATTGGACTCCCTCTATAATTGCTAATCCTCTTGAGGTTGAAGTAGTCAATGGTAAAATAGTTCCTGTTACCACCTCGGTAACTGGAGCTAGTGTATTGATTGAGGGTCATAATTTTCCGATTTTATTTTTATTAATGCCTATCCCCGGTTTTGACTCGGTTCTCGGCATGGATTGGTTAAGTCATAATAAAGCGAACATAGAATGCCATAAGAAATTAATAAAAATCCATGTGTCTCTGATGAGTCATATGTCGTAGTTCGAGGGGAACGGGAGAATGATAGTATTTCTTTGATTTTTATGATGAAAGCTAGAAAATCTCTAGCTAATGGTTGTGATTCTTATTTAGCCAACGTTATTGATGCTAAGTTAGTAAATAAATCTGCTTTTAGTGTCCGAGTGGTTTCTGAATACTCAGAAGTTTTCCTGATGAGTTAACTGGTTTACCATCTGTTAGAGAGGTAGAGTATCAGATTGACTTGATTCCAGGTTCAACTCCAGTAGCTAAAGCTCCTTATAGATTAGCTCTCTCTAAAATTCATGATATGATGAATCAAATTCAAGAATTGTTGGATAAGGGATTCATCAGACCCAGTTTTTCTCTGTGGGGTGCACCTGTTTTGTTTATTAAAAAGAAAGATGCTACCCTTCGTATGTGTATTGATTACCAGGAATAGAAGAACTATTAAAAAAAGTATCCTCTGCCGAGAATAGATGAATTATTTGATCTACTGCAGGGATCTTCTTATTTTTCTAAAATTAATTTAAGATCATGTTATCACCGGGTGCGTGTTCGTGAGGAAGATATTTCTAAAACTGCTTTTCCCACCAGGTATGGTCATTATGAGTTTCTGGTTATGCCGTTTGGGTTATCAAATGCTACTGAAATTTTCATGGATTTAGTGAATCGGGTATGTCGACCTTTTCTTGACAAGTTTGTTATTGTATTTATTGATGACATACTGGTCTGTTCTAAATCGGAATCTGAGCATGAAATGCATTTGCAGTTAGTTCTTGAAACCTTGAAAAAAGAACATCTTTATACTAAATTTTCCAAATGCAAATTTTAGCTTCGTGAAGTTCAGTTTCTGGGTCATGTTATTTGTAAAGATAGGGTTAAAGTCGATCCATCTAAAGTTGAAGCTATAGTGAACTAGAATGCTCCAAAGACCTCTTCTGAGATCAAAAGTTTTCTTAAGTTGGCGGGTTATTATCGAAAATTTAATAAATATTTTTCAAAAATTGCTGGTCCTTTGACTAAATTAACTCATAAAGATGTAAAATTTCAATGGAGCGAACAACAGGAATCAGCTTTTCAAACTCTGAAATAGTTGTTGTGTCAGGCTCCAATTTTGGCATTACCCGATGGTTCTGATGACTTTATGGTATATTGTGATGCATCTTATGCTGGATTGGTTTGTGTTCTAATGCAAAGGGATCGGGTTATTGCTTATGTTTCTCGTCAGCTTAAGCCTCACGAGAAGAATTATCCTACTCATGACTTGGAGCTTGCAGCTGTGGTATTTGCGTTAAAAATTTGGAGACATTATTCGTATGGTACTAAATGTATTATTTGTACAGATCATAAAAGTATTCAGTATATGTTTTCAAAGAAAGAACTTAATATGCGTCAGAGACGATGGTTGGATTTGATAAAAGATTACGATTGTGAGATTCGATACTATCCCGGGAAAGCTAATGTTGTGGCATATGCTTTAAGCCGAAAAGGAACTTCTGACAAGATTTATTTTATGCATTTGGAAGTTTCTTCTGATTCAATGGACCACTTAAAAGCTGCTCAATTAGAAGCATTGTTAGATCATAACTTAAAATCCGAGATCATGTTAAAAAGAAAAGACTTGTTGAACGATGATTCTTGAGGATTGAAGAATTTTCAGTCTCGGGTGTGGGTACCACTAATTGGAGGACTTCGTGAGTTGATTTTGACTAAGGCCTACAAATCTTGTTTATCTGTTCACCTGGGAAGTACAAAAATGTATTATGATCTGAAACCGTTATATTGGTGGCCGACTATGAAAACTGACGTGGCATGGGTTGTACAATCTTGCCATATATGCTCTCAGGTCAAAGCAGAACATCAGAAACCTTATGGTTCATTGAGATAGCTTGAGATTCCCAAGTAGAAATGGGAACATTTGACTATGGATTTTATCACTAAACTTCCACGAAAGCCACGGGGAAATGACATGATTTGGATAATTGTTGATAGATTGACTAAGAGTGTTCACTTTTTGGCTACCAGTGAAATGACATCTTTATGTAAACTAACTCAGCTGTACATTAATGAGATGGTCTCGAGGCATGGGAATCCTTTATCTATTGTTTCTGATAGAGATTCTCGGTTTATATCTCGATTTTGGCAAAGTTTACAACATGAGTTGGGTACGCGAGTGAATCTGAGTACAACTTATCATCCTCAGACGGATGGTCAGTTGGAGTGGACTATTCTGACACTTGAAGATATGTTACGAGCTTGTGTGTTGGAATACGGTGGATCTTGGGATTTTCACCTACCCTTGATCCAGTTTGCTTATAATAATTCTTATCATTCGAGTATTGGCATGGCTCCATACGAGATGTTATATGGTCGACGTTGCAGAACACCAACTTGTTGGTTAGAGGCCGGAGAAGAACAGTTTTCAGGCCCCGATATTGTTTAGATCACAGCTAATAAAGTTGAAATTGCACGCAAGAAATTGAAAGCAACCTGAGATAGACAAAAACAATATGCAGATCCATGCAGACGACCCGTTTCTTTTGTTGAGGGTGAATTGGTTTATCTGAAAGTTTTTCTCTATGGAAAGGTGTAATTCGATTTGGTAAACGTGGAAAACTTGCTCCCAGGTATATTGGCCCATTCAGAATCTGATAGGTTGTTAATGATCAGACAGTGGCACTTGATATTCTTTTTGAACTAGCGGGTATTCATGATACTTTCAATGTATATTATTTGAGTAAATGTAATGTGGAGGACCAATCACAAGTTTCTCCGTTACTAGAATTGCGTGTGGATCGAAGTCAGAAATTGGTAAAATAAAATAGTTGATCTCGCAAATGAGTTTTAGGTTCCAGACAATAGGTTTAGAAGGTTAATAAAGTAAAAATGGTATTGGGTCGGTTTATGGGGTTAGTCGACCCTAACCTTCCTCACTTTCCCAAATTGACAAATTTTCCTTCACTACTTCTTGAGAACTTATAGTATCAAAACCATAAACAAAAACTAAGAGCCGTGATTTGTGATTCAGTTTCACATCATCATCTTGTTCATCATCTTGTAGCTTCAAGTTATAAGTTGAAATTCTCTAACTTATGACTTCATGAACTTGTTTTGATTTAGATTGATTAAGTTATGAATTGTTATAGAATTGTGGTAGAAATGATGTTGTTGAAGTTGTTTATTGGGTTAGACTAGCTAGAAAAACTGGAATTTTGTATTTGGATTGTATGAATCTTGTGCAGTAGCTGAAGTTAGGTTGCAGGTCGTTGGTGTGGGGCCAGGATCCGGCTGATCCAACCCCTACCATGCGGATCCTATTGAGATTCGGCGGATCCTGGGGGGATCCGGCGGGTACTTCGGTTTTATTTATACATTTTTATTTGACATCAGAAAAATAGTATTTTTAAAAGTGCACGAATTATTGTATCCGGTGGATCAGGGCTGGATCTGGCGGATCAGTAAGGGATCCGTTGGGTACTATAAAGATTCGATGGATCCTTGCTTGCCAAAACTGCAATTTTGAATTAAGTGGTAATGAGTCTCTTGCCTATTTTTGTAAACTGTTATATGCTAATTGTAGGCTATTAAACTAGAAGGTAACTCACATATGATGATAAATGTGTACTAAGTAATAAAGTTTGTGATTCTATAAATTAGTTCTCGAAAGAAAATGGTTACTTGTACACTAGTATGATCGATACTTGTGACCTTGATTATTGCTTGTTTTGGTGAGTTGATAAATACTTAACATGTGACATTGGTGACTTTAGTATAATTCAAGTACTTGTGGTGTCTAAGTTTTGTATTGGTTAAAGCATGTAATGCTTACATGTTTAATATCATATACTTGAATTAAGTTATATCAAGGATGATATGGTTTACTAATTTTTATTTTTTTATGTTCTCAGATCAGCAGAAGAATCAGTAAAATAAGAATTCTGAGATTGTAGACTGAGATATTTAGGTGAGTAGATCTGTAACTCTGAGTCTGATTTAGTTGTAACAGGTTTGGTTACAACGGGTAAACATGGTTTTATTGTTTATAGACTGTTTGTCTGACATGATTCCGTTATAATTATGGATTATATGATACATGGCCTTTGGGCATATGTGATTATTCAGAAATCAACATGGTTTGGGCTTAGGTACTATAGTTTCGACAACATAGGTTCCTTGTACATGTGTTTGTTATAGGAATTTGTGTTGTATGGGGTATAGTACCAAGTTATCGGTTAACCGCTGTATTGGCCTGCAGTTGGGTTTTAAGTGTTACTTGAGGGCCACCGCAGCACAAGGACTTCTCAAGGACCACCGATCCTCTTTGAAGCTATGTATTTACGTTTTATTTGTTGTACACAAATGTGTTAAGCTAAGTTAGTCAGTTTGTTATAAATTTTCTCACTTAGCTTCGTGCTAATCCCATCATTATACTTCTTGCACGTCATGTTTGATATTATGGGTTGGGCAAGTGTTGGAGCAATGGATGTCTAAAGCTTAATATGTTAAGGTTTGATAAATTTTTAGAAGTCTGAAAACGTACAAGTTAAGTAGGTCCGTAACTAACATAGTCAGTATGTATGTAGTACTTACGGACTGTCTGGTAGTCCGTAAGTAGAAGTCAGTAAGTAGGTAGATTCGGAATTTTGATGTTTGACTTATATTGACTAGAGAATTCTGCCTATATATATAGGTGTTTAATGTTCAGAATTCTCTAAGTCTTTGGTGTTTTGTATTATCTGAGCTATATTAATACAATTAGTTTACCAAAGCAATTTCTCTCTTCTCTAGATCATTTACTTCAAGTATATAGTTATCCGCTGCACTTTATACTTGATTACTAAGTTTTAGTTCTGAGATCGTGGACTTTCAATTGGTATCAGAGCCACCTGAGCTGCTTAGTGAGCTTCGTGATTGATTTAGAGTGTGTTTTTGAGGAATTTGACAGAGTGTATTAATCAGATGATTAGTTTGATACGGATTACTTCTAGATTGATTCAGAAGTGATTAAAGAGATATACGGAGTGTTTGATCATACGGAGTTCTTGATCAGAAGTTCATTTTGATCAATTTCATCATTTTCAATCTCAATTTCATCAAAAACATCACTGTAAGTGATTCCGAATCATTCTGTGTTTTCAATTTGATCAAATTTATTGTTTAATTCGTTGAAATCTCATTCTGTTTCAAATTCAGTTTGTACGGATTTTGATTAACACGTTTTAACTTGAAATTAATCACACACGAGTGTTCGGTTTTCAATTACGAGTGCATACATATCTTGATTGTTAAAATTGAAGATGTATTGAGAAAGTAATTTCACTTTGAAAATCTGGGATTTTAAGTCCGTATCTAGTTGTTTAGTTGTCCGAAACTAGCAAAAATAACCGTTTTAGTCAGTATCTAGATTGGCGCGAAATTCTGTTACGAGTTTGTTACAAGTTTGTTGGATTTTTGTTCCGAAACTAATTCTAAGTTACGGAAAATTCCTACTTACTGAAGTCTAGTTACTGAGTGCTTGTTTCGTACTGATTTAGTTGCTGAATTGTTGTTTCGGAATAGATAAACTTGATTTTTGCCAACTCATTACTTGGTAAATCTAGTTTCGGATTGAAATACTAAGTGTTAGTTACGGACTTATGCTAATTACTGAATCTAGTTACTGAGATTTAGATACTGAGCATAACAGTTGGTAATTACTGATAACACTTCCTGATTGTGCTACTTACTGAATCTAGTTACTGAAAACTAGATACTGAAAACAGTTGGTAGTTTTGACTTTTGTGGTTTAATTCAAAGTTACGGAACTTAGTTACTGAATACTACTTACGTAGTTATTTGTTAGATACGGAGTATACTTGCTGAGTATACTTTCGGATTAACTTTGAACTTGAGATTCTTGGAATTGTTTTTGTGTTTGGGTTTGCATTTCTAATCCCTTGCAGAAAACATGTCTATGACAACTGCTCAATTTCAAGCCATGTTTAAAAACGAACAAGAGACAGGCACCACGAGCAAACCACCGAGGTTTATGCTCAAGGATTTTGATGATTGGCTCTATAGGTTTGAATCTTTTATTGCTTTATATGATCCGGAACTCATGATTCCACTTATGGAGCAATATATCAAGCCACGCTTAGAAGGAAATTTTGGAGAAAGAGAACCTATTCCTCCCAAACCTGTCAAGTTCTTTAATACGGAGGAGAAGAAAGAATATGCTAGAGATCAAAAAGCAAAATCTATTCTTTCAATGGCACTTCCTCAAGAAGTAATGTCTGGATGGAAATCATTAGCAACTGCTTTTGAATTGTTTGAAGCAATGAAGAAACGATTTGCTGGGAATGACAAATATAAGAAGAATAAGTGTGATCTCATAAAGAAGGAATTTGATGCATTCACTACCTTACCCAACGAATCATTTGAGGATCTAATAGTTCGGTATTCCCAACTTACTAGTGAACTCAAAAGACATGGAATGGAGCTTTCAAGAGGAGAAATTAATGAAAAATTACTCTCTGCTCTACCTCAACGTTGGGATAGTAAGGTAGATGCAATGTTGGAAGATGAGGAACAACTTGGTGCCATGGAACTTGAAGACTTATTCAATAAGCTTCAAAATTATGATGTTTCCATCAAGAAAAAGGAACACTCTAGGGCTCATCGCACAATGCAAAATCCGAGTGTTTATGGCTCCAAAGTTCAAGTACAAACATCTACCACAGCATTGTTTAGTGCTTCTACTCCTATCTCACCAACTTATTCACAATACCCAAGCTTTTCATATGAAGGAAGTTCTTCTTTTCAATCTTATCAATATGTTCCACAATCAAATGCTAGTTCTAGTGTTTCAAAGGCAACTGAAGAACATGCACAAGTTCTGACAGCCTTTCTTGCTTCTTATGAAGCCTTCATAAGTAATAGAATAGCTAATGTGGAACTTATTGAAGAAGATTATGATCAAATTCATCCAGATGATCTTGAAGAAATGGACTTGCAATGGAATCTTGCAATGTTCACAAGAAAAGTGAAAAAGTTTCTTCAAAGAACTGGTAAG
The DNA here is from genome assembly GCA_963422505.1 of Pseudognaphalium luteoalbum. Lineage (NCBI taxonomy): Eukaryota > Viridiplantae > Streptophyta > Magnoliopsida > Asterales > Asteraceae > Pseudognaphalium > Pseudognaphalium luteoalbum. The sequence goes on along the minus strand of OY730193.1, from coordinate 59,528,046 downwards.
TCTAAGCTTGGAGGAAGACCTGGATTTGATAAATCTAAGGTAAAGTGCTACAATTGCCAAAACTTTGGTCATTTTGCACGAGAGTGTGAAAAAGGTAAAAATCCAAGCTCAGGATTTACCAAGCCTTCTAATGCTCAAGAATCCACTCCTAGACAATATCAAGCAGTTCCTCCTGTCACACAATCAAAGGCCTCTACCTCTCAAGCAATGGTTTCAACAGTAGATGATTACTATGATTGGAGTTCTCATGTTGAAGAGCATTCACATCAACAAGCCTTTATGGCTCAGATCAATGAGGTCGACTCTAATATCTCTGAAGAAATTTGTGGTAAATGTACTGATCTGGGGGAAAAGATCAGTCTTTTACAAAAACAGAATCAAGAGTTACTCTTGGAAACACAAATGTTTCGGGAAAATAACAAGATTCTGGTAAACAATGATAAAAAGTTTTCTGAAAAGATTGAGGCTTATCAAATTGAGATTCATGATCTAAAAGCGAAGATTTTAAATCAGCAAACTGTTATTGATAAATACTTAACTGATATCAAATCTTTATCTAAACAAAAAGCAGATCAAGTTTCTCAAATCTTGGAATTAAATCGAAAACTTTCCAACATGTCTACCTCATCAATGGTTTTAGATGAAATAATTCACTCTCAAATCACTGATACTAAAAGTAAGACAGGGTTGGGTTATCATATTGTTCCACCACCATCTTGTTATACTTCATCTCCCGAGAAGATTTCTACTGATTTGAAAGAAAAGGCTGTTGAGGTTGAAATTCCTAAAACCTCATGTGAAAAGGGTAAGGGGACTTTACATGATAAAGTAGTTTTTATCCCTGCTTCAACAAATGATTGTGAAAAGGATAAAGGTACAACTTCTTTTAATGAAAACAAAGAAGCTAAAATCTTTACTCCTCATAAAAAGGCTTTTAATCTATTAAAAAGATATACATCTTCTAAGCCTGTGAAGCAAACAAAGACTACCTTTTCATCCAAAGAATGCAATGATTGTGAGGGAAAAGGAGGAAAGACATCTGTGAATGATAAATCTCCAAGGAATTCTCATTCTAGTTCTCAATCATTCAAAAGATATGAGCATAGATGTTGTTTCTTTTGTGGGGTTCGTGGACATATTTTAAAAGATTGTATTCCTCTTCTTAAAAAGAAACAAAAGAAGATGAATAAGGAACAACCGGATAAAAACGGTTCAACAGGAAAATCTTTTAACGTTTTTAAGAAAATCTTTAAAAATAATGTCCCAAAAGAAAAGAATCCTGTTGAAGAATCAACTTCTTTATCTCATAACTTTAAGCAAAGAATGAAGGAGATTGATGTCTGGATAGATGATCCCGTTACTGGACAACCCAAAGCCTCAAAGGCTTGGGTGTCCATTTGCAACTAATAATTTTCATGTTTATGTCTTGCAGTCTTCCCAATCTATCGACAACATTTGGCATGTTGATAGTGGCTGTTCAAGACATATGACTGGGAATTTGTCCTTGCTCAATGATGTTAAACATAAATATGGAGGACGTGTATCGTTTGCGGGAGATATGGGCGGTAAAATCACTGGTGAGGGCACAGTGACAAATGGTGAAGTGAGTTTTGAAAAAGTAAACTTCGTTGAAGAGTTGAAACACAATCTTCTCAGTGTATCCCAAGTTTGTGATAAGAACCTATCAACATGGTTCAATTCTGAAGAATGTTTGATACTCAAACCTGGTTTCACAGTTCCTGAAGAATGGGTACTTATGAGAGCTCCAAGACAAAAAGATGTATATGTTCTGGATATGAGATCAAGTACCACAACTCAGGATCACACATGTTTGTTAGTAAAAGCTTCAGAGAAAGATTCTATACTTTGGCATCGGAGAATGGGTCACATCAATTTTCGGAAAATGAATTATCTGGTGAAAAATGATTTAGTGATCGGTGTGCCTAAACAAAACTTCTCTTTACATGATCATTGTATATCATGTAAAAAGGGAAAGCTCATCAGAAAATCTCATAAACCAAAATTGGTGAACTCAATTAACAAGCCATTGGAGTTACTTCATATGGATTTGTTTGGTCCAGTAAACATTCGGAGTATTGGAGGAAAAATCTATTGCTTGGTAATTACCGATGATTACTCACGATTTTCATGGGTATATTTCCTTGCAACAAAGGATGAAGCATTTGAGAAAATTAAATTTCTGATTCTTAAATTAGAAAGAATTTTCTCATCGAAGGTGAAGGTTATTCGGAGTGACAATGGAACGGAATTCAAGAATCACTTAATGGAACTGTTTTGTCTTCAACATGGAATAACACATCAATTTAGTGCTTCTTATACTCCACAACAGAATGGAGTGGCAGAAAGAAAGAATCGGACATTGGTAGAAACAGCGAGAACTATGTTATCAGATTCTAAACTACCGATTACTTTCTGGGCTGAAGCAGTGAATACGGCGTGTTTTGTACTCAATCGAGTACATGTTGTAAAAGACAAGAAGAAGACGAGTTATGAACTATTGAATAATCGGAAACCGAATATTCATTTTTTGGAACCATTTGGATGTCCGTGTTTAATCATGAAGACCAAAGAGAGATTGTCAAAGTTTGCCGAAAAAGCTGGTGACGGTTTCTTCTTAGGATATTCAGTGAACTCTCATAACAAAAGGGTGTATAACAAGACGTCTAATCGGGTGGAAGAGGTTTATGAAGTGGAATTCTTAAGGCATTCAAAATCTCCCGATGGTATTGGTCCTGAAAAGTTCTTTGATTATGATTCATTCTTCAATTCTTTTGTTCCACTTCCAGAAGATTCAACATCTCCAGATAATTCTCATTATCAATATGTTGAATATGTGATTCCGGTGATCTCCTCTCCTTCAGAGCCGATTCTTATTACTCCTACACCAACCGTTTTATCAGAAGTAACTCCTCCGGAATCTGTTCCTACAACTTCGACTCCTCAAGAAGAAGAAGGACATTCTACTTCACAAGTAGAAAATGAAGCAGAAAATCATTCGGATCCTGAAAATGAGGAATTTCAAGAAACTTCCACTGAATTATTTAATCATGATGATTCAGATGATGCGGTGGAAAGTAACTTTGAGGATACGAATCTTGAAGCAAACATGGAAGTTGAATCACAACCTACTTTGGGTATCAATGCAAAATTCAAACATCCTTTGAAAAATGTCATTGGAGAGGTATCAGATGGAGTGAAGACACGAACTCAACTTGGTGTTCAACCAAAACAAGTGTCCACCTCTTGTTGGATAGCTCCAATGGAATCTTGCTTCTTATCACAAATAGAACCAAAGAATGTCCAAATTGCTTTACAAGAATCTTCTTGGGTGCAAGCCATGCAAGAAGAATTACAGCAATTTGTAAAACTACAAGTTTGGACATTGGTGGAACCTCCAAAAGGTATTCATCCAATTGGTACTAGATGGGTTTTTCGCAACAAAAAGGATGATCAAGGGATTGTGGTTCGTAACAAAGCGAGATTAGTTGTTCAAGGTTTCACTCAAGTTGAAGGTTTGGATTATGATGAGGTTTTTGCACCCGTAGCTAGGCTAGAATCCATTCGGATATTCTTAGCTTATGCCTCATACATGAACTTCAAAGTTTATCAACTGGACGTCAAATGTGCTTTTCTCAATGGGAAAGTTCATGAAGAAGTGTTTGTCAAACAACCACCGGGTTTCGAAGATCCTAAATTTCCCAATCATGTGTTTCGACTAGACAAAGCTCTTTACGGATTACATCAAGCCCCGAGAGCTTGGTATGAGACTTTGTCACAACATTTGTTGGAAAATGGATTTACACGAGGACGAATTGACAGCACTCTCTTTATAAAGAAGTCAAAGGAAGATTTACTGCTAGTGCAAGTATACGTTGATGATATTATCTTTGGATCAACAAACGACAGCTTGTGCAAAGAATTTGAGGAAATTATGAAGTCCAAATTTGAGATGAGCTCAATGGGAGAAATGGCTTTCTTTCTAGGATTACAAGTACAACAAATGGATAAGGGAATTTTTATCCATCAAACAAAATACGTCAATGATATCTTGAAGAAATTCAAGATGTTAGAGGTCAAGCCACTTTCTACTCCCATTGACACAACTGAAAAGATTGGACCTGCCTCTGAAGATTCACCTACGGATCAAAAAGAATATCGCTCCATGATCGGCTCTTTGATGTATCTAACGGCATCTAGGCCAGATATCATGTTTGCTGTGTCTGTTTGTTCTAGGTACCAAGCTGATCCGAAGATAACTCACTTGCGAGCAGTTCAACGGATTTTTCGATATCTCAAAGGAAAATCGAATCTTGGAATTTGGTATTCCAATGATGGTGACTTTGAACTTTCAGCATATTCCGATTCGGACTACGGAGGTTGCGGCATTGATTCCAAATGTACATCAGGAGGTTGTCAATTTCTTGGAGGACGATTGGTGACTTGGCAATGCAAGAAACAACAAACTGTTTTTACATCCACTGCTGAGGCTGAGTACATCGCTGCTGCTAGTTGCTGTTCTCAAATCTTGTGGATTCAACAACAACTACGCGATTACGGTTTACTCTTGACCAAAACTCCTTTAAATATTGATAACACTGCTGCTATCAGTATCATACGCAATCCCGTACAGCATTCTAAAACAAAACACATTGAAATACGTTTTCATTTCATACGGGATTGCTATGAGAAAAATCTGATCATTTTGGTTCATGTCGAAACAAGTAAGCAACGTGCTGACTTGTTTACCAAATCATTTTCCAAATCACGTTTTGAGGACCTTATCTCAATGCTCGGTATGAAACATTTGGATCAACTTGACTAAACAATTGGATATTTAGGTTGTATTTTACAATTCTATGTTATTTGCTGCTTTAGTCATTTGTTGTTTTACTTTCCAATATAAAAATCCAAAAACAATAGAAAAATTTCAAAATGCAAAAACATTAGAAAAATACAAAATCAGGGGGAGATTTTGTGAAAAATGTTGGGAAATGATAGTATATTGGGAAATGTATTAAAATTAATTTTTAAAGAAATGCTAAGTATTATATTTGATGTGTTAGTAGATTTATGTAACATTTCTTCTAAAGAATTTTCTAAAAATTTAAGTTATATATAATATATTGGTAGGTATTCAAGTATTTAAGGTATCTCGTCTAAGAAATGTCAAATACTTAGTGCATATTATTTTATATAATCCAAAATATCTATATATGACAAGCAAAAGTCAATTGACTTAAGCAAAAGTCAAAATAAATGACTCAAAGTTATCAAGATTCTATTCTTCTAGATTCAAAAATAACAATAAAATGTCTTAAATTCTGAAAATTAATATGGTATGATCTATCATTTAGGGTCTTTATATTATGTTGCCTGGGGAATCATATTCACTATTTGTTGTACGTTGTACAGACCTTAGACTTGGGTATGATTTTGAAGAAGGTTTACTTAATTATATCTCTTTGTTATACTTTGTATAGACCTGAGATATAGTTGTAATTCCAACCAAGGGTATGACATATGTGACAAAATGTCATTCCAACATATGTGTGTACTCTTAAAGACTTCATCATATTCTCACCCTCTATATAGAAATATTACTATATTTTGAATTCGGAAGTATATTGATATTTAGCTTATATAAGATAATGTGCACATTAACAATGCAATAAGATACTTAAATATTTGAGTACTTGAGTAAACAATAATACCAATAATCATATATAAAGTAAATTTTTAGAAAATATATTTTGGAAATGATATATAAATTTAAAAGGGATAAAAATACTAACAATCAAAATAAACTTGCATTTCTCAATAATAAACATAATACATTCATATATTCCAATATGATCCCATCTCATGAGATTTTCCCCACCAAAAATATTTTATTTTGTTATAATTTTCTTGTAAATATTTTTTAGATTTTATATTTTTCAAAGTAGTTTTCTCTTTAAAATTGTTCTGTCTTTTCATTTTTAGATAGATAATATCCAAAGTTTAATCTTTTTGATCTTATATGTTTTAGCAAAATTCATTTTTGAAAAACATCAAAATAAATTTTGAATTTCAAAATGATCAAATGAATTTTTCCGTAACTGATAAATAGGTCCGGATCTATATTTGAAAAGGTATATGTACTTCTGAAAACCATAGTTGACATACGCTTTCAAAACTTTTCAAATTTAGTCCGAAACTAGCATTTTTCAGTATCTGCAAAACTGAGCAAGTCTTTTGTCGATTACTCTCTGTGTACTTCATCATTTTCAAATCTATCAAGATAGATTTGTGCGCCTTGTGATTCCGCATTCATAGGTATAAATTTCATTCTCTATCTTTCAATATCTATGATTTAATCGTGATTTTTCTGGAAAAATTACTGTTCACATGAACAGTCGTCTATGTTGTCCGGATCTTCTAGTTACTGACTAGGATTAGGGTTTGTGTCCGTAACTATCATAGTTACGGACCTTAAGTCAACTATTGACCATTGACTTATTGACCAACCCTACTTACTGACTTTGACTATTTGACTTTTGTTGACTAAGTCAAAAACTGACTTACGGACTTCTTACTTGCTGACTAGGTCTTGAATTATTCTAAGTCCATTAGTATATATCTAGTTACTGACTAAATGTTTACTTACGGACTCATTATAATATACGGACTTAGTTTCGGATTATTAAGTCAGCATGAACATACTGACTATACATACGGACTATACTTAGGTATTTGATCTTAGTATTAGTTACGGAGTATTGTCATTTTGTACATACTGACTATGTAATCTTAGTTTTTAATCTGAAATTTTGTTAGATATTTAGTTCCTGACCTAGTTTTACTTAGAAATTGTCTATACTAGTTACTGAGTTAAGTGTTACATACTGATCTTGTATTGATACTTAATACTGAGTAGCTAGTTCCTGACTTAAAATCTATGTATTTCTAGTTTCGGACTAACTTGATACTTAACAAAATTTTCAGTATGTGCATCATTTTGTGTCTATTTGTTTTGTACTTGGCTTAACAGTTTGTTTTGTATAGCTTGTGATACGCATTATGGCAGATCAACCTGATGTTGCTGACATTGCTCGAGTTGTAATTGATTTTGAGCCTAGACATAATGTGACTGCTTATCTTATGGATCCTCCAAACAAGCCTGTCAACAACTGTTTTCACCCAATTCTGAATTTCTTGAGAAGATCCAGAGTTCATTATGCCTTGACTATGGGAGTTGAACATATATTTCAAGAACATATGTTTGAATTTTGGAACTCAGCTGAATACCTTCCAAGTAATAATCCTCCATGTATTCGAGCTACTGTGACTGGAATTCCCATAGATCTCACAGAAGATATGATAAGACAAACCTGGAATTTTGGAGATGCTGAACATGTTAACAATATAATTCCAAGGGATATTGTGGTAGATTGTCTTTCTAGGATGGGTTGTACTAGAGGACCTAGAGACAAACAATATTTGAAAAATCATTTTCCTCCTCAATGGAAGTTCATGATACATACAATGGTCTCCACCTTATCACCAAGGAAATCAGGACATGATTCAGTTGGGATCAATTTACTTGAGATGATCACTGCTCTCATATTGAACATCCCATACAATTTTTCAAGATTCATCTTTCAACAACTGGTCGGGAATCTTTCTAGCAAAGAGGCATTCTTCATGTATCCACGGTTTTTACAAAGGATTTTCAATCAACATCTCCAAGGATTAACTTTTGAAGGAGATAGATACACATATATTCCTGTTCCACAAAGGATATTCGCAGATGTTCACAATTACCGAAAGAAGGCTGTTCCTGCATCTCTAGAATTATTTGGACATGTGATAGATGAAAACTTTGTTCCTCCACAATTTGAATTCGAATTATCTTCAAGTGATGAAGAAGGAGAAGAGGATGTAAATGAGGAACATGTCCAGGAACATGCACATAATATCATAGCCCATGAACCTCAAGAAGGTGTTAATGTGAAAGCAATAGAAAATATTGTAACCAATGAACCACCTGTTGAAATTGAACAAGAGGCTATTATGGAAGGGAATGTTACAATGGAAGAAACTTTGGACAACATTGAATTAAATGTTGATTTGTTTGAAGATGAACCTGTTCATGACATCTCTGCTACTGATATAGCTGAAGCCGTTCATACTACATCTTCTGATTCTTCTGATACTGAGCTTGAAACTGCAGATGAAGTTGAATCTTCTAGTTCTGAAGAAGAAGATCCTAAGATTGTTGAGGAGAGGAAAAGAAAAGAAAGAGAAGAAGCTCAAGATCCATCTTATAATCCTGAAGCTGAACAAGTTCCAATCAAACCAAAGAAAATCCGAAGAACAACAACTTTATCGGTATTTTCTAAGGATGCTGGTACTTCAACAAGTATGCCTTCATCGGGAGCCATTCTGACATCTTCTAGTATTCCATCTTCATCCAGTTTGCCATCTGATACAATTCCATCAATTCCTCTTGCTGAAGTGGACTCCAAATTAATAAAAGCAGTTGCACCTGTTTTAAAGCTTGTTGAAGAAATGCAACAGAAACTGATTGACTACTCAGTCAATGTGGAGAATAGATTTAATGAGCAAAATCAACAACTTGTAATTCAAAAGAACCTGATCGATCAACAAGCTGAAAAAATTAAAGCATTGGAGCTTGAAGTTGAAAAATTAAAAGAAAAATCAGTTGATCAGGGGGAGAAGTTTGAAAAAGTTGATAAAGAGGAGGAAGAAAAGGATGACAATGATGGTAATGATAATGATGGCAATGATGATGGTGGTAATAATGGTGATGAGGATGACAATGATGGTGATGGTTTATATGATTTTGGTGCTCATGCTAATGATGAAAAAGAGGATGATACTGAGCAAAATGAACCTCCTCAAGATTTTTCTCAGCCTGAAGATCAACAGCATTTTTCTTCAGATACATCTTCAAGTCCTATTGATTCTCCAGAGCCATTACACTTTGCACTTCCTCAGATCAGTGATGATTTAGTGTTAGCTTCAACTTCAGAGTTTGAAGATCTTGTATTTGATGACTTAGAAGAAGAACAAGAGCTAGATACTAATATCTTTGATTTTGCTGAAGAGAAAGAAAAAGATAAGGTTGAGGGGGAGTTGTTGCCAAGTGAACAAAGATTTATGATTGATATTGGAGAAGAAGAGTTGGCCAAGAAACATATCTCAGTTGGCTGTTATTCTCCTACATGTAAACGGATGGAGGTTGGAGAATCTTCGGGCACAAAAGAAGTTGTATATGTATGGGGCAGTGATGAAGATGAGGATGATTATCAAGTTTCTGATATTGCTGAATTTGATTATAATCTTCAAAGATTAAATCAAAATGGAGACTTTGATTCAGATGAAGAACCTCCAGAAGAGGGAGAAGAAGAAGATGGAATTAATTAAGAGCATGAGGAATCGTTATTTCAAAATTTTCCTGAAGATCCAATTCAAGAGAAATCTTACAAAGATTGGTTCAAAGAGAAGGTTATTGATAAGGCAGAAAAGTTGTCAAAGAGGAAAACTTTCAAGTTCAAAAGCAGAAAATTGAAAGGACATATTATAAGCTGGAAATATGATTCTGACAACAAAGTTTTTGTGGTAAAAAGAACGGATGGACTCCAATACTTCTCAAGATCTTTCAAACGAATTGGATCTCTGCCTCAATGTGATGTGAATCATCTAGGAAGCATCAATATTTTGAATTATCCTGAAAGAGGGATCGTACATTGGATGATTCGGAGGATTTATGAGGATACAGATTGGCACAAAGAAAAGCATTTGGAATGGAAATATCTTCCAAGAACATTGCCAAAAAGAAAGGTTGATCCTTGGGAAATTAATCCAATAACAAATCAACCAAATGTGAAACTTATTTATCCTGGAGCTCATTGCAAGAAAGAAATTCCTCTGGAGATTCTACCAACAAATTTCACCACATACTTTATTGAATGGTACTATGTGAGCAATACTGGTGAAGCTTACATAGTTTGCTATGACAAAGAGCAAAATGGAAATATTATATGGCCAACCAGAAATGTGGTGAAAGTATATGATCCTCTGAGTTTAATAAATCTTGCTGAAGAAGATTTGTCGATGCTGGAAAGGAATCAAATTATTCATGATGATGATCAAGAATCAATGATTCAAGCAAGAAAATTTCAAAGGGTGGTTCATGTTTGTCTTGAGCAGGGAATTCATGCAGGATGCAAGCATCCAGGGTTCAAATAAAGAAATATCAGTACAAAGACAAATCAAGCTTTATCCAAGGGGGAGTTTGTTGGAGCAATGGATGTCTAAAGCTTAATATGTTAAGGTTTGATAAATTTTTAGAAGTCTGAAAACGTACAAGTTAAGTAGGTCCGTAACTAACATAGTCAGTATGTATGTAGTACTTACGGACTGTCTGGTAGTCCGTAAGTAGAAGTCAGTAAGTAGGTAGATTCGGAATTTTGATGTTTGACTTATATTGACTAGAGAATTCTGCCTATATATATAGGTGTTTAATGTTCATAATTCTCTAAGTCTTTGGTGTTTTGTATTATCTGAGCTATATTAATACAATTAGTTTACCAAAGCAATTTCTCTCTTCTCTAGATCATTTACTTCAAGTATATAGTTATCCGCTGCACTTTATACTTGATTACTAAGTTTTAGTTCTGAGATCGTGGACTTTCAGCAAGAAGCTATTTAGAAGGAATGTTTGATAGCGTGTCGACTCTGGTATTCATAATGATGTGTTTTGAATTATATAGCACCTAATTAATGTACTTTGAGATGTCTTAGTATAATTCTCCTGTATTATGTTTGATACAATATAGCTTCCATATATGTATATATTATATAAGTGAATGAATAATATGTGTTGGACAAACGCTTATGATATATATATATATATATAATATGGTTTGAATTTTAGGGGTGTTATAAACGACCTTAATGTACTAAATCAATCGGATATGTTCAAGGATTTACTTCAAGATGGAGTTCCCCAAGTAAACTTCACAATTGATGCTCAGGAATTTAACAAAGGTTATTATCTATCCAATAGGATTTATCCGGAATGGGCAATTATTGTGAAATCGTTTAAGCATCCGCTATCGGATCAAGAGAAGCACTTCAAGAGATACCAAGAAGCTGCAATAATGGATGTGGAGCGAGCATTCGGCATCCTTCAGGGGCTGTTGGCAAGTAATCAAGAACCCGACACGACCATATAGCAACAACCGGATATCAAGAATCATGTAAGCTTGTGTCATTCTACATAATATGATAACCGTGGATAACAGACGAAATATGTGTGAACTGGAGGAGCAATATCCGGATATTCTACGAAGACGTTTGTGGCGAGAAAGGGTTGAGAGTTGAGACTCATTTACGTATGAACAAGGAATTATGCGATCAGGAGGTTCATCATCAAAAACTTTGGAATGCTTTAATCGACCACATTTCGCAACTCCCTTCAAATTATCGTAGTTGTTAATTATTGTAATCTTTTATTTTGAATTATTGTAACGTTTTTTTAGTATTGCAACGTGTTTTTTAATCATTGTAACTTTTTTAAGTATTGTAACGTTTTTTATTTAATTATATTTTTAATTTGAATGAATTTTTCTTATTTTAATTAATTGTGTATTGTTTAATTAATATCATAGTTGTGGGTCCCTGAAAAAACAAAGTGACGGAACACTGTTGGCACGAGTCTGTCAGTTTCTATCAATTTTGTGAAAAAGCTGACGTAACACTAATGTGACGCGTCAGTTTCAATCAGTGTTGGGAGTGGTCTTAGTAACATCCAATTGCGAATAATTTCACACCAATTTTTTCTTTTTTTTCTTCTAATAATCTGTGAAGTCAATAATATAGTTGTATCAATTAGAGTACTCCATAGTAAAATAAAATAAAATTCCCGTTTATATTTTTATTTTTTTTTTAATTATTTCATTTTAGTTTTTTATCATTTTCTTCTCGTGTTCCATGTCATATTTCTGTCGAAAATAATGATGAAGGCGTAAAGCGTGAGCTACGGGATATTTGATGTGGGGCCCAACATCTTTTAATGTACTCGTATGAGTTGTAGTTTTCTCAGCTGTCTGTCACCAACAAAATATTTATTAATTTAATTCCATTTTTCGAGAAAAACAAAAGTTACAGCCTTCGATTCATTATTATTTATATTTATATATATCATAACACATTTTAAATCAGTGTATGTATACGGACTATTAAAATTTAATTTATTTTTTAAAAATAAAAAATGTATATTATTAAATTATAACATTTTATCTTAGTTTTAATTTTTGTAATGAAACTTGAAACTAAATTATTTATGATTATATCTATAATTTAAGCAATCTAATCGGTAATAATATATCGATTCATCATAATAATAATTAATAAATACGTTGTTTCACATTAAAAAATCAAGTAGGAGCCCAATTTGTTAATGACATAGTTAATATTTGCACTGATTTTTATTTTGTAACATTTTTTCCTTTTTTTTAACTAATCCCAATATTTTAATAACAATATGACATAGTTTAACGATTCCACTTGTTTTTAATCCATGTTTTTAGGTATGAACTTAACTATAAACATATAGAGTAATAATATATAATCAGTATATATAAGCCCAATGGGAAACACGGTTAATGACATAAATCAATGGGCTCAAACGTAAATGCAGGCTAGCTGCTCACATTGGTCGCATTCCCAGAGTCCAAATCAACGGGCTCTATATAGTTGTAGCATAATAATGGGCCGACCCAAATAAACAATGGGCAATAACCTTATAGGTTTGGCAAAGTAATCCAACTAAAATAAACTCTTCAAAGTTCTATCTAATTTATTGTGGTCACCATTTCTTGCATGGATAGAGTTTTTTACATATATAAACGAAATAATGCATCAGTGGAGTATTTCAGAAAATATATATAAAAAAAAATCATGGATCAATGCGTTATGGAGGAGGTTAAGATCGAGAAACACTTTCGAGTGCGACTCATCTTGAGCTAACCCAATTATACATCCAATATACATAATGTGAGTCGATTGAACTCTAAAAGAATGAAGAACACAATTCAGTTCTCCTTTATCTCCGCCACTGACTACATTGGTTATGACCACTAAACCTATCCGTATGTAAGTTTCATAAATCGCATCATCGCTGATAAAGAACCTTTATATGCTGTGTCTTATCCGAAGTAATACATAGTAGGAAACCTGCAAATTCATATCTAACTTTCAGAAATCCGATCGTGAACGTCTTTCTTTGTGTTTGTCTTATGTTTTCTGTAGTTTATAAAAAACAAAAGATTTAAATATCATAAATATTCAAATTTAACTATAATTTAAGTACCGTTAAATAATCAACCCTTTAGAATATCACAAAGACGGATAATTGCTAATCCGAAATTTATTGACGTATATCAAATTATCAATGACTCGACCAAGTTGTTCGTTCAATGAGCCTAAAAGTTACTCCGTAGTATTTATGATAAACACAAATAAATGGGGTTCAGAATTATTTACAATTGTGGAGTATAAGTTACATCTAATCAATCAATGGTCACGATGACAAAAAGTACATAAATGGTCCATCTATGGTAAATGAAATATTACTCTTTAAATAAATAAAATTTAAAATAAACTAGCATTACTGTCTTGAATTTTGATAAAAGGAATTATTGTTTTTGATTATTCTTATATACTCAATACTCCCATAAAAAAACCTACTTATTAAAGATCGAAAATATCACCTCTGTTTGGGAAAAACCAATTAATCCCCCACAAAAACTTGTGATATAATTTAGAAAAAATTAGATTGTGAGTCCATCCCTATATTACAAATCAATTTCTCAAGTTCGGTATCATACTTCACCCGCGTTTATGTTTCACTATAAGTCCATGTCCCTAACATAGTAACATGTGTTAACTTTGTCCGGTATATCAAATTAACCACGTGTGTTGCACACAGAGTATTTTTGACTATGAGATAACGGACAAAATTGACACTTGTTACGGTCAGTGACTTGCAAGTTGTGATAAAACATAAACCCGGTTAAGGGACTGTTTAACACAATACCTGACTTGGAAAAAATGGGTATGTAATAGGGACAAACACATGACTCACAATGTAATTTACTCTATCAATTATGTTTGACAAAAGTAATTGAACTAGCTGTCGAATTCTTAATGTCATGTGTGCAACCAGCCTATCAAAAAGTTATGTTAGTCGTCTAACTATGAATGCTGATCACAAGACATGGGTTCGACTAATACGGATAGGATAATATGTTATGCCCATCTAACCATGTTTCACCTTTGGTTGCATCTCATAATGGGCTACTCCTTATTGTTTTTTCAAGACTTATATAGCAATAAAATTTACAAGTATCATCACAAAGGTGTTAAACACTATCATAAATGATCGTGGTGGTTAGTTATGATGAACCTATAAAGATGAATAATTTGAAACAAAAAGTCAAAACCAGCTGTAAAAAGTCAACAGTAGAGAACATCGATGAATATCATTTACATCTTACTTTTCGCATATGGTAGTGACATCGACACAGTTAATTTTCGATAGATACACTAAAATTATGTCATTAAAAAGGTTGTATGTGTTAAACACTTAAGAAGTATAGACATAATGGGCTTAAACAAATTAAATACTACATGGCCCATTGGACTGGGTGACAGGCTACAATTCTTAACAACGTGACTCAGAAAACTCGAATACAAACCAAACTAACAACTTATATGATTGGTTAAATAATGTTTCATAGTGTTTTATTATTATTATTACTAGGTGAAGTCCCGCGACAATGTGAGGTTTTGACATTTGATTTTATAAATTGTGTAACTAAAAGGTTAAGTTAAATGAAATTGTACCATGAACCGGATTTTTATATAATATAATCGCCAACCAATAAGATATAGCATATACTTTATCAGTTTGGTATGGTATGGTTAAGGTTTTTTGATTTTTTTTAGTTAAGTTATTAAAAATACATGTCGGTTGTAAATTATATATTATCTAATTTGTAAACATTTTAGTTATAAAATTTACCTATTTTATAAAGGGGCAGATAGTCAAACATTTATTAATATAATATGCATTTAATAAGAAGGTAGTATAGAATTATTGTAACTCATAAAACAACTTTTTAAAATTTAAATTAACTATGAATTCAGTGTAACTCAAATAACTGTATTTCGTATTTGTAATTCAAACCTATAATTCTATCCAAATCGTACATTGTTGTGATCACACACACACACACACACACACACACACACACACACATATATATATATATATATATATATATATATATATATATATATATATATATAAGCAATAACAATAGATTTTGAATAGCGATAATAATAATAATAATCCATATTCGTCAACTTGATCTTTGTAGGCTGATATCACTCATTTTGTCTATATAAATCTATCGCGATATCATTTGTTTTGCATGTGTATTTGAGTAAATTTCAAGAACTTTCGGTACTTATTTCATTTGGAATTCATCTCAGGTCGAAAACGTTGGAGAAGCATGCTAATGGGTGAATATGGCTAAGTCTTGGGACTGATCTGGGGTTGAAGTGCAGCTGAGCAGAAATTGGGTCACAGCCGATCGGCTATAACCACTCAGCCGATCGGCTAAGCCTCTCCTGCCGAACTGCTCAATTTAGAAGACCGGCTAGTTTAGTTCAAATGCGTTACAGCAGCTTGCCCGTGTTGAAGTTGAGTTCGAGGTCAAAAGTAGTCGATCGGCTGGGCTCCGGAAGCCGATGGGGTAGCATTTTCCAGCCGATCGGCTGAACTTGGTGAGATGAACGGCTAAGTTGGCAGGGCACTGTTTGTCTTCCAGATCTGGATAAAAAGGAACTCGGACCATAGTGTAAAAATGAGGTGTGCGAAAATGAAGGAGGGGGCAGTCAACTCTAGCAGAATTTTGGTCCAAAAACTCCCAAAAATCGATGGGATTGAAGGAAAGGGAGGGGTTTTTGTATCACCCAAAGAAAAACTCAGCATATTATCACCTCATTCATCACCTCTCCAACTCACTGTTGGTATGTGTTTTTCTCTCAAGGAAGAACACTTCACTTCACTTCACTACACAAACTTCACTAATTTTCACTTGCAAATACTTGGGTTTCATTTGTAAGATTGTGGAGAAGAACAAGCAAGCAACAATTTCACCAAGAACAATTACTTCAATCTGTGTAATCACTTTGGTACACTTTCATTTCATTTAATTTCAAGTAATCTATGATTTCTTCAATTACTTGTGGTTGTTTGATGATTATTGTTATGATGAGTGGCTAGTTTCATAATTTACTTGTTTGGATGATGTAGCTAGTGATTAGGGGTGACATTCTTTGGTGTTTGATTATGCTAGGGTTCATAGTTCATCCACTCACTTGTATGAATTTAGCTCTTTTAACTGTTGAAACTTGTTAGTATTTTAACCAAGCAACTTTAGCGAACGTTTGTTGTTTGTAAGAAACACTTATGATTTTGTATGTCTAGGTACAAATGAAAACCTTTATTTGCGGTTACAAAAATTGGTATAAGCGAAATAATTGAGCTAAATTTATATAAGTGGCGAATATGTCGAATTTCTTTCGTAGGATGAATTGTGAACCTAATCTTTGGCTCTTATGCTTAATTGATGAAACTTGTGTATTTGAGTTTTTGAACATTTAACTAGATTTATTTGGTGAATTGCTAGTAAATATGGCGGACGTCTTTTATTGGGTAATTTATTATCAATTGTTTGTCTTTGAATGATTGAACAAATTTGCGGATGTAACTTTGGAATAAGCTAGAGATTTTAAGCTCAAATGTGCAAGTTGGTAACCATGACGAATGTCCGTTACTTGATTAAGTTATAAGGCCATGAATTGAAGTTGATAACTAGGTGATGGCGAACGTTATGCCTTATTCAATTGATATTCACTTTTGCATGATTCAAACCGGTTTTTAACCGTTCACCCCAAAATCACTAGTGACCTAGTCCAAACAAGTATTGTTTTAATATACGAAAGTTTTTAATCAATCACTTTGACTCTTAAGAGTCCACTTGCCTAGTTGTTGGTGCATCTTAGTGTGTCTTAGTTTGTCTAAGTCTGTAATGCGTTAGATATGTAATTACGTTAGTTATGATATTTGTATTTAGAAAGTAATTACATTTTGTGTTTTGGCGACACAAGGGTTTTGTGTCGCAAGAGTCAACTTGGCTACATAACTTGTGTCACATGAGTTGGCTTGGCGACACAGCTTGTGTCACATAGATCAGATTAGGTGTCGAGTATAAATAGATGAGTTCGGCTCATTTGCTAGGGTTGACGAACCTAGGTAAAGTTTCAGTATATTGTACTCGTGCTTTAGCAATTAATCTGATCGGCAATCTTTTGAGTATTCATATACTTTGTGTTTTTATTTGTTTTAATCGTTTAAACGTTTATATTATCAATCGTTAGATTCCGCACGTCGATTGGTTCTTAGGGTTTAATTAGGTCCGACCACAGGGGATCTACAGTTGGTATCAGAGCCAAAATCTCAGGATTTGGCATTAATGAATCCATTTGGGACGTTTCTCGATTTAAAACAACTTGTTTTGTGTTTAGATCTTCATAGAAAAGTGCTATATTTGTATCCTATTAGTTCTCAGGAAGATTTTTGGTTTATTGTTCGTCCTTCATTCGTGAAAATTCGTCAGGTTTACGAATCTTATGAATTTTAGGGTTTCTTGATTGCTGCTGCAGCCGTTTTTGCGACACAAGCTGTGACACAAAATCTTGTGTCACGATTAGGGTTGGTGCGACATATCTTTCTGTCGCTTTCTGTTCTCTGCGACATAAGCCTTTAAGTAGGCGACATAAGCTTGTGACTCCATCTTATTTTAAACTGCGACATAAGCCTTTGATTAGGCGACACAAGCTTGCGACATAAGACACGGTTTTCTTCCGTCGCTACTACTTTGCGACACAAACTTTGTGTCGTTAGACACTTTGGAATTCGGTAGTTTCTGCGACAAATTTTTGTGTCGCTTGACCTCTTTGCGACACATACTTGTGTCGCATAACAGTTTGTTTTCTTTGTGTGTATTTGATTATTTTGCAGGTAACTCAAAATGTCAGCTTCTACATCACATTCTATTCAGTCGGTTGGAGCTATGTTGAAGCAAAATAATGAGGTGGGATCAGGAAATAAGCCTCCCATGTATATGCCAGGAATGAGCTATGCAGATTGGCGTCAACGCTTTGAATCATATGTTGGTCTTAATGATCCGGAGATGATGATCTACTTATAGGAAAAATATGAGCGTCCTCTTAGAATCGGAGTCTTTAATGGCCCAGTTCTTGAAAAGTCAATTAAATCCATGATTCCTGAGGAACGTAAGGCATTTGATATGGAACGGAAAACTCATTCTGCAATCACTATGGCATTGCCTCAACCTATCATGAGACAATTACGGCAACATAAGATTGCATATGATTTGTGGAAGGCCTTTGAGAAAAAGTGTGGTGGTAGTGAACAATATAAGAAGAAAATAATAGACTTGATCAAAAAACAATATGAAGTCTTCGATATGCTACCTAACGAATCACTGGAAGATCTGTGCAGCAGATATTCTCAATTGGTTACTGAGTTGTTGGAAGGAGGTATAACACTCGATAAGACAGACGTGAATAAGAAACTTCTTGACTCACTTCCCAAGAAGTGGCATACTCGCGTCCTCTTAATGCAAAGGGATGAGGATATCATGGATATGGAGCTTGAAGGTCTTATAGGTCATATTGAGGTAGAGCTTCTTGAAATGCAAAGAAAAGAGACTAAGGCCACTTCTCACCTTCAAAATCCAAAACTGTATGGAGTAGATGTTCCAGTCTCAACAAGTCAGTCTACAGGTACCGCATTTATAGCTAGCAAAGCTAGTGGTACTGTAACCACAAATATTCCATCAGGTGTTACCATTTTTCAAAGTTTAAGAATGTCATCTGGTGAAGAGTACTCCTCCATATTTTCGGAATTTCTAGCCTCTGCTGGTGACTTTAATGATGAAGACTTTGGTCAGATTGGTCAAGAGGAACTGGAAAGGCTTGATTTGAAGTGGAACATGGCAATGCTGGCAAGAAGGGTTAAGATCTTCTTAAAGAAATCTGGCAGAACATCGGTAAATGATCCAGGTGAAAAGGGTTTGGGGTTTAATAAAAGCAAGGTAAAATGCTACAAGTGTCAAAACTATGGACACTTTGCTCGTGAATGTGAGAAGCATAAGACTCCACCTTCGGGTTTAACCAAACCCTCTCGGAATAAGGCTAAAGAGAAAGCTATGGTGTCAGCTGCTTTAATGCTGACTGAAACTCCATGGGACAACAGCTGGCCAGATGCAGCTGAGGATGAGGAAGAAGAAAATACGGCTCTCATGGCTGAAGTTCATGAGGTAGATGATGAACCTTTATCCTGTGTTTCATGCATTAAACTGAATAACCAGTTTAACAGGTGTACAGAGGAAAATGAACGCCTTAATGCTAATTTCACGCAGTTAACGGAAAGTAATGAAATGTTAAGAGAAAGTTATAAGGCTTCTGAAAAGAAATTAAAAGCTGTTTTTGAAGAAAAGAAAGAATTAAAAGCCAAAATTTTTGAACAGCAAGATGAAATAGGAAGTTATGTTGATATGCTAACTTCCGTAAAGCAAGATCTTGCTGACTCCCAGGCTACAGTTCTTACTTTAAATCGTAAAATATCAAACTTTTCAACGTCTTCTCTCATCTTTGATGAAATCCTTCAAAATCAAAGGACTAATACTAAAAGTAAGGCAGGACTTGGTTATCACCATGTCCCACCTCCAAAAGATTATCTTCCTATGCCTGAACAGGAAGTCATAAATGATTTTGTGCCTACTGTCACTAAAGTAGACATAAAACCTGTTAAGCCAGTTAGAGTAAAGATAAGTAAGCATGAGCTTGGTAAGGTAGGACTTGGTTTTCACCATGTCCCACCACCAACACAGTATCATCCTATGCCTGAACAGGAAGATAAGGCTGAAATTGGTAAAAATGAGTCTCAAAAACCTGTAACTAGTATGCCTGAGCCAATTAAGGCATCGACTAGTGAGCCTGATAAATTGAAGGCTCAAAAGGTTGACTCTTTCAAGAAGCTTGATGTCAGGGCTGAGCCTTTTAAGCCCACGATAAATGAGTCTGTTAAGAAACCTGAATCTAAGGCTGAGCCTATTAAGCCTATTGTGGTTTCCAAGTCTGAGAAGGTCAAAGATAAGTCCATTCCTCCAACCAGTTTGACGGAGGAAATTGAGATTGAGGATATAACCGATGAAGAATACGGTTATTTAAAAAGGAAGAATGTAACCAACGACAATCATATCTTCACTAGTGAAGGTTATGATGAGATTTATAAAATGAAAGGTAAAGCGAAGGCCGAACCTACAAAGAAGATTTTAAAACCAGTTAATCACAAATCTACTAAAAGATCTTCTAAAACTTATTCACAAGGTTCAACTTCTGTTTGTACTCTTCAGTGTGCATGCTCAGGACATGCATCCTTTGGCCGAGCTTAAAGGTTCATACCTCAATCTCAAAATTGTGTTGAGCTAAGATATTGTTTCTACTGCAAGAAACAAGGTCATCTTATAAATGTCTGCCCATTGCTTGCTAAGAAGTACGGCAGTAGGGGAGCTACACGAACCTCACAATTTCAAAAGTTTTCTCATAAATCCATGAGAGGTTCTGCATCTCTACTACCTGCTTCTGAGATTAACAATATTGAGCCAAACAAAGTCACTCATGATAAGCTCAAAGTTGTTAACAAGCAACCATCCAAATCTCAAAAGGTTTGGAAGATCAAAGAGTCAGGTTCTGACTCTTCATCTGACAATGATACATCAGGAAATGTTTTCGATTTGCTAAAAAATAAAATACTGACTGATGTAATCGATTTGCTAAAAAATAAAATCCTGACTAATGTAATCTGACTCTTCATCCGTAGTGTACTCCCTTACTAATTGATTCTTGTATTTGTGATGTCGCAACAATCCAAAGCAGTTCATAACAGTAGATGGTATATCCATAGTGGTTGCTCGCAACATATGACAGACGACTTATCTCTGTTATCTGAAGTTAAAGATTACAATGGGGGATATGTTGCTTTTGCCGGTGATAAAGGAGGTGTTATAACCGGACAGGGTACACTCACTAATGGGCAAGTGAGTTTTGAGAAAGTTAATTTTGTGGAATAGCTCACCCACAATCTGCTCAGTGTGTCTCAAGTGTGCGGCAAAGAGTACACCACAACATTTACCAAAACTGAGTGCTGCATTTTAAAACCAGGATACATTATTCCTGAGGATTGGGTGCTACTGAGGGCACCTCGGTAAAAAGACACGTATATTTTGGATATGAAGACTATTGAAACAACTCAACATACGTGTCTACTTTTAAGAGCTCCTGAAAAGGAATCACTACTTTGGCACAGACGTATGGGACATTTGCACTTCCGGAAAATGAATTATTTGGTGAAAAATGATCTTGTGCGTGGAGTTCCGAAGCAATCCTTTGGAATTAATGATCATTGTGTTTTTCTGCCAAAAAGGGAAACAACACAAGAAATCCCATAAGTCAAAAGTGGTGAACTCTGTTTCAAGTCCGTTGGAGCTATTGCATATGGATCTCTTTGGACCAGTATGTAAGAAGAGTATGAGAGGTTCTAAATACTACTTGGTAGTAACCGATGATTATTCTCACTTTTTATGGGTGTATTTCTTATCTACTAAGGATGAAGTTCCCGAGATTCTCACATATCTATTTGATAAGCTAGAGAACCTGTGCAATTTGTCGATCAAGAAACTGCGATATGATAACGGGACCGAGTTTAAGAATTCAACGATTGAGTTGTACTGTCTAAGAAAAGGCATTGATCATCAATTCAGTGCTGCTCGAACTCCTCAACAGAATGGAGTTGCTGAACGTAAAAACATGACACTCATTGAAGCCGCACGAACAATGTTGGCAGACTCTAAGCTGCCTATTACATTCTGGGCTGAGGCGGTCAATACCGCTTGTTATATTCTTAACAGGGTTTCTGTGGTTAAGAAGCACAATAAAACATCATATGAGCTGCTTAATAATCGAAAACCTTCGTTACAGTTTCTTGAACCATTTGGGTGTCTCTGCATAATTATGTACACAAAAGAGAGAGTTGCTAAATTTGGAGCAAAATCAAGTGAAGGTTTATTTTTGGGATTTTCAAATAACTCTCCAAACAAACGTGTGTATAATTTGGAAACTAAGCGCATGGAAGAACATTTTAAAGTCACGTGCTTTCGGTACACTAAAAATCCACAGGGAAAGGGACCCGCATAGTTGTTTAACTATGAAGCAATCTTTGACTCATTCAATCTTCCTAACGAAGAAGATGAGGTTGATCAGGTGGTCACACTGCTCCACGACCTTGATTTGTCTTCAGATACATCTCCGCCATCAGCATCAAAACCATCGACTGCTTCTGCTACTCCACCTCCTTCTCGAACCAATGCTGAGCTTCCTGAATCATCGATGAGAAATCTAGAAACGTAGATGAACCACTTGTGAATACTGATGAATTTGATTCGGCACATGAAGCCGATTTTACAAACTTGGACTCTGTCATTGTGCCTGATGAAATTCCAAGTTCTCGTATCAATAAGGACCATCCGGTGGAGAATATTATCGGTCCTTTGGATAAAGGGATTCAGACACGAAGTCAAGTTATTACTGTTGAAAATTCTGAATCCCCATCTGATTCTACAGAGCCTGTCTCTCTTGCATGTCTTCCCGCAGAGGTAAAATCGTGTTTTCTATCTCAAGTGGAGCCTAAATGGATAGAGGATTCTTTGAAAGACCTACACTGGGTTGAAGCAATGCAAGAGGAGTTGCAGCAATTCAAAAAGCTGCATGTTTGGGAATTGGTACCATTACCTAAGGGTGCACATCCTACCGGCACTCGATGGGTATATAGAATCAAGAAAGATGATCGAAGAGTGGTTATCAAGAATAAAGCACGAGTAGTAGTTCAAGGCTTTCATCAAGTAGAGGGTTTGGACTATGATGAGGTTTTCGCTCCTGTTGCAAGATTGGAGTTGATTCGTATCTTCTTGGCATTCACGTCCTTTAAGGAATTCCGCGTTTATCAGCTTGATGTGAAGAGCGCATTTCTGTACGGACAGGTTGATACTGATGTTTATGTGAAGCAGCCTCCTGGTTTTGAAGATCCTTTGCATCCAGAATATGTCTGTAAACTCAATAAGGCATTGTATGGTCTGCATCATGCTCCAAAACTGTGGTATGAGAGGCTTGCTACTCATCTGATTAAGAATGGATTCGAAAGAGGAAGTATTGATAGAACTCTATTTACAAAAAGAGACAAAGACGACTTGTTACTGGTACAGGTTTATGTCGATGACATCATATTCGGTTCTACAAAAGATTCCATGTGTAAGAACTTCAAGCATCTCATGAAGTCTGAATTTGAGATGAGTGCAATGGGGGAACTTACTTTCTTTCTGGGTGTACAAGTTGAGCAGTCTTCCAAAGGCATCTACATTAATCAGTCCAAATATGTTACTGATATATTAACTAGGTATGACTTGCTTAACTGTATGACCTATGGCACCCCCATTGAAATTAATCACAATCTCGGACCGGCCACTGATGAAGAGGATTGTAAAGAAAAGGACTATCGCTCAATGATTGGTTCTCTCATGTATCTGACTGCTTCAAGGCCGGACATCGTATTTGTTGTGTCCATTTGCTCCAGATATCAAGCTAGGCCCAATGTTTCTCATATGAAAGCAGTGAAGCGCATATTTGGATACCTCAAATATAGACCAACTCTCGGTCTATGGTACTCCAACGAGAAAACGTTTGCTCTCACTGCGTACTCGGATTCTGATCATGGCGGTTGTAGCATAGATAAGAAGTCTACAACTGGTGGATGCCAGTTTCTTGGATCGCGTTTGGTCTCGTGGCAGGTAAAAAAGCAGACTACAGTGGCTACTTCCACTGCGGAGGCTGAGTATGTTGCTGCGGCTAGTTGCTGCTCCCAGATTCTGTGGATTCAGCATCAATTGCGTGATTACGGGTTACTTCTTACTATGACTCCTATTCATATTGATAATACTGCTGCTATATCTATTACACGCAATCCCCTATAACACTCTAGGACTAAACACATAGAACTTAGGTTCCACTTTATACGGGATTGCTATGAGAAACACTTAATAGACCTTGTCCACATAGATACCCTTAAGCAGAACGCTGACTTATTCACCAAGGCCTTTTCTCGCGCCCGATTTGATGAACTAGTCAACATGATTGGTTTACGCTTCTTTCAACTTAAAAAGTAACTTTTTGGACTTGGACTATTGTTTTTTTTTTTTAAAAAAAAAAAAAAAAAAAAATCCGCAACAGCCACTCTTTATACTCTTTGGTATTAAAGAAATGCACGATTGCAACATTTGAAAAAAGACGTTTAGTTGTGTCTGTAAACAACTAGGGAAATGATAGTACATTAGGGTACATGCACAAAATGGAAATTCTAAGGTTTATCCTTGATGTATCAGTAGGTTTATCTAGCATACTTACCACAGCTTTCATAAACATTAGCTTCATAATATGATGTACTGGTAGACATGATACACACCGGTCTTTGAGCTATTAAAATGTAATACTAATACATGTCTATTATGGTGTGGTAAACATCCTGTGATGTATGACTAAATGTCTTAATTCCTTAATATAGCTTGGCATACTTCTATTTTAGTTTATAATATGAAATCATTTGGGGGTATATACTGATTGTTTCCTCTGTTGTACTTAAGTACATACCTGGTATCAATTTATATATACTTAAAATTTAAGTAAAACGCAAGTCAATGAACTTGAAAAAGTCTTAAATCAAAAGATACCTATCAAGGTCGCCAAAATGGTTTGACCAAGTCTGGTTTTGCTAACACCTGAATCAAGCTATGTCTCTTTGTTGTACGTTTGTACAGACCTGTCACCGCTGGCTTGATTCTTAAAAATCATATTCCTCTATTATATCTATCTTGGAAGTTATGTTCTTGTCTAAATTACAGGGGTATATCTATGGTGGGGACCACAGATACATATTCATACTAACAATAAAGGAATCGTTCATAGACACGGATGTAACATGTTTAGGTGGACACACAATACCAGTAATCATCTTGAAATATAGTTATCAAAGGTGTTCTAAATATGCTAAGTAAATTTAAAGTGGACAAATATAATGATAATCGAGATAACACTTACTATTTGCTAATAATTGCATGTTATCCTAATATGATCCCTTAGCAAACCAAACAACTACGTCATCAAAAAATAATGTTATGTTATTTTAGTTTGTTTTACTTTGCATTTTTCTGTATATATTTATTCAACTCTTTAAAAGTTACTCTCGAATCGGGTTACGGAACTTGAAATTCAAAATCAACTTTTCCGAGGTATGCGACATAACTAATGTTTTGCGACATAACTTATGTCACCATTTATGATGCAGCCTATGTCGCTTGTTATGTCGCTAGTTAGGTTGACGCAGCCTATGTCGCTTGTTTCTGGGTTAGGGTTGCAGTTGGTCATTGTGACACATCCTGCGTGTAACAACTCGCAAATTTAAACGTAATTACGAGCATTAAACATTTGCATTATTAGGCTAATTCCCTACTTTGAGTGAATTCACAACCCATTTTAGAGGTAAGTCTAGCAAAGTCCAACTAGTTGTTACGCGTAGTATTACACATTTCGTAATTACTATAATTACGTACAAAACATTCGGAAACAAACGCGACAAAAATATACGACCGTTGGTGAACAAATTATTTGATAATATGAAAATTATTAAATAACGATATTTATTTATTAAATATTATGTTTATAATATTTACAAAGTATTTCGTTGCAAATAACGTTTATTTCGTACAACTAAAACAACTTAAAGAATAATCGAAAACGTATTTAAAAACCTACCATTTAAAAACGTTTTAACATTTAGCGATTGGGTAAACGAACACGGGTAAAATACCACAAGTTTGGGTCAAAGTCCCCTCCCCTGCCCCTTTGGTCAGCTGCTCCAAACACCCCCAAACCCTCACCCCCAATCTCACTTCTCATTCTTCATCTCATTTCCAAACCCTCTCAAACTTTCTTTTCTCTCAAATCATCCAACACCAAAAATCAACCAACAAACAACAATCAACAACAACAACATCATCTCCATCACTTGTGTTTTCGGAATCATCATCATCAAGAGCAACAACAAGCAATCCATCATCGTCATCTTCATCCTCTTCATCTTCAAAGTTCATCATCACCATTTTCAAAACCCCAATCTTCAAATCGTAAGGATTTCTTAACTTTTCTTATGATTTCTTGTTAAAAATACTTAATACATCATGTTTTAGTGTTCTATCAACTTATTATGTCCAAAAATGACTTAAAAATGCGTTTTTAAAAGTTAAAAACACGAACAGCCCGTTCTGCGAGCTGAGATCTGTTCTTCCTGCGAACCGAGCCGAGCTGCGAACCGAGCTCGCGATGCGAACCGAACCGAGCTGCGAACCGAGCTAGTGAGCTGCGAACCGAACTCGTCATGCGAACCGAACCGAGCTGCGAGCCGAACCGAGCTGCGAGCCGAATCGAGCTGCGAACCGAACTAGTTGCGAATTGAACCCTTGCGAGCCGAGCTTGCGAGCCGAATGAGCGAGTCGAACGAGCGAGCCGAACTGACCTGGTCTGCGAACTGAGTTTTGCACAACGATTCGACGTTCGCGAAATGACAATTACACTTCTTACAGTGATGATTAACATACCAAGATAGATACTTTTGCTAAGTATAAAACGAAACGAGTATAATGATGTTTTCAGAAAATTATTATTACAAACCGCTACCAACGAGTCGTATACATTCTAAAGCTACAAACTTAAACGACAAACAAACACTTTGGACATAATTTGGTTGAACGAACACTAGCATGGATGGTCAAATTAAGACATCCACATACTTATCAAATCTCATACATTTAGGGCGTTAGAAGATTCTGGACTATACATGGGCTTTAGGCTTTGGTAGCACTCGCACATTACTTAACTCAAGAGGTGAGTTCACAGCCCCTACTTTTACTGTTTTTAACTGCTTTTGAACAGGGGTGGAAAACATAGTCAAACGTTTGAAATACATGATTGTATCCTGATTTACTCGAACAATTAGAGTACATTGAACTGTTAAACTGTTACACAAACTGACGTTTATGAATAAACATTTTCATACTACAAACACTGTAAACGTATTAAACTTGTTTTAGAAACGCTGGAGAACGACCAGCAACGCTTCTACGAAATTGACTAGGTAACTAATGGGTCCTTCTGACATGGACCAGATCCTACTGACATGGATCAAGGGACACTGACACTCCCTACTACTTGAACCCTACTGACATGGGTACTAGATCCTACTGACATGGATCCATTATACTTATTGAACATGGGACACTGACACTCCCTACTATTTGAACCCTGCTGACATGGGTACTAGATCCTTCTGAGATGGATCCGTTATACTTGTAGAACAGGGGACACTGACACTCCCCACTAGGTGAACCCTACTGACATGGGTACTCGATCCTACTGACATGGATCCGTTAACAGCTATTAGGATACTGACATTCCTACGAACAACTATTAGGATACTGACATTCCTACGAATAACTATCAGGATACTGACATTCCTGCAATTAATAAAAGGATACCGCTTTCCTACGAATCTTAAACTATACTTTGGGTAACATCCCACGTAACTACATCTTTGGGCTACATACCACTAAACGTACACATTGGATAACACTCCACGAAACTTTATTTGATAATGATGACGATAACTATTTGTGAACGCTTTGAAACAACCAACTATAATTGTAAACATAAAACCTGTGAATTCACTCAACCTCGTTGTTGACTTTTACTATGTTTTTCAGGGAATTAGCTGCGCATGTAAGAACCGCCTGCACGTTGGAACATAGGCGACCCACGATGAATAGGATGCCAACTTTTGACAACTGGATTTCTTTTATATAACTGAAACTGTTTTAGTCATATTTACGAAACCTACTTTTGTAAACTTAATAACTTTCACATTTGTACGATTTGATAAATCGTAAACTCTGTAACTATTACATTTGGCATCTTAATATATTATGTTATGTTGTAATCATAAGCTCTGATACATGTGCATGTACTGTGTTGTGACACTCCCCATACTTAACTAAACGCTTCCGCTAAACTAAATCGATGAATTTGGGGGTGTTACAGATTGGTATCAGAGCCATTGGTTATAACGAACTAGATTTCTTAGGTGACTTAGAGACCTTAGAGACCTAGACTATAGCCTTGGCTAGAACGCACATGCATACACACATTTTCATACGACTAACTATCGTTACGACACATCGATACGCGTAATCCACTTGTTGAACCATACTTCATCCGAACCGTTCACTTTCATTCTGATCTCATACGAACCTGATCGTATTAAACGGTTGATGAAAAGAAGTATGTATTTAGCATCATATAATGACGCCTGGCCAACGTGATTATATTATACTAAGTACATATGGGCGTTTCATAGTCGTGAGATACGTGATGGGAATCCTATCATTTCTTATAAATACTCGATAACTAAAGTATGTGAAACTTTATTCTTCACACCCTTTTCATTGGCATTGACTTCTGCACTCCTTCATCGCAGAACGTCATCATGCCGCCTAAACGAAGAAATACCCGAAACAGTCGTCGAGCGCGTACACCTCCTGTCGTCGAAACTACCGAACAGATCATCGAACGACGTGTGGCTGAAGCAATTGCCCAGTATGAGGCAAGCCGCAATCGTGATAACGTGGTGCACAACAGTGGAACCACTCCGGTCAACAGCGAAACTCCTGCGAATACCCAACAGGGGTGTTCATACAAAACTTTCCAGACCTGCAAACCGAGCACCTTCACCGGGACTGAAGGGGCCATTGGCCTAATCCACTGGATCGAGAAAATGGAATCGGTCTTCGATATCAGCGACTGCACTACCAACAACATGGTGAAATACGCCACGTGTACTCTCGCCGACAAGGCGTTAACCTGGTGGAACTCTTAGGTCCAAATCCTCCGACGCACAACTGCTTACTCCATCTCATGGGAAACCATGAAACAGATGATGACAGAAGAGTTTGGCTCTCCCAATGAGGTTCAGAAACTCGAGACTGAACTGTGGAACATCCAAATGACCGGTGCTGACATTACCGGTTATACAACTAGATTTCAAGAGCTTGCACGTCTTGTGCCCCACATGGTGACTCCCGAAAAGGAACGCATCAAACGATACATCAGGGGTTTGGCCCCACAAATCAGAGGCATGGTGATGTCCTCCAAACCAGCTACCTTTAGGAGCGCAGTTGACCTGGCTCAAAGCTTAACTGATGACGCAGTCCTGATTGGAACTTTGAAAGCTGCTACTGGGAAAGGTGAACTCCTCCGAATCGAAGCTGGTGATTCTGGAAACAATAAACGCAAATGGAACAACGAGGGTAATGACCGTCAGGGTCAACAGAACAGGAACGTGGGAAACACCCGAGCCTACACTGCAATCGCCAACACTGAAACAAAACCTTATCTTGGAAAGAGGCCCAAGTGTGGAAAGTGCGGAAAGCACCACGAGGGAGATTGCTTCTTCTGTGATAACTGCAACCGATTCGGACACAGAACCCAGGCATGCAGAACCCATCCCGCGAACAATGAGCAACGAAATAATGGGTGTTTCAGGTGTGGTGAACCAGGACACTACCGAAACCAGTGCCCACAAATCAACAACACCGTTGTTCCACCAGCTCGCGGACGTGCTTACGTCATAGGGGCAAGGGATGCACAACCAGATCCCTACGCTAACATTGGTACGTTTTAACAAATTATTACGCTTAAACGTTACACTATTTGAATGCCGATTCAAACCTAACACTTGGTAAACATTGACTATGTTACAAACGCACTACTTATCCAACTATACCGCGAGTATACTAAACCGTTAGAAATTTATGGCAACTTAGAGCGCCATGCAAACTATTACTATTTCTAACAAATGACTTTTCGGAAAACATACGCGACGGGCGTTCCGACTTGAATTTAAATCTCGGGACGAGATTTCTCTAACAGTGGGAGAATGTAACAACTCGCAAATTTAAACGTAATTACGAGCATTAAACATTTGCATTATTAGGCTAATTCCCTACTTTGAGTGAATTCACAACCCATTTTAGAGGTAAGTCTAGCAAAGTCCAACTAGTTGTTACGCGTAGTATTACACATTTCGTAATTAGTATAATTACGTACAAAACATTCGGAAACAAACGCGACAAAAATATACGACCGTTGGTGAACAAATTATTTGATAATATGAAAATTATTAAATAACGATATTTATTTATTAAATATTATGTTTATAATATTTACAAAGTATTTCGTTGCAAATAACGTTTATTTCGTACAACTAAAACAACTTAAAGAATAATCGAAAACGTATTTAAAAACCTACCATTTAAAAACGTTTTAACATTTAGCGATTGGGTAAACGAACACGGGTAAAATACCACAAGTTTGGGTCAAAGTCCCCTCCCCTGCCCCTTTGGTCAGCTGACCCAAACACCCCCAAACCCTCACCCCCAATCTCACTTCTCATTCTTCATCTCATTTCCAAACCCTCTCAAACTTTCTTTTCTCTCAAATCATCCCACACCAAAAATCAACCAACAAACAACAATCAACAACAACAACATCATCTCCATCACTTGTGTTTTCGGAATCATCATCATCAAGAGCAACAACAAGCAATCCATCATCGTCATCTTCATCCTCCTCATCTTCAAAGTTCATCATCACCATTTTCAAAACCCCAATCTTCAAATCGTAAGGATTTCTTAACTTTTCTTATGATTTCTTGTTAAAAATACTTAATACATCATGTTTTAGTGTTCTATCAACTTATTATGTCCAAAAATGACTTAAAAATGCGTTTTTAAAAGTTAAAAACACGAACAGCCCGTTCTGCGAGCTGAGATCTGTTCTTCCTGCGAACCGAGCCGAGGTGCGAACCGAGCTTGCGATGCGAACCGAACCGAGCTCGCGATGCGAACCGAACCGAGCTGCGAACCGAGCTAGTGAGCTGCGAACCGAACTCGTCATGCGAACCGAACCGAGCTGCGAGCCGAACCGAGCTGCGAGCCGAATCGAGCTGCGAACCGAACTAGTTGCGAATTGAACCCTTGCGAGCCGAGCTTGCGAGCCGAATGAGCGAGTCGAACGAGCGAGCCGAACTGACCTGGTCTGCGAACTGAGTTTTGCACAACGATTCGACGTTCGCGAAATGACAATTACACTTCTTACAGTGATGATTAACATACCAAGATAGATACTTTTGCTAAGTATAAAACGAAACGAGTATAATGATGTTTTCAGAAAATTATTATTACAAACCGCTACCAACGAGTCGTATACATTCTAAAGCTACAAACTTAAACGACAAACAAACACTTTGGACATAATTTGGTTGAACGAACACTAGCATGGATGGTCAAATTAAGACATCCACATACTTATCAAATCTCATACGTTTAGGGCGTTAGAAGATTCTGGACTATACATGGGCTTTAGGCTTTGGTAGCACTCGCACATTACTT
Source organism: Pseudognaphalium luteoalbum (assembly GCA_963422505.1). Classification (NCBI taxonomy): domain Eukaryota; kingdom Viridiplantae; phylum Streptophyta; class Magnoliopsida; order Asterales; family Asteraceae; genus Pseudognaphalium; species Pseudognaphalium luteoalbum. The sequence continues at coordinate 59,496,193 of OY730193.1, read as the reverse complement.
AACTCAACAGGTGAGTTCACAGCCCCTACTTTTACTGTTTTTAACTGCTTTTGAACAGGGGTGGAAAACATAGTCAAACGTTTGAAATACATGATTGTATCCTGATTTACTCGAACAACTAGAGTACATTGAACTGTTAAACTGTTACACAAACTGACGTTTATGAATAAACGTTTTCATACTACAAACACTGTAAACGTATTAAACTTGTTTTGGAAACGCTGGAGAACGACCAGCAACGCTTCTACGAAATTGACTAGGTAACTAATGGGTCCTTCTGACATGGACCAGATCCTACTGACATGGATCAAGGGACACTGACACTCCCTACTACTTGAACCCTACTGACATGGGTACTAGATCCTACTGACATGGATCCATTATACTTATTGAACATGGGACACTGACACTCCCTACTATTTGAACCCTGCTAACATGGGTACTAGATCCTTCTGACATGGATCCGTTATACTTGTAGAACAGGGGACACTGACACTCCCCACTAGGTGAACCCTACTGACATGGGTACTCGATCCTACTGACATGGATCCGTTAACAGCTATTAGGATACTGACATTCCTACGAACAACTATTAGGATACTGACATTCCTACGAATAACTATCAGGATACTGACATTCCTGCAACTAATAATAGGATACCGCTTTCCTATGAATCTTAAACTATACTTTGGGTAACATCCCACGTAACTACATCTCTGGGCTACATACCACTAAACGTACACATTGGATAACACTCCACGAAACTTTATTTGATGATGATGACGATAACTATTTGTGAACGCTTTCAAACAACCAACTATAATTGTAAACATAAAACCTGTGAATTCACTCAACCTCGTTGTTGACTTTTACTATGTTTTTCAGGGAATTAGCTGCGCATGTAAGAACCGCCTGCACGTTGGAACATAGGCGACCCACGATGAATAGGATGCCAACTTTTGACAAGTGGATTTCTTTTATATAACTGAAACTGTTTTAGTCATATTTACGAAACCTACTTTTGTAAACTTAATAACTTTCACATTTGTACGATTTGAAAAATCGTAAACTCTGAAACTATTACATTTGGCATCTTAATATATTATGTTATGTTGTAATCATAAGCTCTGATACGTATGCATGTACTGTGTATTGTGGTACTCCCTATACTTAACTAAACGCTTCCGCTAAACTAAATCGACGAATTTGGGGGTGTTACAGATTGGTATCAGAGCCATTGGTTATAGGGAACTAGATTTCTTAGGTGACTTAGAGACCTTAGAGACCTAGACTATAGCCTTGGCTAGAACGCACATGCATACACACATTTGCATACGACTAACTATTGTTACGACACATCGATACGCGTAATCCACTTGTTGAACCATACTTCATCCGAACCGTTCACTTTCATTCTGATCTCATACGAACCTGATCGTATTAAACGGTTGATGAAAAGAAGTATGTATTTAGCATCATATAATGACGCCTGGCCAACGTGATTATATTATACTAAGTACATATGGGCGTTTCATAGTCGTGAGATACGTGATGGGAATCCTATCATTTCTTATAAATACTCGATAACTAAAGTATGTGAAACTTTATTCTTCACACCCTTTTCATTGGCATTGACTTCTGCACTCCTTCATCGCAGAACGTCATCATGCCGCCTAAACGAAGAAATACCCGAAACAGTCGTCGAGCGCCTACACCTCCTGTCGTCTAAACTACCGAACAGATCATCGAACGACGTGTGGCTGAAGCAATTGCCCAGTATGAGGCAAGCCGCAATTGTGATAACGTGGTGCACAACAGTGGAACCACTCCGGTCAACAGCGAAACTCCTGCGAATACCCAACAGGGGTGTTCATACAAAACATTCCAGACCTGCAAACCGAGCACCTTCACCGGGACTGAAGGGGCCATTGGCCTAATCCACTGGATCGAGAAAATGGAACAGGTCTTCGATATCAGCGACTGCGCTACCAACAACATGGTGAAATACGCCACGTGTACTCTCGCCGACAAGGCGTTAACCTGGTGGAACTCTCAGGTCCAACTCCTCCGACGCACAACTGCTTACTCCTTCTCATGGGAAACCTTGAAACAGATGATGACAAAAGAGTTTTGCTCTCCCAATGAGGTTCAGAAACTCGAGACTGAACTGTGGAACATCCAAATGACCGGCGCTGACATTACCGGTTATACAACTAGATTTCAAGAGCTTGCACGTCTTGTGCCCCACATGGTGACTCCCGAAAAGGAACGCATCAAACGATACATCAGGGGTTTGGCCCCACAAATCAGAGGCATGGTGATGTCCTCCAAACCAGCTACCTTTAGGAGCGCAGTTGACCTGGCTCAAAGCTTAACTGATGACGCAGTCCTGATTGGAACTTTGAAAGCTGCTACTGGGAAAGGTGAACTCCTCCGAATCGAAGCTGGTGATTCTGGAAACAATAAACGCAAATGGAACAACGAGGGTAATGACCGTCAGGGTCAACAGAACAGGAACGTGGGAAACACCCGAGCCTACGCTGCAATCGCCAACATTGAAACAAAACCTTATCTATGAAAGAGGCCCAAGTGTGGAAAGTGCGGAAAGCACCACGAGGGAGATTGCTTCTTCTGTGATAACTGCAACCGATTCGGACACAGAACCCAGGCATGCAGAACCCATCCCGCGAACAATGAGCAACGAAATAATGGGTGTTTCAGGTGTGGTGAACAAGGACACTACCGAAACCAGTGCCCACAAATCAACAACACCGTTGTTCCACCAGCTCGCGGACGTGCTTACGTCATAGGGGCAAGGGATGCACAACCAGATCCCTACGCTAACATTGGTACATTTTAACAAATTATTACGCTTAAACGTTACACTATTTGAATGCCGATTCAAACCTAACACTTGGTAAACATTGACTATGTTACAAACGCACTACTTATCCAACTATACCGCGAGTATACTAAACCGTTAGAAATTTATGGCAACTTAGAGCGCCATGCAAACTATTACTATTTCTAACAAATGACTTTTCGGAAAACATACGCGACGGGCGTTCCGACTTGAATTTAAATCTCGGGACGAGATTTCTCTAACAGTGGGAGAATGTAACAACTCGCAAATTTAAACGTAATTACGAGCATTAAACATTTGCATTATTAGGCTAATTCCCTACTTTGAGTGAATTCACAACCCATTTTAGAGGTAAGTCTAGCAAAGTCCAACTAGTTGTTACGCGTAGTATTACACATTTCGTAATTAGTATAATTACGTACAAAACATTCGGAAACAAACGCGACAAAAATATACGACCGTTGGTGAACAAATTATTTGATAATATGAAAATTATTAAATAACGATATTTATTTATTAAATATTATGTTTATAATATTTACAAAGTATTTCGTTGCAAATAACGTTTATTTCGTACAACTAAAACAACTTAAAGAATAATCGAAAACGTATTTAAAAACCTACCATTTAAAAACGTTTTAACATTTAGCGATTGGGTAAACGAACACGGGTAAAATACCACAAGTTTGGGTCAAAGTCCCCTCCCCTGCCCCTTTGGTCAGCTGACCCAAACACCCCCAAACCCTCACCCCCAATCTCACTTCTCATTCTTCATCTCATTTCCAAACCCTCTCAAACTTTCTTTTCTCTCAAATCATCCCACACCAAAAATCAACCAACAAACAACAATCAACAACAACAACATCATCTCCATCACTTGTGTTTTCGGAATCATCATCATCAAGAGCAACAACAAGCAATCCATCATCGTCATCTTCATCCTCCTCATCTTCAAAGTTCATCATCACCATTTTCAAAACCCCAATCTTCAAATCGTAAGGATTTCTTAACTTTTCTTATGATTTCTTGTTAAAAATACTTAATACATCATGTTTTAGTGTTCTATCAACTTATTATGTCCAAAAATGACTTAAAAATGCGTTTTTAAAAGTTAAAAACACGAACAGCCCGTTCTGCGAGCTGAGATCTGTTCTTCCTGCGAACCGAGCCGAGGTGCGAACCGAGCTTGCGATGCGAACCGAACCGAGCTCGCGATGCGAACCGAACCGAGCTGCGAACCGAGCTAGTGAGCTGCGAACCGAACTCGTCATGCGAACCGAACCGAGCTGCGAGCCGAACCGAGCTGCGAGCCGAATCGAGCTGCGAACCGAACTAGTTGCGAATTGAACCCTTGCGAGCCGAGCTTGCGAGCCGAATGAGCGAGTCGAACGAGCGAGCCGAACTGACCTGGTCTGCGAACTGAGTTTTGCACAACGATTCGACGTTCGCGAAATGACAATTACACTTCTTACAGTGATGATTAACATACCAAGATAGATACTTTTGCTAAGTATAAAACGAAACGAGTATAATGATGTTTTCAGAAAATTATTATTACAAACCGCTACCAACGAGTCGTATACATTCTAAAGCTACAAACTTAAACGACAAACAAACACTTTGGACATAATTTGGTTGAACGAACACTAGCATGGATGGTCAAATTAAGACATCCACATACTTATCAAATCTCATACGTTTAGGGCGTTAGAAGATTCTGGACTATACATGGGCTTTAGGCTTTGGTAGCACTCGCACATTACTTAACTCAACAGGTGAGTTCACAGCCCCTACTTTTACTGTTTTTAACTGCTTTTGAACAGGGGTGGAAAACATAGTCAAACGTTTGAAATACATGATTGTATCCTGATTTACTCGAACAACTAGAGTACATTGAACTGTTAAACTGTTACACAAACTGACGTTTATGAATAAACGTTTTCATACTACAAACACTGTAAACGTATTAAACTTGTTTTGGAAACGCTGGAGAACGACCAGCAACGCTTCTACGAAATTGACTAGGTAACTAATGGGTCCTTCTGACATGGACCAGATCCTACTGACATGGATCAAGGGACACTGACACTCCCTACTACTTGAACCCTACTGACATGGGTACTAGATCCTACTGACATGGATCCATTATACTTATTGAACATGGGACACTGACACTCCCTACTATTTGAACCCTGCTAACATGGGTACTAGATCCTTCTGACATGGATCCGTTATACTTGTAGAACAGGGGACACTGACACTCCCCACTAGGTGAACCCTACTGACATGGGTACTCGATCCTACTGACATGGATCCGTTAACAGCTATTAGGATACTGACATTCCTACGAACAACTATTAGGATACTGACATTCCTACGAATAACTATCAGGATACTGACATTCCTGCAATTAATAATAGGATACCGCTTTCCTATGAATCTTAAACTATACTTTGGGTAACATCCCACGTAACTACATCTCTGGGCTACATACCACTAAACGTACACATTGGATAACACTCCACGAAACTTTATTTGATAATGATGATGATAACTATTTGTGAACGCTTTCAAACAACCAACTATAATTGTAAACATAAAACCTGTGAATTCACTCAACCTCGTTGTTGACTTTTACTATGTTTTTCAGGGAATTAGCTGCGCATGTAAGAACCGCCTGCACGTTGGAACATAGGCGACCCACGATGAATAGGATGCCAACTTTTGACAAGTGGATTTCTTTTATATAACTGAAACTGTTTTAGTCATATTTACGAAACCTACTTTTGTAAACTTAATAACTTTCACATTTGTACGATTTGAAAAATCATAAACTCTGTAACTATTATATTTGGCATCTTAATATATTATGTTATGTTGTAATCATAAGCTCTGATACGTATGCATGTACTGTGTATTGTGGTACTCCCTATACTTAACTAAACGCTTCCGCTAAACTAAATCGACGAATTTGGGGGTGTTACAGATTGGTATCAGAGCCATTGGTTATAGGGAACTAGATTTCTTAGGTGACTTACAGACCTTAGAGACCTAGACTATAGCCTTGGCTAGAACGCACATGCATACACACATTTGCATACGACTAACTATTGTTACGACACATCGATACGCGTAATCCACTTGTTGAACCATACTTCATCCGAACCGTTCACTTTCATTCTGATCTCATACGAACCTGATCGTATTAAACGGTTGATGAAAAGAAGTATGTATTTAGCATCATATAATGACGCCTGGCCAACGTGATTATATTATACTAAGTACATATGGGCGTTTCATAGTCGTGAGATACGTGATGGGAATCCTATCATTTCTTATAAATACTCGATAACTAAAGTATGTGAAACTTTATTCTTCACACCCTTTTCATTGGCATTGACTTCTGCACTCCTTCATCGCAGAACGTCATCATGCCGCCTAAACGAAGAAATACCCGAAACAGTCGTCGAGCGCCTACACCTCCTGTCGTTGAAACTACCGAACAGATCATCGAACGACGTGTGGCTGAAGCAATTGCCCAGTATGAGGCAAGCCGCAATCGTGATAACGTGGTGCACAACAGTGGAACCACTCCGGTCAACAGCGAAACTCCTGCGAATACCCAACAGGGGTGTTCATACAAAACATTCCAGACCTGCAAACCGAGCACCTTCACCGGGACTGAAGGGGCCATTGGCCTAATCCACTGGATCGAGAAAATGGAACAGGTCTTCGATATCAGCGACTGCGCTACCAACAACATGGTGAAATACGCCACGTGTACTCTCGCCGACAAGGCGTTAACCTGGTGGAACTCTCAGGTCCAACTCCTCCGACGCACAACTGCTTACTCCATCTCATGGGAAACCTTGAAACAGATGATGACAAAAGAGTTTTGCTCTCCCAATGAGGTTCAGAAACTTGAGACTGAACTGTGGAACATCCAAATGACCGGCGCTGACATTACCGGTTATACAACTAGATTTCAAGAGCTTGCACGTCTTGTGCCCCACATGGTGACTCCCGAAAAGGAACGCATCAAACGATACATCAGGGGTTTGGCCCCACAAATCAGAGGCATGGTGATGTCCTCCAAACCAGCTACCTTTAGGAGCGCAGTTGACCTGGCTCAAAGCTTAACTGATGACGCAGTCCTGATTGGAACTTTGAAAGCTGCTACTGGGAAAGGTGAACTCCTCCGAATCGAAGCTGGTGATTCTGGAAACAATAAACGCAAATGGAACAACGAGGGTAATGACCGTCAGGGTCAACAGAACAGGAACGTGGGAAACACCCGAGCCTACACTGCAATCGCCAACACTGAAACAAAACCTTATCTTGGAAAGAGGCCCAAGTGTGGAAAGTGCGGAAAGCACCACGAGGGAGATTGCTTCTTCTGTGATAACTGCAACCGATTCGGACACAGAACCCAGGCATGCAGAACCCATCCCGCGAACAATGAGCAACGAAATAATGGGTGTTTCAGGTGTGGTGAACCAGGACACTACCGAAACCAGTGCCCACAAATCAACAACACCGTTGTTCCACCAGCTCGCGGACGTGCTTACGTCATAGGGGCAAGGGATGCACAACCAGATCCCTACGCTAACATTGGTACGTTTTAACAAATTATTACGCTTAAACGTTACACTATTTGAATGCCGATTCAAACCTAACACTTGGTAAACATTGACTATGTTACAAACGCACTACTTATCCAACTATACCGCGAGTATACTAAACCGTTAGAAATTTATGGCAACTTAGAGCGCCATGCAAACTATTACTATTTCTAACAAATGACTTTTCGGAAAACATACGCGACGGGCGTTCCGACTTGAATTTAAATCTCGGGACGAGATTTCTCTAACAGTGGGAGAATGTAACAACTCGCAAATTTAAACGTAATTACGAGCATTAAACATTTGCATTATTAGGCTAATTCCCTACTTTGAGTGAATTCACAACCCATTTTAGAGGTAAGTCTAGCAAAGTCCAACTAGTTGTTACGCGTAGTATTACACATTTCGTAATTAGTATAATTACGTACAAAACATTCGGAAACAAACGCGACAAAAATATACGACCGTTGGTGAACAAATTATTTGATAATATGAAAATTATTAAATAACGATATTTATTTATTAAATATTATGTTTATAATATTTACAAAGTATTTCGTTGCAAATAACGTTTATTTCGTACAACTAAAACAACTTAAAGAATAATCGAAAACGTATTTAAAAACCTACCATTTAAAAACGTTTTAACATTTAGCGATTGGGTAAACGAACACGGGTAAAATACCACAAGTTTGGGTCAAAGTCCCCTCCCCTGCCCCTTTGGTCAGCTGACCCAAACACCCCCAAACCCTCACCCCCAATCTCACTTCTCATTCTTCATCTCATTTCCAAACCCTCTCAAACTTTCTTTTCTCTCAAATCATCCCACACCAAAAATCAACCAACAAACAACAATCAACAACAACAACATCATCTCCATCACTTGTGTTTTCGGAATCATCATCATCAAGAGCAACAACAAGCAATCCATCATCGTCATCTTCATCCTCCTCATCTTCAAAGTTCATCATCACCATTTTCAAAACCCCAATCTTCAAATCGTAAGGATTTCTTAACTTTTCTTATGATTTCTTGTTAAAAATACTTAATACATCATGTTTTAGTGTTCTATCAACTTATTATGTCCAAAAATGACTTAAAAATGCATTTTTAAAAGTTAAAAACACGAACAGCCCGTTCTGCGAGCTGAGATCTGTTCTTCCTGCGAACCGAGCCGAGCTGCGAACCGAGCTCGCGATGCGAACCGAACCGAGCTCGCGATGCGAACCGAACCGAGCTGCGAACCGAGCTAGTGAGCTGCGAACCGAACTCGTCATGCGAACCGAACCGAGCTGCGAGCCGAACCGAGCTGCGAGCCGAATCGAGCTGCGAACCGAACTAGTTGCGAATTGAACCCTTGCGAGCCGAGCTTGCGAGCCGAATGAGCGAGTCGAACGAGCGAGCCGAACTGACCTGGTCTGCGAACTGAGTTTTGCACAACGATTCGACGTTCGCGAAATGACAATTACACTTCTTACAGTGATGATTAACATACCAAGATAGATACTTTTGCTAAGTATAAAACGAAACGAGTATAATGATGTTTTCAGAAAATTATTATTACAAACCGCTACCAACGAGTCGTATACATTCTAAAGCTACAAACTTAAACGACAAACAAACACTTTGGACATAATTTGGTTGAACGAACACTAGCATGGATGGTCAAATTAAGACATCCACATACTTATCAAATCTCATACGTTTAGGGCGTTAGAAGATTCTGGACTATACATGGGCTTTAGGCTTTGGTAGCACTCGCACATTACTTAACTCAACAGGTGAGTTCACAGCCCCTACTTTTACTGTTTTTAACTGCTTTTGAACAGGGGTGGAAAACATAGTCAAACGTTTGAAATACATGATTGTATCCTGATTTACTCGAACAACTAGAGTACATTGAACTGTTAAACTGTTACACAAACTGACGTTTATGAATAAACGTTTTCATACTACAAACACTGTAAACGTATTAAACTTGTTTTGGAAACGCTGGAGAACGACCAGCAACGCTTCTACGAAATTGACTAGGTAACTAATGGGTCCTTCTGACATGGACCAGATCCTACTGACATGGATCAAGGGACACTGACACTCCCTACTACTTGAACCCTACTGACATGGGTACTAGATCCTACTGACATGGATCCATTATACTTATTGAACATGGGACACTGACACTCCCTACTATTTGAACCCTGCTAACATGGGTACTAGATCCTTCTGACATGGATCCGTTATACTTGTAGAACAGGGGACACTGACACTCCCCACTAGGTGAACCCTACTGACATGGGTACTCGATCCTACTGACATGGATCCGTTAACAGCTATTAGGATACTGACATTCCTACGAACAACTATTAGGATACTGACATTCCTACGAATAACTATCAGGATACTGACATTCCTGCAATTAATAATAGGATACCGCTTTCCTATGAATCTTAAACTATACTTTGGGTAACATCCCACGTAACTACATCTCTGGGCTACATACCACTAAACGTACACATTGGATAACACTCCACGAAACTTTATTTGATAATGATGATGATAACTATTTGTGAACGCTTTCAAACAACCAACTATAATTGTAAACATAAAACCTGTGAATTCACTCAACCTCGTTGTTGACTTTTACTATGTTTTTCAGGGAATTAGCTGCGCATGTAAGAACCGCCTGCACGTTGGAACATAGGCGACCCACGATGAATAGGATGCCAACTTTTGACAAGTGGATTTCTTTTATATAACTGAAACTGTTTTAGTCATATTTACGAAACCTACTTTTGTAAACTTAATAACTTTCACATTTGTACGATTTGAAAAATCGTAAACTCTGTAACTATTACATTTGGAATCTTAATATATTATGTTATGTTGTAATCATAAGCTCTGATACGTATGCATGTACTGTGTATTGTGGTACTCCCTATACTTAACTAAACGCTTCCGCTAAACTAAATCGACGAATTTGGGGGTGTTACAGATTGGTATCAGAGCCATTGGTTATAGGGAACTAGATTTCTTAGGTGACTTAGAGACCTTAGAGACCTAGACTATAGCCTTGGCTAGAACGCACATGCATACACACATTTGCATACGACTAACTATTGTTACGACACATCGATACGCGTAATCCACTTGTTGAACCATACTTCATCCGAACCGTTCACTTTCATTCTGATCTCATACGAACCTGATCGTATTAAACGGTTGATGAAAAGAAGTATGTATTTAGCATCATATAATGACGCCTGGCCAACGTGATTATATTATACTAAGTACATATGGGCGTTTCATAGTCGTGAGATACGTGATGGGAATCCTATCATTTCTTATAAATACTCGATAACTAAAGTATGTGAAACTTTATTCTTCACACCCTTTTCATTGGCATTGACTTCTGCACTCCTTCATCGCAGAACGTCATCATGCCGCCTAAACGAAGAAATACCCGAAACAGTCGTCGAGCGCCTACACCTCCTGTCGTCGAAACTACCGAACAGATCATCGAACGACGTGTGGCTGAAGCAATTGCCCAGTATGAGGCAAGCCGCAATCGTGATAACGTGGTGCACAACAGTGGAACCACTCCGGTCAACAGCGAAACTCCTGCGAATACCCAACAGGGGTGTTCATACAAAACATTCCAGACCTGCAAACCGAGCACCTTCACCGGGACTGAAGGGGCCATTGGCCTAATCCACTGGATCGAGAAAATGGAACCGGTCTTCGATATCAGCGACTGCGCTACCAACAACATGGTGAAATACGCCACGTGTACTCTCGCCGACAAGGCGTTAACCTGGTGGAACTCTCAGGTCCAACTCCTCCGACGCACAACTGCTTACTCCATCTCATGGGAAACCTTGAAACAGATGATGACAAAAGAGTTTTGCTCTCCCAATGAGGTTCAGAAACTTGAGACTGAACTGTGGAACATCCAAATGACCGGCGCTGACATTACCGGTTATACAACTAGATTTCAAGAGCTTGCACGTCTTGTGCCCCACATGGTGACTCCCGAAAAGGAACGCATCAAACGATACATCAGGGGTTTGGCCCCACAAATCAGAGGCATGGTGATGTCCTCCAAACCAGCTACCTTTAGGAGCGCAGTTGACCTGGCTCAAAGCTTAACTGATGATGCAGTCCTGATTGGAACTTTGAAAGCTGCTACTGGGAAAGGTGAACTCCTCCGAATCGAAGCTGGTGATTCTGGAAACAATAAACGCAAATGGAACAACGAGGGTAATGACCGTCAGGGTCAACAGAACAGGAACGTGGGAAACACCCGAGCCTACGCTGCAATCGCCAACACTGAAACAAAACCTTATCTTGGAAAGAGGCCCAAGTGTGGAAAGTGCGGAAAGCACCACGAGGGAGATTGCTTCTTCTGTGATAACTGCAACCGATTCGGACACAGAACCCAGGCATGCAGAACCCATCCCGCGAACAATGAGCAACGAAATAATGGGTGTTTCAGGTGTGGTGAACCAGGACACTACCGAAACCAGTGCCCACAAATCAACAACACCGTTGTTCCACCAGCTCGCGGACGTGCTTACGTCATAGGGGCAAGGGATGCACAACCAGATCCCTACGCTAACATTGGTACGTTTTAACAAATTATTACGCTTAAACGTTACACTATTTGAATGCCGATTCAAACCTAACACTTGGTAAACATTGACTATGTTACAAACGCACTACTTATCCAACTATACCGCGAGTATACTAAACCGTTAGAAATTTATGGCAACTTAGAGCGCCATGCAAACTATTACTATTTCTAACAAATGACTTTTCGGAAAACATACGCGACGGGCGTTCCGACTTGAATTTAAATCTCGGGACGAGATTTCTCTAACAGTGGGAGAATGTAACAACTCGCAAATTTAAACGTAATTACGAGCATTAAACATTTGCATTATTAGGCTAATTCCCTACTTTGAGTGAATTCACAACCCATTTTAGAGGTAAGTCTAGCAAAGTCCAACTAGTTGTTACGCGTAGTATTACACATTTCGTAATTAGTATAATTACGTACAAAACATTCGGAAACAAACGCGACAAAAATATACGACCGTTGGTGAACAAATTATTTGATAATATGAAAATTATTAAATAACGATATTTATTTATTAAATATTATGTTTATAATATTTACAAAGTATTTCGTTGCAAATAACGTTTATTTCGTACAACTAAAACAACTTAAAGAATAATCGAAAACGTATTTAAAAACCTACCATTTAAAAACGTTTTAACATTTAGCGATTGGGTAAATGAACACGGGTAAAATACCACAAGTTTGGGTCAAAGTCCCCTCCCCTGCCCCTTTGGTCAGCTGACCCAAACACCCCCAAACCCTCACCCCCAATCTCACTTCTCATTCTTCATCTCATTTCCAAACCCTCTCAAACTTTCTTTTCTCTCAAATCATCCCACACCAAAAATCAACCAACAAACAACAATCAACAACAACAACATCATCTCCATCACTTGTGTTTTCGGAATCATCATCATCAAGAGCAACAACAAGCAATCCATCATCGTCATCTTCATCCTCCTCATCTTCAAAGTTCATCATCACCATTTTCAAAACCCCAATCTTCAAATCGTAAGGATTTCTTAACTTTTCTTATGATTTCTTGTTAAAAATACTTAATACATCATGTTTTAGTGTTCTATCAACTTATTATGTCCAAAAATGACTTAAAAATGCGTTTTTAAAAGTTAAAAACACGAACAGCCCGTTCTGCGAGCTGAGATCTGTTCTTCCTGCGAACCAAGCCGAGCTGCGAACCGAGCTCGCGATGCGAACCGAACCGAGCTCGCGATGCGAACCGAACCGAGCTGCGAACCGAGCTAGTGAGCTGCGAACCGAACTCGTCATGCGAACCGAACCGAGCTGCGAGCCGAACCGAGCTGCGAGCCGAATCGAGCTGCGAACCGAACTAGTTGCGAATTGAACCCTTGCGAGCCGAGCTTGCGAGCCGAATGAGCGAGTCGAACGAGCGATCCGAACTGACCTGGTCTGCGAACTGAGTTTTGCACAACGATTCGACGTTCGCGAAATGACAATTACACTTCTTACAGTGATGATTAACATACCAAGATAGATACTTTTGCTAAGTATAAAACGAAACGAGTATAATGATGTTTTCAGAAAATTATTATTACAAACCGCTACCAACGAGTCGTATACATTCTAAAGCTACAAACTTAAACGACAAACAAACACTTTGGACATAATTTGGTTGAACGAACACTAGCATGGATGGTCAAATTAAGACATCCACATACTTATCAAATCTCATACGTTTAGGGCGTTAGAAGATTCTGGACTATACATGGGCTTTAGGCTTTGGTAGCACTCGCACATTACTTAACTCAACAGGTGAGTTCACAGCCCCTACTTTTACTGTTTTTAACTGCTTTTGAACATGGGTGGAAAACATAGTCAAACGTTTGAAATACATGATTGTATCCTGATTTACTCGAACAACTAGAGTACATTGAACTGTTAAACTGTTACACAAACTGACGTTTATGAATAAACGTTTTCATACTACAAACACTGTAAACGTATTAAACTTGTTTTGGAAACGCTGGAGAACGACCAGCAACGCTTCTACGAAATTGACTAGGTAACTAATGGGTCCTTCTGACATGGACCAGATCCTACTGACATGGATCAAGGGACACTGACACTCCCTACTACTTGAACCCTACTGACATGGGTACTAGATCCTACTGACATGGATCCATTATACTTATTGAACATGGGACACTGACACTCCCTACTATTTGAACCCTGCTAACATGGGTACTAGATCCTTCTGACATGGATCCGTTATACTTGTAGAACAGGGGACACTGACACTCCCCACTAGGTGAACCCTACTGACATGGGTACTCGATCCTACTGACATGGATCCGTTAACAGCTATTAGGATACTGACATTCCTACGAACAACTATTAGGATACTGACATTCCTACGAATAACTATCAGGATACTGACATTCCTGCAATTAATAATAGGATACCGCTTTCCTATGAATCTTAAACTATACTTTGGGTAACATCCCACGTAACTACATCTCTGGGCTACATACCACTAAACGTACACATTGGATAACACTCCACGAAACTTTATTTGATAATGATGACGATAACTATTTGTGAACGCTTTCAAACAACCAACTATAATTGTAAACATAAAACCTGTGAATTCACTCAACCTCGTTGTTGACTTTTACTATGTTTTTCAGGGAATTAGCTGCGCATGTAAGAACCGCCTGCACGTTGGAACATAGGCGACCCACGATGAATAGGATGCCAACTTTTGACAAGTGGATTTCTTTTATATAACTGAAACTGTTTTAGTCATATTTACGAAACCTACTTTTGTAAACTTAATAACTTTCACATTTGTACGATTTGAAAAATCATAAACTCTGTAACTATTACATTTGGCATCTTAATATATTATGTTATGTTGTAATCATAAGCTCTGATACGTATGCATGTACTGTGTATTGTGGTACTCCCTATACTTAACTAAACGCTTCCGCTAAACTAAATCGACGAATTTGGGGGTGTTACAGATTGGTATCAGAGCCATTGGTTATAGGGAACTAGATTTCTTAGGTGACTTACAGACCTTAGAGACCTAGACTATAGCCTTGGCTAGAACGCACATGCATACACACATTTGCATACGACTAACTATTGTTACGACACATCGATACGCGTAATCCACTTGTTGAACCATACTTCATCCGAACCGTTCACTTTCATTCTGATCTCATACGAACCTGATCGTATTAAACGGTTGATGAAAAGAAGTATGTATTTAGCATCATATAATGACGCCTGGCCAACGTGATTATATTATACTAAGTACATATGGGCGTTTCATAGTCGTGAGATACGTGATGGGAATCCTATCATTTCTTATAAATACTCGATAACTAAAGTATGTGAAACTTTATTCTTCACACCCTTTTCATTGGCATTGACTTCTGCACTCCTTCATCGCAGAACGTCATCATGCCGCCTAAACGAAGAAATACCCGAAACAGTCGTCGAGCGCCTACACCTCCTGTCGTTGAAACTACCGAACAGATCATCGAACGACGTGTGGCTGAAGCAATTGCCCAGTATGAGGCAAGCCGCAATCGTGATAACGTGGTGCACAACAGTGGAACCACTCCGGTCAACAGCGAAACTCCTGCGAATACCCAACAGGGGTGTTCATACAAAACATTCCAGACCTGCAAACCGAGCACCTTCACCGGGACTGAAGGGGCCATTGGCCTAATCCACTGGATCGAGAAAATGGAACCGGTCTTCGATATCAGCGACTGCGCTACCAACAACATGGTGAAATACGCCACGTGTACTCTCGCCGACAAGGCGTTAACCTGGTGGAACTCTCAGGTCCAACTCCTCCGACGCACAACTGCTTACTCCATCTCATGGGAAACCTTGAAACAGATGATGACAAAAGAGTTTTGCTCTCCCAATGAGGTTCAGAAACTTGAGACTGAACTGTGGAACATCCAAATGACCGGCGCTGACATTACCGGTTATACAACTAGATTTCAAGAGCTTGCACGTCTTGTGCCCCACATGGTGACTCCCGAAAAGGAACGCATCAAACGATACATCAGGGGTTTGGCCCCACAAATCAGAGGCATGGTGATGTCCTCCAAACCAGCTACCTTTAGGAGCGCAGTTGACCTGGCTCAAAGCTTAACTGATGATGCAGTCCTGATTGGAACTTTGAAAGCTGCTACTGGGAAAGGTGAACTCCTCCGAATCGAAGCTGGTGATTCTGGAAACAATAAACGCAAATGGAACAACGAGGGTAATGACCGTCAGGGTCAACAGAACAGGAACGTGGGAAACACCCGAGCCTACGCTGCAATCGCCAACACTGAAACAAAACCTTATCTTGGAAAGAGGCCCAAGTGTGGAAAGTGCGGAAAGCACCACGAGGGAGATTGCTTCTTCTGTGATAACTGCAACCGATTCGGACACAGAACCCAGGCATGCAGAACCCATCCCGCGAACAATGAGCAACGAAATAATGGGTGTTTCAGGTGTGGTGAACCAGGACACTACCGAAACCAGTGCCCACAAATCAACAACACCGTTGTTCCACCAGCTCGCGGACGTGCTTACGTCATAGGGGCAAGGGATGCACAACCAGATCCCTACGCTAACATTGGTACGTTTTAACAAATTATTACGCTTAAACGTTACACTATTTGAATGCCGATTCAAACCTAACACTTGGTAAACATTGACTATGTTACAAACGCACTACTTATCCAACTATACCGCGAGTATACTAAACCGTTAGAAATTTATGGCAACTTAGAGCGCCATGCAAACTATTACTATTTCTAACAAATGACTTTTCGGAAAACATACGCGACGGGCGTTCCGACTTGAATTTAAATCTCGGGACGAGATTTCTCTAACAGTGGGAGAATGTAACAACTCGCAAATTTAAACGTAATTACGAGCATTAAACATTTGCATTATTAGGCTAATTCCCTACTTTGAGTGAATTCACAACCCATTTTAGAGGTAAGTCTAGCAAAGTCCAACTAGTTGTTACGCGTAGTATTACACATTTCGTAATTAGTATAATTACGTACAAAACATTCGGAAACAAACGCGACAAAAATATACGACCGTTGGTGAACAAATTATTTGATAATATGAAAATTATTAAATAACGATATTTATTTATTAAATATTATGTTTATAATATTTACAAAGTATTTCGTTGCAAATAACGTTTATTTCGTACAACTAAAACAACTTAAAGAATAATCGAAAACGTATTTAAAAACCTACCATTTAAAAACGTTTTAACATTTAGCGATTGGGTAAACGAACACGGGTAAAATACCACAAGTTTGGGTCAAAGTCCCCTCCCCTGCCCCTTTGGTCAGCTGACCCAAACACCCCCAAACCCTCACCCCCAATCTCACTTCTCATTCTTCATCTCATTTCCAAACCCTCTCAAACTTTCTTTTCTCTCAAATCATCCCACACCAAAAATCAACCAACAAACAACAATCAACAACAACAACATCATCTCCATCACTTGTGTTTTCGGAATCATCATCATCAAGAGCAACAACAAGCAATCCATCATCGTCATCTTCATCCTCCTCATCTTCAAAGTTCATCATCACCATTTTCAAAACCCCAATCTTCAAATCGTAAGGATTTCTTAACTTTTCTTATGATTTCTTGTTAAAAATACTTAATACATCATGTTTTAGTGTTCTATCAACTTATTATATCCAAAAATGACTTAAAAATGCATTTTTAAAAGTTAAAAACACGAACAGCCCGTTCTGCGAGCTGAGATCTGTTCTTCCTGCGAACCGAGCCGAGCTGCGAACCGAGCTCGCGATGCGAACCGAACCGAGCTGCGAACCGAGCTAGTGAGCTGCGAACCGAACTCGTCATGCGAACCGAACCGAGCTGCGAGCCGAACCGAGCTGCGAGCCGAATCGAGCTGCGAACCGAACTAGTTGCGAATTGAACCCTTGCGAGCCGAGCTTGCGAGCCGAATGAGCGAGTCGAACGAGCGAGCCGAACTGACCTGGTCTGCGAACTGAGTTTTGCACAACGATTCGACGTTCGCGAAATGACAATTACACTTCTTACAGTGATGATTAACATACCAAGATAGATACTTTTGCTAAGTATAAAACGAAACGAGTATAATGATGTTTTCAGAAAATTATTATTACAAACCGCTACCAACGAGTCGTATACATTCTAAAGCTACAAACTTAAACGACAAACAAACACTTTGGACATAATTTGGTTGAACGAACACTAGCATGGATGGTCAAATTAAGACATCCACATACTTATCAAATCTCATACGTTTAGGGCGTTAGAAGATTCTGGACTATACATGGGCTTTAGGCTTTGGTAGCACTCGCACATTACTTAACTCAACAGGTGAGTTCACAGCCCCTACTTTTACTGTTTTTAACTGCTTTTGAACAGGGGTGGAAAACATAGTCAAACGTTTGAAATACATGATTGTATCCTGATTTACTCGAACAACTAGAGTACATTGAACTGTTAAACTGTTACACAAACTGACGTTTATGAATAAACGTTTTCATACTACAAACACTGTAAACGTATTAAACTTGTTTTGGAAACGCTGGAGAACGACCAGCAACGCTTCTACGAAATTGACTAGGTAACTAATGGGTCCTTCTGACATGGACCAGATCCTACTGACATGGATCAAGGGACACTGACACTCCCTACTACTTGAACCCTACTGACATGGGTACTAGATCCTACTGACATGGATCCATTATACTTATTGAACATGGGACACTGACACTCCCTACTATTTGAACCCTGCTAACATGGGTACTAGATCCTTCTGACATGGATCCGTTATACTTGTAGAACAGGGGACACTGACACTCCCCACTAGGTGAACCCTACTGACATGGGTACTCGATCCTACTGACATGGATCCGTTAACAGCTATTAGGATACTGACATTCCTACGAACAACTATTAGGATACTGACATTCCTACGAATAACTATCAGGATACTGACATTCCTGCAATTAATAATAGGATACCGCTTTCCTATGAATCTTAAACTATACTTTGGGTAACATCCCACGTAACTACATCTCTGGGCTACATACCACTAAACGTACACATTGGATAACACTCCACGAAACTTTATTTGATAATGATGACGATAACTATTTGTGAACGCTTTCAAACAACCAACTATAATTGTAAACATAAAACCTGTGAATTCACTCAACCTCGTTGTTGACTTTTACTATGTTTTTCAGGGAATTAGCTGCGCATGTAAGAACCGCCTGCACGTTGGAACATAGGCGACCCACGATGAATAGGATGCCAACTTTTGACAAGTGGATTTCTTTTATATAACTGAAACTGTTTTAGTCATATTTACGAAACCTACTTTTGTAAACTTAATAACTTTCACATTTGTACGATTTGAAAAATCGTAAACTCTGAAACTATTACATTTGGCATCTTAATATATTATGTTATGTTGTAATCATAAGCTCTGATACGTATGCATGTACTGTGTATTGTGGTACTCCCTATACTTAACTAAACGCTTCCGCTAAACTAAATCGACGAATTTGGGGGTGTTACAGATTGGTATCAGAGCCATTGGTTATAGGGAACTAGATTTCTTAGGTGACTTAGAGACCTTAGAGACCTAGACTATAGCCTTGGCTAGAACGCACATGCATACACACATTTGCATACGACTAACTATTGTTACGACACATCGATACGCGTAATCCACTTGTTGAACCATACTTCATCCGAACCGTTCACTTTCATTCTGATCTCATACGAACCTGATCGTATTAAACGGTTGATGAAAAGAAGTATGTATTTAGCATCATATAATGACGCCTGGCCAACGTGATTATATTATACTAAGTACATATGGGCGTTTCATAGTCGTGAGATACGTGATGGGAATCCTATCATTTCTTATAAATACTCGATAACTAAAGTATGTGAAACTTTATTCTTCACACCCTTTTCATTGGCATTGACTTCTGCACTCCTTCATCGCAGAACGTCATCATGCCGCCTAAACGAAGAAATACCCGAAACAGTCGTCGAGCGCCTACACCTCCTGTCGTCGAAACTACCGAACAGATCATCGAACGACGTGTGGCTGAAGCAATTGCCCAGTATGAGGCAAGCCGCAATCATGATAACGTGGTGCACAACAGTGGAACCACTCCGGTCAACAGCGAAACTCCTGCGAATACCCAACAGGGGTGTTCATACAAAACATTCCAGACCTGCAAACCGAGCACCTTCACCGGGACTGAAGGGGCCATTGGCCTAATCCACTGGATCGAGAAAATGGAACCGGTCTTCGATATCAGCGACTGCGCTACCAACAACATGGTGAAATACGCCACGTGTACTCTCGCCGACAAGGCGTTAACCTGGTGGAACTCTCAGGTCCAACTCCTCCGACGCACAACTGCTTACTCCATCTCATGGGAAACCTTGAAACAGATGATGACAGAAGAGTTTTGCTCTCCCAATGAGGTTCAGAAACTCGAGACTGAACTGTGGAACATCCAAATGACCGGCGCTGTCATTACCGGTTATACAACTAGATTTCAAGAGCTTGCACGTCTTGTGCCCCACATGGTGACTCCCGAAAAGGAACGCATCAAACGATACATCAGGGGTTTGGCCCCACAAATCAGAGGCATGGTGATGTCCTCCAAACCAGTTACCTTTAGGAGCGCAGTTGACCTGGCTCAAAGCTTAACTGATGACGCAGTCCTGATTGGAACTTTGAAAGCTGCTACTGGGAAAGGTGAACTCCTCCGAATCGAAGCTGGTGATTCTGGAAACAATAAACGCAAATGGAACAACGAGGGTAATGACCGTCAGGGTCAACAGAACAGGAACGTGGGAAACACCCGAGCCTACGCTGCAATCGCCAACACTGAAACAAAACCTTATCTTGGAAAGAGGCCCAAGTGTGGAAAGTGCAGAAAGCACCACGAGGGAGATTGCTTCTTCTGTGATAACTGCAACCGATTCGGACACAGAACCCAGGCATGCAGAACCCATCCCGCGAACAATGAGCAACGAAATAATGGGTGTTTCAGGTGTGGTGAACAAGGACACTACCGAAACCAGTGCCCACAAATCAACAACACCGTTGTTCCACCAGCTCGCGGACGTGCTTACGTCATAGGGGCAAGGGATGCACAACCAGATCCCTACGCTAACATTGGTACATTTTAACAAATTATTACGCTTAAACGTTACACTATTTGAATGCCGATTCAAACCTAACACTTGGTAAACATTGACTATGTTACAAACGCACTACTTATCCAACTATACCGCGAGTATACTAAACCGTTAGAAATTTATGGCAACTTAGAGCGCCATGCAAACTATTACTATTTCTAACAAATGACTTTTCGGAAAACATACGCGACGGGCGTTCCGACTTGAATTTAAATCTCGGGACGAGATTTCTCTAACAGTGGGAGAATGTAACAACTCGCAAATTTAAACGTAATTACGAGCATTAAACATTTGCATTATTAGGCTAATTCCCTACTTTGAGTGAATTCACAACCCATTTTAGAGGTAAGTCTAGCAAAGTCCAACTAGTTGTTACGCGTAGTATTACACATTTCGTAATTAGTATAATTACGTACAAAACATTCGGAAACAAACGCGATAAAAATATACGACCGTTGGTGAACAAATTATTTGATAATATGAAAATTATTAAATAACGATATTTATTTATTAAATATTATGTTTATAATATTTACAAAGTATTTCGTTGCAAATAACGTTTATTTCGTACAACTAAAACAACTTAAAGAATAATCGAAAACGTATTTAAAAACCTACCATTTAAAAACGTTTTAACATTTAGCGATTGGGTAAACGAACACGGGTAAAATACCACAAGTTTGGGTCAAAGTCCCCTCCCCTGCCCCTTTGGTCAGCTGACCCAAACACCCCCAAACCCTCACCCCCAATCTCACTTCTCATTCTTCATCTCATTTCCAAACCCTCTCAAACTTTCTTTTCTCTCAAATCATCCCACACCAAAAATCAACCAACAAACAACAATCAACAACAACAACATCATCTCCATCACTTGTGTTTTCGGAATCATCATCATCAAGAGCAACAACAAGCAATCCATCATCGTCATCTTCATCCTCCTCATCTTCAAAGTTCATCATCACCATTTTCAAAACCCCAATCTTCAAATCGTAAGGATTTCTTAACTTTTCTTATGATTTCTTGTTAAAAATACTTAATACATCATGTTTTAGTGTTCTATCAACTTATTATGTCCAAAAATGACTTAAAAATGCGTTTTTAAAAGTTAAAAACACGAACAGCCCGTTCTGCGAGCTGAGATCTGTTCTTCCTGCGAACCGAGCCGAGCTACGAACCGAGCTCGCGATGCAAACCGAACCGAGCTCGCGATGCGAACCGAACCGAGCTGCGAACCGAGCTAGTGAGCTGCGAACCGAACTCGTCATGCGAACCGAACCGAGCTGCGAGCCGAACCGAGCTGCGAGCCGAATCGAGCTGCGAACCGAACTAGTTGCGAATTGAACCCTTGCGAGCCGAGCTTGCGAGCCGAATGAGCGAGTCGAACGAGCGAGCCGAACTGACCTGGTCTGCGAACTGAGTTTTGCACAACGATTCGACGTTCGCGAAATGACAATTACACTTCTTACAGTGATGATTAACATACCAAGATAGATACTTTTGCTAAGTATAAAACGAAACGAGTATAATGATGTTTTCAGAAAATTATTATTACAAACCGCTACCAACGAGTCGTATACATTCTAAAGCTACAAACTTAAACGACAAACAAACACTTTGGACATAATTTGGTTGAACGAACACTAGCATGGATGGTCAAATTAAGACATCCACATACTTATCAAATCTCATACGTTTAGGGCGTTAGAAGATTCTGGACTATACATGGGCTTTAGGCTTTGGTAGCACTCGCACATTACTTAACTCAACAGGTGAGTTCACAGCCCCTACTTTTACTGTTTTTAACTGCTTTTGAACAGGGGTGGAAAACATAGTCAAACGTTTGAAATACATGATTGTATCCTGATTTACTCGAACAACTAGAGTACATTGAACTGTTAAACTGTTACACAAACTGACGTTTATGAATAAACGTTTTCATACTACAAACACTGTAAACGTATTAAACTTGTTTTGGAAACGCTGGAGAACGACCAGCAACGCTTCTACGAAATTGACTAGGTAACTAATGGGTCCTTCTGACATGGACCAGATCCTACTGACATGGATCAAGGGACACTGACACTCCCTACTACTTGAACCCTACTGACATGGGTACTAGATCCTACTGACATGGATCCATTATACTTATTGAACATGGGACACTGACACTCCCTACTATTTGAACCCTGCTAACATGGGTACTAGATCCTTCTGACATGGATCCGTTATACTTGTAGAACAGGGGACACTGACACTCCCCACTAGGTGAACCCTACTGACATGGGTACTCGATCCTACTGACATGGATCCGTTAACAGCTATTAGGATACTGACATTCCTACGAACAACTATTAGGATACTGACATTCCTACGAATAACTATCAGGATACTGACATTCCTGCAATTAATAATAGGATACCGCTTTCCTATGAATCTTAAACTATACTTTGGGTAACATCCCACGTAACTACATCTCTGGGCTACATACCACTAAACGTACACATTGGATAACACTCCACGAAACTTTATTTGATAATGATGACGATAACTATTTGTGAACGCTTTCAAACAACCAACTATAATTGTAAACATAAAACCTGTGAATTCACTCAACCTCGTTGTTGACTTTTACTATGTTTTTCAGGGAATTAGCTGCGCATGTAAGAACCGCCTGCACGTTGGAACATAGGCGACCCACGATGAATAGGATGCCAACTTTTGACAAGTGGATTTCTTTTATATAACTGAAACTGTTTTAGTCATATTTACGAAACCTACTTTTGTAAACTTAATAACTTTCACATTTGTACGATTTGAAAAATCGTAAACTCTGTAACTATTACATTTGGCATCTTAATATATTATGTTATGTTGTAATCATAAGCTCTGATACGTATGCATGTACTGTGTATTGTGGTACTCCCTATACTTAACTAAACGCTTCCGCTAAACTAAATCGACGAATTTGGGGGTGTTACAGATTGGTATCAGAGCCATTGGTTATAGTGAACTAGATTTCTTAGGTGACTTAGAGACCTTAGAGACCTAGACTATAGCCTTGGCTAGAACGCACATGCATACACACATTTGCATACGACTAACTATTGTTACGACACATCGATACGCGTAATCCACTTGTTGAACCATACTTCATCCGAACCGTTCACTTTCATTCTGATCTCATACGAACCTGATCGTATTAAACGGTTGATGAAAAGAAGTATGTATTTAGCATCATATAATGACGCCTGGCCAACGTGATTATATTATACTAAGTACATATGGGCGTTTCATAGTCGTGAGATACGTGATGGGAATCCTATCATTTCTTATAAATACTCGATAACTAAAGTATGTGAAACTTTATTCTTCACACCCTTTTCATTGGCATTGACTTCTGCACTCCTTCATCGCAGAACGTCATCATGCCGCCTAAACGAAGAAATACCCGAAACAGTCGTCGAGCACCTACACCTCCTGTCGTCGAAACTACCGAACAGATCATCGAACGACGTGTGGCTGAAGCAATTGCCCAGTATGAGGCAAGCCGCAATCGTGATAACGTGGTGCACAACAGTGGAACCACTCCGGTCAACAGCGAAACTCCTGCGAATACCCAACAGGGGTGTTCATACAAAACATTCCAGACCTGCAAACCGAGCACCTTCACCGGGACTGAAGGGGCCATTGGCCTAATCCACTGGATCGAGAAAATGGAACCGGTCTTCAATATCAGCGACTGCGCTACCAACAACATGGTGAAATACGCCACGTGTACTCTCGCCGACAAGGCGTTAACCTGGTGGAACTCTCAGGTCCAACTCCTCCGACGCACAACTGCTTACTCCATCTCATGGGAAACCTTGAAACAGATGATGACAAAAGAGTTTTGCTCTCCCAATGAGGTTCAGAAACTCGAGACTGAACTGTGGAACATCCAAATGACCGGCGCTGACATTACCGGTTATACAACTAGATTTCAAGAGCTTGCACGTCTTGTGCCCCACATGGTGACTCCCGAAAAGGAACGCATCAAACGATACATCAGGGGTTTGGCCCCACAAATCAGAGGCATGGTGATGTCCTCCAAACCAGCTACCTTTAGGAGCGCAGTTGACCTGGCTCAAAGCTTAACTGATGATGCAGTCCTGATTGGAACTTTGAAAGCTGCTACTGGGAAAGGTGAACTCCTCCGAATCGAAGCTGGTGATTCTGGAAACAATAAACGCAAATGGAACAACGAGGGTAATGACCGTCAGGGTCAACAGAACAGGAACGTGGGAAACACCCGAGCCTACGCTGCAATCGCCAACACTGAAACAAAACCTTATCTTGGAAAGAGGCCCAAGTGTGGAAAGTGCGGAAAGCACCACGAGGGAGATTGCTTCTTCTGTGATAACTGCAACCGATTCGGACACAGAACCCAGGCATGCAGAACCCATCCCGCGAACAATGAGCAACGAAATAATGGGTGTTTCAGGTGTGGTGAACCAGGACACTACCGAAACCAGTGCCCACAAATCAACAACACCGTTGTTCCACCAGCTCGCGGACGTGCTTACGTCATAGGGGCAAGGGATGCACAACCAGATCCCTACGCTAACATTGGTACGTTTTAACAAATTATTACGCTTAAACGTTACACTATTTGAATGCCGATTCAAACCTAACACTTGGTAAACATTGAC
Source organism: Pseudognaphalium luteoalbum (assembly GCA_963422505.1). NCBI lineage: Eukaryota > Viridiplantae > Streptophyta > Magnoliopsida > Asterales > Asteraceae > Pseudognaphalium > Pseudognaphalium luteoalbum. Next base: position 59,470,147 of record OY730193.1, on the reverse strand, counting down.
TATGTTACAAACGCACTACTTATCCAACTATACCGCGAGTATACTAAACCGTTAGAAATTTATGGCAACTTAGAGCGCCATGCAAACTATTACTATTTCTAACAAATGACTTTTCGGAAAACATACGCGACGGGCGTTCCGACTTGAATTTAAATCTCGGGACGAGATTTCTCTAACAGTGGGAGAATGTAACAACTCGCAAATTTAAACGTAATTACGAGCATTAAACATTTGCATTATTAGGCTAATTCCCTACTTTGAGTGAATTCACAACCCATTTTAGAGGTAAGTCTAGCAAAGTCCAACTAGTTGTTACGCGTAGTATTACACATTTCGTAATTAGTATAATTACGTACAAAACATTCGGAAACAAACGCGACAAAAATATACGACCGTTGGTGAACAAATTATTTGATAATATGAAAATTATTAAATAACGATATTTATTTATTAAATATTATGTTTATAATATTTACAAAGTATTTCGTTGCAAATAACGTTTATTTCGTACAACTAAAACAACTTAAAGAATAATCGAAAACGTATTTAAAAACCTACCATTTAAAAACGTTTTAACATTTAGCGATTGGGTAAACGAACACGGGTAAAATACCACAAGTTTGGGTCAAAGTCCCCTCCCCTGCCCCTTTGGTCAGCTGACCCAAACACCCCCAAACCCTCACCCCCAATCTCACTTCTCATTCTTCATCTCATATCCAAACCCTCTCAAACTTTCTTTTCTCTCAAATCATCCAACACCAAAAATCAACCAACAAACAACAATCAACAACAACAACATCATCTCCATCACTTGTGTTTTCGGAATCATCATCATCAAGAGCAACAACAAGCAATCCATCATCGTCATCTTCATCCTCTTCATCTTCAAAGTTCATCATCACCATTTTCAAAACCCCAATCTTCAAATCGTAAGGATTTCTTAACTTTTCTTATGATTTCTTGTTAAAAATACTTAATACATCATGTTTTAGTGTTCTATCAACTTATTATGTCCAAAAATGACTTAAAAATGCGTTTTTAAAAGTTAAAAACACGAACAGCCCGTTCTGCGAGCTGAGATCTGTTCTTCCTGCGAACCGAGCCGAGCTGCGAACCGAGCTCGCGATGCGAACCGAACCGAGCTGCGAACCGAGCTAGTGAGCTGCGAACCGAACTCGTCATGCGAACCGAACCGAGCTGCGAGCCGAACCGAGCTGCGAGCCGAATCGAGCTGCGAACCGAACTAGTTACGAATTGAACCCTTGTGTGCCGAGCTTGCGAGCCGAATGAGCGAGTCGAACGAGCGAGCCGAACTGACCTGGTCTGCGAACTGAGTTTTGCACAATGATTCGACGTTCGCGAAATGACAATTACACTTCTTACAGTGATGATTAACATACCAAGATAGATACATTTGCTAAGTATAAAACGAAACGAGTATAATGATGTTTTCAAAAAATTATTATTACAAACCGCTACCAACAAGTCGTATACATTCTAAAGCTACAAACTTAAACGACAAACAAACACTTTGGACATAATTTGGTTGAACGAACACTAGCATGGATGGTCAAATTAAGACATCCACATACTTATCAAATCTCATACGTTTAGGGCGTTAGAAGATTCTGGACTATACATGGGCTTTAGGCTTTGGTAGCACTCGCACATTACTTAACTCAACAGGTGAGTTCACAGCCTCTACTTTTACTGTTTTTAGCTGCTTTTGAACAGGGGTGGAAAACATAGTCAAACGTTTGAAATACATGATTGTATCCTGATTTACTCGAACAACTAGAGTACATTGAACTGTTAAACTGTTACACAAACTGACGTTTATGAATAAACGTTTTCATACTACAAACACTGTAAACGTATTAAACTTGTTTTGGAAACGCTGGAGAACGACCAGCAACGCTTCTACGAAATTGACTAGGTAACTAATGGGTCCTTCTGACATGGACCAGATCCTACTGACATGGATCAAGGGACACTGACACTCCCTACTACTTGAAACCTACTGACATGGGTACTAGATCCTACTGACATGGATCCATTATACTTATTGAACATGGGACACTGACACTCCCTACTATTTGAACCCTGCTGATATGGGTACTAGATCCTTCTGACATGGATCCGTTATACTTGTAGAACAGGGGACACTGACACTCCCCACTAGGTGAACCCTACTGACATGGGTACTCGATCCTACTGACATGGATCCGTTAACAGCTATTAGGATACTGACATTCCTACGAACAACTATTAGGATACTGACATTCCTACGAATAACTATCAGGATACTGACATTCCTGCAATTAATAATAGGATACCGCTTTCCTATGAATCTTAAACTATACTTTGGGTAACATCCCACGTAACTACATCTCTGGGCTACATACCACTAAACGTACACATTGGATAACACTCCACGAAACTTTATTTGATAATGATGACGATAACTATTTGTGAACGCTTTCAAACAACCAACTATAATTGTAAACATAAAACCTGTGAATTCACTCAACCTCGTTGTTGACTTTTACTATGTTTTTCAGGGAATTAGCTGCGCATGTAAGAACCGCCTGCACGTTGGAACATAGGCGACCCACGATGAATAGGATGCCAACTTTTGACAACTGGATTTCTTTTATATAACTGAAACTGTTTTAGTCATATTTACGAAACCTACTTTTGTAAACTTAATAACTTTCACATTTGTACGATTTGATAAATTGTAAACTCTGTAACTATTACATTTGGCATCTTAATATATTATGTTATGTTGTAATCATAAGCTCTGATACGTATGCATGTACTGTGTATTGTGGTACTCCCTATACTTAACTAAACGCTTCTGCTAAACTAAATCGACGAATTTGGGGGTGTTACACTGCGACATAAGCTTTTATGCCGTAGGTTACATCAAATCAATTTATGTCACCAACGTCTGCGACTTAACTTTTATGTCGCTTACTTATGGGACACAAAACCTTACGTCACTTCATACAAGCGACACAATCTATGCGCCACAAGAGTTATGTCGCTAAGATCATAATATTCGATTAAATTCGATTTAGTTGCAAAAAGTGACACAACTCTGTCCGTCGCATCCGTGATTAGCAACACAATTCCTTATGTCGCTTATCTTTGGAAATCAATTTTAACTCTGCAAGTGACCCAAGACTTTTATGTCGCAGGACTCCTATGACACAAGTCCCAGTGTCGCATAAAATAGATTCTAAAATTGATTTACTTGTTTAAATTGAATCTGCTTACGCTAACTGTTTTTGAGTTTTATTATTATATCTTATATAGCAATGGCAGACAGTGATGTTATTTGGGAACCACGCCATAACATCGTGGCATTTTTGGACGACTCTAAGGAGACGGCGGCTCCGTACAGGCCAATGGTGGCATTCTTACGCCGTTCTCGTATTTACACTGCTATCACTGCGACCACAACGATTTATAAGGATTATGTGGGTCCGTTTTGGGAGCATGCAGTGATCAATTCTGAGTTGCCATTTACAAGGATTATCTACACTCTTGGAGATCGTCAGCTAATAATCTCAGAACAAGTCACTCGAGAATTCTTTCAGTTCGGTGATACTCCCGACATGCCCACTTTATACGGAAATCAGTTTATAGCTGGCACTATGACACGTATTGGTTATCCAGGTGTTCCGAACGACCAATACCGAAAGGCGAATCTGCCTAAGGTTTGGAGATACCTGATGCATGTGGTGATTGTATGTTTATCTCCACGCAAGGCCGGTTTTGACGGGATCAGCTATTCCACGGCCTCTGCTATGCTTGCGTTGGTCTACAACAAGCCCTTCAACTTCTCCGGTTATATCTTTTGGGCCATGGTAGACAACGTCAATGCCGATGACAAGCATTGGAATTTATATCCACACTTTATTCAGCTTCTTATTGATGACCAGCTTCCTGGTATTCCACCTAATCCACGCGAACGCCTGCGTCCAACTCCCATAAACGTTCGAATCTGGACTGTTTGTGCTGCTGGAGCAAATGCGGTAGGCAACTTTCCACTTTTTGGGCATATTGTTGATGAAGCCTATGTTGCTCCGCCCAACGAAGGGTTTATGGATATTTTAGCTGCACGTGGCCAGCAACCTCAGGAGGAGGAACTACATCTCCATGAAGCACAGATACAGGTTGATGACATGTTGCAGAAAATTGATAATTTTCCAGTTGGTGTACAGGCTGATCAGCCTAATCTTGAAGAACCAGCTGCTGAAGATTTGGATGGGGGTTCTACTCCTACTAATTCTCCGAGGATTGTACCTTCGGAAAATGCATTGAGAAACATTCACCGGTTTGATCCACGTTGGTTCAAACGTATTCAGCGACGTATTCGTCAGGGCACGACATCTGTGCGACCTGATCATGGAAAACGACCAAGAGACGACGATTTCATTGATGAAGATTGGGTTCCACCCCAGTCTATTCGTCGTACCTCTACTTCTTCTGCTTCAAGGCCACGGGTTGACATTCCCCGTGTTGAGGTTCCAGTTCAACCTTTGCCTTCGGTCATCCAAGAGCTACTGAAGAGAATGGATGCGATGGAGCAGACTATGGATAATCAAGCTCAGTTGATTCAGTCTCAGGCATCGGTTTTGGAGGTTCAAGCTGCGCAGATCAAGGCGTTAGAAGAAATGGCAGCTTTAGTTCCTACTTTGAATACTAGGGTGTTAGAGTTAGAATCCCTAGCTGTTGTTCTGGGGGAGTCAGGCTTGTGTGCCATAGAAACAACATCTAGGGCTTCTGCCGGAACACAGACTGATGATGTAAACGATAATGTAAATGTTTCCGATAATAATGAAACTCTTCGTTTAGATTACTTCTCGGTCGACGATATTCCAGGTCAACCAAGACCACTAGCTGTAGATTATTCACATGCTAATCTATCTTTTATTCAGCGAATGGTTAATGAGGAAGGTCAGGCATCCGAGCCTGAATTTGATTTTGAAGTTAATGATGATGTTGAGATTGAGGAAGAGGAGATGCGTTCTGATGAGTTTTATGATGATGCTCTGACAATCGAGATTGATTCTTCTGAAGATGAAGCAGAGCCAGCTGGAACTTCACAAACTGTTCCAGAGACTACACCGGCTTCTGAAACTGCTTCTACATCAACTTCTGAATGACCGATGATAAGCTTTATTCCTGGTGAACCTATTCCTGTTACTTGCAAGTCATATAAAGTTAGTGGGAATTACACAGGAATTATTAAAAGTTGGAAAACTTACAAGGGTATTTTTTTGATTAAGAGAAGCGATGGTATTCAGTATTTTAAAAGATCATTCAAGAAGCTGAGTACGTTGCCTAAGGGAGAGATAAATCGTCTAGCTCAACTGGAATTGATAAATCCAACCAGAGATTCACGAGCTGATTTTGTACAGACGGTCTTGCGTCATGAAGTGAAGAGTAAACGTTATAACTTTATCAAACCGACGCTTGGAACGAGATATATATTCAAGAAAAAGATTGATCTAGTGACAAGACATCCGATCTGCAAAGTACACTATCCGCCAACTGATTGTTTGACTGAGATTTCGCTTGAGACTGTTCCCTTTAACTTTCTTAGAAGATTTCATCATTGGGAACTTGATCCGCATACGGGTGAAGCGGTATTTGTTTTTGTTCCAGAATCTGAGCATCCAGAGATGACTTCATTGTATGGTTTGAAGAACGCTCAATTTAAAGTATTTGATCCTATGAGCTTGATTAATCTGTCACAGAAAGATTTGAGGAAATTGTTTGATAGTCCAATTCACGTCAACGTAAGAAATGTAGTGAATTCGACTCTTGCTAGACAATTTCAGAAGGTTGTGACTGTGTGTGTTACGCATGGGATTCATGCTGGAGGCAGGTTTCCCGAAGGCTGGGTTTGAATTGAAGAAATTTTGAAGACCAAGCTGAAGAAACGGGGGAGTTTGTTGGTGCATCTTAGTGTATCTATCAGTTGGTCTAAGTCTGTAATGTGTTAGATATGTAATTACGTTAGTTATGACGTTTGTATTTAGAAAGTAATTACATTTTGTGTTTTGGCGACACAAGGGTTTTGTGTCGCAAGAGTCATCTTGGCGACATAACTTGTGTCGCATGAGTCAGCTTGGCGACACAGCTTGTGTCGTATAGATCAGATTAGGTGTCGAGTATAAAGAGATGAGTTCGGCTCATTTGCTAGGGTTGACGAACCTAGGTAAAGTTTCAGTATATTGTACTCGTGCTTTATCAATTAATCTGATCGGTAATCTTTTGAGTATTCATATACTTTGTGTTTTTGTTTGTTTTAATCTTTTAAACGTTTATATTATCAATCGTTAGATTCCGCACGTCGATTGGTTCTTAGGGTTCAATTAAGTCCGACCACAGGGGATCTACACCAGTTTAATTAAAATTGTAGTTTTTAAGCAACGTGACAACTCGGTCACACAAACTCACACTTAACTTAATACATCTAAAACTAAGTTCCCTGTGTTCGAACCCGAACTTATCCAACTATACTACTACACGATAGGGTCCACTGCCCGATTGTGTTTTGGTCTAGCACGGTACTTTCTTGTTCATATTTTAACGATAAATTTTATAACTAGGTTTCACACATCAAGTTTTTGACGCCGCTACCGGGAGCTTATGTTTAAGATCATAATTTAAGTGTGATTAGTTGATCCTTTTTAAGAATTTATTCTTGGAAAGTTACTTTTAATTGTGTTGCGCCGGTGCGTTTGACGGTTTTATCCTTTGTGTTCTTACATGTTTATTTGGTAGTGGATGAACACGAGGAGCTCCGGTAAAGAGCTTCTTAGTCCCTTGTCCAATCCGGAGAAAACCACCAAGAGCAAACGAAGGAAGAAACCAAAGCAAAGACCGACCGATTCAACAAGTAGTCAAACGGAAACCGAATCATCTTCGGGGAATGAAATTGTTGAGGAGATTTTTGAGGACGAACTGGTATCACCGGAAGAAGAGGAAGAAGTTGTTCCAAGGGAGGAAGAGATGGCGGATGAAGATGACATCCCTATATTTTCACGGACAAGGACCGTTGCACCTACACCCGAGTCGGCCATTCAAAGGCCAAACATCGACAACAACAATTTCTCTTTGAAAGGACATCATATGCAAGCCCTCAAGGACTCCCAATTTGATGGAAGAGTGCGGGCCGATCCGCACAAACACATAGCTACCTTTCTTGAGATCATGGAGTACTTCAAGTACGACCCTAATATGGATGAAGCAATCCGGCTAAGGACTTTTCCAATGTCCTTATGTGGTGAAGCCAAGATTTGGTACCAAGAGCTGGAACCAAATACGATTAGAACTTGGGATCAAATGAGGGAAGCGTTTGTTAGTAGGTATTTCCCTCCGGCTTTGACCAAAAAGTTGTTGAATGAAATTCGAGCCTTTAAACAACAAGAAGGTGAAACTTTGGAAGAAGCTTGGTGTAGAATAAAGGAGATGCTAAGGAATTGTCATGGCAATGGGTCATTGAAAGGGGAGATAATTGTTTTATTCTATAATGGTCTTGATATCCAATCGGCAAGCGTTCTTGATGCCTCGGGAGGAGGTTTATTTCTTTACAAGACACCGAATGAAGCTTGGAAAGTGCTTGAAGACAAAGTCATCCAAAGTTTGAATTGGGCGAAAGATAGAGGAGGAAAGCCGGTTAGGAAACATGTGGCTTTTGCGGAAGGTAGTAGTGGTAGTGGAAGCTCGGATAATTCGGCAATGATGAAAGAACTGAAAGCTCTATCTTCAAAGTTTGATTCACAATTCAAGACTCTAAAGGGTGAGATTAAAGAGCTTAGAGATGGATGTGGTAAGTGTGGTGGTAATCATGTCACGGTTAATTGTATGCAAGATGACCAACCAATCATGGCGGATGAGGAAGATGTAAATTTTCTCCAACAAAGCAATTACCAAGGCGGTGAAAACTACCAACGGGGTGGTTACCAAAATAGAAATTCGGAGGGGTACCAAGGAGGAAGCTACAATCAAGGAAACCGATTTTCTCGACCCAACCAAGGTTACAATCAAAACCCCAACGAAAGCTACAACCAACCCCAAAATCCAAATCAAAACCAAAACCAAAACAACATCCCATCTCCGGTTCAAAAACAAGAACCAAGTCTATCACCAATGGAGCAAATGATGAAAGAGTTTATGGCTAAACAAGATGCTTGTACCGAGAGGTTGAAAGCTCAAATGAGCAATATAAAGTTAAGCATGGAGCAAGGCCAAAAGAACCAACAAGCTTCCATTCAAGGCTTGGAGCGAAAGATGGATAGGTTATCGGAAGGACAGAGTAATAGGCCAACCGGTGGTCTACCAAACAACACCCAACAAAACCCGAGGCCACCATCCACAAGTGGATCAAAACCATACCAACCACCACCCGCAAGAAACGAGCATGTAAATGCTATCACCATTAGGAGCGGGAAGGAACTTCCACCACCTCAAGCTAAGGATAAAAATGTTTCTAACCCTATTGTGCAGGAAATTGAGGAGGAAGAGCTACAAGAGAAAGTTGATGCATCTACACCAACGGTTACACCGGTGTCACCTACATCGGTTGTCAAAGCATACAAGCCGAAGATCTCTTATCCTCAACGGTTAAGGAAAGAAAAGATTGCGGCTCAACATGGAAAGTTTGTGGATATGATCAAGGGCATTCAGATCAATGTGCCTTTGGTGGATGTATTAGCCGGGATGCCCAATTATGCCAAATTCATCAAGGATTTGGTGAGCAAGAAAGATAAACTATCAGAGGCATCGGCTATGTTTTTGAATGAGCAGTGCTCGGCCATTGTACAAAACCAGATACCACCGAAGCTTGGAGATCCCAGGAGTTTCATTATTTCTTGTACCTTGGGTGAAATAATTACTTGTGATGCTCTTGCGGATTTGGGTGCTAGCATTAATTTGATGCCATATTCCTTGTACGCTAAATTGTCCTTAGGATCCCTAACACCCACACGTATGAGTATAAGACTTGCGGATATGTCATTCCAATATCCCATTGGGATTGCGGAAAACATGATGATAGAAGTTGGCCAATTTAATTTCCCGGTTGATTTTGTGATCCTCGAAGTGGAGGAGGATAGTAAAGTTCCCTTGATTTTAGGAAGACCATTTTGCACACCGCGGATGCTATCATCTAGTTAAAAACAAACAATTGACCTTAGGAGTAGGACAAGAAAGGATTGCTTTCACAGTCGATAAGGCCATGAAGCATCCTTATTCTACTGACGATTCCTATTTTTGAATTGATGTGATAGATGAAGCGGTGGATGAAGAGTTGAAAAGATTACTTGGCATGGAATCGAAGCTTGTTGAATTGTTGAAATCAAGTAATGAAAGAATGACCGAGGAAGAATTGGTGATGAGAATAGAAGATGCTTTTGAAGAGGATGAGCAAGTCGAGGATGAAAGCTTTGAAGAATTAAGCGGGGATGATCATATGAGGATAAAGACGTCTTTGGAGGATCCACCAAGGGATTTGGAGTTGAAAACACTCCCTAGCCACTTGGAGTATGCTTATCTTCATGAGGAAAATCTACTACCCATAATCATATCCTCTTCTCTTTTAAATGATGAAAAAGTTAAATTGTTAAATGTGCTAGGGGCTCACAAGGGAGCATTTGCTTGGCGAACATCCGACATACCAGGAATAAGTCCATTTTGCAAACACAAAATCAATTTTTTAGATGATGTGAAACCCGTTGTCCATAGACAACGGAGGCTTAACCCGAACATGAAGGATGTGGTCAAGAAAGAAGTTGTTAATCTTCTAGACACGGGTATCATTTACCCCATCTCGGATAGTTCTTGGGTGAGCCCGGTACATTGTGTGCCAAAAAAGGGGGGGATGACCGTAGTGGCCAATGAAAAAAATGAAATGATACCCACTAGAACCGTCACGGGATGACGTGTGTGTATTGATTATAGGAGGTTAAATGATGCCACTAGGAAAGACCACTTCCCTTTGCCATTCATTGACCAAATGCTTGAGAGGTTAGCGGGGAATGAATTCTATTGCTTACTTGACGGATTCTCGGGATACTTCCAAATCCCCATAGATCCCGAGGATCAAGAAAAGACCACCTTCACTTACCCATTTGGGACCTATGCCTATAGGAGAATGCCCTTTGGTCTTTGCAATGCCCCCGCCACTTTCCAAAGATGCACGATTGCCATTTTTCAAGACATGATCGAAACCTCCATGGAAGCTTTCATGGATGATTTTTCCATTTTTGGCAACTCATTCGACTCTTGTTTGGACATTTTGAATAAAATGCTTGAAAGGTGCGAAAAGGCACATTTGGTTTTAAATTGAGAGAAATGCCACTTCATGGTGAAGGAGGGCATTGTGTTGGGACACAAAGTTTCGGGGTTAGGTATTGAGGTTGATAAAGCTAAAATTGATGTTATTGCCAAACTACCTCCTCCCACCAATGTAAAAGGGATTAGAAGTTTTCTTGGTCATGCCGGTTTTTACCGGAGATTTATAAAAGACTTTTCAAAAATAACAAGACTATTAACCAAACTTCTTGAAAAAGAAGCCCCCTTTGTGTTTGATGGACCATGTTTGAGTGCCTTTGACACGTTGAAAGACCAATTGACCAAAGCACCCATCATAGTTTCTCCCGATTGGTCCAAACCATTTGAACTTATGTGTGATGCTAGCGACTTTGCCTTAGGAGCCGTCCTAGGACAAAGAGTGGACAGCTATTTTAAACCAATCTATTTCGCTAGTTAGACATTGAATGGAGCCCAACAAAACTACACCACCACCGAGAAAGAGTTGCTTGCTGTGGTGTTTGCCTCAAAGACCATTGTTTTCACCGATCACTCGGCTCTCAAGTATCTTTTTGCAGAACAAGATGCTAAGCCTCGTCTCATTCCTTGGATTCTTCTTCTACAAGAGTTCGACATTGAGATCAAGGATAAGAAAGGAGTCGAGAACCTTGCCGCCGACCACTTGTCAAGATTGGAAAATTCAAATCTTGACAAGCGAGGCGATACTAACATTGATGATTCCTTTCCCAAGGAATTTCTTTTGCAGGTAGGTGATGACAAAGAGAAAGATGATGAAGCACCTTGGTATGCCGATTTGGCAAACTACTTGGTTGGTGGAGTTTTGAGAAAAGGGATGAGCCACCAAGAGAAGAGTAAATTCTTCTTGAATTTGAAGCACTACTTTTGGGAAGAGCCTCATTTGTTCCGTGTTTGTTCGGATGGGATGATAAGAAGATGTGTTTCTGTTGGAGAAACAAGGGAAATCTTGGATGCATGTCCCCATGGACCAACCGGAGGTCATTATGGACCATCGGTTACCGCCAAGTAAGTGTTTGATGCGGGTTTTTATTGGCCCACTATTTTCAAGGAGGCAAACACACTTTGCCAAACTTGTGATGCATGCCAACGTTCGGGCAATATCTCTAAAAGAGATGAAATGCCTCAACAAAGCATCCAAGTTTGTGAGGTGTTTGATATATGGGGCATTGATTTCATGGGCCCATTCCCTCCATCTTTAAAGAATGATTATATTTTGATGGCGGTAGATTATGTGCAAAATGGGCGGAAGCAAAAGCTTTGCCCAAAAATGATGCTCGAGTGGTAATCGATTTCTTGAAGAACTTGTTTTGCCGGTTTGGGATGCCAAAATCTCTAATTAGTGACCGAGGAAGTCATTTTGAAAATGCCCAACTAGAGAAGGTTCTCAAAAAGTATGGGGTAAACCATCGGTTTTCAACTTCTTACCACCCCCAAAACAAGTGGTCATGTTGAAAACACCAACCGGGCTTTATAACGGATTCTTGAGAAGACGGTCAAAGATAACAAAGCAATATGGTCGAAGAAGTTAGATGATGCTTTGTGGGTGTTTTGGACCGCCTACAAGACTCCCATTGGGATGACACCATATCGGTTGCTTTATGGCAAGACTTGCCATCTACCATTTGAAGTCGAGCACAAAGCCTATCGGGCTTTGAAAAATTGTAATATGGATTTGCATGAATTGGGTGAGAAAAGGATGATGCAACTCCATGAATTGGATGAGCTTAAGTTATAAGTGTATGAGAATTCGTGTTTGTACAAAGAAAGAACAAAAGTGTTACATGACCGGAAGTTGAAAATTAGGAAAGAGTTCAAGGCTGGTGACAAAGTACTTTTGTTCCAATCTAGGTTCAAATTGAAGCAACCTAAATTCAAACCACGTTGGACCGGCCCATATACGGTGAAACATGGTTACCCGTACGGATATGTGGAACTTTTCGGTTCGGATGGGGGAACTTTCATTGTTAACAAACATCGTTTGAAATTATACCATGAAGAAGATAAGGAGAGAGAGTGGGAGGAGCTCACAACTTACCCCAAGGACAAATAAAATTCGGGGTCGAGTCTAGCTTGGACTCGTTAATAAATGAAGCCCGGGCATGAGGAAACTTGTGTCGATATCCTTTTTTTAGTATTAGTATTTTGGTGTGCATTTTCTTATCTTATTTTGCTGCTGCTGCTGCTGTTATTTATCTGAACATTTTGTGTGCTGATTTGCTGTTTGCTTGCTGTGTTTTCTGAGTTTGGGGAGTGGGGGGTGGGGGGGGGGGGTTATCCGATCGGCTATGCATCACTAGCCGTTCGGCTACGATGTGTGAACCGATCGGCTAAATTAAGTTGTTCGGCTATATCTTTGAAAAAAATGGTCAGTAGCTAGCCTATGCCTGAGGTTGTGATTTTACTCCATTTGAGACGTTCGACTGAACTATATAGTCGATCGGCTATATGTCCATAAGCCGATCCTCTCAATATAGCTGATCGGCTAAGAATATGTAACCGATCGGTGAAGTTTAGCCGATTGGTTATTTGTGTGAAAATCTCGATCAGTACCGAGCCTTATGCCCGAGATCGTAAATTTAATTCATGTGAGCCATTCGGCTGGGGGAAACGAGCCGTTCAGCTATGTTACTTGATCCGTTCGACTATGTTACTTGAGCCGATCGGCTAGTGACTCGATCGGGATTATTTTTATAGGATAAAATCTGGCTTATTTCACAACCACATAAACACAAGCACCCGATCTGCTCTCTTTTATCTATGTGATACTCGACTCCACCCACCACCTACTCACTAAAAATCATTCTAAACTCAAGATTCTTCAAGAATCTTTCAAGCAATCACTCCATAATAATGTCTAGACACTCTAAGGTACCCTTTAACATCTTCAAATTGCTTGATCTTTTGATTTTTGGGTATGAACTTGAAATTGGGGTTTTGCTAAAATCAAGTGTGGGGATGTTATTAGTTGTTTTTTTTTATGAATATGCTTTGTACATGCTTGTTGCTTTGTTGCTACCATGATTCCATGCTTGAATCACTAGATTTTGTTACTTATAAAATTAGGGTTCTTATGACTAATTTTTGGGTAATCCGAATTCAGTTGTTATAGCTTGTTATTTGGTAATTATTAGCATGTTTACATGATTGCTATGCTTAATGTTGCTTATTAGTTGATTATTTGCAAATTCTAGCAAATAGGGTTCTTAAGAAATTTGGGGAAGATGATAGAGTTGACTTTTTTGGGTCAAACCTTGACTTTGACTTTCTTGACTTGACTTATGATTGTAATGCATTTCTTGATTTCAATTGCGTTATCCTTTCGCATAATTCAAGTTGATGTTTGATATTAAAGTTAGGTACCCTTGTGAAAGTCATTTGGTTTTGCATGTAAGCTTGATTGTAAGGCTTGTTTGAATTAAATTATGTGTCATTGGCATGATTCAAGCATTATTTGATATTAGATTACATGCTCCATTCACAAAGTCTAAGTTTTAATTATGTGATTCGATGGTGGTATTTGAATTGAATATAAAGTTTGTTATTCAGGGTTGTTGAATTGAATATGGGGTCATGAGTTTGGTTGATTAGGAAATGTTGCTATCGTTAGCATAGATCGCTCATTTTGTCACAGTTTTGCAAACAATAACATCTGTTTTGGAAATTTTGTATGTTTGTTATGTTATGTGTGCAGAAAAACAGGCCGAACCAAGGTCAAACCTTCTCCCAGTACACTCTCAGTGTCTTCGCAGATTTGCTTCCAGGGGACCGCCATCCTCACTTGGTTTTTGAGCCCCATAAACATTGCTATCTTGAAAACCATGAGGCCTTGTTTAAGATCCACAAAAAGCAATGTGAGTACCCACGGGTGATTGACTGGAACCCGCTTGATGTAATCAATTATTCTTACGAAATAAGAAGGGTCTTCACTCAGAGTATGCGCTATAATGGTGAAGTTTTGATGTGCACGATTTTGAAAAGCTTATTTCGATTCATGAGCCAATTTATGAAGAGTTAGTCATGGAATTCATAGCTACCTTGGAGATGTACATCATTAGTGAAATGGATGAGAAGTTTTTGGGTTTCAAACTGGGAGGAATGATGGGGCCCGAAGCGTCGGTGTCGTTGTTGGTAGCTAATCGGGTGCCAACAGGGGTTTTAAAATTTATAAATAGCGGGGCTTAAATTATATGTACTACCTACTCTGGTTAGTAAGCGGTAAGTATAACCTAAGATCGTTCTATGAATCAAAAGGTGTGGGTGATTAAAGCTGGTGCTTTCGGTAGGGAAGTGTCGCACCCCCAGAATACGTGGCAGCGGAAGTAGGAGGTGTCACGGGGGCTGCGACCAAATCAAATATCATAACACCAAGATTAAAGCAAACGACCTCTATACGATACGTTTAAAAATAGTTACATTATAATAATTCAAAAGTTTACAAAAGTATTTGGAGTTCGCATAATAAAAGTAGAATTACATAATTATAACTAGTAATATAATAAATGCAATTCAAATTCCTTGAGGTTTGAAAACAATGCGACTCGAACTAAGCTATCCAAAAACATCCTACTGTCTTGACTCCTGTGGGTAGTCCTACTGCGTTTGTAAACCTGAAAATACATACTAAAAGGGTCAACATAAAGTTGGTGAGTTCATAGGTTTGTAAGCAAACAGTTATAAGTATGATCCACAAGATTACCAAAATTGTATCATTCGTCAATGATAAGTAAAAGTATTGCATATTGCAATATAAGTATACTATTTGCATGAGTCTCATAGTTCGATCTTAACATTGTTTGCCTCCGGTAAGTGTACTAATCCGATACACTTCTAATTCACAAATAATATTGCGCCCGTGGGTTGGCTAGAGCGACTAGCCCGGACGAGGTTTGTCAAACCCTGATAGTACTATCCAATAATATTCATGCATATATTAACGAACTATGATGGGTAGAGGGCTTTAGTGTATTATCATAAAATCTCATGCAATTCGTATGAAAAGTTGTTGTCAGTACTTGTGATCATAAAAGCAGTTTATATAAAATAGTTATATGTATTCTCACCCCGGTGAAAAACAGTAAAAAGGGGCTATGAAACTCACCAGAGTTAAGCAAGTAGCAAGCAATAATCAAATAGCAAGCAAAGTTCAAAGCGCAACCTTCTAACGTCCTAAACGTATAAGGTTGGGTAAGTAGATGTCTCAAAAGACCATCTATAGCGATTGTATAAGTGGGAATTTATGTCCACTTAAGCAAATCAGGTAGGTGGGGGGTTTATGTCCACCTAAAGCTAGTTCACTTAACTAGTATGTCCAAGTAAGTTGTTCAAGTTTGTTTATTAAATATGTGTACGACCCGTTGGTGAAAGTTTGTAATAATAATTCATTTAGACATTATTATTAAGTTTGTTTTGTTGTATATTATTTATTAGTACATATCATATGTTGCAAACAGATTATTTAGTTCATAAAAACCTTAAACCGTAGGTCAAAGTTGGTCAACTCGTTGGTCAAAACTGGTCAAAGTTGGTCAAACCTGGTCAAACTTGGTCAAAGTTGGTCAAAGTCATTAATTAATTCACCCAACCCTATTTTGTTACCATTTTGCCAAAATAGTAAGTTTGTTGTTTTTAGAAACCGAGTCCCATTTTTGTTGACTTAGTCAAACCTATTCGGTTTGACCCGAAACTTTTACCCAACCCATAGTTATGTTCATAGATAACAAAAAGTTAGTCTTTCTCTTTATAGTAGGTCCATAGGTGTCGGTTTTTAAAAGTTATCAAAATCAGTCCACTTTTTACCATTTCCAGAAAATACATCTCATTGTTGTATTTATTAAAAATACTTCTAATCCGAAATTATATTCACGAAAAATACCGGTTATTCCCCCACATGTTAACCACTTTCAGTAATTTTTCTATGAAATTTAGAGTAGTCTAAGTATTTATCAAAATTGCATGTGTCCTCTGAGGTCCAACAGTTGACCAATCTAGACACATGCATCAAGATCGAGTTTTTGGGTAAAATATACAACTTTTCAAGAAAAAAATATCATTGCAATTTTTGTAGATAACCAAATTTATAATATTTTGACGGTGGTTTCAAGTCATTTTGAGTTGTGTAGCTCAAGTTATACTCAAAACACTAAGTTAAAAGTTTCTGACTTTTTCTAACAGCTTGTACACTTTTCTCACAAAAATTATTTAAAATAGTAAATGGACTCAGACAAATATGAGGCTAGTTGGGTTTGAAAGATAATTTCTTAAAATTGATTTTAGACTATAAAAACATCCATTTTCATGAAGGAATAATTTTTATAAAATAGTTTGAAGTAGCATGAACTTTTTGGACAGAAGCTGTAACATGCATTTTTATGAATTTAAAGTGAAGAAAAATGATTTTTATGCAATATATTGGACATATACTCTTGAGTGAACATAATAAAAAGTTAATAAAAGTGAAATAGAGTAAATAAGAGTTTCCTTATATTGGAAATGGGATGAGAAGAAGGAGATGATATTTGTGGCTTGATTTTCCTTATAAGAATGATGAGTTTTAATGTGGTGGTTGTATGGTGGTTTGTTGTGGTCAATGGTGGTTTATTGGTGATGGTAGGGTGGTTTTTAATCTGATTATTCTCAGCAATTGAGAGAGAATGAGTTGAGAGAAAGAGAGAGATGGAGAGAAAATGAAAGAGTGAAGTGGTGAATGCATGTGAGGTGAATGGTTGTAGGAAACAAGGTCTTGCATGAAATTTTAGTGGGGAATGGGGGAGGTGGTGGAGTGAACGAAATTTAGGGGGCCCATAGGGCTGGATATTTTTTTAAAAAAATTGGTTTTCAGACTGTATTGCGTTATGTGTTCGTTTACTCGTTAATTCGTTAATACGTTAAATCGCGTAACGTTTTCTTTTGTCGTTTAAATTCATGATATGTTTGGGACTATTATTCATTGAAGTATTATTAGAATAATTTATTTTACGTTGTCAAAATATTAATTAGGGTTTCGTTTGGTTGCCGGGTTCAGTTTGCGCGTTTTCACCGCGTTTGTTACGTTTTAAACAAAACGTCGAGGTTTTCGTGTATTATCATATAAAAATAATAATATATGATAAGTAACTTCTAAAAATAGTTTTAAGTTATTTATAGAAAGGTTTTCACCAACGTCGTATAATGTGTCGGACTCCGTCCGATCGTTTCGCGTAATTACAACTAATTACGTATGCGTAATATAAAACAATTACGAGAGTGTATATTCACATAAATATACAAATAGTTACAAGTAATTACAAGTATTTAGCCTAATAGTAAACTAAACACACATAATTAGGGTTTCGGTTAAGTTTAAAAAGTAAACCTAAATTGCCGGGTGTCACATTCTCCCCCTGTTAGGAGAATTTCGTCCTGAAATTTGCTCGTAGTCATACTTTGAGTGGGATCTAACGAAATTGCGAGTATTTCTGACGTTTAACTAAGTCTGCGAAAAGAAAGTTCGTTGTTGTGATGCAACACATCCATTCGTATACGTTTGGAGAATTATCTCCGTGTACTATTAGTAGGACAAATATTCCTAAATGGTCAGTCGTAGTAAGTTCATTTACTATAAGGTTCGTTGTCGTAGGAAAACATTCCTACGCGGTTCGTAGTAGGAAAACATTCCTATGCGGTTCGTAGTAGGATAACACTCATATGTGGTTCGTAGTAAGAAAGCATTCCTATATGTTTCGTATTTCGTGTGAGTGTGAATGGTTAGTTGGATTATATCCAATATAAATTGCTGGAAACGTATTTCCAATAAGAAAACTGTTAAGAGACCCAAAGATGGTCTAATATAAAAGTCGTCAGAAAACGTAAGTTGTAATCCCAAGAGGTATATGGAAGAATTTGCTTGCTAAATTCAAAGTGCAAGTTCTACGATGTGCTTGGAACCTAGATTGGTGGGGGTGTGATTGTGTATTGGACTAAACTAATCCGATATCGTATAAGGTTGAAATAATTATGTCATTGTCTCCTTTAGTTTTATCCTCCAACAGTTTCGTATTGGTCGTTGTCACCTCTATCACTAACGTCTCGGTTTGTCTCTATATGAATTAACTTCATCCGATTTTGCAAGATAGAGTATTGCTACTATCAAACCGACTACTAAGAGAATCTTATTTCGTACTAATCTATGATACCTATACCTTTAGTTGAAAACCACAACATAACTTCTTATCTTAGAATTTTCTTAGAAATGTTTTTGGTGTAATCGATATTCTAGTTTCAAAATGGGATTAAAGGTTAGATCATAGAGAAAGATTGAGTGAAAACCAAGTGTTTGTTGATATATATGGTTTTCTTTTGACAAAAACGTTATCATAATTTTTGATAACTTTGTTAATAATTTATGTATTTTGAAAATTCTATAAAAACTTTTTGTGGCAAAATTTGTTTAAAATCGCTGCTGACGTGAATCTGTTAAAAACTTGAGTTGATGAAAAATTTGTTGAAAACCCTTGTCATTAACAAAACGGGGAAACTTTTGTTTAACAAAAATCTATTGAAAAATTTAAAGGCTGTTTGATGAAAATTCGTTAAAGGCTCGAATTGATGAGGATACGTTGAAAGCTCTAGTCATTGAAAAGTGTTTGAATATTCTGTTTGTCAAAAATCTGTTGGAAGATTTGTGTTTGTGAAAAGTTCGTAGAAAATTTCTAACGAAAGATTTGTTTGAAAACAATTTCCCACACACCGTACATGTTTAGTGAAATATCTAGCATGATACCCATCCCATTCCACCTATCCACACCCTATCTCACTGAAATTTAGATATGTGAGCCCGAAAACACATTTTCAAATACGCCTGTCAGCGCAACACCTTTTGTGACACCCGCCAAATTAGGACTAGTGATTAGTGCCTAATCAATTGTTAATACATGTAATTAGTTTTGTATTAGGCTAATTAATGTATCGAAATATATATTGATGAATATATACAATTATGCGATTTGATTAAATCGTACGAGTTTCAAATCGAATGCAATTCGATTCAATTAATACGGACGTTGGTGAACAATTTTATTAAATAATAAGACATTATTTAATAACCCTATTTTATCCAAAATATTATTTAGATGATATTTCAACTCAAATTCGTATCGTATTAACAACATTTACGCGATTAAAATAATAAACTCGCGAACAAAACGAAACAAGTTAAGTTATATTTTATAACTCAATTATTAAATATTTGATTAAATACTTCCATTAAAATATCGAATAAATATTCGTATTTCAAAACCTAAAATTAAATGTACGAAAAATTATTTAAACGACCGGGAAAACGAACACCACACGGAGCGCAAACGCGGGGGTTAAAATTTGGAGATTTCCTCCCCTATCCCCCCCAAAAAAAAATCTACCAAAAACCACTTTCTCCCTCCTCATTTTTTTCACTTTCTTTTCTCTCTCTCTGTTTTACTTCCATCTCCACCACCATCACAAACCATCACCTTAATTCTCAAAATAACATCACAAAATGACCTCCAATCTCGAAGCTCCTTTAGAGAAAAATGATGACTTCGTCTCGATCTACATTTCCATCTTTTCGGATTTCTCCGGCGCTAAGTTTGTAAGTTTCCGACAAAACCCGAAACACTCTGATTTTCATTATTTTTACTTGTTTATGGGTTATTTAAGCTCATAATGTCCAAATATGGGTTGGGTAAAAGTTTCAAGTCAAACGGAGGCCGGAAAACACCCTTTCTGCTCATTTTTCGGCCAACAGCGCGTTATGTCGCAGAGGCTCCAGGCCACCTGCGACATAAGCTTTTATGTCGCTAAATAAGGCCTTATGTCGCATATAGTGACATAAGACACTATGTCGCACTAATCACGGATGTCGCAGAAATTACGGACGTCGCATACAGCGACACAAAACACTATGTCGCAAAACTCATTCCCGGCGCATATAGCGACACAACGCCTTACGTTGCATTAAATTGCGGATGTCGCACTTAGCGACACAAGCCCTTATGTCGCAGACATGATTTGCGACACAACAGACTATGTCGCACTTAGCGACACAAAGCCGTATGTCGCACGCTATGTCACATGAAACAGAACCAAGAAAACATAAATTTTACTAAGTGTCGAGACCTAAAATTTTATCACTCGATTTCACTCAAATTCAAGTCCAGATGCGTTTTTCACCAAAGCAATTTAGTAGAAATAAAAAAATTTCATCTCGA
This sequence comes from Pseudognaphalium luteoalbum, assembly GCA_963422505.1. NCBI lineage: Eukaryota > Viridiplantae > Streptophyta > Magnoliopsida > Asterales > Asteraceae > Pseudognaphalium > Pseudognaphalium luteoalbum. The sequence goes on along the minus strand of OY730193.1, from coordinate 59,449,553 downwards.
CCTCAACCAGGGGCTAGCCCCTTGGACCCCGACAGGGGTTGCCACCCCTGGGACCCCGCTAACCAGGGGCGTTGCCCCTGGACCCCCGTCACTTAAAGTTTACAAATACTTTTTAAGTATAACACCTTTCTAAAATCAAAATAATAATGTGAGATTATTATTGCAAACTAATCACCAACGGGCCGTACACATTTTCAAAACTCAAGTTAATCAACCAAATCGTAGTCATTTGAACATTCTAGTTGGACAGGTAATTACAAAGGTAGTCTTTTAAGATACCTAATCAATTAATAACTATCGCGTGTCGTGGACACCCTCAGGTTACAAGTCTTCGGACATCATTACTCGGCTAATCAACTAAAGTTTATTTAGATAAACACTTCAAGACTTAGGTGAGTCTCATAGCCCCTATTTTACTGTTTTACTCAGGGGTGTGATATCATTGCTCATTTTATTTTAACTATATGAACGCAAGTACGAAAACAAATAATTACTACATGAGTTATCTCACTAATCTTTTATAGCCCTCCTCAACATAGTTTGGTAATACGTTGTAGCGTGAATATTAGTATATGATACCATATAGGATTGACACTCCTCGTCCGGGTTAGCATGCACTAACTGGGTAAACGGATGTACTAATATTTGTTCAGACGAGTGTAGATTAGGCACTCTTGGGAGGCACCTCGATCAGGATTCCTTAAATGTGGACCTGACACCTCGAGTTAAGCTCAGACTATGTGCTCATGGCTGTAAAACTTTTATTTTGATTAATTGCAATTTAAATTCAATTAAATCTTGTGGTTGATACAATATGTGTCGACATACAAACCTGTGAGCTCACCAGCGTTTCGCTGACCCATTTTAGCATGTATCACAGGTACTCAGCAGTAGGTTGGCTGCCAAACAGGATTCCTTAGCTCGAGTCTTCATTCAATCAATCAGAGATTTAGTTGCATTATTATATTTTTGTATAAGTAATTATGTAATGTAAATCTCTCAATTTCAAGGAACTGAGCTAATGAAAATAATATTTTTGATGTAAACTTTGGTTTTATAAATACAATGTAAAACGACGCATTTAGTGGTCGTTCATTATCTCTTTGTGCTTGTGATTATTGATTAGTCGCGCCCCGACCCGATTCGCTTCCGCAATCCGAATTTGGGGGTGCGATAGATTGGTATCAGAGCCTAAGGTTAGTGAACTAGGTTGCATTTAGTGGGCCTAGACTATGACCGTTAGGCAGTATTCCTTATTAAGTATGATTAGGTTCAGAGACTACATGATATTGGTTTAATTTAACATAGCCTGATCAACTATGTATAATTAAAAGAGTATGATGTAAGATCTGAAAGGAGTCATGACTGAACATGATACACTAGTTGACTCTGACCACGAGAGAAACCGGGACTCAAACATGTCTTGATTAGACACTTTAGGCTATTATGTGATATATATATATATATATATATATATATACATTGATAGGCCTCACTCTCGCTCAATATCTTAGGCTATATTATATAAGCATTATATGAATATAGGCCTCATTCTTTCTAATGCTTTATCTCAGAATGGCAAACACACCACCCAATTCGTCACGCTCTCATCCGTATGGAACACGAAACCTAAGGGTGGCTAGGAGGAACACCAGGTTGCCTCGAGCTGACCCATACCCCACTCACTTCACTTTGTCAGACTTAGCCACTAGGCTACACCGCCATGAGCAACGACTTAATACTATGGATATCGAACTCCAAGAAACCAACGAAAACTGGAGACTCACATCACTCGAGCATATCCATCAAGTCTCCGAAGATCAGGACAATACCGTCAACCACATGGACGCCCTTGACAACCGTCTGGGTGAAACCATCGAAACTATGGAGGTTGTCCACAACCAAGTGATTGGCAACCGAAACGAAATCTCCATACTACAATCAAGGCTGAATCAGTGCGAGACACGTCTAAGTGAAACCGAGGATGCCCTCCGAATGGTTAGCAGACTTTCAGAATCTGTGGACCATCTCACCGCACTACTACGACAACTCAATCAACGACAGAATTTGCTTAGGCTAAATCTGTACTTTATTATGCTTTCATAGGACCTATGTAATTCGACCGGACGTAATAATTCCCGACACTTTTGTAAAACTTCTAAGTCTGTGACTTTTGAAACTCCTAACTAGAAATTGTCTGTAATCCTTCAACTTCGTATTATGAATTGACAATTTCTCCCGTTATTTTTACATTGCGATTTTACCATGTGATGTTGTATATTACCACTTTTATATATGTATATCTATCGTGCTTATTATTCTGGTACCACCTCTCATGTACCTTTTATTTCTCTCTTGAAGAATCATGCCGCCAAAGAAGAAAAGTTATAGTGATGCTGAAATTGCTGCCATCGTTTCCCGAGCTGTGGCCGAAGCCCTGGCTACTCGGGATTCACCGCAAAACTCCAGGAGGAGTAATGGTACTCCAGAAATTACTCCTGTCATCAAGCCTTGTTCTTACAAGGATTTTCTCAGCTGCAAACCGCTAAATTTCAAGGGCACGGAAGGTGCCATCGGTCTAATCAGGTGGATCGAAAGGATCGAATCTGTCTTCGGTTTGTGCAACTGCACAGAAGACAGCAAGGTCAAATTCGCTGCTTACACCTTTCAAGAAGGTGCACTCACATGGTGGAATACTCATGCCATTTCTGTGGGCATTGATGTAGCAAACCAACTCCCCTGGGCAGACCTGAAGAAAATGCTAAGGGACGAATATTGCCCCACCGAGGAACTCCATCGGTCGGAGGAAGAATTCTGGCATTTAACTGTTCAAGGCAATGATATCGCTGGTTACACCACCAAATTCCAGCAACTCGCCCTTCTATGTCCAGGTTTGGTAGACACGGATGAAAAACGCATCAAGAAATACATCTGCGGCCTCCCAGTGAACATCCAGGGAAATGTCGCCTCATCCAAGCCAACCACCATCCAAAGTGCTATCCGGCTTGCACATGAACTCATGGCGTTGATTGTCATTCGTGAAGCATCCACCACCCCTTCCAACAACAAACGCAAACCTACTGAATACCACGACCAAACAAACAAGAAACCCAATCCCATCTAAGCTTACACCTCCAACACTGAACCCAAACGCGGGTATACGGGGAACAAACCTTATTGTTCCAAGTGTAACCGCCACCACGAGGGTCAATGCATCACCCTTGCAACAACTGCCGGAGACACGGGCACTCGACCAAAGATTGCCGAGCTCCCAAATCTAACAACAATACCTCCAACATCAACAACACCAGGCCGCCTAGAGCCTACTTCGAATGTGGGAACACCGGGCACTTCAGGAATGAATGCCCGCAGCTGAAGAACAACAACAACAATGCTAGAGGTAGAGCCTTCGTACTCAACTCTGGGGACGCCCGCGAAGACCCAAATGTGATCTTGGGTATGTTCCTCCTCAACAACTTAACTGCTTCTATTCTATTTGATACTGGTGCCGATAGAAGCTTTATTTCTGATGAATTTTACCCATTGATTGACATCACCCCTGTTGCTCTAGATGTTAAGTACACTGTAGAACTAGCGAACGGTAAACTCATAGAAACCGATAGTGTGATACCTAATTGCACTTTAAACCTAGCCAACGAAACCTTTTCAATCGATCTTATGCCCATTGAAATTGGAAGTTTTGACGTCATCATAGGAATGGACTGGTTGTCCAGACACCGAGCCGAAATAGTTTATTACGATAAGATCGTTCGCATCCCTCTCGCCGCCGGTAGAACTTTGATCATACTAGGGGAGACCGGTAGGACGAGACTAAACATCATCTCTTGTTTGAAAACCCGAAAATTTCTAAGAAAAGGGTATCCGGCAATCCTTGCACACATCATGGAGAAAAAGTCGGAGGAGAAGCGACTTGAGGATGTGCCCATCTGTCGCACCCCCGAATTCGGGTTGCGGAAGCGAATCGGGTTGGGGCGCGACTAATCAATATACACAGCACAAAAGATATAATGAACGACCACTACATGCGTCGTTTTACATTGATATTGATAAAACAAAAGTTTACATCAAAATATTGTTTACATTAGCCCGGTTTGAAATTGAGAGATTTAAGTACATAATTAACCTATATTAAATATAATAATGCAGCTAAATCTCTGATTGGTTGCATGCTGACTCGAGCTAATAGTTCTTGATTGAGCTGTCCAACCTACTGCTGGTCATCTGTGATACAAGCTAAACTGGGTCAGCGAAACGCTGGTGAGCTCACAGGTTTGTATGTCAACACATATTTGTATGAACCGCAAGAATTTATAATATAATTGAATTTAAAATGCAATTAAGCAAAATAAAAGTTATACAGCCATGAGCACATATTCTGAGCTTAACTTGAGTGTCAGGTCCAATTAAGAAACCTAACTGAGTTGCCTCCTACGAGTGCCTAATCTACACTCGTCTTCCCAAATGCTAATACGTCCGTTTGACCAGTTAGTGCGTGCTAACCCGGACGAGGATTGTCAATCCTATATGATATCATATACTAACATTCACGCTACAGATGTATTACCAGACTATGCTATGGAGGGCTTTAGTGATTAGTTGAAAACAACTCATGTAGTATTTGATTGATTGGTACTTGCGTTCAACTTGTAAAATAAAATGAGCAATAATATCACACCCCTTAATGAAAACAGTAAAATAGGGGCCATGAGACTCACCTGAGCCTTGAGCGATTAAATTAATAAACTTGAATTGATTAGCGGTGGATTGATGTCCGAAGACTTGTAACCTGAGGGTGTCCAAGACACACAATAGTTATAACATGAGTAGGCATCTCGAAAGACTGCCCTTGTAATTGTTCGTCCAACTTAGAATGCCCAAATTACCGCGATTTGGTTGTTTGTTTTAGTCTTTGAAAATGTGTACGGCCCGTTGGTGCTTGTTTGTAACAATAATCCCACATTATTATTTTGATGGTTTTGAAGTGTTATACCTAAAACTAAGTTCCAATGTGTTTTAGAAGTTGTGTCGCATTCGTGTTTGATGTTATACAAGTTTAACACTTTGTGTGAAAGTTTAGATGTAACACCGTTACTTGTGAACCGAGGGTAAGGGCGAAGCCCGTTAATGACGGGGGTCCGGGGGCAGCGCCCCTGGTAGCGGGGTCCAAGGGGCGGCAGCCCCTGGCGGGGTCCAAGGAGCAGAGCCCCTGGCTGGGGTCGAGCTTGGAAAATTTTTATTTCTATTAAATTGCTTTGGTGAAAAACGCATCTGGACTTGAATTTGGGTGAAATCAAGTGATAAAACTTTAGATCTTGACACTTAGTAAAATTTATGTTTTCTTGGTTCTGTTTTCAGCGACACTGGACTAGTGTCGCTACATGCGACACTAGTTAGTGCGACACTGGCTTGAGTTATGCAACATTGATGGTGTATGCGACATTAGGCATAGTGTCGCTATATGCGACATTACCGATTCATGCGACATTAGGTGTAGTGTCGCTATCCTGCGACATTAGGGTTTATGCGACACTAAGCATAGTGTCGCTATATGCGACATTACAGATTCATGCGACATTAGGTGTAGTGTCGCTATCCTGCGACATTAAGGTTTATGCGACACTAAGCATAGTGTCGCTATATGCGACACTAATCAATTTCTGCGACATTAAGCCTAGTGTCACAGGTGGCCTGGAGCCTCTGCGACACTGCGGACTGTTGGCCGGAAAATGGCCCAAAAAGGTGTTTTCCGGCCTCCGTTTGACCTGAGATTTTTACCCAACCCATATTTGGACATTTTAAGCTTAAAGAAACCATAAACATGTAAAAATAAGTGAAATCGAAGAATTTCGAGAGTTCGCCGGAAACTTACGAAGTGTCGAATGGAAATTCCGAAAAGATAGAGTTGTAGATCGTTGCGTGGTGGTCGTTTTTCTCCAAAAGCTCCAAGTGATTTGAGGTGGTTTTGTGGTGTTATTTAGTGATTTAAGGTGGATGGTGGTGGTTTGGTTTTTAGAGAGAAAAGAAGAGAGGAGAGAGAGAGATAAGTGGGAAATGAGGGTAAAAAGGGGGAAATATGGCTGATTTTAGGGGGGGGGGGGGGGGGGTCTCCCTACTTTTTAATCCCCGCGTTTGCGCTCCGTGCGGTGTTCGTTTTCCCGATCGTTTAATCGTTAATTAATTATTTTGCGCGTTTAAACATGCGTTTTAAAGTACGAGGATTTAGTCAATATTTTTGTTGAAGTATTTTACCAAATACTTAACACTTGAGTTATATAAAATATAACTTAGTTTCGCTTTGATTGTTTGCGCGCTTAATATTTTAATCGCGTAGATGTTTCTTCGTGCGATGCGAATTAATTACAAAATATTATCAAATAGTATTTTGAATAATTAGTGTTATTAAATAATGTTATATTATTTAATAAAATTGTTCACCAACGTCCGTATTAATTGAACCGAATTACATTCGATTTGAAAATTGCACGATTTAATCAAATCGCATAATTGTATATATTAAACAATATATATATTTTGATACATTAATTAGCCTAACACAGAACTAATTACATGTATTACACTTGATTAGGCACTAATTACTAGTCCTAATTTGACGGGTGTCACACCATCGTTCGAGACTTTCCAGAAGTCTTTCCCGAAGAACTGCCTGGTCTGCCACTGCCAAGACAGGTTGAGTTCTCAATCGATCTAATGCCAGGTGCTGCACCCGTTGCTCGAGCACCATACCGATTTGCCCCATCCGAACTTCAGGAGCTGTCCACCCAGTTACAGGAACTCCTGGATAGAGGATTCATTCGATCGAGTTCTTCACCTTGGGGAGCTCCGGTCTTATTCGTGAAAAAGAAAGACGGTTCTTTCCGAATGTGCATCGACTACCGAGAGTTGAACAAATTGACCATCAAGAACCGATATCTACTCCCTCGCATCGATGACCTGTTTGACCAACTACAAGGGTCAAGTATTTATTCAAAGATCGATCTTCGGTCAGGTTATCATCAACTTCGAGTTCGCGACACCAATATCCCGAAAACTGCTTTTCGAACTCGTTACGGGAATTATGAATTTCAGGTGATGCCCTTCGGTTTAACAAATGCACTGGCTGTATTCATGGATCTTATGAATCGGGTGTGCAAACCTTACCTCGATAAGTTTGTCATTGTCTTCATCGACGACATTCTCATATACTCACGAAATGAACAAGAACACGCGCAACACATCAAACCGTCCTAGAACTACTCAGACACGAGGAGTTATATGCCAAATTCTCCAAGTGTGAGTTCTGGATACAATCCGTTCAATTCCTTGGACATGTTGTTAATAGTCAAGGAATCCATGTCGATCCATCAAAAATCGAGGTTATCAAGTGCTGGCAAGCACCAACATCTCCAACCGAAGTACGCCAATTCTTGGGTCTTGCTGGGTACTATCGGCGATTCATTGAAAATTTCTTGAAAATAGCCCAACCACTCACAACCCTGACTCAGAAAGACAAAAAATTCGATTGGACTGATAAACAAGAGTCGGCATTTCAACTTCTTAAACAACAACTTTGCAGTGCTCCGATTCTATCCTTACCCGAAGGCACCGATGACTTCGTGGAATACTGCGATGCTTCTCATCAAGGTCTCGGTTGCGTGCTGATGCAACGAGACAAAGTTATTGCTTATGCTTCGCGACAGCTCAAATTTTTCGAAAAGAACTACACCACCCACGATCTTGAGCTAGGAGCTGTCGTCTTTGCCCTCAAAATCTGGAGACATTACCTCTATGGCACTAAGTGCACAATCTTTACCGACCACAAAAGTCTCCAACACATATTCGATCAGAAGGATCTCAACATGAGACAATGCCGGTGGGTCGAATTGCTCACCGACTACGATTGTGAGATCAAATACCATTTAGGTAAGGCAAATGTTGTTGCCGATGCCCTCAGTCGAAAAGAACGAACAAAACCACTTCGAGTCCGAGCCCTCAGTATGGCCATTCACAATGATCTAAACATTCAGATTCTCACTGCTCAACTCGAAGCTCTGAAACCCGATAACATAAAGAACGAAACCTTGCGAGGCATGGATAAACAATTTGAAATCAAACCTAACGGAGTTAGGTACCTCTCTAACTGAATCTAGTTGCCCAGTTTTTGGAACCTGCAAGACTTGGTGATGGATGAAGCTCACAAGTCTAAATACTCTATCCACTCGGGATCCGACAAAATGTATCACGACATCAAAGAGTTCTATTGGTGGCCGAACATGAAAGCTGAAATCGCCACATACGTCAGCATGTGCCTTACTTGCTCAAAAGTCAAAGCCGAATATCAAAAACCTTTTGGTTTACTCCAACAACCCAATATTCCTGAATGGAAATGGGAACAAATTGCCATGGATTTCATAACCAAACTACCCAAGTCATCGAGCGGTTGCGATACCATTTGGGTGATCGTCGATCGTCTCACGAAATCTGCTCAATTCCTGGAAATCAAGGAAACTGACAAAATGGAACGCCTCACACAAATCTACATCAAAGAGGTTGTTTCTCGATACGGAGTTCCAATCTCAATTATCTTCGATAGGGATAGTCGTTTCACATCTCACTTTTGGCAATCACTTCAAAAATCATTGGGTATCCATCTCGATATGAGTACCGCATATCACCCTCAAACCGACGGCCAAAGTAAATGAACAATTCAAACACTGGAAGACATGCTACGAGCCTGCATAGTTGACTTCGGTGTAAACTGGGAAAAACATCTACCATTGTGTGAGTTTTCGTACAACAACAGCTATCACACCAGCATTAAGGCTGCACCTTTTGAGGCACTGTAAGGTAAACGCGAGAAGTTAAATCCCAGATACATTGGACCATTCGAGATCCTCGAGAGGATTGGTTCAGTGGCATATCGATTGCAGCTGCCACTCGAACTCAGCAGCGTGCATCCCACTTTTCACATTTCTAACTTGAAGAAATGCCTGTCTGATGAGACACTCATTATTCCACTCGACGAGATTCGCGTCGATGACAAACTTCACTTCGTTGAAGAACCCGCTGAAATCATGGACCGTGAGGTCAAACAACTCAAACAAAGACGTATTCCCATTGTCAAAGTCAGGTGGAATTTGCGGCGTGGGCCGGAATTCACCTGGGAACGGGAGGACCAAATGCGACTCAAGTATCCTCAGTTATTTGCTGATGCTACTTCAAACACGACTTCAAATTAAATTTCAGGACGAAATTTTCCTAACAGGGGAGAATGTGACACCCACCAAATTAGGACTAGTGATTAGTGCCTAATCAATTGTTAATACATGTAATTAGTTTTGTATTAGGGTAATTAATGTATCGAAATATATATTGATGAATATATACAATTATACGATTTGATTAAATCGTACGAGTTTCAAATCGAATGCAATTCGATTCAATTAATACGGACATTGATGAACAATTTTATTAAATAATAAGACATTATTTAATAACCCTATTTTATCCAAAATATTATTTAGATGATATTTCAACTCAAATTCGTATCGTATTAACAACATTTACGCGATTAAAATAATAAACTCGCGAACAAAACGAAACAAGTTAAGTTATATTTTATAACTCAATTATTAAATATTTGATGAAAAATAATAAGCTTTTATGTCGCTAAATCAGGCCTTATGTCGCATATAGCGACATAAGCCACTATGTCGCACTAATCACAGATGTCGCATATAGCGACAGAAATGGTTATGTCGTTGAAATTACGGACGTCGCATATAGCGACACAAAACACTATGTCGCAAAACTCATTTCCGTCGCATATAGCGACACAACACCTTACGTCGCATTAAATTGCAGATGTCGCACTTAGCGACACAAGCCCTTATGTCGCAAACATGATCTGCGACACAACAGACTATGTCGCACTTAGCGACACAAAGCCGTATGTCGCACGCTATATCGCATGAAACAGAACCAAGAAAACATAAATTTTACTAAGTGTCGAGACCTAAAATTTTATCACTCGATTTCACCCAAATTCAAGTCCAGATGCGTTTTTCACCAAAGCAATTTAGTAGAAATAAAATTTTTTCATCTCGACCCCAACTAGGGGCCAGTCCCTTGGACCCCGCTAGGGGTTGCCACCCCTGGGACCCCGCTAACCAGGGGCGCTGCCCCCGGACCCCCGTCACTTAAAGTTTACAAATACTTTTTAAGTATAACACCTTTCTAAAATCAAAATAATAATGTGAGATTATTATTGCAAACAAATCACCAACGGGCCGTACACATTTTCAAAACTCAAGTTAATCAACCAAATCGTAGTCATTTGGACATTCTAGTTGGACAAGCAACTACAAAGGTAGTCTTTTAAGATACCTAATCAATTAATAACCATCGCGTGTCGTGGACACCCTCAGGTTACAAGTCTTCGGACATCATTACTCGGCTAATCAACTCAAGTTTAGTTAGATGAACACTTCAAGACTCAGGTGAGTCTCATAGCCCCTATTTTACTGTTTTAATCATGGGTGTGATATCATTGCTCGTTTTATTTTAACTATATGAACGCAAGTACGAAAACAAATAATTACTACATGAGTTATCTCACTAATCTTTTAAAGCCCTCCTCAACATAGTTTGGTAATACGTTGTAGCGTGAATATTAGTATATGTTACCATATAGGATTGACACTCCTCGTCCGGGTTAGCATGCACTAACTGGGTAAACGGATGTACTAATATTTGTTCAGACGAGTGTAGATTAGGCACTCGTGGGAGGCACCTCGATCAGGATTCCTTAAATGTGGACCTGACACCTCGAGTTAAGCTCGGACTATGTGCTCATGGCTGTAAAACTTTTATTTTGCTTAATTGCAATTTAAATTCAATTAAATCTTGTGGTTCATACAATATGTGTTGACATACAAACCTGTGAGCTCACCAGCGTTTCGCTGACCCATTTTAGCATGTATCACAGGTACTCAGCAATAGGTTGGCTGCCCAAACAGGATTCCCTAGCTCGAGTCTTCATTCAATCAATCAGAGATTTAGTTGCATTATTATATTTTTTTATAAGTAATTATGTATTGTAAATCTCTCAATTTCAAGGAACTGAGCTAATGCAAATAATATTTTTGATGTAAACTTTGGTTTTATCAATACAATGTAAAACGACGCATTTAGTGGTCGTTCATTATCTCTTTGTGCTTGTGATTATTGATTAGTCATGCCCCGACCCGATTCGCTTCCGCAATCCGAATTTGGGGGTGCGATAGATTGGTATCAGAGCCTAAGGTTATAGTGAACTAGGTTGCATTTAGTGGGCCTAGACTATGACCGTTAGGCAGTATTCCTTATTAAGTATGATTAGGTTCAGAGACTACATGATATTGGTTTAATTTAACATAGTCTAATCAACTATGTATAATTAAAAGAGTATGATGTAAGATCTGAAAGGAGTCATGACTGAACATGATACACTAGTTGACTCTGACCACGAGAGAAACCGGGACTCAAACATGTCTGTTATTAGACACTTTAGGCTATTATGTGATATATATATATATATATATATATACATACATAGATAGGCCTCACTCTCGTTCAATATCTTAGGCTATATTATATAAGCATTATATGAATATAGGCCTCATTCTTTCTAATGCTTTGTCTCAGAATGGCAAACACACCACCCAATTCGTCACGCTCTCATCCGTATGGATCACGAACCCCAAGGGTGGCTAGGAGGAACACCAGGTTGCCTCGAGCTGACCCATACCCCACTCACTTCACTTTGTCGGACTTAGCCACTAGGCTACACCACCACGAGCAACGGCTTAATACTATGGATATCGAACTCCAAGAAACCAACGAAAACTGGAGACTCACATCACTCGAGCGTATCCATCTAGTCTCCGAAGATCACGACAATACCGTCAACCACATGGACGCCCTTGACAACCGTCTGGGTGAAACCATTGAAACTATGGAGGTTGTCCATAAACAAGTGATTGGCAACCGAAACGAAATCTCTGTACTACAATCAAGGCTGAATCAGTGCGAGACACGTCTAAGGGAAACCGAGGATGCCCTCCGAATGGTTAGCAGACTTGCAGAATCTGTGGACCATCTCACCGCACTACTACCACAACTCAATCTACGACAGGATTAGCTTAGGCTAAATCTGTACTTTATTATGCTTTCATAGGACCTATGTAATTCGACCGGACGTAATAATTCCCGACACTTTTGTAAAACTTCTAAGTCTGTGACTTTTGAAACTCCTAACTAGAAATTGTCTATAATCCTTCAACTTCGTATTATGAATTGACAATTTCTCCCGTTATTTTTACATTATTATTTTACCGTGTGATGTTGTATATTACCACTTTTATATATGTATATCTATCGTGCTTATTATTCTGGTACCACCTCTCATGTACCTTTTATTTCTCTCTTGAAGAATCATGCCGCCAAAGAAGAAAAGTTACAGTGATGCTGAAATTGCTGCCATCGTTTCCCGAGCTGTGGCCGAAGCCCTGGCTACTTGGGATTCACCACAAAACTCCAGGAGGATTAATGATACTCCAGAAATTACTCTTGTCATCAAGCCTTGTTCTTACAAGGATTTTGATATCGCGTAAAAAGTCACGTTTTTACTACCGATATCTCTCTCATTCTGGAACGATTCTTGGCACTGGAATAAGCTCTGGTTTAATAGTTGGAATTCCGAAAGGATAATACAACTTCATAACTAACTGATATATCCTACAAAAGTCAATGCACAATAAAATGATGTTCGAAAACGCGTTCAGATAAAGTAGGAATTAATGACCTTTGTATCATTAAGACTTTATGAACTTGAGTTTAATTTATGGAGTACCCTTTCTGGTTATCCACGTGACTGCAACCTAGTAATTAGGACTTGATCAACCTTAATTATGGTAAGTAGTTATCTGTGCCCATGACATGCAACAAGTAAGACACAGTGAACCCACTCGTTGTACATATTAGGTTTACATTTCTGCATCGCTTTACATTTAGTTAGTTTAGAGCGTCACGTTCACCGTCAATTACTCCTGACCGCATGTCTGATGTAAGAAGCAGTTGAACTACCATGTAAAGTACACTGTCCGATTACTGAAAGGCATGGTCTGCATATGAAACACGTTTTTATAAACTGCGAATAATCCAGGGATGTATAACTGTTTGAAAAGGAGAGCTCAAGTCATAAGTTGAAGTAACCAAGCCTTAATGCACAAAACAAGACTTACGATTAAGAATAAAATCCTAGTGACCTGGAATCCTTAAAACACTAAGTCTTACATAATCAGCGGTCTAAACATACAAAGTTGTTAATCTGCATGCTAACGAAATACTAAACTATTTTAGGGGTTAAGAACGTTCGGACCTATGAGACGATACGCTACTGATTCATGCACCTCGGCGTCAAGCCAAGATAGGTTGTTTATCTTTCAACTAGATAAGTATCGGGAGTTTGCGTATTGCTCCGATCAGAATCACGATAACCTAGTTCCTAGTGACATGCCAATGGGAAATTTAGTTGGTAGGGTTCTAGAGTTTACACCTGATAGTTTAAATCATTACATTTAGCATTGTTCCTGTTTAATCTGTCATCCCGAAACATTAATTATCAAAATCTCAGCAATCACATGTTTATCTTTACCTGTTTTCCTGCACTTTAATTTCCTTTTCTGCATTTTAGATACTTGCCTTTAGTTTAAAACCCCCCAAACCTACCTACTTCGTTCCATCCTAAATATTTCCCTACCGAAAACACCAGCTTTAATCGCCCACACGTTTGGATTCATAGAACGATCTTAGGTCATACTTACCGCTTGCTAACCAGAGTAGGTAGTACGTATAATTTAAGCCCAGCTAAATATAAATTTTAAAACCCCTGCTGCGCCTGCACCACCATCAGAAATCACAACGACACTGAACCGACGGTTGCGGGTGCAACAAGTTTTTGGCGCCGCTGCTGGGGAATCACAAACGTACGATTCAAAGCCGCCTTAAGTAGTGATATTTAGGAGACCCTTCTGATTGAAATCTTCTTAGAAATCTTTCGAAAGTTAATTTAAGTAATTAGTATTAATTAACTATTAGTTAGGATAGCATTTAAATGACAACTCGAAAACCCACTTCTTGCCTCATTTCAATGGATGATACGGAATTCTTTGACAACTTAGAAAAAGAGTTAGGATCTGATTTCTTTTCACTTTCTTCCTCTAAAACTAAGGAAGCCTCCGACACCCAAGAAGAATATAGGACCTCACTTTCAATTCTAAAACATTGCCTGGATTTTGATGACACGAACCAGTTACCTAACCTTGCATCATCTCCAGAAGATAACTCGCCAACTTTGCATCTACCTTGTTTACCAAATTCTTCCCACTTCGATTATTTTCCCGAAGATGATTCTGAAGAAAAACCTCCGAAATCTTGTGACTTAATCACCCTCATTCCTGAAACATCGGTGTATACCCAAACCACACCCGATTCTCGGAATAACGACATCTTTCCATTCATTTCACACAAACACAAATACACCATTTACCGAGGGGTGGATAAGGCTCCATCAGTCGAGCCAGAACAACCTTGTTTTGAAGAACGCCACCTCGGTGCTTCTTTCAATCCTTCCCGTAGGGTAGATGTCTATAAAGCATTCGTCAGGCAGTTAACCTATGCCAACCTCCCGTATTCCTACGAACAACGAGAAACGATTGCCACATTAGAAAAACAAGTAAAATTCCTTCTTCGCCTGTCAAGTCGTGAATGCGAAAGCACTTCCACGAATTTCAGAGACCAAGAACTAAAGTTTATAGCAGATTTAGATCTACTTTTTGAATCACTCGCCGACATAGACTTTCTTCCAACATCTATGATATTAATCAATCACAATGTCGCCGCAATGATCAACAAACTTGAGTTCTGGAAAGAACAAGATCTGTTGATTTCTATCGTCATTCCTGGTAAAATTCCTTTCTTTGTTGACCCCGCCTCCTACCTGATCTCCAAATTACAAGATGTTTTTCCTGATTCCACCAAGGAAAGAATTGACACAGTTTTCTTCGCAAAAAGAAAAAACCTTCACGTCAAGATTACTCGAATCTTTGCCTTTACCAAATACCCCTTCACTTCCGTACAAAAATCCACAATCAGTGAACTCTGTAGGATAGTTAAGTCTACAACCGGAGACCCTGATTCACAGGAAGAGAACGTGTTTTTGGAAGTCATGAATAAACTCACTCACGATCTTAATTACAAAGACCAAGGGCCACGCGTCGGTTTGTCAAACCCTAAAAAGGTAAGAAAAGCGTACAATAAGTTAATTGGTGATCTTGTCAATTTAGGATACGAAGAACAAGAAGTCCTAGGGGGATTAGAGAATCGTCATTACTATTTAGTTTATAACACCATTTTGGAACTTTCAAAATATTTTGTGCTGAAAAACGTTCGCTTAAGGGAACAAATCTTGACCCTTTCCCTATGGAGGGATCGGAACGAATCTTAAAACAATCCCTATAGAAAAAGGTCACGGCTCGCGACTTTAAATGAGCATATTTTAGTATGAATATAGTAATATAATAAATTCTTGAAAGTTTCCTTTAAAAGAAAAAAAAACGTTTTTAAAAGTTTTTGCCTGAAAACACGTGTGCGACGGAAAAAACATACAACGTTTAGCCAAAACCTGTACATTCAACAAGTTCACATCAGAAAAATAGTTTTTAAAACATAATATATATATATATATATATATCTTAAGTTTAATATTTCAGGTTAATTTTAACTGTCTTGTATGAATTTGCGCGTTTCTTAGACTGCTTATAACGTAACGAAAAACTGACAAGTAACTAGTTACAATAAATACACTTAAGATTCATAATCATTATTAATAGGGAATTAGAATTTTACCTAGGATATTAATCTTGTAAGTACATTAGGGACCATGTAAGGAATAAGGTACATAAGAGTATGACAAATATTCCCATGGACCACAAGCCTTCCATTTGATCCCATAATTCAAAAACAAAAGAAATTTTTTTTCTTCTCCTTCCTCCCTTACCCAAAATCGTCCACCACCATACCTCCATGAATCACCATCCAATCTTCACCAAACTCTATAATTTCATGTCCTTTTGAACTCCTCATTGCATGATATTCTCGGTTGTACATTCGTTTTGAAGTTTTACGCACTAAAACAAGGTATGATCATAAGAAACCTACTTTAAGCTTAAAGTATCTTATTTTATGAAGTTAGCTAAGTTAGTAACTAGGAATTAGTATTTTTCTTGGTTGAATGCTTAGGGACTACATGCTACTACCACTTACCCATGCTAATTCACACTAGTTTGGCTCTTTCAAGAAGATTTACTTTAACCTATTTATTAAGTCTAGAATTTTGCTTGAATAAGTGTTAGTTGTTAAACATTTAAGTAATTGTGGTGTTTTGAATGATTGCTCTATGTTAATTGCACAATGCGGATAAATTAGGATTAGCAAGTTTGACTTTTGAAAGTCAACAAAAAGTTAACTAGCATGCGTGATTAGGATAGTAAATTAAGGTTACTTGACAACTCTTGCTTACTAGGACACTTGTACTTGCTTGACTAGTCAAAATAGGCAATATAACTAAAGAATCATTATTAAAAACAAAAGTCTTGAATAAAACCAAACACATGGATGACATAATTTTTTGTGCATGACCTAGCTTGTTTATCAATTAGGAAAATGTCTAAAATAATGTTTACATGTTTAGGTTATAATTTTGGTATGCGGACAAATTGAAATTATCGTCCGAAGTAAGTTTTAACCTAAAAAGTCAACTTAAGTATTACATTTTAAAAAAAAAATAAAATAAAAAATCAATTGCAATTTCTATTCAAAAACCTTACTTCAAGATGGACTTTTAAAAAGTCAAAAACCTACAATGAGACTACAAATTGTAAAATAATAACGTTTCAAACTTGGCTAAACACCGAACTTTGTAAACGACATTACTTCACAGTTAAGTTACCGCCATCCCATGATTATATATTTTCGCACATTGATGATTGCCTTACTATTGTTAAGACTGATTATTAGTCACTTGGGGGCATTTGATATTTATTGTAATCTTTGGACTATCAAGAATTTAAAGCCCTCATTTTGAATTTTCCATTAGAAATTTCGAGAAGCGCTTTAAATTTCCCCTTTCTTAAGACCTATTACTTTGAATCTCTCATGTTCTCAGGTACTATGTCGCCTAAGAAGAAGAAGCTAAACCCACCACGTCCACTTACAGGATCTCTTGCATACCTTAGTGCAACACCAGCATACGACCAGATGGCACGAATATGGAGAGACAAATCTTTTGGCCGTTTTAGATATGTAGATTGGGAAAAGCTGCAGACATTGGGATTCAGGCAGAGATTAGAAAGTCTACTCAGTTACTCAATAGAGGGTCAACAGTTTGAGTCTTTCAAGAAATTGTTCAGCATTGACGAACCGGTGTATATGGAGATGATCACCGAGTTCATGACCACCTATACATTTGAGCCAGGGAGTAGAGTTGGAAATGGGGTGATCACATTTAGATATATGGAGAGCCTATTCACCTTGTCATTGGCTCGGTTTGCACGTCACCTAGATCTCTATACTCCAGAAGAGATCGATTCACCCCTGTTTACTAGTAGAGCCACCACGATTTCTCTCACGACTACTACCACAGAGGCATGGAGTCATTGGTCACCAAAGCCGTATTTCTCGGGTATTAAAGCTACCCCGCTCACAGACCCAGTTATGCAGATTTTGCACAAACTACTGGCTTGTTCGCTTGTTGGGAAGCGTACGTCTAATGGTTGAGTCTCTGAGTTTGATGTTGTCATGATGGAATGTATCCTCGAGAGGAGGAACATTCAGTTTGCCCATCTAGTTGCACAGCGGATTTTGGAAGAAAAAGAGTTTGGTGCAAGAAGATCATTCATGGGCCTAGTGATTACTAGGTTGATTCGGAAAATGGGGTTGATTAGGATGACAGAGATAGAGAAATACAAGAGCCTGCCAGAATGGAGTGCCAAACCGATAGACTACAATTTTCTAAGGAGCATGGATATACTTCAGATTCTGAGGGATGGCACCATTTACATCAGGGCACGGTCATCAGACCCTGAGAGTATTGATAGATTGGTAACAGGTCTAGTCCTACCCAGGGAATCCAAGAAGAGGAAACAACCAAGAGAGCCCCGCAATTCAGACTCCTTTTCAGATGAGAATGAGGATGCACAAGATTCCGATGACCCAGTTGCACCGCCACAGCCTAGTAGGCGAGGACCTTCTGTCCTGGCCCCTAGAGCTCAGATACCAGCTTACATATTCCATTACGGGATACCCCCAGGGCCCGATTACTGGTACTGGTTGATGCAGATGCAAGTCAGATGCTATAGAGCCATGAGACAGCAGATTGCAGGGATACCAGTAAGCCCACTTCCAGACATACCGTGCGGAATGGGCCAAGCACCACCACACTTATATACACCTGCAGCTCCTAGACATCCAGTTCCTACTCAAGCACCTCACAGACATCCAGCTCGTGGCCATGGCCATGGTTTACTACCTCGCACGGTTCCACCTAGACCACGACCACCACCAACACAGGATCCTACTCCCGTACAGCATGTCCCCTCAATTGTTGGTTCGGTCAGAGGGCATACTTCGCGAAGCAGCAGAATATCCAGAGTCTCCACACGAGCCACCATTGTTCAGAGTCATAGGATTCTCAGTAGTGTCAGCCCTGCACCCACACCGATTGATCCAGTATCCTCTCATAGACAGACTAATTTATTTGGAGGACACTCTCAGCAGAGGACACCAGAGATTCCACTGGACAGCTTTGACATGCCTGCAGGAGATTTTGTTGATCATTTGATACAGCATGGAGTATTCACTACAGGTACACCAGAAGCAGAGGCTGATCGAGATGCATCAGACGAAGGCACCCACTATCAGCACGATAATTCCTCATCAGATGAGACATCTCCTGGACCTATAGTATCTTCAGCAGCAGTACCACCACCAGCCGAGCATTAGATTGCTCCGCGTTCTGACTTCTTTCTATTTTCTACCAAGACTTTATTATTACTGTGTGTATTTGATGTACTGTGGATGCATAGACATCACATCTATCTAGTTATTACTTTATTAAGCTATTACTTTACTTTTCTTATCAGCAGTTATTACTTGATTGAATTGAGTGGTTTGTTTGAGAAACTATAGAAGACCGAAGCAAGGGAAACTGTGGACCACACGATGAAGAATGCCGAGAGCCATAAACTACAAGCCACGGACCAGCAAACTTCTAACGGGTAGCCAACAATGTGCATAGCAAAAGCGGTACACCGTTCCAAAACCCTCTACCCGTTTAAAGAATTGATTATCTCATCCGATATTCCAAACACTATGTGTGGGATAATCAAAACCACACTACACTTACGAAACAATCCAAAAATAAGTAGAATCTCTAAGTGTGGGATACTTCAACAAGAGGTACTCAACAAATAGGTTCGAACATTAGGGACAATGTTCCTCTAAGTGTGGGATATAGGCCTTCAACCGCAAGTTTTTACCTCTTGTCCGTAAGTCAAACAATATTTTCATTAAAAGGCTAAAAATGGATAAAATTTCAAATTTTTAGATTAAAAAACGTCGTTCTTTAGAAATCCTATCTTTCAAAATTATAAATTACAGCAAGAAACGAGTTTTGACAACGAAACAAAACTGTTTTAGAATAAGATACGGACGAAAAGGGCAACACATGGCTAGGCACACATTGACCAAAACATTTGATTCGTGAGGATTGAGCCCATCATTAGGATTCATCTCTAAAATGCTTCACTTTTCGTTTCATGTGTGCGCCGATGTATGCATTTGAATTAGAACTTGCTCTTGTAATGCATTTCGAGATCACATCAATGAGTGCCATACGTGGCATAGGTACAACCTATCTTGATAACTTCTAAGGAATCCAAGCAACCTTACACCTCCAAACTTCCACCCACTCAACATTCACTCTTCACACCCAATCAAAACCTCCTATTATTCATCCCGAACCTACAGAAGTTTTATCTTCCAACAAATTTTCAGAGACACTCTCAATTTCCTAAGACTTTTGCAAGAAAAGCTCATCACAACCAAACACCATTGAGAAACCTTCCCTGCCATAGGACATATATATCAGTGAAGTCGGCATGATAGAAGAAAAGAAAACAAATAGAAAGAAAAGAAAATAACTATGCCGGCACGAAGAAAAAAAAAGCCGAGAAAAGGAAGAAAAATTCAACGAAAAGAGTTACAAGTCTTTCCAAAAATCTGAGAAATTCCAAAAGAGACTCTCTCTCAAGAAAAACATCACAGTTTCGAGAAAATACATGGAAAAACCCTCATCACACACCATCTTCAAAACCAAGCAACCGATTCCTTTCCAAGATATCATGAGAGGTTGGTATCATCCTCATCAAAAGTGATGGAGATTTGATTCTTGATCAAGCCTATGACGAGAATGCTGTATGACTGGCCATCTGAGTGATTGACACTAGTAAGTAGGAAACCTTAAACATCTGAGTGATTTGAGTGACCCACTTGTGAGGATTGCCTAGTCATGATCATCATATAAGTTGCTCGAAGAAGGTATCAAATTCTACAAAACCCCTAGTCTCCAGTAAAAACTCTTTCGTAACTGTAATTTTATATTCTTTGAGAATAGTATCTCTAAAAACTAATGCGATTAGAATCTTTCCAAAAGCTTTTTATGAATGAGTTTGCTTGAGGACAAGCAAAGTTCTAAGTGTGAGATACTTGATATCGCGTAAAAAGTCATGTTTTTACTACCGATATCTCTCTCATTCTGGAACGATTCTTGGCACTTTAACTTAAATTCAGTACAAATCAATAGTATTATGTCAAGATGGTCAAAACAAGGTTGCGCGATGAAAATCAAGCAAAACGGATAGAAAACGAAGATTCCACGCACGTTTGAAGATTCAAGACATCAAAATGATATTTCAAGACAAAAGATCCCATCACCAACATCTGTCTCATCCAAGATGTTCGTTTTCAAATTACGAATCCAACAGAAGAAGAATCAACAAAAACGGACGAAGAATGAAGATTCTACGTACGCCGGAAGATCCAAATGATTCGTATGACACATCTAAAGTTCAGAGACATATTTTTGGGATTTCTTTTCATCAAAAGCTTCGTTTTTGAATTACGAATCCAAAGCAAAAGGAATCAACACAAACGGACGCATAACGAAGAAAACACGCACGAATCGAGAAACGAGGCAACAGGCAGCGGACTGGTGCGGGTAGCAGCCAGCCGCCGCCGGCCAGCCACCAGGCCACCGCCGGCTGCCACCTGGCCGCCGCCAGATGCCACCTTTTGCTATTCTGAGCTTTGGGATGCTAACTTGAGCCAAGTCTCTCCTATAAATAGCAGCCCCTAGCTCTCTTTTCAACACACTCTCATATTCACACTCATACATATACTCTCACTCTTCCGTTTTCACTTTCTCACTCTAGAAATTCTCTTATATTTTAGTCCAGGATTATTGTAATTAATCTACGGATTAACATAGAGGTTAGAACGAACGTTAGGAGTTTGGAGATTCACCTTTGTACGTGTGAACGAGTTGTCAATCATAATAATATGCTGTTACGCATCTATTTCCGGGTGATATCGAAACCTTTATCATACTTGCTTTATTTCATATTTTAATTATGTATTATTGCCTTGTATGTGATTTGTCTATTACCATGAATTGCGAGTAGTTTATTATTGTGATTGTTGATGATGTAGATAATTATAAGTAAGGATGACATTATACAATTAAGTGTACGACAATTGTAAAAGTGACATAACGGCCCCTATTCGATAGTTTATCTGATATAGTACTGGAAACGTTTCACGTGGAGTACAAATGTATGGAAGTCGATAAACGACCGAAGGTAGTTACAACACTGGAATCAGCTCTGGTTTAACAGTTGGAATTCCGAAAGGATAATACAAGTTCATAACTAACTGGTATATCCTACAAAAGTCAATGCACAATAAAATGATGTTCGAAAACGCGTTCAGATAAAATAGGAATTAATGACCTTTGTATCGTTAAGACTTTATGAACTTGAGTTTAATTTATGGAGTACCCTTTCTGGTTATCCACGTGACTGCAACCTAGTAATTAGGACTTGATCAACCTTAATTATGGTAAGTAGTTATCTGTGCCCATGACATGCAACAAGTAAGACACAGTGAACCCACTCGTTGTACATATTAGGTTTACATTTCTGCATCGCTTTACATTTAGTTAGTTTAGAGCGTCACGTTCACCGTCAATTACTCCTGACCGCATGTCTGATGTAAGAAGCAGTTGAACTACCATGTAAAGTACACTGTCCGATTACTGAAAGGCATGGTCTGCATATGAAACACGTTTTTATAAACTGCGAATAATCCAGCGATGTATAGCTGTTTGAAAAGGAGAGCTCAAGTCATAAGTTGAAGTAACCAAGCCTTAATGCACAAAACAAGACTTAGGAATAAGAATAAAATCCTAGTGACCTAGAATCCTTAAAACACTAAGTCTTACATAATCAGCGGTGTAAACATACAAAGTTATTAATCTGCATGCTAACGAAATACTAAACTATTTTAGGGGTTAAGAACGGTCGGACCTATGAGACGATACGCTACTGATTCATGCACTTCGTGTAGGTGCCATATATACGGACCAAATCGAGTAGTTTGCTTGTATGTAAATGCGGAAATCAAACACAACACGATATGCAAGATTCAAGCTAGTAGATGACCACAACACAAAGATGTATGTATATATATAATATCAACAAGTAACTACATACACTTTGACAAGTCACACAAAGAACAAAATAACACTACAAAGACGTTTTTCTTTCTGAGCAGTAGTGTTATGTGTGTGAGGTGTGTTTTTAAAATACAGGCTGATGAGCACTATATATAGTCTGATCCAATCATTCTGCGACACAAGCCTGGTGTCGCATAGAATGCTTCTGCGACACAATCATTGTGTCGCATACAGAGACTCTGCGACACAATTCTTGTGTCGCAAGTAAAGACACTGCGACACAATGCTTGTGTCGCAAGACCACAAAATTGTAATTAACCGAAATCTAAGGACTGTTTAATACATAATTACAATATCGACATTAAAACAGACTGAGACCAACTGACAGACACATTTAGATGTACCAACAAACTCCCCCGTGTCTTCAGCTTGGTCTTCAAAAATTTCTTCAATTTGCATCAGTCTTCAAACCCATCCGGGTGGAAAGTTTCCTCCAGCGTGTACACCAAAGGTGAAGCATATGTTGACAATTTTCTGAAATCGCTTCGCTAGAATCGTGTTGAACTCGTGGTCAGGGTTGTAGCGAATGCGACTATCGAACAACTTCTTCATATCATCCTTTGACAAATTTATCAGGCTCATTGGGTCAAATATTCTGAATTCTGCTTTCGGTAAACCCCACAATGAAGTAGATCCAGTTTGAGGCACTGAATCCGGCACATAGACAAGAACGGCTTCGCCGGTGTGAGCATCCAGTTCCCAGTAGTGAAAACATTTCAGAAGATTGAAGGGAACAGATTCCAGCGAGATTTCATGAAGACAGTTAGCAGGAGGATAGTGATTTCTGACGATTGGCTGATTTGTCTTTGGATCAAGCTTTTTCTTGAATGTAAACCTTGTGCCCAGTACCGGTTTGACATAATGATATTTCTTCGATCGAATTTCTGCACGCATGATCTTTTGAATTGCATTTGCAATTCCATCTTTGAGAGGATTGATCAACTGAAGTTGAGAAAGACGAACAATGTCATGCTTAGGCAGCGTGCTCAGTTTCTTCAACGATCGACGAAAGTACTGAATACCATCACGTCTTTTGATCATGAATCTTCCTTTGCTCACCTTCCAACTTTTTATGAGACCGGTATAATCACCGCCAACCTTGTATTTCTTGCAGGTAACAGGAACAGGTTCAGGATTTGTTCCTTTGGGAAACCAGTTATCCCTGATGGACATTTCTTTGTCAGAAGGGACAAACTCGGATGTATCCTGTGGAAAGATGTCATTATAGTTTACCCTTGTAGATTCACGAACAGGGACAGGAAAATCTTGAGATGGTCCAGCAGGTTCAAACGATTCTTGAGCAGGAGGAGCCTGAGAAGTGGATCCTGAAGAAGATCCTGGTGCATAGTTGAATGCAGGCCCTGACTCATCGTCTGAAGAATCAGATACAGCAATACCTTCCTGTGGATGAGCAGGCTGATCGACAAATTCTTCATCTGGGTCGAGCTCTTCTTGCTCAACATTTATGTCATCATCATTGGTAGCGGCCTCGAAGTCAAAAGGCTCTTCAGGCACAATACCGTCTTCATTAACCGCAGCTTGAAAGTATGTCAAATTACAATAAGTGTAATCTACAGCTAACGGTTTCAGTTGCCCTGGTAACTCAAGAATATAATCCAAAACCAAAGGAGTTTCATTAATCGTGGAATCAGTTACATTATCAGGATTTACATTTTCTTCGCCCTCGGCGGAAACCCTAGGTGTTGTTTCTAAAGCTGGTTGGCTTGTCTCCCCCGAAGCAATAGCTTGGGTTTCCAGTAACAAAATCTTTGACTTCAGCTCTTCATTCTCTTTCTCCAGGCGAGAGATTCTGGCATCCTGAGCTTCAAACACGGTCGATTGAGCTTCCATATCCTGCTGCATTTTATCAAGACGCTGCAGGAGCTCTTGAATGACAGCCGGATGAGGAGTGATCGGTGTGTCGGTTCTGGGGAGCTCAGACGATGTAGATGTAGAGGTGCGAGGGCGTCTGGCCAGAGAATCTAGAATACCAGTATCAGAAGAATCTCGAGGCCTTTTACCTCGGGCGGAGGATTCAGGAGGTGGAGAAGGTGACTGATAGGCATCGATTTCACGATCGAGATCCACAAACTCCTGATCCACAGGATCTGGTTGAACCGGCGGTTGCTGAACCGGTGGTGGTTGAACTGGAGGTGAGGGAACAGGAGGCTGAGCGGGAGTAGGTTGAACTGGAAGCTGAGGAGCTGGAGCATTGAACTGCTCACCAGGAGGACCAACATAGGCAGGGTCCATAATATGTCCGAACAAGGCAACCTCCCTTTCCGGTGCCTGACCCTGCCTGGCAAAAGTAGTACAAGTGGTGTAGATCCTGGTGTTCATCGGGGTCTGCTTGAAGGTAAAAGATGCAATCACTGGAAGATCAGGATGCAAGTGATTGAGCAGCAGTTGAGTAAACTGAGGATACACAGCCCATTTATCCTTAGTATCCAAAGCATTGTCGATGAAACCCCTGAAGATATAACTCGGAAAGTTATAGGGTTTGTTGTAGATCAGTGCGAGAATGGCAGATGCAGTCGAGTAGCTCATCCCTTCCAGACCTGCCCTGCGACTGGATAAACACACAATGACTATGTGAGCCAGATACCGCCAGACCTTTGTCATGTAGGTCTTCTTGTACTGGTCAACTGGAATTTCCTGGTATCCAATCGAGCGCATCCCTTGAGCAATAGCAGCAGCAGCAAACTGAGTAACCATATCCGAGTTGTCTCCGAACTCGAAGAAATCCCGAATAAGTTGCTCAGAAAAAATAACCTGACACCCACAAACAGTGGAAATAAGACGAGTATCAGGTTCGTCTTTGTTGACGACAGCGTTGTCCCAAAACTCGGTAATATGATTTCTCAAAATCCGAGTATCAGCAGTGATAGCTTTGTAGATTCTGGAGCGGCGAAGAAAAGCTATCATCGGTCGATACGGTCTCGAAGTCTCAACCGTAGTGTTCATAAATGCCACGATATTGTGTCGCGGCTCCCAGAAATATTTGGTAACATCAACCTCGGCGGGTTGAGCAGCGGGATGTTCAGCCATTACTGCAGAAATAGGAATAATACGACAAAGCTTGAACTGCGTTAGCGTTAGTATCAAAATAATAAACTGCATTTTGTTTCACAGAAGTGTCTGCGACACAACAGTTGTGTCGCACAGGGACAATACGACACAAGGATTGTGCCGTAGAAAGGCACTACGACACAAGGCTTGTGTCGCATGACACATGTCACACGGACAGAATTTTCCCTGCATTTAGCATTATTTGAGAAATTAATCTCAGATGCGACATAGATCTTGTGTCGTATGTTGTGTCGTATAGAGAGATGCGACACAAGTAATGTGTCGTATGTTGTGTCGTATATAAATACGACATAAGCATATGAGATCTATGCGACACAACGACTGTGTCGCAAATTATGTCGCATTGATGAACACCAAACCAACCCAGATTAGATTTTTATGAAATTTGGGGTTTTCGAAAACTAAGCATACCCTAGGGTTCGTAAACAGTAGGGGAGCAACAATATACATCTATCTAACCCTAGAAACCCCTAAACCTTAATTAATTTTGATTTTAAACTCGAACCCTAAAAACCGAACGGGTAGGATCAAAAATACAACAAATTAGACGGTGAAAAAGCGAGATAATTATACCTAAAGATGCGCAAAGAGATGAGGAACACGAATCGAGCAATGAATCGCAGTGAAAGTTCCGCGAAAAAATGAATCCGAACGAAACTGGATTGTGTCGCAAAATCGCCTATGTGTCGTATTGTTTGTGTCGTGAAAATTTTTGAAAACGTAAATGATTATGTCGCATGTTGTGAATGGTTAACCCCAACATGCATACGACATAATATACGACACAACGGTTGTGTCGTATAGATGAGATACGACACAATGAACGACACAATTCTTGTGTCGTATAAAGGGAATACGACACAATGCTTGTGTCGCACAGAAAGCAAGGCAGATTTTAACGACATCACATTTGATTTCGATTTAAGGATTTTCGCAATGAAGATGATTAGTGACTTAAATAAAACTGAAAATAAATAAAATAAAACAATAAAACTAAACATAAACAAAAGAATTAGGCACAAGGTCAACTAAAAGTGTAAAGCCAATAAGAATTTTTGGTGACGGAGTTGAGAATTCTGACTAGGGATCATATCGACATAACATGCAATTATTAGGAATAATAAGAGATATTTCGATCATCAGTATATTTGTCCTCTTTAAATTTACTTGTCATGTTAGAAACAGTTTTTATAAAAATTATTTCAAAACGATTATTAGTATGATTGTCCACTTTAAGCGTGTTATACGCACTTCTAGGAACTAAAATTTTATTATTCGCATGCATATTTCTCTGTGGTCACCACCATAGATATACATCTTAACTCAAGACATAGACCATGTTTCCATTTTACAGAGAGAATATTAGAATATCAAATTTAAGAATCAAGTCAGCGGTGACAGGTCTGTACTTGCGTACAACAGAGCGACATAGCTTGATTCAGGTTTAAGCAAAACCAGACTTGGTCAAACCATTATGGCGACCTTGTAAGGTATCTCAATTTTAAAGACTTTGCAAGTACTTTGACTTGTGTTTGCTTAATTTTAAGTATATATAAACGGAAACCAGGTCTATACTTACGTATAACAGAGGAGACTGTCAATATATACCCCCAAATGATATCAAATAAACTTCTTTCAACGAACACATGTCTAGTATAAGTAAGAAATTAAGACACTTGTCATACATCTAATGATGTTGTACCATTTGAAATAGACAATTAATTGTTAAGCTTCTTAAACAGTTTCAAGAAGTTTAGTATAACAAGCCTACTAATATATCGTAAGATGAAGACAATGTTTATAGAAACTGTTTTCAGCACGTCAGATAAATCTACTGACACATCCAAGATAAATCTTAAAATTTCACTTAATGTAAGTTACCCGATGTACTATCATATCCCTAGTTGTTTACAGACACAACTTCAACGTCTATTTAAAATGTAGCAACGTTGCATTTCTTTAATACTAAAGAGTATAAAGAGTGTCTATT
This sequence comes from Pseudognaphalium luteoalbum, assembly GCA_963422505.1. NCBI lineage: Eukaryota > Viridiplantae > Streptophyta > Magnoliopsida > Asterales > Asteraceae > Pseudognaphalium > Pseudognaphalium luteoalbum. Next base: position 59,421,504 of record OY730193.1, on the reverse strand, counting down.
GCAAAATTTATTTATTTATTATTTTTTTTTTAAGAGAAAGCAAATAAACTGTACAAAAAATCAAGTCACAAATCACTTCTTGAGATCAAGAGAAATTATCCCTATCATGTCTACAAGTTCGTCGAAACGAGCACGCGAAAAAGCTTTTGTGAATAAGTCCGCCTTTTGCATAAGGGTATCTACATGAATGAGGTCAATTAAGTGTTTCTCATAGCAATCTCGTATGAAGTGAAACCTAATCTCTATATGTTTGGTCTTAGAGTGTTGAACGGGATTGCGAATAATAGATATAGCAGCAGTATTATCAATATGAATAGGAGTCAAGGTAAGAAGTAACCCATAATCACGCAATTGATGTTGAATCCACAGAATCTGGGAACAACAGCTTGCAGCAGCAATGTATTCAGCTTCCGCTGTTGAGGTGGAGACAGTGGTTTGCTTTTTACACTGCCAAGACACCAATTGAGAACCGAGATATTGGCACCCTCCTGTAGTTGACTTTTTATCCGAATTGCAGCCGCCATAATCAGAATCAGAATAGGCAGTGAGAGAGAAATCTTTCTCATTTGAGTACCATAGACCAAGTGATGGTCTATATTTGAGGTAACCAAAAATTCGCTTCACAGCCTTCATGTGAGAAACCTTGGGCTTTGCTTGATACCTAGAACAGATAGACACATCAAACACAATATCTGGTCTGGAAGCAGTAAGATACATCAGCGATCCTATCATAGAACGATAATCTCGCTCCTTGCAGTCTTCTTCGTGTTCAGCTGGCCCGAGCTTGTGATCGGTTTCAATAGGAGTACCATATGGTTTACAGTCATGGAGCTCGTACCGAGTCAACATGTCATTGACATATTTGGACTGATGAATGTAGAGACCTTGATCAGACTGTTCAACCTGGACACCGAGAAAAAATTTAAGCTCTCCCATGGCACTCATCTCAAACTCGGACTTCATGATCTTCTCAAAATCTCTGCACAAAGAATCATTTGTTGAACCAAAAATAATGTCATCCACGTAAACCTGTACCAGTAACAAATCCTTTCCAGCCCTTTTTATGAAGAGAGTGCTATCAATTTGGCCTCGTGAAAAACCATTTTTCGTTAGATGATTTGCCAACCTCGCGTACCAAGCTCTAGGAGCTTGATGAAGACCATATAAAGCTTTGCCTAACTTGCAAACATAATCAGGATGATTTGGATCTTCAAAACCAGGAGGTTGCATGACATACACATCCTTCAGAACCTCTCCATACAGAAATGCGCTCTTGACATCGAGTTGATAAACCCGAAAACCTTTAAATGTCGCATAAGCCAGAAAGATGCGAATGGATTCCAATCTTGCAACTGGAGCAAACACATCATCATAGTCCAAACCCTCGATCTGAGTAAAACCTTGAACCACCAACCGTGCCTTATTCCGAATGACTACGCCTCTGTCATCCTTTTTCACACGATATACCCAGCGAGTTCCAATTGGATCGACATCTTTAGGTAAAGGAACTAAACTCCAGACGTCAAGCTTTTTGAATTGATTTAATTCTTCCTGCATAGCCTCAACCCAGTATGGGTCTTTCAAAGCTTCGCTTATCTTCTTCGGTTCATGTTGAGATAAGAAGCATTCCTCTAGATCTTCTTCAACAAAGGCAAAAGAGGCAGATGAAGATTCTTCACGGACCTCATTAGCAGCTAGTTGCCTCCTTGTTACAACTCCCTGTTGAATCTCACCGATGATATTTTCAGTGGGGTGAGAAGAATGAATTCTAAGTTGAGAGATCTGATCAGGCACAATGATCGGGTCCAAGTTTGAAAGAACACCTTCTGAGTTTTCAATTGTAACTGAGCTATCAGTGACAATGTTCTCGGTTTCAAGTGGAAAGAGAATGTCGGTTTCAGTTTGAGGATTAGATTCAGAAGCGGCATGATCACCATCGGAGAAATTATTATCATTGACAATATTCTCATGAGGTACTACTCTAGACTTGGAGACTGAGTCAGAAGAAAGATCCAAGCCATGAAGTAAAGATACCACCTGATCTTCTTCACTAATTTTGGGAAGATTGAATGAGTCCACCAACGAATCATACTCAAACAAGGACTCAGGTCCCTTGCCTTTTGGAGAATCAGTATATTTCATAAACCTTACTTCAAAATGTTCCTCTATTCTCCCACTAGATTTGTTGAAAACTCTTTTATTTGGCGAGTTCACAGAGTATCCCAAAAATAGACCATCGACCGCCTTTTCATCAAATTTGCCTACAGAGTCCTTGGTAATTAAGATAGTGCAAGGACACCCGAAAGGCTCAAGAAACTTCAAGTTTGGTTTGCGATTATTCAGCAATTCATAACATGTTTTGTTTCGCTTTTTAACCATGGAGACCCGATTTAACACATAGCAGGCAGTGTTAACAGCTTCTGCCCAAAATGTAGTAGGCAGATGCGCGTCAGACAACATGGTTCTTGCTGTCTCAATAATTGTCCTATTCTTTCGTTCGGCTACTCCATTTTGCTGAGGAGTACGAGCAGCACTAAACTGATGAAAGATTCCCTTTCGAAGACAATACATTTCCATGGTTCTGTTCTTGAATTCTGTTCAATTATCGCTGCGAAGTTTCTTGATTCTCAGATTACACAGATTTTCCAGTCTGTCGAACAAATAGGTTAAAGTATCAGGCGTTTCATCCTTTCCTGCCAAGAAATATACCCTGGAAAACCTTGAGTAATCATCAGTAACCACCAGACAGTATGATTTTCCACCAATACTTTTCTTATTCACAGGACCGAACAGGTCCATGTGAAGCAACTCCAACGGAGTTTCAATGGAGTTCACCAGCTTAGACTTATGGAACTTCTTGTGTTGTTTCCCTTTGAGACAGGAAACGCATTCATCATCTATTACAAATGACTTTTTAGGCACACCTAACACAAGATCATTATTAATGAGATAATTCATTCTTCGAAAATGAATATGTCCCATTCGTCTGTGCCAAAGCAGTGAATCTTTAGAAGATGCTTTTGATAGCAAACACGTATGCTCCTTGGTAACCACAGTTTGCATATCCAAAATGTACGAGTTACGTACACGGGGTGCTCTCAGTAACACCCATTCCTCGGGAATGACAAATCCCGGCTTCAAGATTAAGCATTCAACATCTGTAAATGCAGTAGTGAACTTCTTGTCGCAGACTTGAGAAACACTGATCAAATTGTGTTGCAGTTCCTCGACATAATTCACTTTATCAAAAGTTACTTGCCCGTTAGAAAGAGTACCCTGACCAGTTATGTTACCACCTGTATCTCCCGCAAAAGCAACATGTCCTCCGTGATATGGTTTAACATTTGACAGAAGAGACATGTCACCAGTCATGTGCCGTGAGCAGCCACTATCCACGTACCATTTGCTGCTTTGTACATGTCCTGACTGCTACAGCACAACATAGGGAAAATGTTAGGTAGAAATGGAGACCCAGGCCTTTACAGACTTGGGTACTCCAGAGACCTCATCAATAATAACTACATCAGCTAAAACTTTGTTTTTCAAGAGATCCGAAGTATTTTCTGATGCAGTATTACTTGATGATGAGACATTTGATGACTCTTTAGGTCTCCAAACTTTCACAGAAACAGTATTGATGTTAGGCTGTTTGACTGGTGGTTTACTGAGCCTAGCAGCATTGACTTTCGGGATAGAAGTTTGAGCAAGTGAACCCTTCTTTGAAAATGATTTAACAGTTGAATTTCTATAAGTAGACATTTTGGGAACACCTTTTGCAAACTTCTTTCTTAAAAGCAATGGGCATTGATTAATCAGGTGACCTTGTTTCTTGCAGTAGAAACATGATCGTCTTTCCTTAAAGGTTTGGTCATTATAGCCTAGAAATTGAGGTGAAATAGACAACTTATGTGAGCATGTGGAAGTGGATGTCTCAGAATGTGAAACAGAAGATTTAACAGAATTCTTGATTGATTTGTCATTAGTATTCTTTAAACCTTTGCCTTTAAGTTCAGCCTGAGTCTTAGCATTTCTTTGAAAACTTTCATCAGTTAACCCAGAATTAATAGTGTGATGTTCGGGCTTAATATTTTTCGTTTCACATTGAGACACACACTTACAAGGAATATCCTCAATCTCAACCTCTTCTTCAATAGTTTGTAAGGGAGCAGGCTGAAAACTACCAAAGGGGGTGAACTTGACAGTTCCTGAGGATGCAAACTTAACAGGCTCAAAAGGCTTCACTGGTTTAGCCTTGATTATTTTAGTTTTCTTTCTATCATGTCTGACCTCTATGTCAGCTTGATAAAATTCAGGCAGCTTAACAGCAGGCAAACTAACAGATTCAACTACAGGCATCTCTACTTGCTTAACAACAGGTTCATTAACTGGCAGTTCAACAGGCTTTGTATCTACTAAAGTAGTGGGCACAAAATCTTTAATTTCATCCTTAGACGGTCTACACAAACTTACATCTTTAATTTCATCCTTAGACGGTCTACACAAACTTACATCTAAAGACGGAGGCGGTTGATTATGATAACCCAAACCGGACTTGTCTTTGGCATTGGACCTACCCGTCTGCAGAATCTCGGTAAAGACCATGGATGAAGTGTTGATATTCTTGAGTTTTCGTTTGTAATCAACTACTTCGGCTTGGGAGGCAGCCAATTCCTTTTTTAAATGAGCAATCATCTTTAAGTAACTGTCAATTTCATCTTGATTACTGAAAATAAGAGCTTTTAGCTCCTTTTTATCTTCTATAAATTGATTAATGTTACTTTCAAAATGTTTCTCATTATTTTTCAAAACTTTGTTTGCCTCCATCAAGTTCAAGATATCAGACTTCAAGTTGTTATTATGTTCCATAAGCCCATTTACTTTACCAGTTAAACTAATACAAGAATCACAAGAAAATGATGCAAATTTTACCTCATTGTTGATGGCCATGAAGCATTGCTCTTGAGCCTCATGAGCAGAGAAATCATAAGCATCACCATCTTCAATCAATAATGCAGCCTTAGCAGTAGTATTCTCAATCTGTTTTGGAGCAACAGATGGCTTTGTGAAACCAGTGGCAGGCTGTCGACCTTTCTCACATTCTCGGGCAAAGTGTCCAAGATTCTGACACTTATAGCACTTGACTTTGCTTTTGTCGAATCCCATAGATGTTCGGTCAGCAGCATCTTCAAGAGATCTCTTTCCAGTTCTTCTTAGATAGTTCTTGGCTCTGCGAGTAAGCATAGCCATATTCCATCTAATGTCTATTCTTTCTAACTCATCTGGATCAACCTGATTGAAATCTTCATCAGTCAGTTCTAAGGTACTTACTCTCTTAGAGAGAAAGTCTTCATAAGATGACAGAAAAGCAGTGAACATTGCAGCATGTTCATCTGTTGCAGCTGAAGAAGGAACAGACGATGATGAACAAGGTTTACTTGAAGAAGCAGTATAAGTGGGGAGGGCTGAAAAAGTTCCTACAGCAGGATTACTATAAGAAGAAGATCTCTGAGAATTAGCCTCAGATGAGATGAAAGCAATTCCACTATTACTTGATTCTGATGTACGAGTAGTAGATCTTGTTTCCTTCTTTTGAATATCCAAAGCACCAGCTTCAAGCTTACCAACAAGATCATCTAAAGACAATTGCATTGTCTTAGGAACATTTTCCAACAGCAGAACTCGCGTTTCCCAACTTGGAGGAAGAGCAGCTAAAGCCTTTTTGTTAATCTCAGAATTTTTTAGATTATATCCTCCAGCTTGTAGTTTGTTTACTGTACGTGTAAATCTACAAAGCATGTCTCTGACAGTCTCATTCTTCTGGATATAGAAATAATCAAACTGAGTTTTGACTAATTCCAGTTTGCTCTCGATGAACTCTGAATTGTCACTAAATCTCTTCTCAATTGCAATCCAAAGATCATAAGCGATTGTTTGTGGAAACATATCAAGAACGTCAGTTGGGAGTGACATAGTAATAGCAGAATGAGTCTTGCGTTCAATTTCCCATGCTTTTCGTTCTTCGGGAGTGTATGAACGAATAGGTTTGGGTGGAGGAACTCCCATGTGTTCTCCAAGAGCAACAGGTGCAACATATCTTTCAAGAAGAGCCAATTCCATGACAGGATCAGTGAATAAAACAAAAGATATAAAACGTTGTTTCCAGGCTCGATATTCCATCCCTGGTGCAAAATAAGGAGGTTTATTTGCACTACCGATTGTAGCATTATGTTGTAGAACTGCATCAACACTTTGAAGAGACATGTTGAAAATCTGCAAGAAAAGTTAGTAGGTATCCAACAAACAAGCTGAATTTTTGTCTAAGTCTTGAAAAATGCGACACAATGGTTGTGTCGCAGAAGATCAATACGACACAGATGCTGTGTCGCAGAACTTAATCCGACAGAAGACAAAAATGCGACACAACTATAATGTCGTAGGTTATGTCGCAACTTGTGTCGCAGACCAGTTAAGGTCATAAGAGATTATGTTGTAAGCTTATGTCGCACGTTATGTCGCACTATATGTCGCAGACAAGTTAATGTCGTATGGTTGTGTCGTATGAACAGTGGATACGACACAGTACTTGTGTCGCAAAATCACGCGTGCAGACAGCCTAGAGCCCACAAAAATTTCAATTTTCAACACAAATTATAAACTAATAGACCCTGTTTCCTATCACCCCCTAATCAGTCACAAAACCCCAATATTTTAAGGAAACACAAGACTAACTTTTGACCAACTAAAATTCAAAGTTTGACTAACACAAAACTTTGAATATTAATAACCAAACTATGCAAAATGGAAGCCTTTTTGACCAAGAACACCAAGAACACAAAAAAAATAATGACTAGTTACACTAAAATCTTGCATAAACTAACTCGAAACCACAACTCAAGAGTATGTGGCTCTGATACCAATTGTAGGTGCCATATATACGGACCAAATCGAGTAGTTTGCTTGTATGTAAATGCGGAAATCAAACACAACACGATATGCAAGATTCAAGCTAGTAGATGACCACAACACAAAGATGTATGTATATATATAATATCAATAAGTAACTACATACACTTTGATAAGTCACACAAAGAACAAAATAACACTACAAAGACGTTTTTCTTTCTGAGCAGTAGTGTTATGTGTGTGAGGTGTGTTTTTAAAATACAGGCTGATGAGCACTATATATAGTCTGATCCAGACATTCTGCGACACAAGCCTTGTGTCGCATAGAATGCTTCTGCGACACAATCATTGTGTCGCATACAGAGACTCTGCGACACAATTCTTGTGTCGCAAGTAAAGACACTGCGACACAATGCTTGTGTCGCAAGACCACAAAATTGTAATTAACCGAAATCTAAGGACTGTTTAATACATAATTACAATATCGACATTAAAACAGACTGAGACCAACTGACAGACACATTTAGATGTACCAACACCTCGGCGTCAAGCCATAATAGGTTGTTTATCTTTCAACTAGATAAGTATTGGAAGTTTGCGTATTGCTCCGATCAGAATTACGATAACCTAGTTCCTAGTGACATGCCAATGGGAAATTTAGTTGGTAGGGTTCTAGAGTTTACACCTGATAGTTTAAATCATTACATTTAGCATTGTTCTTGTTTAATTTGTCATCCCGAAACATTATTTATCAAAATCTCAGCAATCACATGTTTATATTTACCTATTTTCCTGCACTTTAATTTCCTATTCTGCATTTTAATTACATGCCTTTAGTTTAAAACCCCCAAACCTACCTACTTTGTTCCATCCTAAATATTTCCTTACCGAAAACACCAGCTTTAATCACCCACACGTTTGGATTCATAGAACGATCTTAGGTCATACTTACCGCTTGCTAACCAGAGTAGGTAGTACATAATATTTAAGCAAAGCTAAATATAAATTTTAAAACCCCTGCTGCGCCTGCACCACCATCAGAAAACACAACGACACTGAACCGACAGTTGCGGGTGCAACAAATTTTCTGAGCTGCAAACCGCTAAATTTCAAGGGCACAGAAGGTGCCATCGGTCTAATCAGGTGGATCGAAAGGATCGAATCTGTCTTCGGTTTGTGCAACTGCACAGAAGACAGCAAGGTCAAATTCGCTGCTTACACCTTTCAAGAAGGTGCACTCACATGGTGGAATACTCATGCCAGTTCTGTGGGCATTGTTGTAGCAAACTAACTCCCCTGGGCAGACCTGAAGAAAATGCTAAGGGACGAATATTGGCCCACCGAGGAACTCCACCGGTTGGAGGAAGAATTATGGCATTTAACTGTTCAAGGCAATGATATCGCTGGTTACACCACCAAATTCTAGCAACTCGCCCTTCTATGTCTGGGTTTGGTAGACAGGGACGAAAAATGCATCAAGAAATACATCCGCGGCCTCCCAGTGAACATCCAGGGAATTGTCGCCTCATCCAAGCCAACCACCATCCAAAGTGCTATCCGGCTTGTACATGAACTCATGGCGATGATTGTCAGCCGTGAAGCATCCACCACCCCTTCCAACAACAAACGCAAACCTACTGAACACCACGACCAAACAAACAAGAAACCCAATCCCATCCAAGTTTACACCTCCAACACTGAACCCAAACGCGGGTATACGGGGAACAAACCTTATTGTTCCAAGTGTAACCGCCACCACGAGGGTCAATGCAATACCCCTTGCAACAACTGTAGGAGACACAGGCACTCGACCAAAGATTGCCGAGCTCCCAAATCCAACAACAATACCTCCAACAACAACAACACCAGGCCACCTAGAGCCTGCTTCGAATGTGAGAACACCGGGCACTTCAGGAATGAATGCCCAAAGCTGAACAACAACAACAACAACAACAACAACAACAACAACAACAAAACAACAACAACAACAACAACAACGCTAGAGGTAGAGCCTTCGTACTCAACTCTGGGGACGCCCGCGAAGACTTAAATGTGGTCTCGGGTATGTTCCTCCTCAACAACTTAACTGCTTCTATTCTATTTGATACTAGTGCCGATAGAAGCTTTATTTCTGATGAATTTTACCCATTGATTGACATCACCCCTGTTGCTCTAGATGTTAAGTACACTGTAGAACTAGCGAACGGTAAACTCATGGAAACCGATAGTGTGATACCTAATTGCACTTTAAACCTAGCCAACGAAACCCTTTCAATCGATCTTATGACCGTTGAAATTGGAAGTTTCAACGTCATCATAGGAATGGACAGGTTGTCCAGACACCGAGCCGAAATAGTTTGTTACGATAAGATCGTTCGCATCCCTCTCGCCGCTGGTAGAACTTTGATCATACAAGGGGAGACTAAACATCATCTCTTTTTTGAAAACCCGAAAATTTCTAAGAAAAGGGTATCCGGCAATCCTCGCACATATCATGGAGAAAAAGTCGGAGGAGAAGCGACTTGAGGATGTGCCCATCGTTTGAGACTTTCCAGAAGTCTTTCCCAAAGAACTGCCTGGTCTGCCACCGCCAAGACAGGTCGAGTTCTCAATCGATCTCGTGCCAGGTGTTGCACCCGTGGCTCGAGCACCATACCGATTAGCCCCATCCGAACTTCAGGAGCTGTCCACACAGTTACAGGAACTCCTGGATAGAGGATTCATTCGACCGAGTTCTTCACCTTGGGGAGCTCCGGTCTTATTCGTGAAAAAGAAAGACGGTTCTTTCTTAATGTGCATCGACTACCGAGAGTTGAACAAATTGACCGTCAAGAACCGATATCCATTCCCTCGCATCGATGACCTATTTGACCAACTACAAGGGTCAAGTATTTATTCAAAGATCGATCTTCGGTCAGGTCATCATCAACATCGAGTTGGCGACACTGATATCCCGAAAACTGCTTTCCGAACTCGTTACGGGCATTATGAATTTCAGGTGATGCCCTTCGGTTTAACAAATGCACCGGCTGTATTCATGGATCTTATGAATCGGGTGTGCAAACCTTACCTCGATAAGTTTGTCATTGTCTTCATCGACGACATTCTCATATACTCGCGAAACGAACAAGAACACGCGCAACACCTCAAAACTGTCCTAGAACTACTCAGACACGAGGAGTTATATGCCAAATTCTCCAAGTGTGAGTTCTGGATACAATCCGTTTAATTCCTTGGACATGTTGTTAATAGTCAAGGAATCCATGTCGATCCATCGAAAATCGAGGCTATCAAGTGCTGGAAAGCACCAATATCTCCAACCGAAGTACGCCAATTTTTGGGTCTTGCTGGGTACTATCGGCGATTCATTGAAAATTTCTCGAAAATAGCCCAACCACTCACAACCCTGACTCAGAAAGACAAAAAGTTCGATTGGACTGATAAACAAGATTCGACATTTCAACTTCTGAACCAAAAGCTTTGCAGTGCTCCGATTCTATCCTTACCCGAAGGCACGATGACTTCGTGGTATACTGCGATGCTTCTCATCAAGGTCTCGGTTGCGTGCTGATGCAACGAGATAAAGTTATTGCTTATGCTTCATGACAGCTCAAAATTCATGAAAAGAACTACACCACCCACGATCTCGAGCTAGGAGCTGTCGTCTTTGCCCTCAAAATCTGGAACATTACCTCTATGGCACTAAGTGCACAATCTTTACCGACCACAAAAGTCTCCAACATATATTCGATCAGAAGGATCTCAACATGAGACAACGCCGGTGGGTCGAATTGCTCACCGACTACGATTGTGAGATCAAATACCATCCGGGTAAGGCAAATGTTGTTGCCGATGCCCTCAGTCGAAAAGAATGAACGAAACCACTTCGAGTCCGAGCCCTCAGTATGACAATTTACAATGATCTAAACATTCAGATTCTCACTGCTCAACTCGAAGCTCTGAAAGCCGATAACACAAAAGACGAAGCCTTACGAGGCATGGATAAACAATTTGAAATCAAACCTAACAGAGTTAGGTACCTCTCTAACCAAATCTGGTTGCCCGGTTTTGGGAACCTGCGAGACTTGGTGATGGATAAAGCTCACAAGTCTAAATACTCTATCCACCCGAGATCCGACAAAATGTATCACAACATCAAAGAGTTCTATTGGTGGCCAAACATGAAAGCTGAAATCGCCACATACGTCAGCAGGTGCCTTACTTGCTCAAAAGTCAAAGCCGAATATCAAAAACCTTCTGGTTTACTCCAACAACCCAATATTCCTGAATGGAAATGGGAACAAATTGCCATGGATTTCATATCCAAACTACCCAAGTCATCGAGCGGTTGCGATACCATTTGGGTGATCGTCGATCGTCTCACGAAATCTGCTCAATTCCTGGAAATCAAGGAAACCGACAAAATGGAACGCCTCACACAAATCTACATCAAAGAGGTTGTTTCTCGATACGGAGTTCCAATCTCAATTATCTTCGATAGGGATAGTCGTTTCACATCTCACTTTTGGCAATCACTTCAAAAATCATTGGGTATCCATCTCGATATGAGTACCGCATATCACCCTCAAACCGACGGCCAAAGTAAACGAACAATTCAAACACTGGAAGACATGCTACGAGCCTGCATAGTTGACTTCGGTGTAAACTGGGAAAAACATCTACCATTGTGTGAGTTTTCGTACAACAACAGCTATCACACCAGCATTAAGGCTGCACCTTTTGAGGCACTGTACGGTAAACGCGAGAAGTTAAATCCCAGATACATTGGACCATTCGAGATCCTCGAGAGGATTGGTTCAGTGGCATATCGATTGCAGTTGCCACTCGAACTCAGCAGCGTGCATCCCACTTTTCACATTTCTAACTTGAAGAAATGCCTGTCTGATGAGACACTCATTATTCCACTCGACGAGATTCGTGTCGATGACAAACTTCACTTCGTTGAAGAACCCGCTGAAATCATGGACCGTGAGGTCAAACAACTCAAACAAAGACGTATTCCCATTGTCAAAGTCAGGTGGAATTTGCGGCGTGGGCCGGAATTCACCTGGGAACGGGAGGACCAAATGCGACTCAAGTATCCTCAGTTATTTGCTGATGCTACTTCAAACACGACTTCAAATTAAATTTCAGGACGAAATTCTCCTAACAGGAGAGAATGTGACACCCACCAAATTAGGACTAGTGATTAGTGCCTAATCAATTGTTAATACATGTAATTAGTTTTGTATTAGGGTAATTAATGTATCGAAATATATATTGATGAATATATACAATTATGCGATTTGATTAAATCGTACGAGTTTCAAATCGAATGCAATTCGATTCAATTAATACGGACGTTGGTGAACAATTTTATTAAATAATAAGACATTATTTAATAACCCTATTTTATCCAAAATATTATTTAGATGATATTTCAACTCAAATTCGTATCGTATTAACAACATTTACGCGATTTAAATAATAAACTCACGAACAAAACGAAACAAGTTAAGTTATATTTTATAACTCAATTATTAAATATTTGATGAAATACTTCAATTAAAATATCGAATAAATATTCGTATTTCAAAACCTATAATTAAATGTACGAAAAATTATTTAAACGACCGGGAAAACGAACACCACACGGAGCGCAAACGCGGGGGTTAAAATTTGGAGATTTCCTCCCTATCCCCCCCAAAAAAAAATCTGCCAAAAACCACTTTCCCCCTTCTCATGTTTTTCACTTTCTTTTCTCTCTCTCTCTTTTACTTCCATCTCCACCACCATCACAAACCATCACCTTAATTCTCAAAATAACACCACAAAACGACCTCCAATCTCGAAGCTCCTTTAGCGAAAAACGATCACCTCGTCTCGATCTACATTTCCATCTTTTCGGATTTCTCCGGCGCTAAGTTTGTAAGTTTCAAAAAAAAAAACCCGAAACACTCCGATTTTCATTATTTTTACTTGTTTATGGGTTATTTAAGCTCATAATGTCCAAATATGGGTTGGGTAAAAGTTTCAAGTCAAACGGAGGCCGAAAAACACCTTTTCGGCTCATTTTCTAGCCAACAGCGCGTTATGTCGCAGAGGCTCCAGGCCACCTGCGACATAAGCTTTTATGTCGCTAAATCAGGCCTTATGTCGCATATAGCGACAAAAGCCACTATGTCGCTCTAATCACGGATGTCGCATATAGCGACACAAATGGTTATGTCGCATAAATTACGGACGTCGCATATAGTGACACAAAACACTATGTCGCAAAACTCATTCCCGCCGCATATAGCGACACAACGCCTTACGTCGCATTAAATTGCGGATGTCGCACTTAGCGACACAAGCCCTTATGTCGCAAACATGATCTGCGACACAATAGACTATGTCGCACTTAGCGACACAAAGCCGTATGTCGTACGCTATGTCGCATTAAACAGAACCAAGAAAACATAAATTTTACTAAGTGTCGAGACCTAAAATTTTATCACTCGATTTCACCCAAATTCAAGTCCAGATGCGTTTTTCACCAAAGCAATTTAGTAGAAATAAAAATTTTTCATCTCGACCCCAACCAGGGGCCAGCCCCTTGGACCCCGCCAGGGGTTGCCACCCCTGGGACCCCGCTAACCAGGGGCGCTACCCCCGGACCCCCGTCACTTAAAGTTTACAAATACTTTTTAAGTATAACACCTTTCTAAAATCAAAATAATAACGTGAGATTATTATTGCAAACAAATCACCAACGGGCCGTACACATTTTCAAAACTCAAGTTAATCAACCAAATCGTAGTCATTTGGACATTCTAGTTGAACAAGCAACTACAAAGGTAGTTGTAACACCCGCCAAATTAGGGCTAGTCATTAGGTCCTAATCGTTTTTGTAATATATATAATTAGTACTGTGTTAGGCTAATTTGTGTATCAAATAATATATATTGTTATATATATACAGTTGCGCGATTCGGTTAAATCAAGCACGTTCCAAATCGAATGTAATTCGGTTCAAGTAAATACGGACATTGGTGATCAATTTTATTAAATAGTATAAAATTATTTAATAACGATATCATACCCAAAAATATTATTTTGATAATATTTCAATTTCATTTCGTATCGTATAATAAACATCTACATGACTTAAACATTTAACACACAAGCAAACGAAACCATTTAAGTTTATTAAGTATTTGGCAAAATACTTCAACAAAAATATTGAATAAATCTCCCTATTTTGAAACTTGTAATTAAACGTATGAAAATAACTATTTAACGCAAAATGATCGAAAAAAACGAACGCAGCGCGGAGCGCGTACGCGGGAGAACGAAAAACTGGTGAAGTCCACACTCGGTGGACCCCACCAGCCGCCCCCCCTCTCTTCCCCCTCCTTTTCTTCCTTTATTCATTTCTTCTTTCTCACTGACACATTTCTTCTTCTTTTCTTTTCTGTCTAAACCAAACCACACCACCATCCCTTAAATCTTACTAATAACACCACCAAACGACCTCGATCTTCATCACTCGTTTGGAGAAAAAGAACCACCTCGCAACGATCTACGTTTCTATCCTTCCGAATCCTCCACGCAATGATTTGTAAGTTTCCGACAAAACCTGAAAACTCTCGATTTCAAGTATTTTTAGGTTCTAGTTGTTTCTTTAAGCTTAGAATGTCCCTATAAGGGTTGGGTAAAAGGATCAGACCAAACGGAAACCCGAAAACTCATTTTTGGCTCAAATTTTCGTCAACAGCTTTAAGTGTCGCAACGAAGGTGCAGTATAGCGTCACTTCATGAGTCACTTAAGTGACGCATTGAGTGTCGCTAAAAGCCCTAATCATGCGTCACTTGCATAAGTGCCGCATAAAACCTTTTTTTCCCGACACTTACCTCCGTCACTTGTTTAGTGACGCCTAGAAGCCTTAACCGACACTTATACCCGACACTAATGGAGTGTCGCCACCTTATGCGTCACTTACCTAAGTGACGCCCTAAACTCAGAATTTCCAATTTTATGTGACACTTCCTAAGTGTCGCCCAAGCTACTAAGTGATGCCTCAATATGCGTCACTTCCATAAGTGACGCCATAAGTGACACCCTTACCCAGACTCTGCTATTTCATGCGTCACTTCCTAAGTGACGCCTAAGACCCTAAGTATCACTATAAGTGTCGCATGAAACAGAACCCCAATTTTTACTAAGTGTCGAGACCTAAAATTTTATCACTTGATTTTACCCAAATTCAAATCATAGATGCGTTTTTCTCTATAACAATATGGTGGAAATAAAAAGTTTTTCGAGCTGACCTGGCATCTTGTCCCCAGCCAGGGGCCAGCCCCTTGGACCCCGCCAGGGGTTGCCACCCCTGAGACCCCGCTAACCAGGGGCGCTGCCCCCGGACCCCGGTCACCCTAAAGTTTGTAAATACTTTTAAGTATAACACTTTGACATAATAATAATATTATTGCAAATAATCACCAACGGGCCGTACACGTTTTCAAAACTCGAACTAACCAATCAAATCAAATCATTGGACATAACTAGTTGGATGAACAACTAGCATAGCTTATCTTTTAAGATAGCTACTTATTTTATTCAACCTTGCGCGTTATAAACGCCCGACAGGTTACAGTCTTCGGACACGCCATGTTACTTCACCACATTTGCTTCATTGCAACTCTTCAGGCTCAGGTGAGTCTCATAGCCCCGACTTTTTACTGTTTTTACTCCCGGGGTGGGAATACATGCTCTAACTGTTTTACACGTGAACACGAGTACAAAACTCGCTATATTCTGCATGAGCTTTTTTCTAATCATTTTAAGTCCTCTACGATCATAGTTCTAGTAATACTTTATGTAGCGCGAATGTTAGTGTATGGTACCATATAGGACTGACCATCCTCGTCCGGGTCAGCAAGCACTGACTGGTTAAACGGATGTATTAACTTTTGTTCATACGAGTGTGGATTAGACACTCGCCCGGAGGCACCCACGATCAGGCACTTTGTTGTGATCCTGACACCCACGTTAAGCACAGACTATGACCTCATGGCAGACGTATACATTATTTGATTCATTTCAAACAATCATTACTAAATCTTGTGGTTCACACTTACTTTATTACTACGCAAACCTGTGAGCTCACCAGATTTTAGCTGACTTTTTAGTATGTATTCTCAAGTACACAGCAGTAGTAGGACTGCTCAGGATTAGCTAGCTCGAGTCGCATGCAGATCTCAGGAGATTCATATGCATTTCTACATTTTGTAAAATAGATATGCCTTAGAATCTCTTACATTTTGGCTCACGAGCTTTTGTTACTATTATAACATTGTAAAACTTTTGAATTATCAATGTAATGTTTAAAATGACGCATATAGAGTCGTTCCATATACCTTGTGTGTTTTGATTATTGATTAGTATCACCCTAAAGCTTGCTTCTGCTAAACAGTAAATTTGGGGGTGTTACAGATTGGTATCAGAGTCTAAGGTTATAGTGAACTAGGTTGCATTTAGTGGGCCTAGACTATGACCGTTAGGCAGTAATCCCAATTAAGTATGATTAGGTTCAGTGACTACATGATATTGGTTTAATTTAACATAGCCTGATCAACTATGTACAATTAAAAGAATATGATGTGGGATCTGTTAATGCATATCAGTTTGTCTGTTAGTTGGTCTATCAAGTTGTAAAGTGTCGATTAGTCGTTTAATTGAAATATAGATTTTGTACCTAGCGACACGTTTTGGTTTAGGCGACACTTGCCTAAGTGACGCATAGCGACACTTAGGTAAGTGACGCATGAAGGCGGCCACATGCGACACTTGCCAGTGACGCATGTCTGCCGATTTTATTTTAGTATAAATACAAACCTACGGGTTTTTGGCTAGGGTTGATGAAACCCTAGCACCATTTGTCGACTAAACTCAATTGTAATAAGTTCCAATACGTTATTGAAGCTAATAAACTCATTTACTTTGTTTAATCAATCATTTCGGTTTACGTTTATTAGTTATTTGTGTGATTGATTGTTTCCGCCACTCAATCGCTGTCGATCATCACTTAGATCCATCATAAGGGGCACTCACAACTGGTATCAGAGCCATTTAGGTGATTCGATTGGCACTTTGAAGATGTTTTGGATTGATTTTGGTTTCGTTCGTATAAAGAATCGAGAATATTCACGGATTTCAAGTTGATTAGGTGCTTTCCAGACGATTTTCATCATTTACTACAGGTTTCGTTCGTTAGGGTTTGAGGAATTTTCGTTAGGTTTACGAAAATTCGACTTTTAGGTTTCTTGGGACTTTACAACCGTTTCTGCGACACTCGTTGCGTCACTTGAACGTGTCACTTCGTGCGGCACTTCGTAAGTCCAAATTAGGGTTTTACCGACACTCTGGTGCGTCACTTTGGTGCGTCACTTAGAGCGTCATTTGGGGTTAATACGACACTTAACTTAAGTGTCGACTAGTTTAATCCACCGTCACTCACGTGTGTCACTTTAGCACGTCACTTGCTTGCCAAGCGTCACTTCTGCTAGTGACTCCTGTTTGATTTCTTGCGTCACTTCTGCTAGTGACGCCTGTTTGATTTCTTGTGTCACTTCCGCTAGTGACGCCTGTTTGATTTATTGCGTCACTCAAGTACGACACTTGAGTGCGTCACTTGCTAGATTGAGCGACACTTGCTTAAAGTGTCATCAGTCACTTTTTACGTCACTCGATAGCGTCACTTATTAAGTGCCGCTAGTCGTTGCGACACTTGAGTGCATCACTTACCAAGTGACGCCCTTGGTACTAATAAGTTTTCAAGTTCTTGTTTTTGAGCTAATTTTCAAGATATTCTTTAATGGCTGCTGCTGCTGATAAAGAAGATATTCGGGGAATCAGGGATATGATTAAACAAAATCATGATGTCGGTTCTAATAATAAACCTCCTCTGTTCACTGCTGATATGGATTACGCATATTGGCGTGACCGATTTGAACAATATGTAGATTTCCACTGTCCAGAGCTCTGGGGTCCACTCAGAGAAAGATATGAAGCTCCGGTAGCTGAGGGAGACTATCGTGGTATCCCTCCATCCAAAACTTATAAAGCTATGTCTCCTGAAGAGAAAAAGGAGTATGATATTGCAAGAAAGGCTCATTCGGCCATCTGTATGTGCCTCACTAAAGATGTCTTACGCCTCTTCAAAACTCATGACATAACATACGATCTTTGGAAGGCTATTGAGACGAGATGTGGTGGAAATCAGAAGTACAAGGAGGCTAAATTAGAACTAATCAAGAAACAGTATGATTTGTTTGATTCTCTTCCTAATGAAACAGCATCTAGCGTATTTACAAGATACTCACAGTTAGTTAGTGAGTTAACCGAGGGAGGTTACAATTTCCCTCAGATTGAGGTAAATAAGAAGCTGTTGGACGTTCTACCTAGTAGTTGGGACTTTAAAGTGCAATTTCTGAAAGAGAGCCAAGAGTTAGCAACAATGAACTTGGATGAGCTAATTGGCGTTCTTCAAGCTCATGCGATGGAGTTGAAGAAGAAGGAATGTAAATCGGTTGGTTTTGTTCAAGACCCGACATTATATGGAGGAAAAGTCAACACCGGGAAGACTTATGGTGGAATGGCTTTCGTTTCTGCTACAAGCTCTCCATTGCAGCCTTCATTGCAGCCTACTGGTGCTCATCATCCGGTGTATGCTTCTGGATCCTCACAAGGGTCACAACAGCAAGTTCAAATTTCCCCTGCTATTCAAGAACAGGCTGCTATCTATACAGCTTTTCTTAGCTCCTATAAGGATTTGGTTTCACAATCGAATTCTAAATTAGAACTTGCTAAAGAAGATTATGTTCAATTGGATGACGATGATCTTGAGCAAATGGATTTAAATTGGAATATTGCCATGATCTCAAGAAGAGTTCAAAAATTCTTGCAACGGACTGGGTGCAAGAGTTTGGAAGGAGATGGCAAAACCAGTTTTGGTTTTGACAAGAGCAAGGTTCGCTGTTATGATTGTCAGAATTTGGTACATTTTGCTAGAGAATGTGAAAAACCTAAAGTTCCTCCATCGGGTTTCACGAAGCCTGATGCTCCTAGAACTCCAGAGAAAGAAGAAGTAAAGCAAGCGACAGCTGATGCAAGGTTCGCTGACAAGTATCAACAGTGTCTTATGGCTCACATTTCTAATGAGGTAAGCAATGAACCAGAAGAGCCTTTGAACTGTATTTCATGCATTAAGTTAACTGCATCTTTAAAGTGCTTTCAAGAAGACAACGTAGACTTAAGAAAAAAGGTTAAAAACTTAATGAGTCCAATAAGTACTTAAAGGCCTATAAACAACTGTATGATAAGAAAATTGAGGCTTATAAACAGGACACTTAAAGGTATAAATCTAAGGTTTTTAGTCAACAGAATGCTATTAATAGCTATCTTGCTGAAATAGAACTTTTAAGAAAGGAACTCTCTGATTTGAAAGTTGAATATGACAACTATAAAAATAAGATTCTAGGTTCCTCTTCTTCTACAGTTGTCTTCAATGAAATCCTTAACAAGCAGAGGACAGATAATAAAACTAAGACAGGACTAGGTTATACAGTAGTCCCGCCTCCCACTAAATACTGTCCTATGCCTGTTAAGGAAGGCACCGAAGAGATTCCTGTTGACTATGCATTGTTATATGGGATCAAGTCAAAGGTGAATAATCAAAACAAACAGGCAAAGGAGAAAACCAAGCGGCCAGAGTATCCTTCACCTCAGTTTGTTAACTCTAAATGTGAATCTCCAGTTAGTATTGAGGAGATTGTTGAGATTGATGACATTACTGATCAGGAGTATCCTGAATTTAAGAAGGTTGAAGTAAAACCTGAAAAAGTGGTTTTAAAGGTTGAACCTGCAATTAAGGTTCAACCTAAAAAGGGAAAAGACAAGGTTTTAAATGCAAAACCTCAAACTTTACAGTTACCTGTAAAGATTTTGCAACATAAAGTTACACGTGAAAAGGGTTTTTGTGATAAACCTTCCACTTCAACCTCTCAACCAAAACAAGCAATTTCTAAGACATGCACGCAATGTTCATGTTCTAGAAATGTTTCCCCACCTCCTGTGGTAAGTCCTCAGCCTCAACCATTTGTTGAGACTCGTTCGTGCTTCTACTGTAAGAGACAAGGACATTTAATTCGTGAATGTCCTAAACTTTCTCATCAGCACTATAGGAGAGAAATGCCTAGGACATCAGTTTATAGAAATTCATTTTCAAAATCTCCACCTATGCGTTATTCAATCTCTCCCAAGCCTGCTGAGAAGCCAAGTAATGTTGGGCAAAAACCTTTGCCAAAACAAAAGCTCGACATTACTCCCAAACCAAATTCCGAACAATCTAAAGTTTGGAAACGAAAGGAGTCTATTAGTGACTCTTCCGTCATCAACAATAACACATTAGATGAAAATTCTGATTTGTTAAAAAATAAAATTCTATCCGATGTGATTATTGTTGATGACCTTGGTAGACCTAAGTCTGTAAAGGCTTGGGTCACCGTTTCTCACTAATCTCCTTACCTTTATGTGTTGCAGCAGTTAGAACGAGTTAAAGATAGTGAATGGTTCATGGATAGTGGCTGCTCGCGACACATGACTGGTGATGTGTCTCTGTTGACGGATGTTAAACCACACGCCGGAGGACATGTTGCTTTTGCTGGAGATACTGGAGGAACAATTACCGGAAAGGGAACGCTAACTAACGGAAGAGTTAGCTTTGAGAATGTGAACTATGTGGCTCAACTCACTCACAACTTGCTGAGCGTTTCACAAGTCTGTGATAAGGATTTTACCACTGCTTTCACAAAGACAGAATGTATGATACTGAAGCCAGGTTTCGTTATCCCTGAAGAATGGGTGCTTATGAGGGTGCCACGGAGAAACGCTACCTACGTGATGAATATGCGAACTGTGGAGACTACAGATGAGTACACTTGTCTTCTGTAAAACGCTTCGAAAAAGGAATCATTACTTTGGCATAGACGGATGGGACACCATTCATTTTTGCAAAATGAATTTTCTCATAAATAATGATTTGGTAAATGGAGTTCCAAAACAGTCATTTGCCCTAAAAGATGACTGCATTGCATAACATAAAGGGAAACTCCACAAAAATTCCCATAAGTCGAAGGTAGTGAATTCCATTGCTGCACCATTGGAGCTCTTACATATGGATCTTTTTGGTCCTATTTCCTCTAAGAGCATCGGTGGTTGATCTTACTGCTTAGTAGTCACCGATGACTACTCCAGATTTTTGTGGGTATACTTTCTTGCTGCGAAGAGTGAAACACCAGATATTTTGGTGTATCTGTTGGATAAGTTGGCAAATCTGTGCAACTTAACGGTGAAGAGACTGAGAAGTGACAATGGAACTGAATTCAAGAACTCAACTCTTGAGTTATATTGTGCCACGAAAGGCATTGATCATCAGTTCAGTGCTCCAAGAACTCCTCAACAGAATGGAGTTGCAGAGCGTAAGAATAGGACCATTATCGAGACAGCTCGGACTATGCTGGCCGATTCTAAGCTTCCTATTATATTTTGGGCAGAAGCAGTCAGTACTGCTTGTTACGTTCTGAATCGCGTGCTCACGGTTAAGAAAAAGAACAAGACCTGTTATGAAATTTTCAATAACCGTAAGCCAACTCTGCAGTTTCTAGAGCCATTTGGGTGTCCGTGTTTGATTATGATCCCAAAAGAAAAGGTCTCGAAGTTTGGAGCTAAAGCTGTTGAAGAGATTTTCCTTGGTTATTCAATCAACTCTCCAAACAAAAGAGTCTACATTAAATCAACACACCAGATGGAAGAGCATTTTGAGGTAAAATGCTTGCGTTACATGGATCCTCCTTAAGGAACAGGTCCGAAATGGTTGTTCAATTATAAGGATGTGTTTAACTCTTTTGACATACCCAAAGAAGATGATGAAGAGGAGGAGTTAGTTACCCTACTTCATGGCATCAGTCTGTGTCAAGACACATCTACCTCAAAACCTACATCCACACCTACTCCAACACCCACACCATTACCTACTACACCCACATCATCTCCTACAACTTACAATATTTGATCAAATTAACATGTGCTCTAATCGATCAATAATCCTCGACATATATTGAATCAAACTCCTAACGGAATCATGTTTGTCTTGCCGATTAAGGTAATTAATCACATGTTTCACATGGTGCAAAGGCCCATCTTTTGTTGCATGTTTTTTTTCTAAAAACGTGAACTAATGATTAAACCGAATTTATTCGATGAAGTTCATGGTGGCAATTTTACTTCACATGCATGATTTAGTTTTTAAAAGATATCTAAACAAGCATCTTCAAAAAGGTAAAGGCATTTGTAGAGTTGTTTCGGATTATATTCTATATGATTATTATTTTTTTTTCTCTCGAATTAAAAGTGGAAGTATGAAATTTTTATATAGTGGTAATCACTCCTCGAGATTGAGGCAATTTCAGATATAATATTAATTTACTGATTACAATAATTGTTACAATTTTCAAGTAGCAATAAAAAAAACATACGAAATGTAAAGAATTAACTTAGATTGGTGTCGATAAATTGAAATCTAATTTAAAAAATTTCGAGAAGTAAACTCTTCCACAAAATATAGTGTATAAATCCAATACGCTTCCCTTTGAATGTTATTATTTAGATCCATAAATGTTATTGCAGAATTAATAAGTGAGGGACAATTTCTTCTTTTTGTTGCCGGCAAGTTTGGTGGTAATTTCTTCTTTTTATTAATGATCTCAGTTTGATGATAATATATGTGATATCATCCATGAGAAATATATGTGGGTAACTAAATTTAAAACCGAAAATGTTATTATTAGTTATAAAAAATTGATCGGATAATATTAAGAATGAAAAAAATTAACTAATAAGAGAATTAGATCTATTTTAAGGTGTATATAAGTAGACATATATATATAAACAATAATTTAAACTATTATATATGATTTTAACCTTACTTTGTGCTAGCTACTAACACTACATATATTTAAAGTTAAATTTAAATTTGAATTTGAATATACATATGTATTTGATCCACTAAGACAAAATTCAGAGTCAAAGGTCATCACTTCCAGATTAATTTAACCAACTCCAATTCATAGAATAGACAAATAGTTCAACTCAACTGTATAGTTGTTGTTCGCAAACGTCACATTATATTATTAATTTTTCTCTCACTTTTTATCATTTTTCTTATCTTAAAAAAAAACATAAATCGTTTACTTTCATAAATCAAGCTTCCTAGATAAGGAGTTCCACAAAATTAGTACCATTTCCATTTTTCATGACTTCATCTTTTGATACCTCAAGTCGTGTAAACTATAAACTAAAAGACCCATTTTCCCGTACACATCACATGATTGTAGAAAAAAGCTATAGACTCATGTTTTCATCATATGTTAAGATTGAGGTGGACAAGTACACGAAATATATATGCATATCTAGAATTCTAAATGCGTTTATACATATACAAGGGCGGATTATGGTAAGAATAACTTATTATCGTAAAGAGTTTAACGTGTGAACAGTAGAATCAGCTAACCTTTCACACTTCGGTATGAACATTACTTTGGATATGTGTTATCTTGTAACACGTAGGTTTTGGTATCAAAATAGTTTCTCTTCACAAATTAAATTATAGAGATCTTATTACATTTGATCGGACGGCTCCGAATTAATCCTATTGATCTCCAAGATATGTAAGGAACTGTTCTCATCAATTTGAGTTGATCTTATTGAGATTCATGAAACCAACTTCAATTCAGTTATGTTCTTTGATCAAAATGTTAATGATTCGAATTAATCATCTCAAATTTTCTGCTTAATGTTATTAAAAGAATCTATTCTCTCATACATATACGTAGTTAATTAGTTGCACATAGACAAATATATATTATGTGTAGGTTCACACATATATATATATCTTTCATGAGTTAGTGTGTGCATACATATATACACGGTACATATATATATATATAGTCATGACGGAGCCATTACAAGGTAGAGGTAGCAGTTGCTTCGAACTTATTCTCCATATATTGAAAAGTAGGGGTCACTCAATATGCTAGATAGCATAGTAAGTATAAGTATATAAACTAACGACATTGGGTGTGTGTGACATTTAGGTTAGGTGAAGTTGGAGAAAGGAAAAGGGCAAAGGGTCTTTATTATGATGATAGATGTGTAACTGAAATAGATAAGTATTAGGCAAAGTTTGTAATGGGTTGTCCTCTTATAAGATACCTTTCATTTCTTTCAACATCACTTCACTTGTATATTTATCATTCTACACCAAACTTTTGTTAGGCCAATTATTATTATATTTATAAGAATTATTATTATTTATATATTTATATATTTATAAATTTATAAAACATAATGAGTATATTCAAAATCTGTAAAATGAGATGAGCCTTTTGTTGATCGAGTAATATGCCAATCATCATGTATAAGCTCGATCACTTGCTCGTGTGATACATTATATAACTATATGTATAACAAATCTTATACGTGTGAATTAGCTATCATAACACAAATTATACAATAGATCACGAAATTTTATACCATGTGAAATAGTCTTTCTATTTTGGTATATATATTTACTATCCCGTTACAATTTTAGTATCTACTTTAAAAAGACACAATTTAAAAAATGTTCAATCATTAGTTCATTACATTGTTCTTTAGTAAAATACTTTTTCTTTCTCAAGATAAGTGTCTAGTATCAGTTTTCACATAGTTTAAAAATTACATTGTCTGGTAGTGAATATAATACTTTTACCCTTATTTTTTCACAGACTCTCATGTATTAGTTTTGAAAAAAAAGTATAGTAAGGGTTAAATGGTAAAGTTAATATATCATTTTTGAAAGTAGACACTTATCTTGAAATATAAAGGTGGATACTTATTTTGAAGTGGAGTGAGTATCAAATAATCAATTAAAACTTCTTTGATTGATTATAACATGATACTCCCCCGTCCCACTTGTGTTGTCCTCAAACCGTCAAACATTTTTTTGTTGAATCTAATATAGTTTTGATAAATGTTAGTTTTGCCGTTATTTTCAAAGTAAAGTTTGTTTCAAATCAAAGTTTGACTGAAAATTTTTATAAAAATAAATCAATGAGAGTAATAAATGAGAGTAAAATGGAGAATTTAACGACAATTAATAGTAAATTTTTTATGTAGATAATCTATGTGAAAATAATAAAAATAGTAATGTAAACAATATAAATGAGATGACGTGAACACTTAACTAACTTAGTCTATTATATATCATCCATATATTTAGCATGTAAATCGCCTTAATTAGGAGTGTGTAACTTTGTATCTCAAGTGATTGTCCTATTGTCGTCAACCTAGAATTACTAATGATGTACCATGACTAAAAATTTCCTTAAGCCTTAATTAGCTGCTTTAAACTTGTAATATGCATGATTAGGTGCCCTAATTAACAACCCCTTTATAATTTCTCGTTTAGTCCAACTAATTCTAGATTTCTAGTCAATTAAGCAAAAGGACAAGTAACCAAGCCCCACGATCCATCGATACTAGCAATTGCAACGACTAGGCCTGTGCAAAGTGCTAGAACCGGCCCGAACCGAACCGCGAACCGTAAAACTACAAATATTGTAACCGAGAACTGTGCCGTAGAGAAGCGGTTCGGTACGGGAAGCGGTTCGGTACGGGATGGTACGGTTCCGGTACGATTTGCCGGTTTTCACGGTTCGAACCATGTTTTGCACATTCCTGTCAACGACATATTCCGATCATCTGGCTTAAGTCCTTTCACTACATTCGATTCCGAGCAACTCGCGGTATCTAAATCCACATATCTTATTTGCATATATGTTCAATCGCAAACCACCAAACATCAATTTTAGCCCAGATCTTAAGCTAATATATGATGTTTTATTTTAGTTTATACTCCTAATGAAAATTTTATACACACTATATATGTATTTACCAAGAATAGTATATATCCTTAACGTTCACCATACTCTTAAATTTAACAACCAAAAACACTTGCAATAATATCCCATAAATGTCATAATTAAATTAATGCACTCTAACAAATTCACGACATAATCTAAATGCATCACCACACCTAAGAAGCTAGGTAATTAACTTAATTAAATACCTTCTCTAAGACCACTTCCAAGTCTCAATAGAGAAACATCAACTATATGTTAACATCTCTCAAAACTCACACACAGCTGATTGAACGCTATCAACCATGATAAATAATTCGGGTTTTTTGGACTCTACATTTATCAATATATTTTTATTTATGTACAGTAAAAAACAAATATATATGTATTTAAAGGAGTTGATTCCAAGGATAAGAAAATTTATGCAGTAAAGACGGAGAAACAAATTGAATCAGTATTTTATTACTATGATTTAAAATTTTACTATCTATAACTTTTGAATCAAATAAGCAAAATACTAAATTCTACTCCTTCTGTCCCCATTTTATTATCCTCAGATAAAAAACACGCAATTTAAGAAAACATAATCATCTCTCTTACTTTTTGGTAAGATGACAATTTTACCCTTGACCTTTTACCTACTTTCTTATCTTTTATATATATATATATATATATATATATATATATATATAACACCTCTTAAACTTCAAAGCGTTTTTTAAAACATATCGGAAGCGCATATTTAAATAAATACATCTTAGATTGCATATAATTACATTTCAAAAGTGCAATCCACATAACATGATCCTTAGTCTAGTTCATCACCATTACTACAAACCATAAGTTTTAGGTGTCATACAATTCTCAAAACATAATGTTAGATTATCAATATATTTATCTAAATCAGAGTGGGAGCCGTCAAACATTTCATCAAACCCAAACTTCTTGCTACCCACAATCAAAAGTATAACCTGCAAGAAGTAATGAGGGAGATTAGCACAAAGCTAAGTGAATAAATCTATAACTATCAACCTAACTCAAATTAACAATTGTTTACAGCTAAGTATTATAAACAACTAGCTTCAAAGAGGATCGGTGGTCCTTGAGGTACCCTACTTCCGCGGTGGCCCCCAAGTAACACTTACAACCACCGAAGACCATTTCAGTGGTCTAACTGATAGTTTGGTACTATTACTATCTACAACACAATTTCAATAAACAACACATGTGTAAAGCACTTATGTTGTCCAAGTAATAGTACCCAAACTCAAACCATGTTGACCTCGAAACAATTCACATAATCCATACTCATCATGGAAAAATGTATCATAAACATTATATACATTAAAACCAAGTTTGCCCGTTGTAACCAAGTTGTTACAACTAATTTAGACTGAAAGTAATTGATCCACTCACCCTTGTCGATCACAGTCTCCACTCAGTGGTCTTATGTTACTGAGTCTTCACTTTTTCTGAGAACACAACCAAAACCCGAGTTAGATTCTCATGTTATGATTCTTAGTATTCTATTCAAGTATATAATGTCAACTCAGTGCACATAATATACATTCAATACTATTTAAATAACACAAGTATACAAGTCACGAGTTATCAAATTTGTCAAATAAAAACTGGCAAACGCGATCCGGGCACCAGGGAGCTGGATCGCGTTACACTGACCAAAACCATTATGTTACCATTTTTACATGCAAACATGATCCGGGCATGGGAGCTGGATCGCGTTCAAAAGAACAAAACTTGGTTGTGAATAATTACACTGATTAACGCGATCCGGGGAAAGAGGCTAGGATCGCGTTCACACGACCAAACTCGACTGTAACCAATTTTCACTATGGAACGCGATTCGGGCAAAGGTGCTGGATCGCGTTCACACGTTTAAAAACAAAGTCTCAGACCTGAAATTGCACAACACGAACACAAACTCGAATTTTACAAAACCAAACTCCACAAACTCAGTTTTTATCAATCTAATACATCGCAATACACCTATAATCATCATATATCAACACAACATCAACATGCAATACTCAATTTCCTTTTACCTAACATAATTCACCCAATTTAATCAAAACCCATTTCATACATTGAAACCTAAAACACTTGCATTTAAAATAAGAACAAGATGATGATAATTATGACTAAGCAATTTCAGTAACTACAACTCATTCAAGCATAAATGTTCATACATGCATCCATTTTTAACCTAACTCAATCAAATAAGCTTAAAGAATCAAAACTAGCAACTTACAATTTAAATGGAGAATAAGATGAACAAGATGATGAAGATGATGGTGAACTCAGGTTCTAACACAAAATCACAGCCTTTAATTGATTCACTTTCTTGTCTATGATTCTTCTTGAATGTGTATGTATGTATTCTTGAGAGAAAGAGGAGTTGGGAAAATAATAAGTTAGGTCGACATATCCCCACTGACCCCAATATTTGGCAGTAAAAATGTTATCCCCTTTTAAACCTATTATCTGGAACCTAAAAACCATTTGCGAAAACAATAATTTTATTTTACCGACAACTTAAACAATTTAAAAGAAATGATATTTTACTATTCACAATAAAGTCGTTTAACCATTTGACCTATTATTTTCAATTATCCAATTAGTATAAATTATTTCTAACAAAATTAAATAATAAAATAAAATAGGAAATTATCGCATTTCTTCTAGGCCCATAAAGAGGATGTTACAATTCTTCCCTCCTTGCCCAAAAAGACTAGGATAACACGTCCTCATGCTTGACTCGGTTTCCCACGTAAGGTTAGCACCCAAACTATGCCTCCACTTAACCAAGACCACAGGGATTTCCTTCTTACGAAGTTTGGTCACTTTTCTATCCAAAAGCTCTACGGGTTCCTCTACAAGTCTTTGACTTTGGTCAACACTTAAGTCTTACAATGGAAGAACTTGGGATTGGTCCTCCACATTACATTTCCTTAAGTAGCACACATTGAAAGTATCATGAATACCCGCTAACTCAGGAGGAAGATCTAGTGACACTGTTTGATCATTAACTACTTGTCGAATTCTAAATGGCCTAATGTACCTAGGAGCAAGTTTACCACATTTACCAAACCGAATCACACCCTTCCAAGGTGAGACTTTCAAATAGACTAATTCACCTACAACAAATGTAACTAGGCAACGACGTGGATCGGCATATTATTTCTGTCTATCACGGGCATCTTTCAATTTCTCACAAGCAATAGCCACCTTGTCTGCAGTAATCTGAACAATATCAGGACCCGCAAAATGTTTCTCACCCGCTTCTAACCAACAAGTAGGTGTTCTACAACGACGCCCATATAACATCTTATACGGAGGCATA
Source organism: Pseudognaphalium luteoalbum (assembly GCA_963422505.1). Taxonomy (NCBI): domain Eukaryota; kingdom Viridiplantae; phylum Streptophyta; class Magnoliopsida; order Asterales; family Asteraceae; genus Pseudognaphalium; species Pseudognaphalium luteoalbum. Next base: position 59,392,238 of record OY730193.1, on the reverse strand, counting down.
CCAATACTCGAGTGATAAGAGCTATTATACGGAAATTCAATCAATGGTAGGTGTGAATCCCAAGACCCACCATATTCCAACACACAAGCATGCAACATATCCTCCAAAGTCTGAATGGTGCGCTCTGACTGATTGTCCGTCTGAGGGTGATAAGTTGTACTCAAATTGATTCTAGAACCCAATTCCCGCTGCAAACTCTACCAAAACCCAGACACAAATCTAGAATCTCTATCTGAAATGATAGTTAACAGAATCCCATGCCTAGAAACAATCTCATTAATGTACAGTTGCGCCAATTTGCTCAAGGATGCCATCTCACTAGTAGGAAGAAAATGAGCACTCTTAGTCAATCTGTCCATGATCACCCAAATCATATCAATTCCCTTAACTTTCCGTGGAAATTCGGTTACAAAATCCATAGTTATATGCTCCCATTTCCACTTGGGAATCTCAAGTTGTTTCAATGATCCATGAGGTTTTTGGTGCTCGTCTTTAACTTGAGAGCATATGTGACAAGATTCCACAAATCGAGCAACATCCGATTTCAAAGTTGTCCACCAATACAACGGTTTCAAGTCATTGTACATCTTTGTACTCCTGGAGTAAATCGACAATCTAGATTTATGAGCCTCCAATAAAATCACATCACAAAGTCCACCAAGCAAAGGAAGACAAACTCTTGACTGAAAAGTCTTTAACCCATGATGATTCATCAATCAATAAATCCTTTCTTTTAAGCATGACCTCGGATTTTGATGACACGTAAAAAGTCATGCTTTCACGTGCATTATTCTCGCCTTTTTAGACCAATATGTGATGGAACTAACCAAAATAGATACTTTATCACTAAAACTCATCACATAGGCTAAAATGAAGACAATGTTTCAAAAATCAACTAAAATGGTCGAAAAATACGATAAATCTAACAAAAACAATCACAAGCATTCACGTTCACTCATTTCATTGCTTCTTGAGCTACGCTCCGAGTTATGACCTCTAACTTATGTCATTTTCTTCGTTAGGAAAATACAAACGCGTGGGCGCAAGAATTGCTCAAAACGGATAAACGATGAAGAAGATAAGCCCGAACGAAGAAATGAAGAACCGAAGGGGCCAGGATACGGCTGTCCACAGCCGTATACGGCTAACCCAGACCGTATACGGCTGGGCAGAGACCGTATATGGCCTGTACAGACCGTATACGGTCTGTGTCCGGCCGTATATGGCCCAGGACACCCGTATACGGTTGATGTCCACCCGTATTTGCTCCAGGACAGCCGTATTTGCCCTAGGATAGCCGTATTGGTGCATTTGGGTGATAAAAATCAGATTTTTATATGGTTGTGCGATACGGTTGTGCATTTGAGGTACAGGATACGGTCTACGGATACGGCTGTGCGTTGCCTATAAATACTAAGCTCAAATGCTCATTTCAACATAACTTATCACACCTCACACTTCACACACCAAAAATAATTCTTCACTTCTCTCTCTCAAGATTTGTAATAACGCTTCGTCAGGTTTTATTATAATCTCTATCTTGTTATTTTTGAATAATGTTGTGCTATTGTTATGCTTATTTAGAAATACTTGCTAGAATTATTGTCATGCTAAGCTAAACAAATCTGTGTTTGCTATGATAGTTGCCATGCTATTAAAATATATTTTAATCTATGAATTGAATTTCAAATGTTTATCTATCCAACTTATGTTGTGGTTAGTAACATCCTTCTAGGCTTGGCCAATTGCTAGTAGTATGACGCTAATTATTCTGTGTCTGATGATCGTTGAACTCGACATGGCCGGTGTTCTCCTGGTTGAAATATAACCGGAGCGAGACACGGAGCGTAAGATTAGAGATAGGTTAAATTCAAGTCATTTAACAAGTGTCTTAGAGAGAACTTTCGGGGCACTTGTGACTTAACCATTACCCTGTTACTCTGCATGATTAAAATTGATCCCTGCTATGCTGCCTTATTGCATGTTCTTGTTTGATTGTTGCTTAGGGTTTGCATGCCAGTATCCTTTATGTTGATAGGATACATGATTAGGTTTTTAGATATATATTAATTGCATACACCAGTTTAACATGCATAGAATAGTTATGATGATTTATATGAAATAATGATGAATAATTTAACTAGCCGTTAGACCAGACCATCCCAACTTGTCCCGGTAGGAAACCCCTGTTCATGTTTTTGTTTATTCAACAATTCATGTCATGATTCGGATATCTCAAATGTCCGAGATTGGGGGACAAGACTCGAGGTTGGTCGTTGGTTAAATTGGTTACTACATTTGGGAAAACTTCCGGTGTAGTTTACATTCCATAGCTGTTATCCATGTGATATGTTATTTATCTGACTGCGGACAACTCTACGTTAGATAGATAATAGGCTAGGAGCTACGTCTCATTAGGAAATATATGACCCAGATCCAGGTTAGACAAATACGGAACCTTTGATTAAGCAACGGAAATACCACAGCTGAACGGCTGTAGGTATATTACTTTGCTCACAATTAAGAGTTTCGAGTTTGTCGACTTAATCCTGGGGCTGTCATCTTAACTAAGACCTTACCCCAATAACTACCCCTAAATAGCATGAGTAATTATCATAGTAAACACTCACTTAACCTGCAAGTTCTCGTTGCCACCTCACCTCTCTTTCTTTACTTTAAGTTTTAGATAATTAGTTAGTTAAAACCAACCAACACCTGTAGAAACCCTAGCTAAATCTCGAAGGATAACTAAAGTCCTAGATCCCATGCCTGTTGTAGTTTGAAGAACGACCCTAGGTCATACCTATCGCTGTAATCACCCATAGCTTTAGTATACTTAGGCCCAACAAAACGTAAATATAAACACATTGACCGCCGTAACCAGCGAAAGGACCGTAACGACCGGAAGAATTTCCGAACCGACCGTTGGAGCGCGATGAGATTTTAAGTTATGATCCATCAATGCCTCCAATTGTGAGGTTGTTAATTGGTCGATCAAATCTAATGAAACCTCTAATTGCATAAAACAAACCTTTTCAGATTTTCCTTTCCGGCTTAACGCATCCGTCACAACATTGGCCTTACCCGGGTGGTAACGAATCTCACAATCCTAGTCCTTGATCAATTCCAACCATAGCCTTTGACGCATATTGAGCTTCTCTGAGAGAACATGTATTGTAGACTCTTATGATCCGTACAAATAACACACTTAGTGTCATAAAGGTAGTGTCTCCAAATTTTCAAGGCGAAAACCACAGCCGCAAGTTCCAAGTCATGGGTGGGGTAATTTTTCTCATGAGGTTTCAATTGACACGAAGCATATGCAATGACACGGTCTCGTTGCATCAATACACAACCTAAACCAGCAGAAGAAGCATCGCAAAAACAATAAAATCCTCTGATCTCTCAGGTAATTGTGACACCCGGTCAAAAGTACACTTTTCGCGCCCAATTTAAACTTCAAATAATCGTACTTAGTATGCAATTATAACAAAGTATTCAAAAATTTATATATATATAATTATATATATATATATATATATAATTATATATAATTATATATATATATATATATATATATATAATACACAATGATTATTTAGTAATCACATTTGAAAGGATCTGAAAGAACGCAGAATATTGCGTCCGAATTTCGCTGACAAAATTTTATAAATAATGTTTTGTTATATAGATTTAACATTATACATTTGAGGAAAAATATTAAACGTTCGAAAATGTAAGCCGTTTTAATTAAAAACGCATTTTAGTTATCTGAAACCGCGCGAAAATAAACTATTAAATTTTAGTTCCAAAATAGTATTTGATAAAATACTTTCACTCGAAAACATTTTGAAAGAATATTAATAAATTTTCGAAATTGGAAATAATACATGTTATACGATCAGGGAAACAAACACGGGCATTTTGTACTGTAATTTGAGAGACAGTGTCCCCCACCAAACACAAAATACTGGCCTCCCTCCCCACCCCATTTGTATGTTTTCATTTTCTTCACCAAACACACATTCTCTATCTCTATCTCATCTCTTTCTCTCTATTTCATCTTCATCAAACAACAACAACAATAAACAACAAAAATCATCAACAACAACAACAAATCGGCATCAACAACAGCAGACCGTCATCACCATCATCATCATCCTTGCATCACCATTATCATCATCATTGTGTTCATCTTCATCATCACTTTAGATCTCCATCTCCAAATCGTAAGAAATTACTCCCTTTTCTTGATATTTCGAGTTAGAAATACTTAATATATCATGTTTTAACATTATATCAACAAGATTTGGCCCGAAAATAGGTTAGATCTTGATTTTGAGTGAGAAATCGTCGAACAGATCGTTGTGTCGCAGAGGACCAAAAACAGTTTGGCGACACAGCCTGTGTCGCAGGTTATGTCGCAATAATTAATTATGTCGCATGGTGCGATGCAAGCCTTTATGTCACAATAAATCCGAACGTCGCACATAGCGACACAACACACTATGTCACATTGAATTGCGGATGTCGCGCGTAGCGACACAAACCCTTGTGACGCAGAACCCGTTAGCGACACAACCCTTATGTCACAAAACACGGAACCTTAAAAACACATGTTTTTCACTAAGTATCGAGACTAAACTTTACCACTTGATTTTACTCCGAATTTGAATTTCGAATGCGTTTTTACTAAAGCAATGTAGTAGAAATAAAAATTTTCTACTAGGGGCTCTGCCCCTTGGACCCCGGCCCCAGCCAGGGGCTCTGCCCCTTGGACCCTGCCAGAGGTTGCCACCCCTTGGACCCCGCTACCAGGGGTGCTTCCCCCGGACCCCCGTACACGGTTTCTAAACCTGAATGACAAATGAATATTTACCCAACTCGCTTAGACAAACTAATTTGTCTCTTACTTAAATAACCTCGTGTGTTTAGGACACCAAGAGGTTACTATTGGCACGACACGCGTATGTTAGGATCGCTCGCTTCTACAGGTGAGTTCATAGCCCCACTCTTTCAACTGTTTTATTGTTTTCAGGGTGAGACGTATGCACAATTACTGTTTTTCAAATTATAATGATAAACTTTTATAATTCACACTTAACTATATTACTGTTATGTAATTCAAAATGTGTAATACTTAGGCATTACACCCATCATATTGTTGTAGAACAATATCACTACTTAACCTAGATAGGTTACCATTGTACACTGCTAAGTTGCCGAAATACAATTACCATTACATAACTTGCTTAAGTTATCACTATTCATTGACCATATTGTCACGGGACAATACTATCAAATATATTAGAATTGGTTAGTTCTACCTACGCTGGACAACAATTAGATTTTCTACAGGATTAGTCTTCCTTTTAGGAACTAAGACTGCCAACATACTCCATGATTATTAGAATGGAACTGTACTTAAGTAAACATTAACCACGGACCTCAATATACTTGCTAGGCTGAGGCTAGGAGTATACGTTAGTAACGTACGTTAGTATAGTTCTTTATACTAATACAAAACCACTAGGTGATGGTTATTCAAACCTAGGCTCATTGTGCAACAACTAATATCTAAGTATTGTATACCCATATTTAGATACACTAAATTACTTTCATGTGCGGCATGATACTCTGTTAGTTATGTTTGTTGATTTGAATTATATATATATATATATATATATATATATATATATATACTCGTACTCTATCTCGAGCACTTGGTGCTACCTACAACTTACTTATATATATTGATATACATACACTTAAACAAATACGATTACTTTAGTCATGCATGTAGTAGTACTGCTGGCTCAAATTTACTTTAGTCGGGCATGTCGTAGTACTGCCGGCTCTCATTTGTACCAGTCGGGTATGTCGTAGCACTGCCGGCTATCATTACTCAAGTCGGGCTTGTCGTAGTATAACCGACTCAATTACATACATTGCTTGTGGGAAACACTGGTCGATATCACCGTGGGTGATACACAACGATGCCACGGTAAAGTGGGCACAAAACGATGTCACGGTAAAATGGGCACAAAACGATATCATCGTGGATGATACAAATCGAGATCACAGTAAAGTGATTCAAAATGATATCGTGGTAAAGCGATACAAATCATAAACACACAAGTTGATACTCGCACTCATTAACGGATCGGCGAGCTTACACTCGAGGTCGTTAAACACAGTATATGGCTAAATACTCAATCATAGTTCTGCGGGACTACAATTACACGTTGTTGGAGGCAACACCCTATTGCAGGTGGCACACAAATACCTTACTACTAAATAGGTAATTTTATTACTTGTTATCATATGACGTGGTCATACACCCACTCGAATTGTACTTAGGCAGGTATTGCCTCACATTGGTAGACCTACTCATACCTGATCGGTATCTAGGCATGGATTTCCACACTCTCGATATAACTCAGTCATACCCTTACTCGATAGTACTTAGGCATGTAGTGCCTCACGTCTGTAGACTCACTTATACCTGATAGGTATCTAGGTATGGATTGCCATATTCTCTATGTACTTCAGTACATACCACAAATACTTAGGTATGGGATACCTTGTTAGATGTATACACATTGATATTACAACGATATAACAATGCAACTCAAAATCGTAGGTTTTGAATCATTTTCCAAAACATACAAGGTTTATACTTTATGTTTTCAACTAACAATCTTATGAACTCAGCTTTATATCTGACTCGTTTTAGCATGTGTTCTCAGGTGCCCAACAGGAATAGGATTGCTTCAAGATATGACTAGCTCGAGTCGCATGTTTTCAAACATCCGGATTTCTTTGCATAACTTTTGTATTACAAATTTATGTATTGAAACTATTTTGCGAACTCACAACTTGTATACACTTTTATTTTGGAAATGTATAACTACTTTCAAACGTCTCATTTAGAGTCGTTCAATATGTACCTTTGTGCTTGTGATATTTGATTTGGTAACACCTGATCCAACCGCTTCCGCAACTCGAAGTTTGGGGGTGTTACAGTAATGCTAACACCGGAGCCTGACATAACAGTTGTTTCAATGTTTGAAAAGCCAATTCCTGTTGATCACCCCACTGAAATCTCATATCCTTTCGAGTTAGCTTAGTCAGCGGACCACCAATCTTAGAAAAATCCTTTATAAACCATCTGTAATAGCCCGCTATCCCCAAAAAACTCTTAATTTCGGAAGCATTCTTAAGGGCATCCCAATTCATGACAGCCTCAACCTTGGATGGATCTACCTTAACCCCATCCTTACAAATAATGTGCCCCAAAAACTGTACCTCACGCAACCAAAACTCGCATTTCGAAAATTTAGCATACAATTGCTTTCTTTTCAAAGTCTCCAAAACCAACCTCAAGTGCATCTCATGCTCAGCTTCTGACTTAGAATATACCAGGATATCATCAATGAACACAATGACAAATTTATCAAGAAAACGCCGACAAACTCTATTCATCAAATCCATGAAAACCGCAGGAGCAATAGTCAACCCAAATGGCATAACCAAGAACTCATAGTGACCATATTTAGTGCCAAAAGCAGTCTTAGGGATATCCTCCTCACAAACCCGCACTTGGTAATAACCCGATCTCAAATAAATCTTTGAGAAATAAGAAGACCCTTGTAATTGATCAAATAACTCATCTATTCGAGGCAAAGGGTACTTATTCTTAACGGTTCTCTTATTCAACTCCCTATAGTCAATACACATACGAAAGGTGCCGTTTTTCTTTTTTTAAAAAAACACAGGTGTACCCCATAGAGAAGAACCGGGCCTAACAAATCCCTTATCTAACAACTCCTGAATCTGACTCGTCATTTCACGAATTTTAGAGGGAGCTAATCTATAAGGAGCCTTAGCTACATGAGTAGAACCAGGGATCAAATCAATTTTATATTCTACTTCTCTAATGGGAGGTAAGCCAGGCAACTAATTGGGAAAGACTTCCAAGTATTCAAAAACAACTCGAACATCAGAAAAATTTTTCTTTTCTAACTTAGCATCGATTACATAAGCCAAATACGATTCACACCCTTTAGCTAAAGATTTTCTATCTTTCATCACTGAAATTAAAGGAATACTACCCTTCCCCCGTTCTCCTCGAGCCACGACATATGACTCATTCGAGATTGGGATTTTTACCAACTTCTTATGGCATTCAATATGGGCTTTATTTTAACTTAACCAGTCCATGCCTAAAACCGCATCAAAACCTGAAATGGGCATCAAGAGAAAAGAAAAAGGGAAACTATGACCCTCAATCAATATACTAGCTCCAGTCACCGATGTGGTAACCGGAACCATTTTACCATCCGCTACCTCAACCTCAATAGGATTTGTAATACATGTGGGAGTCAATTTCAGTCTATCACGGAAAAGCATGGATATAAAAGAACAATTGGCTCCTGAATATAATAGAACATTTGCTGGTACAGAATTAATAAGAAAAGTACTAGTGATGACATTTTCAGTTCTGACAGCTTCATCGGCTGTCATTTGAAAAGCCATTCCAGTTGCCGATAGTGGCTTCTTTCTTTTCTGGCCAGACGATGAAGACCCTCCAACCCTACCCGATCTCTGCTTACCCGCCTCATTACATTGAACTGCTCGGTGTCCCTCTTTTTGACAGTTCCAACACACATGCTTAGGAAAAGTGCAATCTTTTATATCATGTCCAAACTGTCCACACTTAATGCACCTATAGGTCTGAGGAGTACAAGGTCCAGTGTGTTTAGATTTACAACTTTTGCACCAATTGGCTTTATCCACAATACCACAACTACTACTTTGTTTCTTATTCTGTTGAGATCCCTGCCATCTTTTCTTTCCCTGATTCGCTGAGGAATCACCTTTGGATTTCAATGAAGATCTTTGTTTGATTTCCAAATCTCGAGCCCGAGTATCACTATCCACAGAATGGGCCAAATTAAAAGCTTGAGTAAGGGACCCTGCTAATCTCACAGTCATCCGATAGGTATGAGGTAACATACCAACAAAATGGTCAATCTTGGTCCTTTCATCCGGGACCCACTGTTGCACAAACCTTAGCTTTTCAGAAAAGTGGGAAATGAGATCATCCATCGACATACTATCCGTCAAATACAAATCCATAAACTCCCGTCGGATACGAGTCATGTCAAATTCAGAACAATATTTCTTGCACACCTCATTGTAAAAATCGGGTCATCTAATAGATTCTTTCTACTGTGGCGTGAAGTGTGAGGTAATGGAATCCCACCAAACCATAGCCGGACCCTTCAAGAGCTGAACCGCATAGGGAACCTTGATCTCTTCCTCACATCGACAAACCTCAAATTTTCTTTCCACATCCCTCACCCAATCAAGGCTAACCGATGGGTTAGTACTGCCACAGAATTCTGACGGTCTACAAGCCATGAAAGTCTTAAAAGAACAGACTTTATGTTGTTGTTGAGATACTCTGGCTTGTTGACTAGCAAAGACTGTTGTTGTAAACCTCTAAGTTTCAATACTGCCTCCTCTAACTGTAAGACATAATCATCTCGGTCTAAATCCCTTGTTGAAAACGAAGTACCAGACTGACCTCATCTATCATTATGATTTTTGGGAGGAGTAACTTCCACTCTAGAGAGGTTGTTGGGGGTATCGATCGGATGTTCATTATCTGCCATTTTTGTATCCAAACAACATCTCACAACTCGTTAATTGTTAGTTCCTAATTATTAACCAATTCTAATACAATAGCTAAATCCCACTCTCTGGAATGTTTGACTAACACAATCATTGTTTACAGCTTAACTATCAACCTAACTCAGATTAACAATTATTTACAGCTAAGCATCATAAACAACTAGCTTCAAAGAGGATCGGTGGTCCTTGAGGTACTCTACTACCGCGGTGGTCCCCAAGTAACACTTACAACCACTGAAGGTCAATTCAGTGCTCAAACTGATAGTTTGGTACTATTACTACCTACAACACAATTTCAATAAACAACACATGTATAAAGCACTTATATTGTTCAAGTAATAGTACCCAAACCAAACCATGTTGACCTCTGAACAACTCACATAATCCACAGTCATCATGGCAAAATGTATCATAAACAATATATATAGTAAAACCAAGTTTACCCGTTATAACCAAGTTGTTACAACTAATTTAGACTGAAAGTCATTGATCCACTCACCCTTGTCGATCACAGTCTCTACTCAGTGGTCTTATGTTACTGAGTCTTCGCTTTATCAGAGAACACAACCAAAACCCGAGTTAGTTTCTCATGTTATGATTCTTAGTATTCTATTCAAGTATATAATGTTAATTCAGTGCACATAATATACATTTATTACTATTTAAATAACACAAGTATACAAGTCACAAGTTATCAAATTTGTCAAACTAAAACTGGCAAACACAATCCGGGCAGCAGGGACTGGATCGCGTTACACTGACCAAAACCATTATGTTACCATTTTTTACTTGCAAACGCGATCCGGGCATGGGAGCTGGATCGCGTTCAAAAGAACAAAACTTGTTTGTGAATAATTAACACTGGCTAACGCGATCCGGGGAAAGAGGCTAGGATCGCGTTCACATGACCAAACTCGACTGTAACCAATTTTCACTATGGAACACGATCCGGGAAAAGGTGCTGGATCGCGTTCACACGCTTAAAAACAGAGTCTCGGACCTGCAATTGCACAACACGAACACAAACTTAAATTTTCCAAAACCAAACTCCACAAACTCAGTTTTTATCAATCAAATACATCACAATACACCTATAATCATCATATATCAACACAACATCAACATGCAATACTCAAATTCCTTTTACCTGACATAATTCACCTAATTTAATCAAAAACCATTTCATACATTGAAACCTAAAATACTTGCATTTAAAATAAGAAGAAGAAGATGATGATGATGATGATGATGATGATGATGATGATGATGATGATGATGATGATGATGATGATGATGATGATGATGATAATGACGACGACTAAGCAATTTCAGGTTCTACAACTCATTCAAGCATAAATGTTCATACATGCATCCATTTTTAACCTAACTCAATCAAATAAGCTCAAAGAATCAAAGCTAGCAACTTACAATTAAAATGGAGAATAAGAAGAACAAGATGATGAAGATGATGGTGAACTCAGATTGTAACACAAAATCACAGCCTTTAATTGATTCAATTTCTTGTTTATGATTCTTCTTGAATGTGTATGTATGTGTTCTTGAGAGAAAGAGGAGTTGGGGAAAATAATAAGTTAGGTCGATATATCCCCACTGACCCCAATATTAAGTAGTAAAAATGTTATCCCCTTTTAAACCTATTGTCTGGAACCTAAAAACCATTTGCAAAAATAATGATTTAATTTTACGGACAACTTAAAGAATTTAAAAGATATAATATTTTACTATTCACAATAAGTCATTTAACCATTTGACCTATTATTTTCAATTTTCCAAATAGTATAAATTATTTCTAACAAATTTAAATAATAAAATAAAATAGGAAATTACCGTATTTCTTCGAGGCCCATAAAGAGGATGTTACAATATATATATATATATATATATATATATATATATAACTTCAATTTGATCTCACAACATGTTTTACAATATGCAAATTGTCCCTGTGCTTGGTTCTGTACGGCCATAGTGAAATCAATACGAAGAAGAAATGATTTCACTTAACTTTGATGATTAGGGTTTGTATTTAGGTTTCTTAGTTTGTCTCTCGCTCCCAATCGATTTTACTAGAACATTTCTGAAGATTTGAACGTATTTTACACATATATTAGATAATAGGTGTATTAGTTTTGTCCCCTTTATTATCTATTGTCTGTAACCTAAAAACTATTTGCGAGAACTATTATTTTATTTACCGTCATCTATAACGACTTAAAACAATTAATGATTTATCAGTCACAATTAATCATTATACTTTGTTCCTAATTATTTTCAAATAAACAATATACATTTATTTCTTAATTAAATAATTAATTTAAAGTCATAAAATATTAAAATACTACTAGACCTAAGAAGTGGGTGTTACATATATATATATATATATATATATATATATATATATATATATATATATTCTTTGTTCTCACTAGAATCCAACCCTACATATATATATATATATATATATATATATAGGGATGAGTTCTGGTGACAACAAGAAAATAAAAAAATAATAAAAAAAACATCTCCACCCTCCATCTATTCTAACATATATATATATATATATATATATATATATATATATATATATATATATATATATATATATGGGTGGTGATGAAACAAAATGGTGAGAACACTTTTTGATTCACAATATTTTAAAGTTATTAACTTTCATTTTTTTGCTTCACATAAATTTTTTTTTCTGAACCCTTATATATATATTTTTTCACGTAAAATATTTGTCATTAATCTTTATTTTTTTTTTTGTTTCACACAAAGTTTATATTTTTTTTAATAGTGAACCTTATTTTCTTCACATATTTTAAAATAAAAAAAATTACGTAATTTTTTTAAGTTTTTTTATTGTGAACTTTTATTTTTTTGGGTTTACGAAAAGTTTTTAACTTTTTCAACTTTGAAGCTTAATTTTTTTTGAGTTCACGAAAAGTTATAACTTTTTCAATTGTGAAACTTTTTTTTTCAACTGTGAACCTTAATTACTCCCTCCGTACCAAAATGATTGTCACCAAACAAGAAACACACGGTTTAAGAAAAGTGCATTTATTATTGTCGACTACCAATTGAATTTCAACTTTACAATTTTCAAGCATTTTGATTTGTTGATTTTGGAAGTAGGCAATAATTTTGGGATAAACATAAATAGTAAGGTGGACAAATAATTTGAGACGGGGGTAGTATTTTTTAGGCTCACGGAAAGTTTTAAAAATTTTCAAATGTGAACTTTTTTTTCAACCGTGAACCTTAATTTTTTTTGAGTTCATGGAAAGTTTTTTACCTTTTTAATTATGAAGCTTAATTTTTTTTTGTTCAGATCAAAGTTTTAACTTTTTTTAATTGTGAATCTTTTTTCCAACTGTGAACCTTAATTATTTTATTGGGTTAGCAATAAATTTTTAGCTTTTTCAATTGTGAACCTTATTTTTTTTTGTTTTTGGTTCACAGAAAATTTAAGTTTTTCAATTGTGAAACTTAATTTTTTTTATTTTGATTTCCGTATTTTGCTTTATTTTTTTTTTCAAAAAAAAAAAAAAAATCACACAAATTTTTTTTTGTGTGTCAACCTTTATTTTTTATGATTTACTTAAAAAAAAGTTCACACCTTAAAAAAATTATGAAAGGGAATGTGTTTTCACTGTTTTTTTTATCTACACCCCTTATATATATATATATATATATATATATATATATATATATATATATATATATAGGGGAAGAATCAATAAATAAGCTCTTAAATTGAGGAAGGAAGGAAGTAAATCACAACCACTTATTTTCTCACATCTTCTACAATACCTATTTTCTCAATTTTTGCCTAAAATCCAAAACTAAAGCATATAATTCAATACTTTTTCAATTAAAAATATTGTAAATCTTCGAATCCATCAAACACATTAATACACATCTTCAATTCGTCATAATTCGGATTTATTTAAAATTATGAATTTGGTGTAACTTTTGGATTTTTGAGAAAATTTTGATTTGGTGATGAAAAAATAGAACTAAACGAATTTCTTTGTAAAAAAACATATAAACGAGTAACTAATCGAATTATGATCGTTATTACAATCGAATTTCACAAACTCAAGAAATTCCCAGAACGTTAACATTCATCTGAAAAACATGTTATCAAAATTACAACTTATTAGTTCTAAATATTCATTTATGATGAATATGAACATATATATTCTATTAGACACAATTGAATGTGATAATATAACATTCATTAGTGTATAATAATGTATATCAGTTATATTTATCGTAAATGAATGTCATTATTATCATTGTGTATAATACCATCAATGTATTATTTAATTTGCATTGTAAATGAATCTTAAAATGTTCATCATTGTCAATAACACATATAAGCTAACATTCATCACCAGTGAATCTTAAAAACTAATAAAAAAAATTAAGATATTAATATTTTTAAAGATGAATCTTAACTAATATATATTATTATACAGTACTGAATGTTAAATTATGATATTCAGTAATATAAATAATATATATAAGTTAATATTCATGATAAATAAATGTTTATGTATATTAAATTGTAATTTGATTGAGATGCTTTTGAAATGCATGTTAACGTCCTGGGAGGTGATTTCAAGTTATTTATAAAAATGCCACCGCGTTGACTTTTGAGTTGACCAGAATGTGGGACTGAGAATAGCTTCCCTCCTTCCCTCATTTTTTTACTTCCCTCTTGATCTCCCCCTACAAGAGAGAATTGAAGTGCCTTTTTCGGAGGAAAGGGGAAACGTTAGTATTCATCAAGAAGCATATTACAATTATCAATCAAAACGTCAACAAAAAATTATTTTTACCGGTAAATAGTAATCAAAATCGATGCTATAAAGAATATTTTAACGAATGAATTTCATTTTTAAGTCATAACATTAGTTGATGAATATTTATGTAATAAATTGTTAATATTCACTGTGATAAATATTAACTAAGTAATACGCATCACGATCCATATTAAAACTCCACATTATTTGAAAAATATTTTTATTGTTAATATTCATTATAATGCATATTAACTAATATTCACCGTGATGAATATTAACGGATTTGGATCTAATATTCATAAATTGATGTTATAACTTGCAGAAAGAATTTATCAAGAAAGCTTAACATTCATAGCATCGATCTGATTAACATTTAGTAAATTTCAGTTTGCTTTTTTCGAAATTTGTATGGGTGAAAGTAATTTACTTCTTGATGAATACTAACGATTCCTCACTTTCCTCAAAAAATGCATTTCCCTCTAGACTATTCCTATATATATATATATATATATATATATATATATATATATATATATATTGAGAGTCCCGAATTCACTATTGATTAGTGAAATGGAATGGGGTTGAATACAATTAAAAACTTTTCTCTGGTTTTAATCAAGTTATTTAGACAGTTTTTAATTGTTTTAACAAGAACAGAGTATGTAATAAGAATGATATTACAATATCAAAGTAAAGGAGTAATAGTAGCCAAATGGTGAATTATATTAATCATAAAAATCACAAGTGTTAATTGCGGAATGGAATAGCCCAAGCTAATCCAAATCAAACACACGAGCTAATCTATTACAAATTAGATGAACATCAGTGGACAAACACGCTGACTGTTCACTCGCTGAATCGACAATACGTGCTTAGACAAACTACTCACTGACAAACAAGTGATTAACACGCATGAACGACTAGCCTCTAAAATACAATATACTGGACTATTTATACTACAAGAGTTCCTAGAATATCTCCTACAAAATAGGATCTTGGAATGACATGTGTCGCTGCTTGATTGGCTTGATCTCTGATAAACCAACATTTTGCGGGTCCCAAATCTATTTCCACAAATATCTCATTTCCTTTAGACCAATCATTCGCTTCCACGTAATCCTTCTGATTATTCTTTAGACATACTTTAAGTACAAGAAACTTTTGCTGATGTATATATAAGTACAGTACCTTTTTACTTGTTGATTGAGAGGCTTTATTGAAAAGTCATTGAAGATGAACTAACTCTCCTCACTCACTGCTAACTAACATGCTCTTGTAGAGTGACTTGAAATATTGATCTTCAGCGACTAGCTATTATTCGGGCAGTGACTTTTGCCTTTATTGATTTGAAGATGTAGAACTCTCGCTGCTTAATATCAGTGACACACATAGTTGAGTTATAATCTTCCTTAGCATATCAATTCCTTGAGAATAAGGTGAATAGTGATCAGCAATGTTAAACTTCAGCAACATCAGCTTTGATACAATTCATTTCTTCATCGAGTAATGTATAGTTGAGTTGACCAGCGACCAGCGACTCAATCATGGTCAGTGACCAGTGACTCAACAATCTCCCCCTAAATGATTGTGATCGAAGCTCCCTAGACAAACTTGTTGCTGTGATAGTTTATAGTCAGTGTTTAAGAATTTAAACATTCGGTGACTTGTACTTGTGATCCATTCATTTATCTTTTTGGATTCTTTTGCTATGATCTGAGTTTTGCAATTTGGTTTTCTCAAAAGATCAGATTTTATTGAACTGTAGAATATAAATATTACAAGTTTTTCAGTTACAATAAATCTAGTCTATTACAGACTACACATTTTTCCATATTTCTTCTTCCTTCGCAATACCAAGCACATCAGCTAGTTTGCATTTCTCTTTGGATGGAAGGTATCTGAACTGTCTGGTCATGGCTTCCTCTATGATAAAATGAACAAGTTGCTGTAGATCATCTTGTTGTGCTTTAAATTACTATCTTCAATTGATCATGAATTGTAGTGACTCTTGACATATAACACCTGTTATCTTCAGCGATCATGAATTGTAGCGACTCTTGACATATCAAACCTGCTATCTTCAGTGATCATGAATTGTAGTGACTCTTGACATATCAAACCTGCTATCTTCAGCGATCCTTGATAACAGAAGTCATCTTGAGACTTGATACACATTCAGGGAGGATGTCGAACCCACTGAGTTTGAGAGATTTGTTGCTCAGGCATTGTTTGACTTTGGAGAATGCAAACCAGAGCCTAAGGATGAACATGTTTCTAGTGGTTTCTACATCCAATGTTCCAAATCAGCATTTCTGGTAACATCAGCAGCTTTTGCTCATGAGCAACATTGGTTTTTGCATTCATTTGCACATTTTCTCCCCCTTGATGGTAGCACGAAATGCTTTTGTTAATAACTTGTTGAATTATATCATTGGATTGGGTATCCTCGTCATCACCAGCTTGTGTTTTAGTTAATGGATCATCAGATCCTGAAAGGTCATCCTGTATCTTTCCCTGTGACTGGGGAGAGACATTGACAGCTGGTGTAGTGCTAGATGAGAGGTGGCCCGGGTTTGTATCCAGTGATGTGACATCAGCGATGGGTGTGTTATCACCCAATGATGCCACTTGCCCTTTGTTTACAATACCATCCTTTTGTGAGAATGATGAGTGGCTAATGGGTTGACTCAATAAGGGGGTGTGGGTTGCACCCGAATCACTGCTAACAATGGGTTGAGCCATTGTAGCTGTCTGTAGGTTTCCCTTTTTAGAGTCACTGGACTTTCGGGAGTCCAGCGAAGTAGTTGAAGGCTTGGGTTTATCAAAAGTGCCCGCAAGGACTGAACGTTCAGTCTCTGCTTCACCCTTGGCGTCCTTAGACGTCTTCTTTTTGCTATGTCCCTGATCCTTTAATGTCAGGGATCTAGTTTGGATTTTCTTTTGGTGGTTAGTGGATTTTTCTTTGGTGGTTGACCACTGTAGTCACTGGGGGTGTTGTCAGTGACATGGTCGATTGGGGGGCATGATCTGACAGTTGTTCAGCAGTTACAGGATGGGGTGCAAGTATCCCCTGTGTTGTTATAAAAACAGATAGAGACATTGTCCCTGGTTTAGAAAAGTTTTGACTGTCTACCAGGGTTGTTTCAAAAAATTTGAATGAAATTTTATCATAAGTCTTGAACTGATTTTTAAGGATTGGTGAAAGGAACTTAGAATAAGGTGCATATTTAACCTTGGTAGCCTTAGTGACTCTATCAATCAGTTCTTCAAAAGTCACACTTGCATAATCAACTCTAAGAGTGTTGATTAGTGACCAGTTAATCTGTGCCCAAAGAGTGAATAATATTTGAAAGCAGGGCATTGGTGATTTGTAAGAGCAGGGAGAATAAAATGTTTATTCAAAAAGATTAGTATCTCCACATATTCTGTTTTTGGGTAAAGATGATATTCCAAACAGTATGATTTTGATACCGTAATGACAAAATCCTCACACACTGTAGAAGCTCGAAGAGTTTTAACCTCTGCAGTGGCACTAAGTGTTGTTAGAAGATTTTGATTTCGTCATTACAGAAAAGAAGAATTTCCACTTAAAGTTTTTGAAAGAAAAAGTTTTATGAAAATCAAGAAAGCATAAAGATTAAGATGGGATTAATTTTCTGATTTATAGAAGCGCCTCTGGATTTTCTTGTGGTTAAAACTTAATCAACATGGTCGATGATGGTGGTGAGTAGTGGTGGTAGTGGCGTAGGGGTAATGATGGTGGACTTGTGGCATTAATGGTGATTGGAGAGGTGTGTCGGAAAAATGCACTGATGTAAGAGAGAGAATGTCAGAATGTGCGACTTTTACGTTGTACCTCAAAATAATTATTTTTGATATCTGTAATCTAACCGCCATTAGCCAATATATCAGGGAGTCATTGATATATATAATCAACAAGAGTTTATTATCTACCAAAAAGAAATGTAAGTATCAAAGAGAAATAAAAATAATCTTTTATCTGGCTGAGTGTCTAACTCGCTGATTTAAACACAACTGTACTGAATAAATCATTGAGATGTAGTCACAACATTGATATAAATCAAATTTATCATTTTGAATACATACATTATTTATTAAGCAGAAATGAGTATAGATTATGTTGATTATAAATTGTATAACATATTACTGCATTAACTTTCACTGGTCTAGTTACAACTTAGAATACTAAGAAGATCAGTTGGAGAAAACATAGATCAATGATATAAAACTCATATAAAAACATAATAAATACTCATGCGACTGTCTAAATTATAAAATTAGCTGATCATAACTAACTGACAATTACACTTGCTGATTGAATCAGTTGATGTAAATCGATCAGTGAATGTGCTCTGCTAAAGCTATATTTCAAACAGTCATTTTATTCAAAAGCATTGAAATAATTTAAACAACAATAAATAAAAGAACTCGGGGAGTTCATTTATTCATTGAGGTTTAATATACCAAGCTCGCTAATGAGATAATTAAATCTTTTCTCATCCAGAGGTTTTGTAAACAAATCAACGAGTTGGTAATCAGTTGGAATGAAATGAAGTTCAATATCACCTTTCATCACATGGTCCCTGATGAAATGATATCGTATGTCAATATGCTTTGTCCTTGAGTGCATCACTGGATTATTGGCAATAGCTATGGAACTTTGACTGTCACAGTAGATTGGTATTTCGTTGAAGTTAAATCCATAGTCAGCGAGCTGATTTCTATTCCAGAGGATTTGAGCTGTGCAGGTACTTGCAGCAACATATTCAGCTTCAGCGGTTGAGGTTGAAACTGAATTCTGTTTCTTGCTAGACCAGCTTACAAGCTTTTCTCCAAGAAATTGATAGCTACCAGAAGTGCTTTTTCTATCAAGCTTGCATCCAACATGATCAGAATCTGAATATCCTTTCAGCGAGAAATCTAAACCGGATGGGTACCAGAGACCAAGATTGGGTGTACCCTTCAGATATCTGAATATTCTTTTAACAACGAGTAAATGAGATTCCTTGGGACCAGCTTGATACCTAGCACAGAGACATGTAGCAAACATAATGTCTGGTCTACTTGCAGTTAGATACAGCAGCGACCCGATCATATCTCTGTAAGCAGTAATGTTTACAGATTTACCATCAGGGTCAGCATGTAGTTTCACTGCAGGTGACATGGGTGTAGCAAAGGATGAACAGTTGATGAATTCAAATTTCTTTAATAAATCTTTAACATACTTTCCTTGGTTTATAAAAATTCCAGCTTTGGTTTGTTTTACTTGAAGACCAAGGAAAAATGTTAATTCGCCCATCATGCTCATTTCATAACTTTTTGTCATAACGTCAGAGAACTCCTTGCACATGTCACTGTTAGTAGACCCAAAAATGATATCATCCACATAATTTTGAACTAATATGAATCTCTCTTATCTCTTTTGATAAATAGTGTGTTGTCTATCTTACCTCTGACATAGCCACACTTTATCAAATAATCAGAGAGAGTATCATACCAGGCTCTAGGAGCTTGTTTTAGTCCATAAAGAGCTTTTTCAAGTTTATACACATAACCAGGGTTTTTGGGATTGATAAATCCAGGTGGCTGTTTGATATATACTTCTTCCTGCGGCTTGCCATTCAGAAAGGCACTTTTTACATCCATTTGATAGACTTTAAATTTCTTGTGAGCTGCATATGCCAGAAATAGTCTGATCGACTCAAGTCTAGCCACTGGTGCAAAGGTTTCGTCATAGTCAATACCCTCTTGCTGACAATAACCTTCAGCAACCAGCCTTGCCTTGTTTCTGACCATGAATCCATCAACATCCCTTTTGTTCTTAAATACCCACTTTGTTCTAATCACTGATTTACCAGCAGGTTGCGGCACTAGCTTCCAGACTTTGTTTCTTTCAAATTGTGCCAATTCTTCTTGCATGGTAGATATCCAGTTGTGATCAGTGAGTGCTTCATCAACCTGCTTTGGTTCCATCATAGACACAAAACTAACAAACAAACAGAAGTTAGCAGTTGCTGATCTCGTCTGGACCTTGGACTGAGGATTACCAATAATCAATTGATTATCGATATGTTTTGTCCATTTAGTCATTCGTTGAGGCTCAGCAGTGACTTGCCTATCCATTGATGGTCCAGATGGCAGATCAGTATTAGAATTGTGAGAATTATTAATACTTTGTGAACTTTGGTTTGAACATGGAGGTGGTGATGGTTGATTATCAGCGGGTAAGGGTGATGTTTCTGAAATATTCTCAGCTGAAGTAGAGCTAGAGATGTTTTCAGAGACATTACCTTCATCCTCAGAATCAGATGAGAAGTTTTTGTATTTCTCATTGATTAACTTTCCATTGACTGATGAGTCACTATCCATTTCATTAAAAACAAGTTTTTCATATTCTGTTGGATGAGTGAGTGACTCATCATATGACTCATCAAAAGTAACATCCATTGACTCCTCAATGCATTCTCTTCGTTTATTGTAAACTCTGAAAGCTTTAGAGATGATTGAGTAGCCAACAAATATTCCTTCATCAGCTTTTGGATTAAACTTTCCTAAGTGATCTCTTTTGTTTAAGATGTAGCAAGTACTACCAAAAACATGGAGAAAACTTATGTCCGGTTTTCTCCCCCTTAACACCTCATATGCTATCTTATCATGTCGTTTGACAATCAGTGACCTATTCTGAGTGTAGAAGGCATTACTCACTGCTTCAGCCCAGAAGTAGGTCTTAAGACCAGCATCAATGAGATTCAATCAAGGTTCTATTTCTCCTCTCTGCCACCCCATTTTGTTGGGGTGTTCTAGGTGCTGAAAAATTCTGAGAAATACCTTTTGAATCACAAAAACTTTCCAGGTCAATATTTCTAAATTCAGTCCCATTATCAGATCTTAAATGTTTCACCAGACTACCATTTAAGTTCTTCATTTTCTTGATAAAGGATATGATCTCGTTGGCAGCATCACTCTTGACTTTAAGAAAGAATACCTAGGTGTATCTGGAATACTCATCTACAATTACCAAGCAGTATTTCTTCCCACCAAGACTTAGAGTGCTCACTGGACCAAACAGATCCATGTGAAGTAGGTGGAAACATTCAGTCACTGATGAGACTTGTTTACTTTTGAAAAAGGAACTGTGATGCTTTCCTTTTTCACATGCTGAACATAGCTTATCTTTGTCATAAGACAATTTTGGAAGTCCAGTGACTAGTCCATTTTTGTTTAATTTATTGATATCTTTTAAGTTCAGATGTGAAAGTCGCTTATGCCACAACCATTTTTCTTCTGAAACGGTTCTGGAATAAAAGCATATTCCTGACTGAGCTGAGTCCATGTTGACCACATAAGTATTCCGTTTTCAGTTAGCAGCAAGTACATCACTTCCCTTCTTGTTGTAAACAACACCAGCCTCATGATCAAATAGTACCTTGTTCTTGGAGTCACAAAACTGACTGATGCTCAATAGGTTGTGCTTCAGTCCCTCCACATATGCCACTTGCTTAAACAATACATTACCATTGGTCAAGACACCATACCCTCTCGTCTTGCCAACCTTGTTGTCACCAAATACTACATCAGGACCTTTTTCGTCCTGGTAGTCGCTGAGCAAAGACTTACACCCGGTTATGTGTCTGGAACATCCGATGTCCAGATACCAGATAGTCTCTCTAAGAATGTCTTTATAAAGTGCTTCAGGATCCCATCCAGATGCTGAACATTTTTGAGCTACTTCCTTGATATCTTCATGGAATTCAGGGTCATCAGCCATCAAACAGTAATCCTTGTCCAAGCAAACCATTGCTTCTTCATCGTCAGATGATGAGGATGATTTAGAGTCACTGAATGAACCTTCTTCAGCGATAAAACCTTTTCCCTTCTTTTTCCCATATTTGGACATTGCCTTTAGCTTCTTGTACTTTGCCTTGTACTTGTTGTACTTGTCATCTCTGAAGCTTGGTTTTGGTTCAGGGATTGGGTTTACTGACTTTGATCTACAATCAGCTGCAAAGTGACCAGGTTTGCCAAACTTGTAGCATTCACCTTTTGATTGGAAATTATCAGATGATGGAGCACCAACGAATCTTTTTGATCTGGTGTTCCTTCTGAAATTAGCAACCATCATGGCCATGTCCTTTTCCAGCTTATTTAGACCCTCATCATATTCATACTCTGGTTGATCATCAACTTGATCACCTTCTTCATCAACTTTCAGCGACTTAGAGCTCGGCTTGGAGGCTTTTGACTTCTGCCTCTAATCAATTTCATCAAGCTCATCTACAAGGGCATTTGATATCTTCTGACTTCCAAGAGTTGCACGAATATGCTCACTCTGATCAACTTGCTTCTCAGACTGCTCCCAGTTGAGCAAAATACCATAGATTTGAGTAAGATTCAGTGTTGTATAATCATTCCTCTGTCTGGTGCATGTTGCAATGGTTCACCAGACTTTCCTTGGCAGCAACTCCAGAAACTTCTCAACAACAAATCTATGTTCCTTACCTATACCAGCCTTCTCCATTTTGTTCATCAGCGACTGGTATCTGGTATAAGTAGAAGATAGAGACTCATTGGGCTCTGATGGCACCCGAAAGCTTCGGTGTCGTTCATTGCAACTTAATCGGGCGCCATCAGGGGTTTTAAAATTTATAATTAGCGGGGCTTAAATTATATGTACTACCTACTCTGGTTATTAAGCGGTAAGTATAACCTAAGATCGTTGTATGAATCCAAATGTGTGGATAAATTAAAGTTGGCACTTTCGGTAGGGAAGTATCTAGGATGGAACAAAGTAGGTAGGTTTGGGGTTTAAAGACAAGTAATTAAAATGAAGGAAATTAAAGTACAGGAAAGCAGATAAAGATAAATATGTGGTTGTTGAGATTTCGATAATTAATATTTCGGGATGACAGAATAAATGGGGATGATACTAATGTGGCAACCAAACTACTAGACGTAAACTCTAGAACCCTACCAACTCAATTTCCCATTGGCATGTCACTAGGAACTAGGTTATCATGATTCTGATCGGAGCAATACGCAAACTTTCAATACTTATCTAGTTGAAAAATAAGCAACCTATCTTGGTTTTATACCGAGGTTCATGAATCAGTAGCGTATCGTCTCATAGGTCCGACCGTTCTTAACTCCTAAAATAGTTTACTGTTCTATTAGCATGCAGATTAATAACTTTGTATGTTTGGACCGCCGATTTTATAAGACTTGGTGTTTTAAGGATTCTAGGTCGTTATGACTTTGATCTAATTCCGAAGTCCTGTTATCATTCATTTAAGCTCTAGTTACTTCGACTTATGATTCAAATCTCTCCTTTTCAAACAGTTATACATCCCCGGATTATTCGCAGTTTGTTAAAACGTGTTTCATATGCGGATCATGCCTTTCAATGATAGACAGTGTACTTTACACAGTAATTCCATGGTTTCTCATATCAACATGCGGTCAAGAGTAATTGAAAGTGAAAGTGACACTCTATCTAACTAAATGTAAAGCAGTGCAGAAATGTAAACCTAATATATACAACGAGTGGTTTCAATGTGTCTTACTTATTGCATGTCATGGGCACAGATAACTACTTACCATAATTAAGGTTGATCAAGTCCTAATTACTAGGTTGCAGTCACGTGGATAACCAGAAAGGGTAATCATTCATAAGGTCTTAACGTTACAAGGGTTACTAATTCCTATTTTATCTGAACGTATTTCACAAACATCATTTTATAGTGTTTTGACTTTCGTAGGATATACCAGTTAGTTTTGAAGTTGTATTACCCCATCGGGATTCCAACTATTAAATCAGAGCTGAATCCAGAGATATAACTACATTCGGTCGTTTACCGACTTCCATACATATGTACTTTGCCTTAAAGAGTTTCCAGTACTATATCGGATAAACAGTCGAATAGGGGCTGTCATATCTCTTTACGATTGTCTTGCATTAATTATATAATGTCATCCTTACTTATAATTATCTACATCATCAACAACCACAATAATAAACTACTCGCAATTCATGGCAATAAATATATCACATACCAAGCAATAACACATATTTAAAATATGGAATAAAATAAGTATGATAAAGGTTTAGATATCACCCGGAATTAAATGCGCAGCAGCGTATTATTATGATTAACAACTCGTTTACACGTACAAAGATGAATCTTCAAACCTTCTAACGTTCGTTCTAGCATCTATACTAATCCGAAGATTAATTACAATAATCCTAGACTATAAGAGAATTTCTAAAGTGAGAAAGTGGAAATGGAAAAGGAGTGTGTGGAAGTATTAGAATGTAGAAGTGTATTCTTGAGTGTGTGTTAAAATGAGACTTAGGGGCTGCTATTTATAGGCAAAATATGGCTCACATTAGCACCCCTAGGCTCACATTAGCAAAAGTAGCGAAAGGTGGTGCACCAGGTACGAAAAAGTAGCGAAAGGTGGTGCACCAGGTACGAAAAAGTAGCGAAAGGTGGTGCACCAGGTACGAAAAAGTAGCGAAAGGTGGTGCACCACGTACGAGAAAGGAAGAAAAAGCACAAAAAAGATGGGAGGGTAGAGGCCGGCGCCGCCTGGCTGCTGGCCGGCGGCGGCCGGCTGCCACCCGTCCCGGTCTGTCGTCTTTTGTTGTGTTGCTTAATTCGCGCGTATCTTCGTCGTTATGCGTCCGTTTGCGTCGATTCTTTTTGTGTTGGATTCGTAATTCAAA
Source organism: Pseudognaphalium luteoalbum (assembly GCA_963422505.1). Classification (NCBI taxonomy): domain Eukaryota; kingdom Viridiplantae; phylum Streptophyta; class Magnoliopsida; order Asterales; family Asteraceae; genus Pseudognaphalium; species Pseudognaphalium luteoalbum. The sequence goes on along the minus strand of OY730193.1, from coordinate 59,366,963 downwards.
AACGAAGATTTTGATGTAAAGATATCCCAAAAATATGTCTCTTATCTCAAGATGTTGCGTACGAATCATTTGGATCTTTCGGCGGGCGTAGAATCTTTATTCTTTATCCGTTTGATTAATTCTTCTTCTGTTGGATTCGTAATTTGAAAACGAACATCTTGGGTGGGATGGATGTTGGTGATGGGCACTTTTGTCTCGAAATCTCATTTTGATGCCTTGAATCTTCAAATGTGTGTGGAATCTTCGTTTTTTCACCCGTTTTGCTTGATTTTTATCGTGCAACCCTGTTTTTACCATCTTGGCATAATATCATTGATTTGTATTGGTTTTGAGTTTAAAATACCAAGAATCGTTCCAGAATGAGAGAGATATCGGTAGTAAAAACATGACTTTTTACGCGATATCAAGTATCCCACACTTAGAACTTTGCTTGTCCTTAAGCAAACTCATTCTTAAAAAGCTTCTGGAAGGATTCTAGTCGCATTAGTTTTTAGAGATACCATTTTCCAAAGAATATAAAGTTACAGTTATGAAAGAGTTTTCACCGGAAACTAAGGGTTTATAGAATTTGATACCTTATTCGAGCAACATAAATGATGATCATGACTAGGCAATCCTCACAAATGGGTCACTCAAATCACTCAAGTGTTTAAGGTTTCCTACTTACTAGTGTCAATCACTCAGATAGCCTGTCATGCAGCATTCTCGTCATAGGCTTGATCGAGAATCAGATCTCCATCACTTTTGATGAGGACGGTACTAACCTTTCGAGATATCTTGGAAGGAATCCGATGTTTTGGGTTGAAGAAGGTGTGAGGGTTTTCCTTGTATTTTCTCGAAACTTTTCTTGAGAGAGTTTCTTTGGAATTTCTCAGATTTTGAAAGGACTACATAGCCTTTTTCTTTCTTTTTCTTTGGAATTTTTCTTTTCTTGGCCTTTTTACTTGATCCTTGGGCTTTTAGGTTTCTTCTGACAGCTTTTGCTGAAATTCTTTTTCTTGGAGCTCCTTTTACGGATAATGCTCATCCTTTAGGGAACGCTCTGATATATTTTATGGCTTTGTGTTAGGCTGCAGAAGTCTTGGAAAATCAAGAGTATCTTTGAGAGTTCGTCGGAAAATGAAACTTCAGTAGGTTCCAGACGAATATTAGGAGGTTTTGATTGGGTGTGAAGAGTGAAGGTTGAGTGGGTGGATGTTTGATGGTGGAAGGGCATTTGGATTCCTTAGAAGTTATCAAGATGGGTTGTACCTATGCCACGTATGGGACTCATCGGTGTGATCTCGAAATGCATTACGAGAGCAAGTTCTAATTCAAATGCATACATCGGCGCACACATGAAGCGAAAAGTGAAGCATTTTAGAGATGAATGCTAATGATGGGCTCAATCCTCACGAATCGAATGTTTTGGTCAATGTGTGCCTAGGCATGTGTTGCCCTTTTCGTCCGTATCTTATTCTAAAACAGTTTTGTTTCATTTTCAAAACTCGTTTCTTGCTGTAATTTATAATTTTGAAAGATAGGATTTCTAAAGAACGATGTTTTTGAATCTAAAAATTTGAAATTTTATCCATTTTTAGCCTTTTAATGAAAATATTGTTTGACTTACGGACAAGAGGTAAAAACTTGCGATTGAAGGTCATATATCCCACACTTAGAGGAACATTGTCCCTAATGTTCGAATCTATTCGTTGAGTCCTCTTGTTGTAGTATCCCACACTTAGAGATTCTACTTATTTTCGGATTGTTTCGTAAGTGTAGTGTGGTTTTGATTATCCCACACTTAGTGTTTGGAATATCGGATGAGATAATCAATTCTTTAAACGGGTAGAGGGTTTTGAAACGGTGTACCGCTTTTGTTGTGCACGTTGTTGGCTACTCGTTAGAAGTTTGCTGGTTCGTGGCTTGTAGCTTATGGCTCTTGGCATTTTTCATCGTGTGGTCCACAGTTTCCCTTGCTTCGGTCTTCTATAGTTTCTCAAACAAACCACTCAATTCAATCAAGTAATAGTTGCTGATAAGAAAAGTAAAGTAATAGCTTAATAAAGTAATAACTGGATAGATGTGATGTCTATGCATCCACAGTACATCAAATACACACAATAATAATAAAGTCTTTGTAGAAAATAGAAAGGAGTGAGAAAGCGGAGCAATCTATTGCTCGGCTGGTGGTGATACTGTAGAAGAAGATGCTATAAGTCCAGGAGATGTCTCATCTGATGAAGAATCATCATGCTGATAGTGGGTTCCTTTGTCTGATGCATCTCGATCAACCTCTGCATCTAGTGTACCTATGGTGAATACTCCATCCTGTATCAGATGGTCAACAAATTCCCCTGCGGGCATGTCGAAGCTATCAAGTGGAATCTCAGGTGTCCTCTGCTGGGAGTGTCCTCTGAATAAATCAGTCTGTCTATGAGAGGATACTGGATCAATCAGTGCATCTGCAGGGCTGGTGCTCATGAGAATCCTGTGACTCTGAACAATGGTGGCTCGTGTAGGGGTTTTGGATATCCTACTGCCTCTCGAAGTCTGACCTCTAGTCGAACCAACAACAGAAGGAACATGTTGTCTCTGAATAGGAACCTGTGCTGGTGGTGTTTGTGGCCTAGGTGGAACTGTGCGAGGTGGTAACCCATGGCCACGGTCAAGAACTGGATGTTGGTGAGGTGCTGGAGTAGGAACTGCAGGGGGATATAAGTGTGGTGGTGCTCGGCCCAATCCACAGGGTAAGTCAGGTTGTGGGCTCACTGGTATCCCTGTTGTTTGCTATCTCATAGCCTTATAACATTGGACTTGCATCTGCATCAGCCAGTACCAATAGTCTGGCCCTGGTGGTGTCCCATAGTGGTATATGTAAGTGGGCACCCGAGATCTAGGAGCTGGGGTGGAAGGTCCTGCTCTAGTAGGCTGTAGCACTACTGGTGGTGGTGCAACTGGGTCGTCATAATCATCCTTATCTTCGTCTGACTCTTAGTCTGAATCTGAGTTATTTGTCTCTTTTGGTTGATGCCTCTTTCTTCCCTCTCTTGGTAAAATTAAACCTGGTACCAATTCATCTATACTTTCAGTTTCTGATGATCGTGCCGTGATGTAAACGGTGCCGTCTCTCATAATCTTGAGTATATCCATGCTCCTAAGGAACTCATAATCTATCGGTTGGGCACTCTATACCGGCAGGCTTTTGAATTTTTCTACCTCTGTCGTTTTAAGCAATCCCATTCTGCGAATCAGCCTTGTAATTATTGGACCCATATATGATCTCTTCGCACCAAAATCCTTTTCTTCCAGAATCCGTTGGGCAACTAAATGGGCAACCTGAATATTCCTCTTCTCGAGGATGCATGTCATCATAGCAATATCAAATCTGGCAACTCGACCGCTTGTGTAGGATTTGTAAGACTGGATCTCTGAATTTGGTTGCTTTTATACCCGAGAAATATGTTGCTGATGATAACTTACTCCATACCTCGGATGGTGTGGTCGAGATGGATATCGAAGTGGCTCCATTAGTGAACAGTGGGGAATGTATCTCCTCAGGTATGTATAGATCCAAATGTTGTGCGAACTGAGCCAATGACAAGGTGAATGAACTTTCCATGTATCAAAATGTGATCGAACTGTCTCCAACTCTTCTCCATGTCTTAAATGTGTATGTGGTCATGAACTCGGTAACCATTTCCATGTATAACGGTTCATCAATGCTGAACAGTTTCTTGAAGGATTCAAATTGCTGACCCTCAACTGGGATAACTGAGTAGGTTCTATAGTCTTTGTCTGAATCCCAATACTTGCAACTTTTCCCAGTCCACATATCTAAAACGCCCGAGCTTCTTGTCTCTCCAAATGCGTGCCATCTGGTCGTGATTAGGTGATTCACTAAGATAGGCGAGAGATCCTGTAAGTGGTCGTGTTGGGTTTAGTTTTTTCTTCTTCAGCGACATAGTACCTGAGAACATGAGAGATTTAAAGTAATGGATTCTCAAGAAGGAGAAAATTTAAAGCACTTATTAAAATTTCCAATGGAAGATTTGAAATGAGGGCTTTAAATTTTTGACAGTCCAAAGATTACAGTAAATATCAAATGTCCCCAAGTAACTAATAATTAGTTTAAACAAATAATAAGGCAATCATTAATAGGTGAAAAATATATAGTCATGAAATGGCAATAACTTTATTGTGAAGTAATGCAATTTACAAGGTTTGGTGTTACCCAAATTTGAAATGTCATTATTTCACAATTTATAATTATTAGTAGGTTTTGACTTTTAAAAGTTCAAGTTGAAGTAAGGTTTAAAAATTCAATTGATTTGCTTTAAGAATGCAATACTTCAAGTTGACTTTTTAGGTCAAAGCTTACTTCAAATAATAACTTCGTATGCTAAAATTATATCCTATGCATGTAAATATGACCTAAATTATTTCAATCATTTCCTATTTGGTAAACAAGCTAGGTGTTGAAGCAAGATTGTCTAAAGCTTGATTTTATTTGTTTTTTAAAAAACTGAAATGTATAGAATTTGTCTAAGTTTTTTTGGTTTTGCGACAATAGGAGATCTGTGAATAGCATTGTCGTATGTAAAAGTCATTCCGACAATAGCATTGTCGGAGTTGACTAGGTCAAAGTTAATTGATTATTGTCGCACAGTTTAGTCTATATATATAGGCTTTTAGTTGAAGTTTTGGCTAAGTATTTTGTAACCATTGTCGTAGTATTCTCTGTGAATTCTTGAAATACAAAAGCAAATTTTGATATTAAATACTTCTTGTTCTCTTATTCATATATTGATATATATCTTGTATTCCGCTCAAGATATAAGTTCTAATTGCGATTCGTGATCCACAGCACAACAAAGTGGTATCAGAGCCATACGAATAGAATTAGAACTGCGTGATTGAACTAAGAGTTTGTATTTGAGGTATTTGATTGATTTGAAGGTTTCGGAAGAATTCAGTTTGACACTGTTTGATTGATTTTGAGGTGTTTGAGGTATTTGACACTGTTTGATTGCTTTGGATTATCAATTTGCTTTGGATTTGAAGAGTTTTATCAAAATCAGAAGAAGATTACTGTTGTACGTGATTCTGTAATAATAATTCATCTGAATTTGATCTGATTCTTTTATTTTGATCGTTTGATTGATTACGTACTTATCGTCAAATTGTACGGATTCGTTAATTTGATGGTAAAAGATCAAATTGAGTAGATACAAGTATCATAAATTGAATTCCGAGCTCAGTGATATAAATTTTAGCAAAAATGAGCTAAAATTGAAGATTTTACAACACTTTTCATTTTCTGGAAATTTCATGCGTGAATAGATACTTCCGACAATAGTGACAACCATTTTATCCGTGATTGCATTTATGTGAATAGTGATCCGACAATAAGCTATTGTCGCATGAACAGTAGATGATATTGATGGATTTGTGTGATTAGTGATCGGATAATAAGCTATTGTCGCATGAACAGTAGTTGATTGACGGATTGACGGATTTGTGTTAGTTTCGCATAAACGGATTTGTGTTATTCACGGATATTTGACAAAGTGTTATTGACGGATTTCCATTACTCTCGGATTGATCATTACTGTCAGATTAATTGTTACTCTCGGAGTGTTTTGAAGCTATTATTCTCGGAATATCATCTTATTCATGGATATTTGTGATTGACGGATATTGATATTCTCGATTTTTCTAAGTATTTACAATGGCTCATGTGAATTGGCAAGCTATGATGAAGAATGAACTAGAGACTGGAACTACAACCAAACCACCAAAGTTTTTATGTCAAAATGATTATGATGATTGGAGGTATCGGTTTGAGTCGCTTATTGCTCTATATGATCCAGATCTAATGATTCCTATCTCGGAGCAATACATTCATCCTAGAGCTGAAGGAATTTATAGAGATAATAATCCTCCTCCCAAGTCACTCAAAATAATGACTTCTGATGAAAAGAAAGAACATGATCGAGACAAGAAAGCTAAGTCAGTTATCTCTATGAGTCTTCCTAGTGATGTTCTTGCTGGATGGAAAGATTTGAATACGGCATATGAGCTCTATAAAGCAATGGAGAAACGTTTTGCTGGTAACGAAAAGTTGAAGAAAAGTAAACGTGACTTGTTAAAGAAACAATGGGATGTATTCACATGCATGCCAAATGAATCTTTTAATGACTTAATTGTCCGATATTCCCAGCTAATCAGTGAGCTCAAAAGACATGGTTTGATTTTGGAACGTCTTGAAATCAATGAGAAGTTGATTGAAGCTTTACCTTCAAGGTGGGATATTAAGGCTAACATTTTGATGGAAGATGAATCATTGGGTGAATATGCATATGAAGACTTGATCAACAAGTTGCAAGTATATGATGTTTCTTTACAGAAGAAGGAGACTGGAAAGATGATGCAATATTCTCAATTCGGTTCTAAGAAAACTTCAGAAACAACAGCATTGTTCTCTGGTTCTGAGACATTCAATGGTGGGAATTCTAGTGGATCCACAGGTGGATATTCTGGTTATGGATTTTATGGATCTGGAAGTGCTTCAGCTACCAGTCATCAACAACCAAATTCCAACCAACATGTTTCAAAGATTACCGAAGATCATGTAAATGTTGTCACAGCTTTTCTTTCATCATATGAAGCGCTTATTGTTGGAAAGGTTGGTAATGTAGACTTGACAGAAGAAGATTACGATCAGTTACATCCTGACGATCTTGAAGAAATGGATCTGCAATGGAATCTTGCTATGTTAACAAGAAAGGTGAAAAAGTTTCTATAAAGAACTGGAAAAAACAAGTTGGGGGGTAAACCAGGATTTGACAAGTCGAAGGTTCGGTGTTACAACTGTCAGAATTTAGGGCACTTTGCTCGGGAATGTGAGAAAAACAAAGCACCTACATCTGGTTTCACTAATCCTTCTACATCCAAAACCTATTCTTCTTCTGGTCAATCACAATCTTCTGGAAAAGATACAACTCCTGCTTCCACATCATCAGCACTGATTTCAACAGCAGATGAATTTTATGATTGGAGTGCCCACGTGGAGGAATATTCTCATAATCAAGCTTTCATGGCAAATGTCTCTGAGGTTGATTCTTCTCCATTTGAACAAATTTGTTCAAAATGTACTGACTTGAGTGATCAACTCAGTCTTTACAAAACACAAAATCAACAGCTTTTAACTGACATTGAATTGATTAAAAATCAAAATAAGGAGTTGGTGGAAAACAACAAGCTTTTAAATAAACGATTTGAGTCAACTGATGTTGAGACTCATGATTTGAAAGCTAAAATTTTAAATTAGCAATCCATCATAAATAGTTATTTGGTTGAGATGGATTTACTTAAACAAGAAAAATCTGAAGCTGATTCTAAAATTTTAGATCTTGAAAGACAATTGTTGAATGTTTCTACATCAGTGGTGGTTTTTGATAAAATTATCCATAAACAGCGTTTAGATACCAAATCTAAATCTGGTATTGGATATCAAAATGATTTAAATGAAAAGGCCAAAGCATCAAAAGCAGAGTCTAATGCTGGAATTGGATGTCATTTTGTTCCACCACCAAAATCTTATTTTCAATTGCCAGTTAAAGATGAATCTGATTCTGAGTTTGTGTATGGGAAAGGAAAAGTTGATGATTCAAAACCTCAAGAAGAAGCAACTCAAAAGGTTTCTTCTAATGAGAGTTCTGAATCACTACATGAGAATAATTCATCAGATTTTTCTAATCAATCTTCAAAGATGAAGAACAATGATTGTGATGATTGTGAAAAGCATAAGAAGTGTGTTTTGAATCAAAATGATAAAGAAAAATCTAAAGCTTGTGAAATTCCAAAACAAGTTACCAAGATTTTGAAAAGAACTTCTTCTCCACACAAATCACAATCATCTTCTTCATCACCAAAAGGTCAATATCATGCTTCCAAATCTGACTTTTCAAAATGTGAAGCTTCTACTAGTAAAAGCTCATATTCTAAATGTGATGCTTCTACAAGTAAACCTTCATATCATGGTTCTCATAAAAGTTTTCATTCTCGGAGAAAATATGAAACACAAAGTTGTTTCTATTGTGGAATTCGTGGACATCTTTTGAATGATTGTCAATAACTTGCTAGAAAACGTTCGAGAGAACATTTGAAACAAGTTAAATCTTCAAAGGACAACAATGTTTCAAAATCATCTAATGAAAATCCACAAAAACCGAGAATCAATACTTTTGTTTCATCCAAGAAGAAATTATCATCTTATGATGCGTCAAAAGATTTCAAAAAGGATTTCAAAGACATTGACGTTTTCATCATATATGAAATCACTGGACGACCCAAAGCCTCCAAGGCTTGGGTCTCCATTAGCAACTAATTGTTTTCATCAAATGTCTTGCAGTCATCCCGAGCTATCGATAATGTGTGGTACATAGATAGTGGCTGCTCAAGACATATGACCGGGAATCTCTCCTTACTCGAAGATGTTAAAATCAAAAATGGATGGTTTGTTGCTTTTGCGGGAGATAAAGGTGGAATGATTTCTGGGGAAGGAACTGTTACAAATGGTGAAATAAGTTTTGACAAAGTGAATTATGTTGAACAACTTCAACATAATTTACTTAGTGTTTCTCAAGTGTGTGACAAAAAGCTGTCAACATGGTTCAATGATGAAGAATGTTTGATTCTCAAACCGGGTTTTGTAGTACCAAAAGAATGGATTCTTATGAGGGCTCCTAGGGTTAAAGATATGTATGTTCTAGATATGCGTTCTATAACTCCTACAATGGAGCATACTTGTTTGTTGTCAAAAGCATCAGAGAAGGACTCAGTTTTATGGCACAGACGGATGGGTCATATCAACTTTAGGAAAATGAACTTTTTAGTCAAAAACGATTTAGTGATTGGAGTTTCTAAACAGACTTTTTCACTAAATGATCATTGTATTTCCTGTAAAAAGGGTAAACAAACTAAAAAGTCTCATAAACCTAAGTTGGTGAATTCTATTAACACTCCATTGGAACTTCTCCATATGGATTTGTTTGGCCCAGTTAGTGTGAGGAGTATTGGTGGTAAATCCTATTGCTTGGTAATTACTGATGATTACTCAAGATTTTCATGGGTTTACTTTCTAAGTACCAAAGATGAGACGGCTGAGAAAATTAAGTATCTGATTTTACGATTAGGGACTTTATTTTCGTTGAAAGTAAAGAGGCTACGAAGTGATAATGGAACGGAGTTTAAGAACTACATCATGGAAATGTTCAATCTTCCACATGGTATTTCCCAACAATTCAGTGCTTCTCGAACTCCACAGCAAAATGGAGTTGCTGAAAGAAAGAACAGAACATTGATTGAAGCTCCAAGAACTATGCTTTCGGATGCAAAGTTACCAACAACCTTTTGGGCAAAAGCAGTTAATACGGCTTGTTTCGTGTTAAATAGAGTTCTTGTGGTTAAAGACAAAAAGAAAACGAGCTATGAGTTATTGAATAATCGGAAGCTGAATATTCACTTTCTGGAACCTTTTGGATGCCCATGTTTATTGATGAAAACTAAGGATCGTCTTTCCAAATTTGCTGAGAAATCTGAATCTGGATTTTTCTTAGGTTACTCAGCAAATTCTCAAAATAAAAGAGTTTAACATGGCATCACATCGCATAGAAGAATGCTATGAGATTGAATTTTTGCGGTATTCTTCTTCATCCAATGGGATCGGTCCAGAATGGTTATTTGACTATGACTCATTCTTTAATTCTCTTGCTCCTTTTCAACATGATGTGTCATCTCCTGTTGAGGATTCTGATGATTTTGTTATTCCGGTTCTTTCTTCTCTTGCTGAGCCGCTTCTTACTCCTGTTCCACCAGTATCTACTTCTAATCTTTCTCCTCCTCAAACAACTGACGAATCTGTTGCTCATGAACCTTTTCAACCTATGACAAACGATGAAGTTGACACAACTTCAAATCCTGATGATATTGAAGCTTTTCATGAACCTTCTACTGAACTAGAAGAATCAACTCATGATGATTCTAGTGATGAAGTAGTAAGTAATCCTGAGGATTCACATTTAGGAACCAACTTGAATGTGGAAACTGTTCCTAATTTGCGGGTTAATTCTGAGCATAAACATCCACTCACAAATGTGATTGGAGATGTTTCTGAAGGGATCAAAACTCGACATCAACACAAGTCTTCTACTTGTTTCTTATCATAGATTGAACCAAAGAATGTTCAGATAGCTTTGTCAAACTCTTCTTGGGTTCAAGCAATGCAAGAAGAATTGCAGCAGTTTGTAAAATTGCAAGTTTGGACATTGGTGAAACCTACCAAGGATATTCATCCAATTGGCACGCGTTGGGTTTTCAGAAATAAGAAAGATGATCGAGGAATTGTGGTTCGTAATAAAGCAAGATTAGTGGTTCAAGGATTCACTCAGATTGAAGGTTTGGATTATGACGAAGTTTTTGCTCCGGTTGCTAGACTTGAATCCATTCGGATTTTTCTAGCATATGCTTCTTTCATGAATTTCAAAGTGTATCAGCTCGATGTCAAGTGTGCATTTTTGTATGGGAAAGTGCATGAAGAAGTGTTTGTCAAACAACCACCAGGTTTTGAAGATCCTAAATACCCAGATTATGTGTTTCGGTTAGATAAAGCCTTATACGGGTTACATCAAGCTCCTTGAGCTTGGTATGAGACTTTATCTCAACATCTGCTCGCAAATGGGTTTTTGAGGGGTCAAATTGATAGTACACTCTTCATTCGAAAAACAAAAGGAAATTTGCTAATCGTTTAAGTATATGTGGATGACATTATATGTAACGCCCCTCTTTTAAGAACACAATATTATATTAATAAACCGGAAGCGTAGGTATTTAAAATATATATTTGATTACTACACCATATATATAATGTACAAAACAGTTATAATCAAGTTATACTATCCAAAAGTATTAACCAAATTCACTTTTCGAGGCATTACGTAAACTAACTTCATTTTATACAAAACATTTTCAGAGTAGCATAATCTTCAAACATCCCTTGCTTTAATCATTAACTTCTTGCTACCCACATTCTATCAAAAATCTGCAAGAAGTAACAACGAGGGATTAGCACGAAGCTAAGTGAGTAAATTCATCACACAACATTCGACTTAGCTTCATCACTTAATTACTTCTAATATCCGCAAATACTACACTTACAATCAACAATCAACAATCAACAAGTACTTAATGAGGATCGGTGGCTCTGGGGATAACCATAATACCCGGGAGGCTCCCCAAGAACACTTATCCAACCATATCCGTATGGCCATAACGGACGAGACCGATAGCTAGTGGTTACTACATTCAGATACAGAGTCTATACACACAACAAATGAAGTACAACTCTGTATCATTCATACAACAACCCACTAGCCCAACCAACAGTTCATCAACTCGTTGACCTCACTAACAACTGATGCCCAAAGGCCACACATAACACGTAGATTTATAATCAACAAGGTATAATAAAGAATCAACAATAACATATCTACGTTTATTAGTTGAAATCAAATGATTACAACTAAATCAAATGGTGAGTTTTGAATCCACTCACCGATACCTCTACAGCATCAACACTCAGAAATCTGATATTACTGAGTCTTCGGAGTATCTGAAACACCACATAACACACAAGTTAGTAACTTGTTCCACAATCATCTTTTTAGCATATTTATTCAATCAGATAATTCCGGAAGTCTAAACAAACAACAGTTCAATCAGAATTAAAATCATAAAAATCCCAATTTGACGTTTTAAAACTGAAAAACGCCATTTTAGGCCCCTAGATGACCTCGAATGGCCAAAAACTGCCTAGACTCTTAGAATAGAGCCGGGATCATTAGGTCGTTTCTGAGTGACCATGCGAATTTCAAATCAATCCGAGTTAATGAATTTGTCATCTGTCCGTTACCCCGAAAAGACATGCATTTTCAAAATTTGCGAAACAAAAATCTTAAAAATCTCGGTTCGCAGTAATCTGGGTTCGCAGGTCAACTCGGTTCGCAGAAAAACTCGACTCGCAACAACATAACTCGGTTCGCAAAGCCATCTCGGCTCGCAGAACTCGATTCGCAAGGCAAACTCAACTCACTTCGCAAGTTCAACTCGCCTCGCAGCGACTCGGTTCGCAAGGCATACTCAACTCGCAGAACAATATCTCAGTTCGCAAGATCTCAGTTCGCTTCGCAGAACTCAACTCGCTTCGCAGCCTGAGCTCGGTTCGCAGGACGAACTGAGAACTGCGAATTTCGCTGTTCTTACGAGTTTTTCGAACCTAAACTCACCAAAACTTCAAGAAACTCAATTCTAAGGTTTCTAATACTTCAAGTAGCATCATATAACATCTAATAACACATATCAAGCTTCAATTTCGTGTAAATCAATCAAAACCTATAAAACCCAATTGTAAAGCTTTAAAACTCAACTCACTTTTTGGTGAGGATAAAGATGATATGATGTTGCTGTTGCTGTTTCGAAATTGAAATCACAAAACACTAACTAGTTTGGATTTCAAGTGGATATGATTTCATGAAGAGTTTGAAGATTTTCAAAAGTAAGAAATGGAAGCAAATTTGAAAACCTATAGATTTTAAAGTCGGTTCACAAACCGACTCACTTATCAAGTGGTATAATTTCATACCCGACCTAAATCTATTGTCTGGAACCTAAAACTATTTGCGAGAACATTAATTTTATTTTACCGTCATCTGTAATAATTTAAAACAACTAATATTTTACTATCCACAATAAGTTCTGGAACTTATTTATTTAAGTTTCACAATATAATAATAATATCAAGTAATTCCTAAAACAATTAAATAATCAATTTAAATCAAGAAATTACCAGACTACTGGAGAGGATGTTACATTATATTCGGGTCTACGAATGACAGTTTGTGCAAAGAATTTCAGCATATCATGAAGTCTAAGTTTGAAATGAGTTCAACAACTAGACAAGGGCATTTTCATACATCAAACGAAGTATGTTCATGATATCTTAGAGAAATTTAAGATGTTGGATGTCAAATCTATTTTAACTCCCATTGATCTTGTTGATAAAATTGGACCTGCTTTTGATGACACACCAACTGATCAAAAGGAATATCGGTCAATAATTGGTTCTCTCATGTACTTAACTGCTTCCAGACCTGATATTATGTTTGCTGTATCTATTTGTTCGTGGTATCAAGCAAATCCCAAAGTCTCACATTTGAAGGTCGTACAGCGAATCTTTCGATATTTGAAGGGCAAGCCTGATCTAGGCATCTGGTATTCAAATGATGCAGACTTTTCACTTTCAGCATACTCTGATTCTGACTATGGCAGATGTGGTATTGACTTCAAATCCACATCAGGTGGATGTCAATTTTTGGGAGATCGACTTGTGACCTTTGTTGTGCCGTGGATCACGGATCGCAATTAGAAATTATATCTTGAGCGGAATACAAGATATATATCAATATATGAATAAGAGAACAAGAAGTATTTAATATCAAAATTTGCTTTTGTATTTCAAGAATTCACAGAGAATACTGCGACAATGGTTACAAAAGACTTAGCCAAAACTTCAACTAAAAGCCTATATATATAGACTAATCTGTGCGACAATAATCAATTAACTTTGACCTAGTCAACTCCGACAATACTATTGTCGAAATGACTTTTACATACGACAATGCTATTCACGGATCTCCTATTGTCGCAAAAACAAAAACACTTAGACAGATTCTATACATTTCAGTTTTTACAAAAACAAATAAAATCAAGCTTTAGACAATCTTGCTTCAACAAACTCCCCCTTGGATAATGCTTGATTTCTTGAAACTTTAAACTTTATGTATATCCAGGCAAATTACAAGCGGCATGAATACCTTGAGCATAACAAACTTCAACAACTCTTTGAAACTTCAAGGCCATGGCTTCATCATCAAAGGCATCATCATAGATAATCGGATTCACTAGAAGAACTTCAAGATCATCTTTTAAGAGATTTATCAAACTTAGGGGATCGAACACATATACAATCGTTTCGCGATTCCACATAATTTCTCCCTTGGTATCTCTGTCATAACATGCAATCTCTGCTTCTCCCGTGCTTCCATTATACTTCCAATAACTCACGAATTTCCAAAAATTAACAGGAAGTTTTTCAAGTGGAATTCTCCTCAGACATTTTACCTTTGGATAAGTAATGATTACTCGTGGTTGATTTGAAATAGGTTCAATGTCAAAGTAATCCACAGTTATTCTTGGAAACGTCTCTTTAACCCAAGTGTATTTTCCTTTATTGCATTCACGAGAGAGAACTTCAGTCATCCAATTCACCAAACCATTTTTAGAATGATTTATAATATCAATTGAAGCAATATGATTGATTTCACACTTTGGAAGTTCCTCAAGAGCTTTAAAAGTTGGATAAAAATATTGCAGCCCATCTGTTCTCTTGATGATAAACACTTTGTTATCATTATCATACTTCCATCTAATAATCCTTCCCACACATTCATGTCTTGGAATCTTGAAGAATTTTCTGGTCTTTATACTCTCAGGCTTAGGTTGTTTAGAAAACCACCAAGGAACTTTTTGTTCCGGTTCTTTTTCTTCATCCGAATCAACCCAAAACCCTTCTTGAGAACACATATCAGACTGAACTTTTTCTGGATGCAGTTCATCTTTAGAATCTTCCCAGTCTTCCACATGTACATCATCAAAATCAGGTTCAAACCCTGGAGGAAATATTGGATCTTCAAATTCATCAAAATCATATTCACCATTATTACATAACTCCACAAACGGTACCAAATCTTCAACGATAATATTTAAAGGAGTAGGACATAGAATCTCTTCTTCGTCAATACTATCTGATAACTCCTCTTGATCAAATCTTTGTGAAGATTCACCAATCTCAAACATAGAAGATTCACCCATATCATCAAACAAACTTTCAAGATGTAAATCATTTAAATTTGTTTCACCAAGATCATCAAACTCCATATCTTCAAAACTTGGTTCGGGAGTCAACACCAAAGCAGGAACATAACTTATTGGTTCAACATTCAAGGGTTCTTCCTCTTCAACATTCTGAACTAATACCATGGCTTGAGAAAAAATTGGTTGATCACCATTATCATTATTTCTAGAATCATCAGAATCATCAGAATCACTACCATCATTTCCTTCAACATCATCATCATCATCATCAGATCCATCATTTCTTTGATCATTTAAGTCATCATTTCCTTGATCATCATTATTCTGATCATTATCATCAACATCATCACCAACACCAGCAACTTCATGCACATTCTCCCCCTGATCACCTAATTTTTCTTTCAAAAGAAAGACTTCTTGTTCGAGTGATTCAATCCTTAAGGTCTGAGAAGCGATTTGTTGACCTTGATTAGTAATAAGGATATGCTGGGTGCCAATGCGTTGCAAAGCATGAAATAAATCATCTCGCAATTTATCTACCAGAGACATCAAAGGAGTCACAGCTCTTTGAAGAGAAGCATCGAGAGCTGACATACTCACAGTAGGAGTAGTTGTGGTAGATGAAGTTCCAGCAGCTGTAGAAGATGAAATAACAGGTATTGATGAAGGAATAGGAAAAGAAGTAGAAATACCAGATGTAGAAGAAATAACAGGCATTGATATAGAAGATGAAGAAGACAGTGCTGAAGAAGTGACCGGCAAAGATTCAGAAGAAGATATTGCTAAAGAAGTCACTGGTAATGAAGAAGAAGAAGATCCAGCTTCAGAAGATACAAGCAGCTTCCTTCTTTGAATAGGTCTAGACTCAGAAATATACTCAGGATCTTGTGCCTCTTCTCGTTGTCATCTCAAGTCTTGTCTTTCTTTCTCAATATTTTCTTCAATAAGTCGTTGAGAAGCCAAAGATTCTTCAATAGTCTTAGGACGAATAGGTTCCTCATCCTCAGAACTAGATGATTCTATCTCAACAGGATGATCAAGATTTTGTTGAACAATATCATCAATAGTCTAGACCTATTCAAAGAAGGAAGCTGCTTGTATCTTCTGAAGCTGGATCTTCTTCTTCTTCATTACCAGTGACTTCTTTAGCAATATCTTCTTCTGAATCTTTGCCGGTCACTTCTTCAGCACTGTCTTCTTCATCTTCTATATCAATGCCTGTTATTTCTTCTACATCTGGTATTTCTACTTCTTTTCCTATTCCTTCATCAATACCTGTTATTTCATCTTCTACAGCTGCTGGAACTTCATCTACCACAACTACTCCTACTGTGAGTATGTCAGCTCTCGATGCTTCTCTTCAAAGAGCTGTGACTCCTTTGATGTCTCTGGTAGATAAATTGCGAGATGATTTATTTCATGCTTTGCAACGCATTGGCACCCAGCATATCCTTATTACTAATCAAGGTCAACAAATCGCTTCTCAGACCTTAAGGATTGAATCACTCGAACAAGAAGTCTTTCTTTTGAAAGAAAAATTAGGTGATCAGGGGGAGAATGTGCATGAAGTTGCTGGTGTTGGTGATGATGTTGATGATAATGATCAGAATAATGATGATCAAGGAAATGATGACTTAAATGATCAAAGAAATGATGGATCTGATGATGATGATGATGATGTTGAAGGAAATGATGGTAGTGATTCTGATGATTCTGATGATTCTAGAAATAATGATAATGGTGATCAACCAATTTTTTCTCAAGCCATGGTATTAGTTCAGAATGTTGAAGAGGAAGAACCCTTGAATGTTGAACCAATAAGTTATGTTCCTGCTTTGGTGTTGACTCCCGAACCAAGTTTTGAAGATATGGAGTTTGATGATCTTGGTGAAACAAATTTAAATGATTTACATCTTGAAAGTTTGTTTGATGATATGGGTGAATCTTCTATGTTTGAGATTGGTGAATCTTCACAAAGATTTGATCAAGAGGAGTTATCAGATAGTATTGACGAAGAAGAGATTCTATGTCCTACTCCTTTAAATATTATCGTTGAAGATTTGGTACCGTTTGTGGAGTTATGTAATAATGGTGAATATGATTTTGATGAATTTGAAGATCCAATATTTCCTCCAGGGTTTGAACCTGATTTTGATGATGTACATGTGGAAGACTGGGAAGATTCTGAAGATGAACTGCATCCAGAAAAAGTTCAGTCTGATATGTGTTCTCAAGAAGGGTTTTGGGTTGATTCGGATGAAGAAAAAGAACCGGAACAAAAAGTTCCTTGGTGGTTTTCTAAACAACCTAAGCCTGAGATTATAAAGACCAGAAAATTCTTCAAGATTCCAAGACATGAATGTGTGGGAAGGATTATTAGATGGAAGTATGATAATGATAACAAAGTGTTTATCATCAAGAGAACAGATGGGCTGCAATATTTTTATCCAACTTTTAAAGCTCTTGAGGAACTTCCAAAGTGTGAAATCAATCATATTACTTTAATTGATATTATAATATGCATGCTAATAGAAAGTTATTAATATGCATGCTAATAGAACAGTAAACTACCTTAGGAGTTAAGAATGGTCAGACCTATGAGACGATACGCTACTGATTCATGAACCTCGGTATAGACCCAAAATAGGTTGCTTATCTTTCAACTAGATAAGTATTGGAAGTTTGCGTATTGCTCCGATCAGAATCATGATAACCTAGTTCCTAGTGACATGCCAATGGGAAATTGAGTTGGTAGGGTTCTAGAGTTTACGCCTAGTAGTTTGGTTGCCACATTAGTATCATCCCTATTTATTCTGTCATCCTGAAATATTAATTATCGAAATCTCAACAATCACATATTTATCTTTATCTGCTTTCTTGTACTTTAATTTCCTGCATTTTAATTACTTGTCTTTAACCCCCAAACCTACCTACTTTGTTCCATCCTAGATACTTCTCTACCGAAAGTGCCAACTTTAATTTACCCACACGTTTGGATTCATAGAACGATCTTAGGTTATAGTTACCGCTTACTAACCAGAGTAGGTAGTACATATAATTTAAGCCCCGCTAATTATAAATTTAAAAACCCCTGATGGCGCCCGATTAAGTTCCAATCAACGACACCGACGCTTTCGGGTGCCATCAAGTTTTTGGCGCCGCCGTCGGGGAGTCACAAACGTACAATTTAAAGCCACCTTAAGTAGTAGTATTTAGGAGATCCTTCCAAACGATACCTTTTCGGGTATCTTTTGAAAGTTAAATTGAGTAATTTAGTATTAATTATTAATTTAGTATTAGTTTAGTATTAGTTAATTAGGATAGTATTAGTTAAAATGACAACTCAAAAACCCCTTTCTTACCTCATTTCAAAAGACGAACTGATGGCAATGGACGATATGGAATTCTTTGACTACTTAGTAGGAGAAGTAGGATCTGATTTTTTTTCACCCTCTTCCTCTAAAGCTAAAGAAACCTCCGAAACCCTAGAAGAATTTAGGACCTCACGTTCTATTCCAAAACATTGCCCGGACTTTGATGACACGGATCAGTTGCCTCACCTGGCATCATCTCCAGAAGATCACTTTGCAACTTTGCATTCACATCAAATACCAAATTCTGTCCACTTCGATAGTCCTTCCGAAGAAGATTATTAAGAAAAACCTCCGAAATTATGTGACTTAATCACCCTCATTCCTGAAATGTTAGTGTACGGCAACACTCTTTCAAATTCTCGTAATGACGGCATCTTTGCATTCCTTTCACAAGAACATGAATACACCATCTATCGAGTGGTGGATAAAGTTCCATCAGTTGAACCAGAAAAACCTAGTTCTGAAGAACGCCACCTCGGCGCATCCTTTAATCCTTCTCGCAGAATAGATATTTATAGGGCATTCGTTAGGAAATTAGACTCCTCCGACTTTCCTTTTTCATATGACCAACGAGAAAAGATTACCAATCTTGACGAACAACTCAATTTCTCATCTCGCCTGTTAAATCATGAATGCGAAAGCACTTCCACCAATTTCAGAGACCAAGAACTAAAGTTTATAGCAGATTTGGATCTACTTTTTGAATCACTTGCCGACATGGATTTTCAACCAATATCTATGATATTAATCAATCATAATGTCACTGCAATGATCAATGAACTTGAGTTCTAGGTAGAACGGGACCCGATGATTCCTATCATCATCCCTGGTAAAATTCCATTCTTTGTTGACCCCGCTTCTTACTTGATCTCAAAATTGCGAGACGTTTTTCCTAATTCCGCCAAAAGACATGACACCGCTTTCTTTGCTAAACGGAAAGACCTTCACGTTAAGCTTGTTCAAATCTTCGCTTTCACCAAATACCCCTTCCACACAGAAAGCCCTAATCAGTAAACTCGTAAGAATAGTCAATTCTACAACCGGAGAACATGATTCGCAAGAAGATAAAGCATTCCTGGAAATCATGGATAAACTCAATCACGACCTAAATTATAAAGATCAAGGACCTCCCGACGGATTGTCAAACCCTAAGAAGATAAGAAAGGCATATAATAAGTTAATTAATGATCTTGTCAATTTAGGATATTAAGAAAGAGAAACCCTAGGGGACATAGAGAACAGTCATTATTTAATTTATAATGTCATCTGGGAGCTTTCAAAATATTTTGTGCCTAAAAACGTTCGTCTAAGGGAACAAATCTCGACCCTTTCTCTACAAAGAGATCGGAACGAATCATAAAACGATTCTTTCCTAAAAGGTCGAGGCTCGCAACTTTAAACGAACTTATTTTTAATAATTTTTGAAAGTTTCTGTTAAAAAAAATAAATAATAAAAATAATAATATATATATAATAAATAACTTAAGTTTAATATTTTAGGTTAATTATAATTGTCCCGCAAAAATATGCGCGTTCCCTAAATTATTTATAACGTGACAAGAAACTAACAAGTAACAAGTCACATTAGAAACACTCAGGATTCATAATCATTATTAATAGGACATTAGAAGTTAACTTAGATTACTAGCTTAAAAGTACATTAGGGATCATGTAAGGAATATGGTACTTGGAACCAGGACATATATTCCTAGGGGACCATTAAGACTTCCATGCACTCCCATAATTCAAAAACAAAAACACTTTCTTCCTCCCCTTTTGACCCCATGGCCGGCCACATCCACCCCTCCACACCTCCACCCACACCACCATGAACCACCATTAAATCTCCATCAAACTCTATAACTTTGCGTCCTTTTGAACTCCTCGTTGCATATTATTCTCGGTTGTACATTTGTTTTAAAGTTTTATGCATTACAATAAATATATGATCATAAGAAACCTACTTTGAACTTTGAATATCCTATTTTTTGAAATTAGCTAAGTTAGTAACTAGGAATCACTACTTTTCTTGGTTGAATGCTTAGAAATTACATACTACTACCACTTACCCATGCTAATTCACACATGTTTGACTTTATTAAAAGGATGCACTTTGACCTATTAATTAAGTCTATGATTTTGCATGATTAAGTGTAGTTGTTAGGTATTTAAATGATCATGGTAATGATTACTCTATGTTAAGTACACAATGCAGATGAATTAGGATTAGCAAGTTGATTTTTTGAAAATCTACAAAAGATTAGCTAGCTTGCTTGAATAGAATAGTAAATTAAGACTACTTGACAATTCTTGCTCACTAGAATCTTGTACTTGCTTGACTAGTCAAAGTAGGCAAAATAACTAGAAAATCATTATTGTGAAAATAAAAGTCTTGAATAAAATCAAACACATGGATGACATAACTCTTATTGCATGACCTAGCTTGTTTACCAAATAGGAAATGATTGAAATAGTTTAGGTCATATTTACATGCATAGGATATAATTTTGGCATACGAAGTTATTATTTGAAGTAAGCTTTGACCTAAAAAGTCAACTTGAAGTATTTCATTCTTAAAAAAAATCAATTGAATTTTTAAACCTTACTTCAACTTGAACTTTTTAAAATCAAAACCTACCGATAATTATAAACAATGAAATAATGACATTTTAAATTTGGGTAACACCAAACTTTGTAAATTGCATTACTTCACAATAAAGCGATTGCCATTTCATGACTATATATTTTTCACCTATTAATGATTGCCTTATTATTTTTTTAAACTAATTATTGGTTACTTGGGGACATTTGATATTTACTGTAATCTTTGGACTGTCAAAAATTTAAAGCCCTCATTTCAAATCTTCCATTGGAAATTTCAATAAGTGCTTTAAATTTTCTCCTTCTTGAGAATTCATTACTTTAAATCTCTCATGTTCTCAGGTACTATGTCGCCAAAGAAGAAAAAACTAAACCCAGCACGACCACTTACAGGATCTCTCGCCTATCTTAGTGCATCACCTTATCACGACCACATGCCACGCATTTGGAGAGACAAGAAGCTCGGGCGTTTTAGATATGTGGACTGGGAAAAGTTGCAAGTATTGGGATTCAGACAAAGACTAGAGAACCTACTCAGTTATCCAGTTGTGGGTCAGTAGTTCGAGTCCTTCAAGAAACTGTTCAGCATTGATGAACCGGTATACATGGAAATGGTTACCGAGTTCATGACCACATACATATTTAAGACAAGGAGTAGAGTTGGAGACAGTTCGATCACATTTCGATACATGGGAAGTTCATTCACCTTGTCATTGGCTCAGTTCGCACAACATTTGGATCTATACACACCTGAGGAGATACATTCCCCACTGTTCACTAATGGAGCCACTTCGATATCCATCTCGACCACACCATCCGAGGCATGGAGTAAGTTATCATCAGCAACATATTTCTCGGGTATAAAAGCTACCAAACTCAGAGATCCAGTCTTACAAATCCTACACAAGCTGATAGCTTGTTCATTTGATGGAAAATACACGGCAAGCGGTCGAGTTGCCAGATTTGATATTGCTATGATGACATGCATCCTCGGGAAGAGGAATATTCATGTTGCCCATTTAGTTGCCCAGCGGATTCTGGAAGAAAAGGATTTTGGTGCAAAGAGATCATATATGGGTCCAATAATTACAAGGCTGATTCGCAGAATGGGATTGCTTAAAACGACAGAGGTAGAAAAATTCAAAAGCCTGCCAGTATGGAGTGCCCACCCGATAGATTATGAGTTCCTTAGGAGCATGGATATACTCAAGATTATGAGAGACGACACCGTTTACATCAGGGCACGATCATCATAAACCGAAAGTATGGATGAATTGGTACCAGGTCTAATTTTACCAAGAGAGGGAAGAAAGAGGCATCAACCAAAAGATCCAAATAACTCAGATTCAGACCCATATTCAGACGAAGATAAGGATGATTATGACGACCCAGTTGCACCACCACCAGTAGTGCCACAGCCTACTAGAGCAGGACCTTCCAACCCAGCTCCTAGATCTCGGGTGCCCCCTTACATATACCACTATGGGACACCACCAGGGCCAGACTATTAGTACTGGATGATGCAGATGCAGGTCCGATGTTATAAGGCTATGAGACAGCAAACAACAGGGATACCATTGAGCCCACTTCCTGACTTACCCTGTGGATTGGGCCGAGCACCACCACACTTATATCCCCCTGCAGTTCCTACTCCAGCACCTCACTGACATCCAGTTCTAGACCGTGGCCATGGTTTACCACCTCGAACAGTTCCACCTAGGCCACAAGCACCACCAGCACAAGTTCCTATTCAGAGACAGCATGTTACCTCTGTTGTTGGTTCGGCTAGAGGTCGGACTTCGAGAAGCAGTAGGATATCCATAACCCCTACACGAGCCACCATTGTTCAGAGTCACAGGATTCTCAGGAGCACCAGCCCTGCAAATACACCGATTGATCCAGTATCCTCTCATAGACAGACTAATTTATTCAGAGGACACTCCCAGCAGAGGACACCTGAGATTCTACTTGACAACTTCGACATGCCCGCAGGGGAATTTGTTGACCATTTGATACAGGATGGAGTATTCACCATAGGTACACTAGATGCAAAGGCTGACCGAGATGCATCAGACAAAGGCACCCACTATCAGCATGATGATTCTTCATCAGATGAGACATCTCCTGGACCTATAGTATCTTCAGCTGCATTATCACCACCAGCCGAGCAATAGATTGCTCCGCTTTCTGACTCCTTTCTATTTTCTATCAAGACCTTATTATTATTGTGTGTAATTGATGTACTGAGGATGCATAGACATCACATCTATCCAGTTATTACTTTATTATGCTATTACTTTACTTTTCTTATCAGCAGCTATTACTTGATTGAATTGAGTGGTTTGTTTGAGAAACTATAGAAGACTGAATCAAGGGAAGCTGTGGACCACACAAAGAAGAATGCCGAGAGCCATAAGCTACAAGCCACGGACCAGCAGACTTCTAACGAATAACCAACAACGTGCAGAGCAAAAGTGGTACACCGTTTCAAAACCCTCTACCCGTTTAAAGAATTGATTATCTCATCCGATATTCCAAACACTAAGTGTGGGATACTTCAACAAGAGGTACTCAACGAATAGATTCGAACATTAGGGACAATGTTCCTCTAAGTGTGAGATATACGGCCTTCAACCGCAAGTTTTTACCTCTTGTCCGTAAGTCAAACAATATTTTCATTAAAAGGCTAAAAATGGATAAAATTTTCAAAATTTTTAGATTCAAAAACATCGTTCTTTAGAAATCCTATCTTTCAAAATTATAAATTACAGCAAGAAACGAGTTTTGACAACGAAACAAAACTGTTTTAGAATAAGATACGGACGAAAAGGGCAACACATGCCTAGGCACACATTGACCAAAACATTCGATTCGTGAGGATTGAGCCCATCATTAGCATTCATCTCTAAATGCTTCACTTTTCATTTCATGTGTGCCCCGACGTATGCATTTGAATTAGAACTTGCTCTTGTAATGCATTTCGAGATCACATCGATGAGTGCCATACGTGGCATAGGTACAACCCATCTTGATAACTTCTAAGAAATCCAAACGCCCTTCCACCATCAAACATCCACCCACTCAACCTTCACTCTTCACACCCAATCAAAACCTCCTAATATTCGTCCCGTACCTACAGAAGTTTCATTTTCCAACAAACTCTCAAAGATACTCTTGATTTTCCAAGACTTCTGCAGCCTAATACAAAGCCATAAAATATATCGGAGCGTTCCCCAAAGGATGAGCATCATCCGTAAAAGGAGCTCCAAGAAAAAAAAATTCAGCAAAAGCAAAGCTGTCAGAAGAAACCTAAAAGCCCAAGGATCAAGTAAAAGGGCCAAGAAAAGAAAAAGTCCAAAGAAAAAGGGAGAAAAAGGCTATGTAGTCCTTTCAAAATCTGAGAAATTTCAAAGGAACTCTCTCAAGAAAAGTTTCGAGAAAATACAAGGAAAACCCTCACACCTTCTTCAACCCAAAACATCTGATTACTTCCAAGATATCTCAAAAGGTTAGTACCATCCTCATCAAAAGTGATGGAGATCTGATTCTCGATCAAGCTTATGACGAGAATGCTGCATGACAGGCTATCTGAGTGATTGACACTAGTAAGTAGGAAACCCTAAACACTTGAGTGATTTGAGTGACCCACTTGTGAGGATTGCCTAGTCATGGTCATCATATATGTTGCTCGAAGAAGGTATCAAATTCTATAAACCCTTAGTTTCTTGTGAAAACTCTTTCATAACTGTAACTTTATATTCTTTAAAAAATGGTATCTCTAAAAACTAATGCGATTAGAATCCTTCCAGAAGTTTTTTTAAGAATGAGTTTGCTTGAGGACAAGCAAAGTTCTAAGTGTGGGATACTTGATATTGTGTAAAAAGTCATGTTTTTACTACCGATATCTCTCTCATTCTGGAACGATTCTTGGCATTTTAAACTCAAAACCACTACAAATCAATGATATTATGCCAAGATGGTCAAAACAAGGTTGCACGATAAAAATCAAGCAAAACGGGTGAAAAACGAAGATTCCACACATGTTTGAAGATTCAATGCATCAAAACGAGATTTCAAGACAAAAGTGCCCATCATCAACATCCATCTCACCCAAGATGTTCGTTTTCAAATTACGAATCCAACAGAAGAAGAATCAACAAGAACGGATAAAGAATGAAGATTCTACGCCCGCCGAAAGATCCAAATAATTCGTACGCAATATCTGGAGATAGGGAACATATTTTTGGGATATCTTTACATCAAAGTCTTTATTTTCGAATTACGAATCCAACGCAAAAAGAATCAACACAAATGGACGCATAACAACGAAAGACAACGGACCGGGGCCAGTGGCAGTCGGTCGCCGCCGGCCAACAGCTAGCCGCCGCTGGCCAGCATCCAGGCGGCGCCGGCCTCCACCCTCTCATCTCTTTTGCACTTTTTCATCCTTGCTTATACCTAGTGCACCACCTTTCGCTACTTTTCCGTACCCGGTGCACCACCTTTCGCTACTTTTTCGTACCTAGTGCACCACCTTTCACTCCTTTGCTAATGTGAGCCTAGAGATGCGAATGTGAGCCATATTTTCCCTATAAATAAATGCCCTAGGCTTTCATTTGAAGATGTCCCATATGCCTTAGGCATAATTCTCTCTTTACTTTCTCATTCTATTTTCTTACTTAAAAATTAGTGTTAGGCTAGTTAAGGAGCTTGTTTAAAGTAGAACGAAAGCTAGGGAACATTTTGTAATCTTTGGTGTACGCTTGGAGTTACGCTTATTAATTCAAGTCTCGTCCTTCTCGCATTTAAATCCGGGTTCTTTCTATCCTATTCTATCTTAATTAAATATGTATGCTTTAATTATGCTAGAATTAGTGTGTGCCATGATTAGCGAGTAGATTACTATTGTATTTGTTGTGATGTAGTTAGCATATATCATTGTGGGATGACTTTAAATATGTCGTGAAATAATATGACGGCCTCTATTCGACTGTTTACTCGGTATAGTGCTGGAAATGCTTTTAAGCAAAGTACATACGTATGGAAGCCGGAAACGACTGAAGGTAGTTGTATTATGGATCGGCATTATAAACCGGAAACTTTATGAACGGACTTATCCTATGATTTTAAACCTACAACTTATATTCGCCTTTCGATTAACAAACGTGATTGTAACCCTGTAAAGAGGAGTCGCGAACCTTGATACTTGGTCAATAGTTATCCGTGTAAAAACTATGTCTTTCACTGTAACGTCATGCAAGCATCATAAAATGCATTGTGATTATGTGGACTTCCCATGAGTATTGTACACTTTCGATCACAATGTACTTATCATGTAAACATGGCAAAGCAATTTAATTCACAATAGAAACATCGGTAAACGATTAAATACACTGTGAATCACCGTAGCATTTTCCGACATGGTCTGGGTTTAACTTTATGCTAAAAGCCGTCAGCATTTTAATTAGCATTTTAATTAGATTAGTTAATTTAGATTAGATTAGAGTAGGTAGGCTACAGGCTAAATAACCGTTTACGAAAACCTAGGGATTTGTTAATTGTAATGAGAAAGGCAAGTTTGGAATCTAAGTTACACTGATATCCTTTCCTTAAAATATGAAACCAAAAGTAAGATACGCAAGAAGCTTGAACATGTTCCCCTGTCTATCATTCTTAAGTTTCATTAATAGGAATTAGTTAATAAGTCTGAACATAAATTCTAAGTTAATAGTTTAATGGATTTGAAATCTTTATGGTATTAAGAACGGTCAGATTTGTAATGACCTGCTACTCTATTCCTTCGCCCACGAGCGAATACGTTCAATAATACGGGCCACTGACTCCCTCACAGGAGAGTGTGGAGAGTTGAGCATCGTCTGTCTGATCAGAATCATGACACCTTAGTTCCTCGTGACATATTAGTGGATAACCGACTAATAGGGAACTTATTGGTTATACCACCGGGTGTTGAATCCACTAAACATTTCCAATTTAGATAATCGTTTTCCCATAAGAGTCATCATCCCACATTATTAGCTAACGAACTCACAACAAATACTACTTTTATTATCTGATTTATTATTACACTTTTATTCGCTTTATTTAGTTTACTTAGTTAACTGAACCAAAACCCCCAACGCACTCTTTTAAAACCTTTACTAGAAAAGAAAGATTGATTGGATCACCTCCGTTTCAATTCAGTTTCTCTTTAAGAATGATTCTAGGTCATACTTATCATCTACAAGCCTTTGGTTCAGTATTAGTAAGTCATACTTAGACCCCACCAAATATAAATTTAAAACAAACCGATCGCGATCCGTACGTCATCTTCATACGACGCTTCGGGGTCGCATCAAGTTTTTGGCGCCGCTGCCGGGGAGACTAATTGTCCGATACAGAGGCCCAACCAATCCCAATTCTAGTAAACCCTTAGGATAAAACATTCTAAAAAAAAAACAAAAACAAGTATTTACTTTCTTGTCTTTCTTTTTAGTGTATGACCTGTTCCCCTAGATCTGCACCACTGTTTAATTTCCCTGATCCAGAACTTATAATATGTACCATTCAACGAGAAAAGAAGCAATCTGCACTCAAACAAGCAATGGCTGAACGCATCACTCTCGCTGACAACAGTAAACCCTCTATCGAAGGAAGAGGAGGACCAATTCTCTACCCTGAAACCCCTGGTCAATCTTTCGAGCTTAAGCACCACATCATCCAACTAATCCAAAACCACAGTCAATTCCATGGATTACCCAGTGATGATCCAAACTCTCACCTCGACAAGTTCATATCTCTTTCAAACTCCTACAAACAAAACGGAATTAGTCAAGACATAATCCGTTTGTATCTTTTCCCTTATTCGCTCACACATCATGCGCAAACATGGTTTGAAGGTTTAGAGACCGGCTCTATCCCTTCATGGACTGTGATGGCGACAAAGTTTCTAACCAAGTACTTTCTGCCTTCTAAACAAACCAAACTTCGAAATGACATCATGAATTACCACCAAGCTTTTGATGAGTCATTATACAATGCATGGGAACGATTCAAAGGAGCCTTGAAGAAATGTCCTAATCACCGACTCGACAAATCCGCACAATTGTGTACCTTCTATAATGGTTTAGACCCTAACCACCGAACCACCCTCGACGCTACCGCACAAGGAAGCTTCATGGAAAAGACTAACGAAGAAGGATGGAACCTTATAGAGAACATGACTATGCATCACCACGATTGGAACTCTGGAGATCACTCAACATCTTCAGCACCTCTCGCCGCATCAAATTCAATTCCATACGAAGCGATTAAGGTATTAATGGAGAAAATGGACTCACTTGTCAAACAGTTTGGAGAACTTAAGAAACAACAGCACCAAGTACACCAAGTGCAAGTCTGTCAACACTGCACCAACCCGCAACCACCTGGTGAATACCAAGTTGAATACGAAGAAGCAGATGCCACCGTCTACTATGCTCAGTTTCCTGCTCGACAACAAAATTTTCCACCTGGTTTCAATTAAAACAACAACCAACCTAGAGGACCTCCATTCCAACCAAGAAACAACCAACCACCATACCAACCCCGATACCCACCTAGATACCTACCTTACCCACAACAATCACAACCTTCTTATAACCAACCTCTCGCACTTCCTGCACCAACTTCCGACACAAACCAAACCTCTGAACAACCTGCAAAGACAAATGCCCCAGCTTCAAGTTCAGATGATGCCTTCACCCAATTCATGCAAGGTCAACACCTGCTCAACCAAAAGACGTCCGCCAGACAAGATCAAGCCGACCTCTTTATGAGAAATCAATTGGCTGTGCTAAAGAATTTGGAAGCTCAGATTGGACAATTGGCACAACGTCTTGATAACAGACCCAGAGGAAGCTTGCCTAGCAACACGGTTCACAACCCACATGTTGAGGAAGCAAAGCAACTTACTACCACCAAGGAAGCATCCACTACACCACCAGCTGCTGTTCCAGTAAAAGAGGAAGAACCAAAGATCAAGATACCAGCTGTGGAAACCACTCCGACCATAAACAAAGAGGTTAGGATCCCTTACCCCGCTAGACTTAAAGCTCCACCCAAGAAATTATCATCCTTTAAGCTAGATGGAAAATTCCTTGATACCATGTCTAGAGTTCCCGGTCTTAACAAATACATTAGGAAATTGCTATCCACTAAGGATAAACTGCCCGAAGTAAACAATATTCCCCTTAGTTCTGAAATCTCAGCCCTACTTAAGAATAGCCTTCCCGAAAAACTAGGAGACACCGGTAGAATTACACTCCCTTGTTCTATTTACCAATCCGGAGAAATAAGCGCCTTAGTCGACTTAGGAGCCAGCATTAACCTTATGCCCTACTCCCTGTTTAAGAGGCTGGAACTTGAAAACTTGAAACCCACTAAGATGACCGTCCAGCTAGTTGATCAATCTGTTAGATACCCAAAAGGAATAGCTGAAAACGTTCTAGTTCAAGTTAACAAATTCTTCTTTCCAACGGATTTCGTGGTAATGGATATCCATGAGGACATAAACATCCCGATTATCCTTGGAAGACCATTCATGAACACAGCTAGAGCAGTAATTGATGTGTATAACCACACGATTGTATTACGATCACATGGTGAAAGCATTACTTACAAGATTGACCAACCGAAATGCACTCCAGAAGAAGAAGAGCGCTATGCTATATCAACAGGCAGAATTTGTTCCGATTACGAATCAGAACCAGAGGAAGAGCAACATTTCACTCAATCATCAGTTTTCATCTCTGATTCTAAATATGACCCAGAAGAAGAGGAAGAATATGAAGAAGCAGAGGAAGAAATGAATCTGAAGACAAAGAACCTGAAGAAGAGGAAGAAAAAACTGAGGAGGAGGAAGAAATCGAAGAAGAAGAAGAGGAAGAAATGGAGGAAGATGAAGATCAAACTGATTCACCACAGATGGTTGAAGTCAAAAGAATACAAGACTGCAAAGACTACACTTCATCAGAAGAATCCTTTGATTATGGAGCCATCCACTAAGAGCTCAGATCCACTCATCTCAAAAGAATGGGAAACATTCTCGACTCTTATCTCGATCCATCGAAACCCTTTACCAGAACCCGACTCCGAGACATAGATACTTTTGAAGAAGAACTCCGAACATCACAGCACCCAGACTTGTATGCTAAACTCCTACAAAGAATTTCTGCATATAAGTCACGACAACCAGAAAGCTTTGTTGGAGAAAACCTTCAAAACACCATCACGGAAGTCAGAACCATCGAAGTCGACGGTACTCAACCTTTCAACAATGCACCCTCATACGAAGAATTCCACCAATTCCCAGATTTGCGAGATGAAGATTCCGACTACAAGAGTGTCAAATTTGACAGCGATTTTATTGACGTCACTATCGATGAACGCTCTATTCTAAAAACCCCTCTTGCTCCACCAAATTCCCCCATCATCACATCTGAGAGATTAGAGATTCCGCTCATAGATACTCACCAAGACATGATCGAACTAATTGATGAATACACCGATGTGCGCGTCATTGTAGAGGCTATCAAAGAGTCAACTAATGACTACAACACCGCTCAGAGACACCTGATCAGGCAGATTGAATGAGAATACGATTCATATCTCGCCAATTATGGAGAACCAGTGCCCCAAACTTTGCTCAGACATATCCAAGAGTTCTCCGACTCCCTTCAAGAACAAGTTACCAGAGAAGCTCAACAGCCAGAGAGACCAGACAACCCAATGGGAGAAGTCGAGTTCTGCAGCAACCAAAGGCAAATATACCAAAAAGTATATTGCGCCTTAGCCGGATCAGCTTTTTCCTACTCATCAACTCAGAAATCTATACTTGCATCATTGAGAACCCATCTTGAAAGAGCTACTGGAAATCCGCAGAATTATGCTGACATAAGAATGGTCGGAGATCTTAGAACCCTTCTAGATCTCATCAAAACTGGAGAACATCTCACAACTCCAGAAAACTTCAGGATCGTCATTCACTCCACTATTGGTGATCACGTTGAACTAATAGTTGATGAACTAAATCAAGCAGCATTTGAAGAAAACACTCGTGCCATTCCAACACGTTATTGGCACATGTCACCAGTCAACTTAGCATCCTATGTAATAGATCGACTGTGTGGAATGTATGAGGAAGAAGACATAGAAATTGATGCTTACCGCAACGGATACCGTGAAATATTCAGCAAGTTAATCTACGTCTTCACTGACTCGGATTTACCCTTCAACCGCGAACAACATCAACTCATCAGACAAGTATGCCAAGCCACTAGATCCTTTGGAGGAGACCCATTGGCCAATGATTTTGAAGAAGTGAAGACTGAATTCATGGCTTAAATAACCTCAATAGGCAGAAACCACCCACAATGTGAAATTGTTCAAACTCACACCTGCACTCGAATCGATCCTAATGGACCAGTCACAAGGGCAGTTCGATACATCAGCTATGGGATCGCAATCCTCGACAGATTAGCCACTGATCACTTCAAAAGCTTCAGAATGCAATCTACCCCTCCACCAACTCTCATTACTGACATGATAGAACAGTTTCTGCGATACTTTCCTCCATGATACGCCATACCTAGGAACCACAGTGACCACTCTAGCACCACGGACACATCCAACATCATCTGAAGAAGAAAGGACTAAGTCGAGCTCTTGACTTTAAAAGAGCGCTTCTCGGGAGGCAACCCGTGTGTTTACATTTCTGCAATTTTACTTTCCAAGAAGTGATGAAATCTTCGACTATCTTTCATACTCGGATAATACAAAACATGCTCCAGCCTGCAAGAAAATAGCAACACCAGAAGAATAGTATATCCGACGTGTTCACACCTACGAGACCAATCACAAGAAGACTTGATCAAGAATGCACCAAGGAAGACGGAATCCGGCACATGCAACCCAAGGGACACTGCAACCACCGGGGAGTACATCTATACCGTCTCTTTCATTTGTTTAAATATACCACATCCATTATGCTTATCACTAAGTGTGGGATTCAAACCCAAAACACACCACCAAAAGAATACGTTTTAGATGTTTAAATTCCTAAGTGTGGGATTTTCACCCCAGTTAGAGCTTAGATTATAAACATCGAGGACGATGTTCCTTTAAGTGTGGGATAGCAGTAGTTGCACTACTATAAAATGGATAATGGTATATGCTTAATTCTAAGTCGTTGCTCTTTAGACCATCCTTCTCCAATAAGTAAACAAAATTTTTCAAAATTAAGTTAAAAATAGGTTGAAAATGAAAATTTTTAGACAAAGAATGATTTACCTTGAGGAAGAAGGATAAATAAAATACAAATTCCTTTGGAAAATTAGCTTAGTAATCCCATAAAAAGCATCGCATGACTAGGCACACAACAACCCAACTTTCGATTCGTGAGGTATCTTGAGCCATATAAAAAGCATTCACTTTTAATGCTTCACTTTTTCGATTCTTGAGTGTGCCGATGTATGCGTTTAGAATCAGAACTTGCTCCTGTTATGTATTTCGAATCCAGATTGGTTAGTGAAAAGAAGATTGAATCACATCATTCTTAAACCTATCCGTATACCCGTACACCCATACGCCCAAGAAAAAAATAGATATGTTACCCCTACTTTCTCAAAAGCATCCCCCAAACTTTGAAACAAAGTTCCAAAGATGAACGAAGAGAAATCTCAAGGAGATGATGTCGAAAAAAAAAGAGAGAAAAGAAAATTCAAGAAAGAAAAACCTAAAGAAAAAGGAAATCAATAGGAGAAAAAGACTCCTTCCGCAAACACCAAACTTCAACAAAAGAAACCTATCAAAAAAAACCCAACAAAACCCCCTCTCATTCCACAAACACTCCGCTTCTAAAAACCCTACATCACTTCCCTTAGAATGATTGTGGCTAGATCGACTTCGCACTCACCAAAAAGGTAACGATTTGATTCTCGATCAAGCCTATGACGATAAATGATACATGATTAGCGTTCTGAGTGATTGATAATATTAGAATAGGAAACCCTAAACACTTTGAGTAATTTGAGTGACCACCTAGAGAGGATCGCCTAGTCATGTATCCAAGATCAAAGATCAAAAGCATGCTACCAAAGATTACAACCCTGCTTTTTCAAAGAACGAATATTTTATTTTGAGTTAATTACGTTGTTCGTCCTTATGGTTTCATGCAAAATACTAGTTTAATCCTTTTAACTTTTTAATTACGTTGATAGTCCTTATTTTTGAAACTTGTTATGTAGATGATCCTTTAAACTAACGACCGTTAAAGAACTCCGTTAAATCGTATCATGTCCAAAGCACGTGAGGGTAATCTAGACATTTTACAATCTTTATTAATTTTTAATATTGTTTAATTATATAATACAAATAAAAACAAAAATAAAAATGAAGGAATGAGGAAAACAAGTTCAACAACCATCTACCACCACTCCACCTTTACTTTGACCACCGATCTTCATCAACTAAAAAACTCAACAACCATTTATATTTTTAACTTCTAAATCCTAATCTTCCATTATAAAAGAAAAACAACAATTAAGATTAAAATAAAAATCCTCATGAAGGTAGATTTTTTTTTTTTGGATATGAGTTTGAGTTAGTTTAATGGTGAGATCTGAGTTCATGTATGAGATTCGTATGGCGGCACAAGCCCATCAACCACCTCATACCTTCGCCATCGCATCGCTCCACCTCATTTCATTACCAGCAGCCACCAAACCACCACGATCAAACACTGCAACTCGAACGATCACGGCAACCGTCGGCCACCACTGCAACTCTCTTTCTCTTCTTTCCGGTTAATTTGATCGCCAGTGTTCAACCACTGGCCCCCACTACAGCTCCATTTTTGTTTCCTTTTTATTTTCGAAGTCTGACCGCTAGTAATGGACTAATGATTGTGGTAAAGAAATCGAGTTTATTGTTAGATCTGGCCACTGAAATTTCCTCATCTACATGTTAGATCTAGGGTTAGGTCTGTGTGTTTACGTATGTATATATATGTGTAGATATTGGGGTCTGAATGTATATAACTATATATCTTTGAGTGAATACGTGTTTACTTATATATATGTAGAGTATTGTGTACTTTGGGTTTGATTGATGTTGAGATTGATTTTGAAAGAATTGATAATTGGAAGTTTTAATTTTGTAGCCATTGTTAACAAATGTAGCTTCAAGATAAACGATGAAGAAAGAGCTCCAAATTAAAGAGTAAAAGGAGAAGGATAAAATGACCAGGGTACCCTTATGTGCAAGTCACATGATACGATTTAACGGAGTTCTTAAACGGTCGTTAGCTTAAAGGATCATCTACGTAACAAGTTTCAAAAATAAGGACTATCAACGTAATTAAAAAGTTAAAAGGATTAAACCAGTATTTTGCATGAAACCATAAGGACGAACGGTGTAATTAACTCTTTTATTTTTCAAAATCCCCCTTAGTAAAAAGTTCTACTCTAAAATATTTCATTTTCTTCTTATTTTAACCATGCTTGAAATTCGAGTTTGCTTGAGAACAAGCAAAGTTCTAAGTGTGGAATACTTGATATTGCGTAAAAAGTCATGTGTTTACTACCGATATCTCTCTTATTCTAGAACGATTCTTGGCATTTTAAACTCAAAACCAATAAAAATCAATGATATTATACCCAGATGGTCAAAACAAGGTTGCACGATAAAAATCAAACAAAACGAATGAAAAACGAAGATTCCACACACGTTTGAAGATTCAAGGCATCAAAACGAGACTTCAAGACAAAAGTGTCCATCATCAACATCCATCTCACCCAAGATGTTTGTTTTCAAATTACGAATCCAACAGAAGAAGAATCAACAAAAACGGATAAAGAATGAAGATTCTACGCCCGCCGGAAGATCCAAATGATTCGTATGCAATATCTAGAGATAGGAAACATATTTTTGGGATATCTTTACATCAAAGTCTTCATTTTTGAATTACGAATCCAACACAAAAAGAATCAACACAAACGGATGTATAACGACGAAGATATGCACGAATTAAGCAACGCAGCAAAAGACAACGGACCGGGGCGGGTGGCAGCCGGCCGCCGCCGGCCAACAGCCAGCCACCGCCGTCCAGCAGCCAGGCGGCTCCGGCCTCCACCCTCCCTTCTCTTTTGCGCTTTTTCGTCCTTGCTTGTACCTGGTGCACCACCTTTCGCTACTTTTCCGTACCCGGTGCACCACCTTTCGCTACTTTTTCGTACCTGGTGCACCACCTTTCACTCCTTTGCTAATGTGAGCCTAGGGATGCTAATGTGAGCCATATTTTCCCTATAAATACAGCCCCTAGGCTTTCAATTGAAGATGTCCCATATGCATTAGGCATAATTCTCTCTTTACTTTCTCATTCTATTTTCTTACTTCAAAATTAGTGTTAGGCTAGTTAAGGAGCTTGTTTAAAGTAGAACGAAAGCTAGGGAACATTTTGTAATCTTTGGTGTACGCTTGGAGTTACGCTTATTAATTCAACTCTATTTTTTCTCGCATTTTAATCCGGGTTCTTTCTATCCTATTCTATCTTAATTAAATATGTATGCTTTAATTATTCTAGAATTAGTTTGTGCCATGATTAGCGAGTAGATTACTATTGTATTTGTTGTGATGTAGTTAGCATATATAATTGTGGGATGACTTTAAATATGTCGTGAAATAATATGACGACCTCTATTCGACTGTTTACTCGGTATAGTGCTGGAAATGCTTTTAAGCAAAGTACATACGTATGGAAGCCGGAAACGACTGAAGGTAGTTGTATTATGGATCGGCATTATAAACCGGAAACTTTATGAACGGACTTATCCAATGATTTTAAACCTAATACATATATTCGCCTTTCGATTAACAAACGTGATTGTAACCCTGTAAAGAGGAGTCGCGAACCTTGATACTTGGTCAATAGTTATCTGTGTAAAAACTATGCTTTTAACTGTAACGTCATGCAAGCATCATAAAATGCAATGTGATTATGTGGACTTGCCATGAGTATTGTACACTTTCGATCACAATGTACTTATCATGTAAACATGGCAAAGCAATTAAATTCACAATGGACACATCGGTAAACGATTAAATACACTGTGAATCACCATAGCATTTTCCAACATGGTCTGGGTTTAACTTTATGTAAAAAGCCGTCAACATTTTAATTAGCATTTTAATTAGATTAGTTAATTTAGATTTGATTAGAGTAGGTAGGATACAGGCTAAATAACCATTTACGAAAACCTAGGGATTTGTTAATTGTAATGAGAAAGGCAAGTTTGGAATCTAAGTTACACTGATATCCTTTCCTTAAAATATGAAACCAAAAGTAAGATATGCAAGAAGCTTGAACGTGTTCCCCTGTCTATCATTCTTAAGTTTCATTAATAGGAATTGGTTAATAAGTCCGAACATAAATTCTAAGTTAATAGTTTAATGGATTTGAAATCTTTATGGTATTAAGAACGGTCAGATTTGTAATGACCTGCTACTCTATTCCTTCGCCCACGAGCGAATACGTTCAATAATACGGGCCACTGACTCCCTCACAGGAGAGTGTGGAGAGTTGAGCATCGTCTGTCTGATCAGAATCATGACACCTTAGTTCCTCGTGACATATTAGTTGATAACCGACTAATAGGGAACTTATTGGTTATACCACTGGGTGTTGAATCCACTAAACATTTCCAATTTGGATAATCGTTTTCCCATAAGAGTCATCATCCCACATTATTAGCTAATGAACTCACAACAAATACTACTTTTATTATCTGATTTATTATTACACTTTTATTCGCTTTATTTAGTTTACTTAGTTAACTGAACCAAAACCCCCAACGCACTCTTTTAAAACCTTTACTAGAAAAGAAAGATTGATTGGATCACCTCCGTTTCAATTCAGTTTCTCTTTTAGAACGACTCTAGGTCATACTTACCATATACTAGCCTTTGGTTCAGTATTAGTAAGTCATACTTAGACCCCAGCAAATATAAATTTAAAACAAACCGATCGCGATCCGTACGTCGTCTTCATACGACGCTTCGGGGTCGCATCAGAGCCTAGGGATGCTATTGTGAGCTATATTTTCCCTATAAATAGCAGTTCCTAAGTATCATTTTAACACACACTCAAAAATACACTCCTACATTCTAATACACTCACACACTCCTTTTCCATTTCCACTTTCTCACTCTAGAAATTCTCTTATAGTCTAGGATTATTGTAATTAATCTTCGGATTGGTATAGAGGCTAGAATGAACGTTAGGAGGTTTGAAGATTCATCTTTGTACGTGTAAACGAGTTGTCAATCATAATAATACGCTGCTACGCATTTAATTCCGGGTGATATCTAAACCTTTATCATACTTGTTTTATTCCATATTTTAATATGTGTTATTGCTTTGTATGTGATATATTTGTTGCCATGAATTGCGAGTAGTTTATTATTGTGGTTGCTGATGATGTAGATAATTATAAGTAAGGATGACATTATATAATTAATGCATGACAATCGTAAAGAGGTATGATGGCCCCTATTCGACTGTTTACCCGATATAGTACTGGAAACGCCTTAAGGCGGAGTACAAATGTATGGAAGTCGGTAAACGACCGAAGGTAGTTTTATCTCTGGAATCAGCTCTGGTTTAATAGTTGGAATCCCGAAGGGGTAATACAACTTCGCAACTAACTGGTATATCCTACGAAAGTCAAAACACTATAAAATGATGTTCATAAATTATGTTCAGATAAAGTAGGAATTAGTAACCCTTGTAGCGTCAAGACTTTATGAATTCAAGTTTAATTTATGGATTACCCTTTCTGGATATCCACGTGACTGAAACCTAGTAATTAGGACCTGATCAACCTTACTTATGGTAAGTAGTTATCTGTGCCCATGACATGCAATAAGTAAGATACATTGAAACCACTCGTTGTATATATTAGGTTTACATTTCTGCACTGTTTTACATTTAGTTAGATAGAGTGTCACTTTCACTGTCAATTACTCTCGACCGCATGTTGATGTGAGAAACCGTGGAACTACTACGTAAAGTACACTGTCTATCACTGAAAGGCATGGTCCGCATATGAAACACGTTTTAACAAACTGCGAATAATCCGGGGATCTATAACTGTTTGAAAATATTTGAATTATAAGTCGAAGTAACTAGAGCTTAAATGAATGATAACAAGATTTCGGAATAAGATCAAAAGTTGTAATGACCTAGAATCTTTAAAACACCAAATCTTATAAAATCGGCGGTCTAAACATACAAAGTTATTAATCTGCATGCTAATAGAACAGTAAACTACCTTAAGAGTTAAGAACGGTCGGACCTATGAGACGATACGCTACTGATTCATGAACCTCTGTATAGAACCAAAATAGGTTGCTTATCTTTCAACTAGATAAGTATTGGAAGTTTGCGTATTGCTCCGATCAGAATCATGATAACCTAGTTCCTAGTGACATGACAATGGGAAATTGAGTTGGTAGGGTTCTAGAGTTTACGCCTAGTAGTTTGGTTGCCACATTAGTATCATCCCTATTTATTCTGTCATCCCGAAATATTAACTATCGAAATCCCAACAATCACATATTTATCTTTAAATGCTTTCTTGTACTTTAATTTCCTGCATTTTAATTACTTGTCTTTAACCCCCAAACCTACCTACTTTGTTCCATCCTAGATACTTCCCTACCGAAAGTGCCAACTTTAATTTACCCACACGTTTGGATTCATAGAACGATCTTAGGTTATACTTACCGCTTACTAACCAGAGTAGGTAGTACATATAATTTAAGCCCCGCTAATTATAAATTTTAAAACCCCTAATGGCGCCCGATTAAGTACCAATCAGCGACACCGACGCTTTCGGGTGCCATCAATGACGTTTCCCACAACTATTGCACAAGGTGATCTCAGGTCCTCCCTGATTGGTACGTTTTGAATAACGATTTTGATCATATCTTTCTTGACTTTGTTTTGTACCTCCATATTGATCATCTCTATACCTCTTCTTGTTGTTTGCATCCCTTGATGCTTTATAGTCCAACTCTTCCATTTCAACATTCTTAGCAGCATTTGCCGCCTCTGCCACATCAGAAAATTGTCCTAATACAATTTCAGAATGAACTCGATACTTCACATCCCACTTAAACTTTTCAGCCTGCTCCGTTGGTGTTCCTGCTGCAGTGCCTAGAAAACTTGCTAGTCGAACAAATCTTTCCATAAATTCATTGGTAGATTCGTCTTCGTTTTGACGAATGTTATCGTACTCTCAAACATACGCCTCTCTATCAGCTCTATAAAAATATTGTTGATAAAATTCTTGTCGAAACTCGTTCCATGAGAGTGCATCAACATAATCATCACCACCTTTTGCTTGCTTGATAGCTTTCCACCATCTTCCAGCATCACCCTCCAACTTATATGTCGCTAACTTTATCTTATGGTTGTCAATACATCCCAAAACATCAAAAATCTTTTCTATGTGAGCAATCCAATTTTCTGCATCAACTGGAGTTGGGGCTGAGCTAAAGGTTTGGGGCTTCTGCTTTTGAAATCTCTCCAACCATACGTGAAGCTCACTAGGCTGTGTAGCTCCATTAGGACCTCCAGATGCGTTAATAAGCGGGGTCTCAAGGATGGTCCCAATGGTTGGAGTAGGTTGCTGGCGAATTGCATTTAACAGTCTGGGTGACTATTGCAGGTATCATAGTTGTCAACGATTGATTGATTGCAGCCAAGATATTAGGGTCCACTCCATCCTCAGTTGATGTCGACCCGCGTGGACGAGTTGTTCTTCAAACCTTACGACGAGAGTTGCTTCTCAAACGGTTAAGAAAAGGAGGCATCTATAAAAAAACAAAAAGGAAGAGATCAAAACGCTTATAAGGATATCAAAAAGAATTGGAGAGAATGTTGTCGAATAAATGACAGAATGGTAGCCCAAGCTCACAGGTTAATAGCTATTGGGTTTCTACAAGATAGAACCTAGAGCTCTGATACCATAGTTGTAACACCCCATTTTCGTAGGTGAAAATAGAGGTCATATCAACGATTATCAATATGAGCAAAAATCCATTTATTTGAAATATCTAACGAATGAGTCACAAAATGTCTCCAAAATAAGCCACACGGAATGTGCGTTACAAAATTTTAATATGAAAATCCAAATAACATATAAACTAATAATAATCCAAGAAATCTCGAGCTAACTTTTCCAGCTTCTTCACTTCTCTCGAGCTCTGTTCCTTGCGATTGCTTATCACCTGCCGCATAGAAAGAAAATGCGGCTGAGCCAAAAGCCCAGTGCGCAGATACAAATAAAAGCAAACGAATATGGATATTTTATAAAAATGAATATTTGATGGCGGAAGCAGTTTATTTGCAGTGAACCAAACAAAGGCAAATATTTTATCAATGAGATTCAAACGATCAAGAATCCAATGGGGTAAGACAATCCGAGCACAATACAATACAATACAATGGGTACATGGACTGCAGATCCAAGTGTACCAAACAATGGTGAATGAGGCGTTGGGCACTACATCTCCATCCACAAACAATACAATACAATGCTATGGTTAACCAATGCGCCCCCTAAAATCCTTTATCACACCATAATGAGGAGACGCCGTAACAATCCACTGTTACAGAAGTGTCACGTCACCGGTGCCACGATGACATGCCTATGGTACCTCCATAGGAAGTTAATAGCTCGCATACCCAGAATAGAATAAATAATGCTAAACAAAAATTTGGCCGATTCAATTGAAGTATTAACAATACAGGCAATAGTAGTGAGTCTAATAATTATATCAATAACAATTACAAAGAAAACTAATCGAATAATAGGAGATCAATAACGCATGGAGTCCAATAATAACTATCAATCAATAACAATATGCATCTTATAATTAATTAACGTTAACAAAAGAACGAAGAATCCGTACAAATTATCATACGAACTCAATAAATTTTTATAACAAAGATGGAGATCCGTACAATAATTAACGTAGAATAAAGGTTAACGAATCCGTACATTGACCGTAAATAACTTGCTAGCTAATTAATACCAAAGTATTTTTTTTAAACTCTAATTCGTAAAAACAGTCGCTAATCTTGAAGAGTCGAAAGTTATGGTTTAAAATAAATGAGGTGACCTAAATACTAACTCAAAGGAACGGAAGTTGCCGAAGAGTTTGATACGAATTCTAATTCATATCCTTACTTCTTCAAGCTTATTAGTATCTATCCATTTACTTATTATTAATTAATTAATGAATTTAAATTTGTGGGTCAGTTAACAAATGCAACGTAAGAAGACCACATGCTAAGGTGAATTTATTTTCAACTGCAGCCACATTTACAATATGATCTTCCGGTTCGAGTGTATTTTATTTCACATTAAATCATCAATTTTTTTAAAACTCCATCTAATTATAATTATATGATTGTGTAGTTAACTAATAATCCTTTCAATTAGAATTATGTAACCATATATACGTATAATTAATATCTACTAATTATTCTTATTAAAAATTACGAGTATTACAACAGTAACTTTGTACTTGTTGATTGAGAGGCTTTATTGAATAGTCACTGAAGATGCACTAACTCTCCTCACTCACTGCGAACTAACATGCTCTTGTAGAGTGACTTGAAATATTGATCTTCAGCGACTAGCTATTATTCGGGCAGTGACTTTTGCCTTTATTGATTTGAAGATGTAGAACTCTCGCTGCTTAATATCAGCGACACACATAGTTGAGTTCTAATCTTCCTCAGCATATCAATTCCTTGAGAATAAGGTGAATAGTGATTAGCAATGTTAAACTTCAGCAACAGCAGCTTTGATACAATTCATTTCTTCATCGAGTAGTGTATAGTTGAGTTGACTAGCGACCAGCGACTCAATCATGATCAACGACCAGTGACTCAACATATATATATATATATATATATATATATATATATATATAGGATTCAGTTTAACGAAGAAAGAAATTTA
This sequence comes from Pseudognaphalium luteoalbum, assembly GCA_963422505.1. Lineage (NCBI taxonomy): Eukaryota > Viridiplantae > Streptophyta > Magnoliopsida > Asterales > Asteraceae > Pseudognaphalium > Pseudognaphalium luteoalbum. Next base: position 59,324,947 of record OY730193.1, on the reverse strand, counting down.
GGTGGAGAAGATGGAGAAACATATGATTCAGTATTATTAATACTATGATTCAACTTTTTATTACTTGAATCAAGGTTATCAAGATCGCGATTCTGATCGTCGGATCGTACGATCTTACGATCCTACAAGGGAAAACGTGCAGGATCGGAGTAGGATCGGAGTAGGATCGTAGGATCGATCGTAAGATCGTAGGATCGTTGAACGATCCTATCCTACAAATGGGCTAATTTTTTTTTTATTTATACAATTGAACTTGTAATGCTCATAAGTAGTCCAAATCATATCTCAAAACTTACCATACATTTTTTTCCAACTTCAATTTCCCCATTTATTATCAAATTAACCTAAGAAAAAAATATAGAACCTCTAAAACGACGATTAGGAATTTTTATATGTAATATGCTCTCAAACTTTGGTGCAATTGTACTATGCCGCTATCTTTTGTTTTAGTACGTTTATCGTTCGAGAAATATATGTTGACAAATTGCATCACTTCAGTAATATAAAAGTTTGAATGTTTGATTAATTTCTCTACTAGTAGTTTTTTACAAGAATTGATATCTTTGTATAAAAAATCATATTTTGGTAGGATCTACGATCCCGATCTCGATCTTACGATCCCGATCTTGCAAAGGCAAAAACGATCCTACGTAGGATCCCGATCTTGACAACATTGACTTGAATTATAATAATAAAAAAATGAATCATAGTAATAAAAATACTGAATCATATTGTTTTATCATCTTCTCTATGTAATTTTTCTTATTTTTTATCCCGTTACTATATATATATAATTAATTAATCGCGCGATCCCACAATCTTCTTCAGTTCACCTTAAGTAAACCGAAGCCCACAAAACTGATTTAAAGTGAAACTGTGCCAACGGTTGCCAAAACTGAAGTGGAAAGTGAAGTAGGAACCGAAGTGGCATTTGCACAGGTCTAACGATCTATATGAATGCAAAACAAATGCATTGTATCAACTTCAAATTTATTTGACGTGCTAGCTGTTCGACTCGTTCGCCGTGTAATTTATTTTATGGCAAAACTTCAAATTTTCATCTTCAATTCCAAACCCTTTACTTTCACCTTTAATCATAACGCATTTGCATGTAAATAATACTCCGTATAATAGTAACGCTAGATAACTCAATAGAAGTCGTGAAACTTTTTACCATCTAGTTTTTCGTACTTCCATAGTGTTTAATTTTTCAAACAATATTTTCAATGTGTGACATGTACATTTCATGACACGATTGTAATTTTTACACTTACTTGAATTTTTATGACAACTTAAATCTTTTTATGACACAATTTTAAAATGTGGGTTTTGAACATCAACAAAATTCATATTTCTTTTATTGCTAAATTTTGACAAGCTGGTTACTCTTTAAATATATTTACCATTTATAAGACCTGATTTGAACCATCATAATCATCATACCTATATATGTATATTTAAGCTTAGGAAAGATGAATATGTGTAGCATCGTTTATACGGACATATATCGGAAAGGGTGTTATATATATATATATATATATATATATATATATATATATATAATAAACTTTTTGATAAATACAACAAATATATGTATTACAGTGTTGTACAGTACTACATTGGTGGTGTGGTGTATGAATAAATCATTTCTTTCATTTATCATTGCCAGAAACTGATACTAGTATAATTATTGACCAGACCCACGCCCGATCAACATCTGTCTCCAGTACCTCCAAATTACTCTTAGCTGGCTTCAAAGGATCAAATAGCAACTTAACACAAATTGAATATTTGACCTTTTGTATGCTCCGTATTTCTTTGATCTTATGTGACGGAAATACATGTATTTGATATTTGACCTTTTGTAAGTTCTTTGATCTTATAATCTTATGTATTTAAAATTTTATCAAAAAAGGAAAGTTTAAATAAAATAAACGATATTTATAATTTCAATACATACATTAGAAGTTTTTAAAGTTCGACTTATAAAAATAGTAAAAAGTGTAAAGTTTAATGCATAATGAAAGAATAAAACCAAGAGAAATGTTTTGTTCACGTAATTTTTACAAAAAATACTTTACAAATTGACATAGACCAATGAAATCATAAGTGAGAAGTAAGAGATAAAAAAACAAAGCGATTTGATTGGATGAAACTCTATGCTATACTCCCCCGTCCCAAAATTATTGTTCAGTTTTAACTTTCTGCCAAGTATTTCTTTTTCAACTTTGACCTTAAGTATTTTTGTTTGTGTTATATAATACTTGATGCAAGATATATTAATGGATTGAGTTTTAAATGTATTTTCATTTGTATAATTTTCATCAATTATTATATAATACAAACAAATATATATAAGATCAAAGTTGGAAAAAAAAATTCAGAAAGTCAAAACTGAACTATAATTTTAGGATGTAGGTAGTATCATTTTGTAAATATTTTGTTATGTAAAATTTTAGTGAGTATTACATCTAAAGTATAAACCCAATACAAAATGTGCTTGAAATCCGTTGGCTGTTATCAAGATTCTGAAAGAATGGCAGTACATTACACCATTCCCAACAGTAACAGAAATTGACACGCCACATCAGATTTTTCACCCAACTCACAGAAACTAACATGCCATTCTCAACGGTGGTCCATCACTTTGGTTTTTCAGGGACGCACAACTATTAATTTGATTAAACAATACACAATTATATTTAAAATAAAACACATTTCATTCAAATTAAAAACATTAAAATATAAGAAAAAACATTACAATAATTAAAAAAAAAGTTACAATAACTAAAAATAACGTTACAACACTTAAAAATAAACGTTAAAATAATTAAAAAACACGTTCACAACTAAAAAAAACATTACAACAATTCATAGAAAAAGATTACAATAATTAACGATTACGGTATTTTGGAGGGAGTTGCGAAATGTGGTCGATTAAAGCATTCCGAAGTCGATGATGAACCTCCCAATCGCGTAATTCCTTGTCTATACCTAAATGAGTCTCAACCTTTTCTCGCCATGAACGTCTTGGTGGGATATCCGGATATTGTTCCTCCAGTTCACACAGATTTGGTCCGTTATCCTCGGTTATCATATTATGTAGAATGACACAAGCATACATGATTCTTGATATCCGGTTGGTGCTATATGATCATACCGGGTACTTGATTATTTGTCAACGGCCCTGAAGGATACCGAATGCTCGCTCCACATCCTTTCTTGCAGCTTCTTGGTATCTCTTGAAGCGTTTCTCCCGTTTCATTAGCGGATGTTTAAATGACTTCACAATAGTGGCCCATTCCGGATAAATCCAATCTCCTAGATGATAACCTTTGTTGAATAACTGTGGTGACACTCGCTAAATTAGGGCTAGTAATTAGTTCATAATGATCTAGTTAATACATGTAATTAATGTATATTGTCATATATATATATACACACACACACACACACACACCAGTACACATTAAATTAAATCGTGCATTATTATATCGGCCGAATTCCGATTCATTAATACGGACGTTGGTGAACACGATTTATTAAATAATAGAAAATTATTTAATAAACATATATGATTTCTAAATATCATTCCGATTGTCACACCCCCAAAATCAGTAATCGTGTTTATTAAAGGTTTAGCGGAAGCTTTAGTTAATTAGCGGAAGCATTTTAAGTTACAGTTTAACAGCGGGGGTGCTGACGTTACAATAGTGCATTCATTGTATCAGAGCATATGATCATACAAAACATATTAATTTAAGATGCCATAAGTTTAAACGTTATTACAAAAGGGTACGACTTATAAAGTCGTACAAGTAGTGGTGTTGTAGAGCAACATAAGTTTACAAAATACGAGTTTATAAAAGAGGGATTTCGTAAGTATAACCAATGGAATTGGTAATACAAAGGAAATCCAAGTGTCCCAAAAGTGGCATCATAAATAGTCTGGGTTGCCTACGTCCTTTATGCATGCAGAAGTACCTGAGTCCTAATTCCCTGAAAAACATAGTAAACCGTCAACATTGAATGTTGAGTGAATTCACAGGTTTAGTATAAGTGTAGTTAAACCAAGTTTTGCATAAATCATTCATGTACACAAATATAATATTTATATGTATAGCAGGAAACACAAGTATTCTTATTAGAGAAAACATTTCCTATTTTTCTGTAAGAATGTCATTCTTACTACAATTCATTTGATGTGTTAGGAAACACAAGTTTAATCATAAACATTTTCTAATAATAGTTGCAGGAAACTCAAGTTTAACAACCAAGTAAATATTTCCATATAAATAGCTGTTGGAAACACAGGTTTAACAGTCAAGTAAACATTTCCTATAAAAGTTGTTTTGTCGGGAAACCAAGTTTATCCAAATCAAGGTAAACGTTTCCGAAAAAGAAATCATGCGTAGGAACACCTGTCCTATGAGTTGTCACAGGGAATACCCTTCCCAAATCAAGTTGTAGTTTATTTGTTTAGTTTATGTGGGAAATATAGACTATGATCCCTCTAAGGTGAGCGACACCTTTAAAGTTAAAGTAACGACTCCCAGTACTATAACCAAACCACGACTAGTAGATGTTGTTGCCTCAGTAACACGGTAAGTATACACTCCTCGTTACGACTGTCGTTGTGTGGTTGGAATGACCAACGAGTTATATCAGTGGGAGGGTTGTCAAATCGATAGTACTATCTGTATACTCAGTGGCTAGAGTCACCTAGCTAATGGTTATAGGTTGCAAGCACTGGGACTTATGTGCACTACAACTACCTCGCGTAAACCTAGGATCATACCAGGATTCGTTGTCTTATTCCCAAAAGTTGTGAAAACGTTTCATATAGTTAACGGTTGTTTATAAAGCATAAGGCATTTATACAAATCAGTTTGATATAAAAGCATGTCAAGCAATTATATAAACAAGTAGCATGTAATAGCACATAGTTCTAGGTTTTCCACCCCTAGTTTTAAAAGCATTTAAAATAAGTAAAAGGTAGGGGCTATGAACTCACGTGTAGCAAGTCATCAGCTAGTACAGCTAGTAATATATAGTAGTCCGAACGTGCCTCTCAAATACCTAGACACAATTAAATATACTTGACATAAGTATATGGACTAATCGTTAAGTTGAAATGTTTATAACATTTTCGTTGTTGATGATATTTGTGTTGATACGATCGTTGTGTACAAGTATATATTTACATATACCTATTAGTTGAATATATATATTCTTATTTATATTAATTGTCATCGCCGGGTATATATATATATATATTATTCATTTGTTAATGTCGCGTATATAAATATATATATATATATATATATATATATATATATATATATATATAGTTTATCGTTGTTGTTTATGTTTTAAAAACATAATTATAGTAGTTATAAAAGTATCTTTGTTTAATACGATTGTCGTAGTTCATTTATATAACTATATATAAATTATAATCGTCCACTATATATATAATCTATTTGTCGTGTTGCTAATTCTCATTTGTCCCGTTTACTCGTCACTTATATATAATCCGGTTTAAAGTTTGCGTTTTGAAATCTCGTAGCCCGTTGGGCTAGGCCCAATTGGTTTGGCCCAATATCAAAGTCTAGTAGTTTGGCCCAAATATGTGTGGCCCAAAATAATTTGGCCCAATTTCGTTTAACAAATCATTTTGGCCCGTTAACAAAATACAACTTTTGACCCAATTTAGATTCGGCCCGTTTGGCCTAAAAGTTATATTATTAATTGTCCGTGTCAAAATAATGTTCCGCGGTCGAGTAAAATTTTGTCCCAAACTTTGTATCATCTAGTTTTATAACTTTTACAACTTCTTAATATTTGTATTTCGTACGCGTTAATATATTTGTACTACGACATATATGTATCGACAGTGTATTAATTAAACGCATCGAAAAAGTCAGTACACAGACAGCCTAGTCGATCGGGTGAATGTTTAACAAACCGTTCGGCTCGAAAACACCTTAGCCAGTCGGCTAAGTGTGATGAGCCGATCGGCTCATTGAATCCAGCCGATCGGCTGGTTAAAACCAACCGATCGGTTTGGTTCCTGGTCCGTTTCAGTCTGTGTTCGTCCCCTGTTCTTGGTCTGTAAATGCATATATGTATATGTTTGCGTGTTTGATCTCTGTTTTTGTACACTACTACTCACTACTATATAGCATATAATCCATACAACAATATATTTACATCTAACACTAGCATCATTCATTCAAAATTTTATGATCAAAATGGTATGGAAATATACATATAAAAATTTAAGAATTTAACTTCTTACAAAGATTTTGATATAGATGATTATGATGATGATGAAGAACGATCGATGATGATGATAATAATTATGTGATCATTTTGGTTTTGTTTGTATTTGATGGTTTTGAATGTAAAGATGAAGGAGATGAAGATGCATATGGTGCTTGATCCTTGCTTCCACTCCCACTGAGCTGCTGCTTGTTTGGTGTCGATGGAGCCAAGCAACAGATGAACAAAAAAAACCAGTTGCACTCAAATAATTGAAGTATGTGTGTGTATGATCAAGTAAGGAAGGAGTATATATTAATTCAAAACTTTCAACTGGAGGCATGGTTGTATACAGAACCATGTCGCCAGATATTTTACATTTGTGTATTGGTTTGGGTTTTTAACCCGTTAATTCCGTGTACGGGTCCAATTATTTGTACCCCGTGTCCCACTCAATTATTCGTTTGTTTAAATTTTATTTTAAACTTTGAAATTGGTAAATACGAGAATGAAAAAATTTTATTTAAAATTTATTAATAAAATTATTCGTCGTAGTGGGACTGTACAGTTAAACTGCATGCCAGATTTCGGTTGAATTTGGAATTTATATTTTGAGGTAATGTTTCAAATACTAAAACGGGAACGGGAAAATAAATACTTTTATTATTTTCGACCTTTAAGTACGTTTTATAATTGTTTCTGTTCGTGTATGACGCGTTCGTCACGTTTAATATAAAACATATAATATCATATATTATTTCAATAATATATGTTATTAATATTTGTAATTAATAATTTTTGAATTATTAATTATTTTATATCACCAACTTTGTTGTATTTAATTTGTCGAGGTTAATAAGTTCATTTCGTACGTAATTATATATACATATAACTACGAATCTAATACATCACGTATCACATAGTAAGTTTCACAAACTTAACACATAAAAATCGTTTTGAATTCACTAATCAGGGAATTACTCTAGGTAATGCATGAAGTTAGGTAAAGATTATTACCCTAAATGGAGGATTGTCACATTCTCCCCCCGTTAGCGAAATCTCGTCCCGAGATTTAAGTTGAGTTGTTCGTGACAGGCGTTTGTTCAAACAGGTGAGGGTATTTCTTTCGTATCTTATCCTCGCGTTCCCACATAAACTCTGGGCCATATTTCGAGTTCCAACAAATCTTGACAAGTTTGATTCGTTTGTGTCGGAGTTTCTGCGTTTTCGTATCGGTTACTTCGATAGGTTCCTCCACAAAGTTAAGTTTTGAGTTGATAAAGACTTCGTCAGGAGGGATGATAAGTGTTTCATCGGAAAGACACTTCTTCAAGTTACACACATGAAAAGTATCGTGTATGCTACTAAGCTCTTGTGGCAACTTTAGTTTGTAAGCGACAGGACCAATCCTCGCAAGGATTTCAAAAGGTCCAACATATCGCGGGTTAAGTTTTCCTCGTTTGCCAAATCGTGCTACCCCTTTCCAGGGCGATACTTTGAGTAGGACCTTGTCTCCTACTTGAAACTCAAGAGGTTTACGACGGTTATCGGCGTAACTCTTTTGTCTGTCTCTCGCTGTTTTCAATCGGTTGAGTACTTGAGATATCTTGTCCGTGGTTTCCTGGACAAGCTCTGGTCCGGATAGTTGTCTGTCACTCAACTCTGCCCAACAGAGTGGTGATCGGCATTTGCGTCCATACAGTGCTTCGAATGGCGCCATTTGTATGCTGGTGTGATAACTGTTGTTATAGGAGAATTCGGCTAATGGGAGGAGAGTATCCCAGTTTCCTCCAAAGTCAATCACACACGCTCTCAATAAGTCCTCGAGCGTCTGAATCTTTCGTTCACTCTGGCCATCAGTTTGTGGATGATAGGCTGTACTCATGTCGAGTCGAGTACCTGTTGTAACGATTGCCAGAAGCAAGATGTGAATCTGTTATCTCTATCAGATATAATGGACAATGGTACACCGTGTCGAGAAACGACCTCTTTGATATAGATCTTTGCCAGTTTCTCTAGTTTGTCAGACTCTTTGATAGCAATGAAGTGAGCTGATTTCGTCAATCGATCGACAATCACCCATATAGAATCAACTCCAGTTGATGTCTTTGGTAGTTTTGTGATGAAGTCCATCGTTATGTGCTCCCATTTTCATTTTGGCATTTCTGGTTGTTGCAAAAGTCCTGAAGGTTTTTGATACTCAACCTTGACCTTTGAACAAGTTAGACACTTGCTGACATAAGTAGCGATGTCTCTTTTCATGTTTGGCCACCAATAGAAACCTTTCACATCTTGGTACATCTTATCTGCACCAGGATGAATCGAGTAGTTGGACTTGTGAGCTTCGTCCAAAACCAGTTTACGTAGTTCATCGTCGCACAGTACCCAAATTTGATTCATGAGGTATAAAACTCCATTTTCTTTGGTTTCGAGTTTTTTCTCCATTCCCCTCAGGGATTCGTCTTTCATGCGTTCGGTGGTGAAAGCTATTTGTTGCGCATCACGAATTTCAGTAATAAGATTCGAGCGGATTGTTAATACCAAAGCTCGAACTCTGGGAGGTTTAACATTCTCTTTACGACTCAGGGCATCCGCTACTACATTAGCCTTGCCCGGGTGGTACTTAATCTCACAGTCGTAATCGTTTAGAAATTCGACCCAACGTCTCTGTCTCATGTTGAGTTCTTTCTGGTCGAATATGTGTTGTAGACTCTTGTGGTCGGTGAAAATCGTACACTTTGTACCATACAGGTAGTGTCTCCAGATCTTTAGTTCAAAAACGACTGCTCCCAACTCTAAGTCATGAGTTGTATAATTCTTCTCGTGAATCTTCAATTGACGAGATGCATAAGCAATAACTTTGTCGTTTTGCATGAGGACACAACCTAATCCTTGATGTGAGGCATCACAGTAAACGATGAAGTTTTCTGTTCCCTCAGGTAAAGATAAGATTGGTGTGGTGCTCAACTTTTGTTTCAACAGCTGGAAAGCATTTTCTTGTTTTTCGCCCCATTCGAATTTCTTATCCTTTTGAGTTAAGGTGGTGAGTGACTGGGCTATTTTGGAAAAGTTTTCGATAAATCGCCGATAATAGCCAGCCTAACCAAGAACTTGTCGAATCTCGGTTGGGGTCCTTGGAGCTTCCCAGTTTTTGATTGCCTCAATTTTGGACGGGTCCACATGAATTCCTTTATCATTTATCACGTTACCAAGGAAATGAACCTCTCTAATCCAAAATTCACATTTGGAGAACTTAGCATACATTTTCTCGTTCTCGAGTAGTTGGAGGATAAGTTTCAAGTGTTGTTCGTGAACACAATGACATCGATGAACACAATGACAAACTTATTAAGATAAGGTTTGCACACTCGGTTCATGAGATCCATGAATACTGCAGGCGCGTTAGTCAATCCAAACGGCATGACCAGGAACTCATAATGACCATAACTAGTCCTGAACGCGGTCTTCGGTACATCCTCTTCTCGAACCTTCAGTTGATGGTAACCAGAACGAAGATCGATCTTCGAGTAGTAACTAGATCCTTGTAACTGATCAAACAGATCGTCTATGCGAGGTAACGGATATCGGTTCTTGATAGTTACCTTGTTCAACTCTCGGTACTCAATGCACATCCGCATAGATCCATCCTTCTTCTTGACAAACAAAACCGGAGCTCCCCAAGGTGAAAAGCTCGGTCGGATGAATCCTAAGTCTAAGATCTCCTGCAACTGTGTAGACAATTCTTGCATTTTTGATGGAGCTAGACGATAAGGTGAGCGAGCGATTGGTGCAGCTCTGGGCACCAGATCGATGTGAAACTCGACTTGTCGCGGAGGTGGTAATCCTGGTAGATCATCAGGAAACACTCCCGGATAGTCTCGCACTACATGTATATCACTTAAACTTTGCTCCTCGGGTCTCTTTTCTACAACATGTGCTAAAAACGCTAGGTATCCCTTTCGGAGATACTTTGTGGCTTTTAAGCAATTGATCATTTTAACGGCGCTCGTCCTCTTATCTCCTTGTATCACCAAGGTTTCTCCAGTTAACAATGGTAAACGTACCATTTTATCAAAACAAACAATCTCTGCACGATTCTTCGACAACCAGTCCATACCGACTACGATGTCAAAGCTTCCCAACTCAACCGGTAGTAAGTCTATTTTGAAAGGATGACTCTCCAATGTTAGAGTACATCCTGGTACTATTTCTCCTGATTCAATCAACCTACCATCGGCTAGTTCTAAAGTGTACTTGTTGTCTAGTTTACGGGATTTAATGTCTAATAGTGATCTAAATTCCGTAGACACAAAACTCAAATCGGCGCCTGAATCAAATAATACAGAGGCATAATGGTTGTTAACTAGAAACGTACCAGTGACAGTGTTGGGGTCCTGGCGTGCCTCCTGTGCTCCAATGACAAACGCACGACCTCGAGCTGGTTGGTTGTTAGTGTTACCACGGTTGTTGTTGTTCGGGTTTGCATTGTGGTTCTGATTGTTTTGGTTGCCTCGGTTAAGTTTAGGGCACTTGTTTCGGAAATGACCTTGCTCGCCACATTCGAAACATCCATTAGCTGTTCGATCCCTATTTGTTTGAGTAGTAGGGTTCGATCTACAGTATTGGGCCAGATGCCCCCAGCGTTTGCAATTCCTACAGAAAATACAATCACCATCATGGTGACGTTCACACTTGCCACACTTGGGCTTGTTCCCCAAGTAAGTCTTTTGTTCAGCAGTAGTGGCAAGGTAAGCTTTCGTGGTTCCAGTCTGTTTCTTATTCTGCTGACCCTGACGGTCATTCCACTTACGTTTTCCCTTTCCAGCATCAGCATTGCTGGACTCAACCTTTCCCGAAGCAGCTTTCTTAGTGAGGGTTCCCATTCTGACTGCTTCATCTGTCAATCGTTGTGCTAGTTCTACAGCACTCTTAAAGGTGGCAGGATTAGATGAAGTCACCAAGCTTCGAATCTGTGGCACCAAACCCCAGATATACCTTTCAGTGCGCTTGTACTCAGGTGTGACCATGTGTGGTACAAGGCGTGCCAGTTCTTGAAATCTGGTGGTATATCCTGTGATATCAGTACCAACCATAGTAATGTCCCAGAGCTCAGTCTCAATCTTCTGCAGCTCACTGCGGGGACAAAATTCTTCCACGACCATGGTTTTCAAAGTTTCCCAGGTCATCGAGTAGGCGGTTGTGCGTCCAAGTGCTTGAACTTGGCTATTCCACCATGTCAACGCCTTATCGGAAAATGTGCAGGTAGTATACTTTACCATGCAGTCACGAGCAAAGTTGCTAATATCTAGCACAGACTCCATTTTCTCTATCTAATGAATGATTCCAATAGCACCCTCGGTACCACGAAAGTGGCTCGGTTTGCAAGCTAGGAATGTTTTGTACGAACATCCTCTTTGGGTACTCTCAGGGTTACCGTCAGATACAACAGGTTCGGTATTTCTGCTACCGCTGACCCTGTCGCTACGGTTTCAGTCAGTATCATACTGAGCAAGTGCTTCAGCAATCCTTCGGTTGACCATTTGTTCAGTCGTCTCATCAACAGCAGGAGGTGGTGAAGGGTTTCTGCGGACATTCCGGGTATTCCTACGCTTAGGCGGCATGATTCAGTCCTAATCACACACAAGAAACACTCGTAAGATATCCTAATCAAATCATTACTCATAAAGTATGTGATAAATATAGATATAGTATGATAATCAATCACCAATTGATATCACTCACAGTGTACACAGTGACATAAACTAAACATAAGTTACATATCATATATAAGGCAAAAGGTTTTACATAAGTTTTGTACAATGATGGGATTGACAATAAAGAGAAAATACACCCATCTGATCAAACATGATCTACAAAATGTGATGGATTTAACCTATACATCCATCTAGTCAAAAGTTTTGCCCTACTACATCATAGCTACAATCCTAATACATCATAGATACTGTCCTAACATGGTGAATCTAATAGAAATATGCTAAAAACATCCCTACTACCATCCTAACAGCTGCCATCAGTACACAAACTCCAACTGCATAACCTACTATCCCCAGACGTCTCTCAAGCCTAATCAAACGTGCCCTAGTCTCATCGGCGAACTCTCGATCCATCTCAATGTGTACCTCAGAAGTGGCAAGACGTCCATAGATAGTAAGCACATCATCGTCCAGTTGAGAGGCATCACTGTGCAACTCTCCGATAGAATCCTGTGTACCATAATGAAATCCAAGAAGGGTACGGACAACTGTAACTACAGTGGGGATAGTGAGCTCCAGAGGCTCCTCAGTCAGATGTAAAGGTGTCGATGAGTGAGATGACTCCCCAGTCTTGAAAGTGGAAGGAATCCTCTCAAGTGTCCTCCAGTGGCGTAGTATACGCGGCATCCAGTCGAGATGCGGAACTCTAGCCCTCTGCAATGACTGCTGATCACAAGGTATCTCTCTCTCCTCAGTCATCGGATCCTTGTCACGAGGTGCCAAGGGTCCTACAGGTGGGGATCTAACGCTCATCCTAGCAGTCCTACACAATCCAGGCCCACGTGAAGACTCTCCAAGATGACGAGTCTCCATGAAAGTAGATCCTAGCATACAAGTAGTGGGATCAGTGGGTGGTGATGGTGGAGTGCCTATAGTGCCATCTGAAGTAGCTCTAGGAAATGTGGTTGGGTACACCTCCTCAGAAGGGTCATCACTAGCATAGTCAGGCTCCTCCTCTGACTCTGAGATGTAGATCGGAAACTGCCTAGACATAACTGTGACAAAAGCAATTATGTGTGTTGTGTTAGACGTATGCAAATGTATGAATGCAGGAGTGTGTTAGCATAGGCTATGGTCTATGTCTCTAAGGTTTTAAGTCACTTAAAGACTTCTAGTTCGCTATAACCAATGGCTCTGATACCAAGTTCTGTCACACCCTCAAAATCAGTAATCGTGTTTATTAAAGCTTTAGCGGAAGCTTTAGTTAATTAGTGGAAGCATTTTAAGTTACAGTTTAACAGCGGGGGTGTTGACGTTACAATAGTGCATTCATTGTATCAGAGCATATGATCATACAAAACATATTAATTTAAGATGCCATAAGTTTAAACGTTATTACAAAAGGGTATGACTTATAAAGTCGTACAAGTAGTGATGTTGTAGAACAACATAAGTTTACAAAACACGAGTTTATAAAAGAGGGATTTCGTAAGTATAACCAATGGAATTGGTAATACAAAGGAAATCCAAGTGTCCCAAAAGTGGCATCATAAATAGTCTGGGTTGCCTACGTCCTTTATGCATGCAGAAGTACCTGAGTCCTAATTCCCTGAAAAACATAGTAAACCGTCAACATTGAATGTTGAGTGAATTCACAGGTTTAGTATAAGTGTAGTTAAACCAAGTTTTGCATAAATCATTCATGTAAACAAATATAATGTTTATATGTATAGCAGGAAACACAAGTATTCTTATTAGAGAAAACATTTCCTATTTTTCTGTAAGAATGTCATTCTTACTACAATTCATTCGATGTGTTAGGAAACACAAGTTTAATCATAAACATTTCCTAATAATAGTTGCAGGAAACTCAAGTTTAACAACCAAGTAAATATTTCCATATAAATAGCTGTAGGAAACACAGGTTTAACAGTCAAGTAAACATTTCCTATAAAAGTTGTTTTGTCGGGAAACCAAGTTTATCCAAATCAAGGTAAACGTTTCCTAAAAAGAAATCATGCGTAGGAACACCTGTCCTATGAGTTGTCACAGGGAATACCCTTCCCAAATCAAGTTGTAGTTTAGTTGTTTAGTTTATGTGGGAAATATAGACTATGATCCCTCTAAGGTGAGCGACACCTTTAAAGTTAAAGTAACGACTCCTAGTACTATAACCAAACCACGACTAGTTGATGTTGTTGCCTCAGTAACACGGTAAGTATACACTCCTCGTTACGACTGCCGTCGTGTGGTTGGAATGACCAACGAGTTATATCAGCGGGAGGGTTGTCAAATCGATAGTACTATCTGTATACTCAGTGGCTAGAGTCACCTAGCTAATGGTTATAGGTTGCAAGCACTGGGACTTATGTGCACTACAACTACCTCGCGTAAACCTAGGATCGTACCAGGATTCGTTGTCTTATTCCCAAAAGTTGTGAAAACGTTTCATATAGTTAACGGTTATTTATAAAGCATAAGGCATTTATACAAATCAGTTTGATATAAAAGCATGTCAAGCAATTATATAAACAAGTAGCATGTAATAGCACATAGTTCTATGTTTTCCACCCCTAGTTTTAAAAGCATTTAAAATAAGTAAAAGGTAGGGGTTGTGAACTCACGTGTAGCAAGTCTTCAGCTAGTACAGCTAGTAATATATAGTAGTCCGAATGTGCCTCTCAAATACCTAGACACAATTAAATATACTTGACATAAGTATATGGATTAACCGTTAAGTTGAAATGTTTATAACATTTTCGTTGTTGATGATATTTGCGTTGATACGATCGTTGTGTACAAGTATATATTTACATATACCTATTAGTTGAATATATATATTCTTATATATATTAATTGTCGTCGCCGGGTATATATATATATTATTCATTTGTTAATGTCGCGTATATATATATATATATATATATATATATAATGTTTATCGTTGTTGTTTATGTTTTAAAAACATAATTATAGTATTTATAAAAGTATCTTTGTTTAATACGATTGTCGTAGTTCATTTATATAACTACATATAAATTATAATCGTCCACTATATATAAAATCTATTTGTCGTGTTACTAATTCACATTTGTCCCGTTTACTCGTCATTTATATATAATCCGGTTTAAAGTTTGCATTTTGAAATCTCGTAGCCCGTTGGGCTCGACCCAATTGGTTTTGCCCAATATCAAAGTCTAGTAGTTTGGCCCAAATATGTATGGCCCAAAATAATTTGGACCAATTACGTTTAACAAATCATTTTGGCCCGTTAACAAAATACAACTTTTGACCCAATTTAGATTCGGCCCGTTTGGCCTAAAAGTTATATTATTAATTGTCCGTGTCAAAATAATATTCCACGGTCGAGTAAAATTTTGTCCCAAACTTTGTATCATCTAGTTTTATAACTTTTACAACTTCTTAATATTTGTATTTCATACGCGTTAATATATTTGTACTACGACATATATGTATCGACAGTGTATTAATTAAACGCATTGAAAAAGTCAGTACACAGACAGCCTAGCCGATCGGGTGAATGTTTAACAAACCGTTCGGCTCGAAAACACCTTAGCCGATCGGCTAAGTGTGATGAGCCGATCGGCTCATTGAATCCCGCCGATCGGCTGGTTAAAACCAACCGATCGGTTTGGTTCCTGGTCCAGTTCAGTCTGTGTTCGTCCCCTGTTCTTGGTCTGTAAATGCATATATGTATATGTTTGGGTGTTTGATCTCAGTTTTTGTACACTACTACTCACTACTATATAGCATATAATCCATACAACAACATATTTACATCTAACACTAACATCATTCATTCAAAATTGTATGATCAAAATGGTATGGAAATATACATATAAAAATTTAAGAGTTTAACTTCTTACAAAGATTTTGATATAGATGATTATGATGATGATGAAGAACGATCGATGATGATGATAATAATTATGTGATCATTTTGATTTTGTTTGTGTTTGATGATTTTGAATCTAAAGATGAAGGAGATGAAGATGCATATGGTGCTTGATCCTTGCTTCCACTCCCACTGAGCTGCTGCTTGTTTGGTGTCGATGGAGCCAAGGAACAGATGAACAAAAAAAACCAGTTGCTCTCAAATAACTGAAGTATGTGTGTGTATGATCAAGTAAGGAAGGAGTATATATTAATTCAAAACTTTCAACTGGAGGCATGGTTGTATACAAAACCATGTCGCCAGATATTTTACATTTGTGTATTGGTTTGGGTTTTTAACCCGTTAATTCCGTGTACGAGTCCAATCATTTGTACCCCGTGTCCCACTCAATTATTCGTTTGTTTAAATTTTATTTTAAACTTTGAAATTGATAAATACGAAAATGAAAAAATTTTATTTAAAATTTATTAATAAAATTATTCGCCGTAGTGGGACTGTACAGTTAAACTGCGTGCCAGATTTCGGTTGAATTTGGAATTTATATTTTGAGGTAATGTTCTAAATACTAAAACAGGAACGGAAAAATAAATACTTTTATTATTTTTGACCTTTAAGTACGTTTTATAATTGTTTCTGTTCGTGTATGACGCGCTCGTCACGTTTAATATAAAACATATAATGTCGTATATTATTTCAATAATATATGTTATTAATATTTGTAATTAATAATTTTCGAATTATTAATTATTTTATATCACCAACTTTGTTGTATTTAATTTGTCGAGTTTAATAAGTTTATTTCGTACGTAATTATATATACATATAACTACGAATCTAATACATCACGTATCACATAGTAAGTTTCACAAACTTAACACATAAAAATCATTTTGAATTCACTAATCAGGGAATTACTCTAGGTAATGCATGAAGTTAGGTAAAGATTATTACCCTAAATGGAGGATTGTCACACCGATAGTATTTCATAAGTATTTCGTATCGTATAAATAACTAATACGTCACAAAACTGCGTGAAACACGCCCGAAAATCGAAACAAACCTAAGTCATATTTTTATAACTCATTAATAAGTATTTCTGTAAAATACTTCAACTAAAAATATTATGAATGTACAATAATATTTATAACGTTTAACACCCGTATAACATTTTATTAAATGTTTAAACGACCAGGGAAACGAACACCGCACGTAGCGCAAACTCGGAGAAACAAAAGTGGAGACAACTACCACCTTGTGGGGTCTCTCCAAACCGATTTCAAACTTGAAAAAAAAGATCCACATTTTGTGGATCTTATTTGTTAAAAGTCAAGACTAAACACTTCCATCCATCTCTCATTTCATTCTCATACAACTCCATCTCTCTCCCTTTCCCCTCTCCCAATCGACACCCATAACCACCACCTCACCCCCATTAACCACCACCATAATCTAGCTCAAAACCACCATCATTTAGTGAAAGAAGCTAAGGAAAAGGAAGCTAGAAGCAAATCGAGCAACACCTTCTTGTTTTCGTCTCTAGATTGGCCTTCATCATTTCGTGAGCACTTCTACCTCATTAGTTTTACTTGCTTTATACTAATATACATTTTAGCTTGTTCATACAATTTGAAAATGTCCAAAATAATAGTAAAAAAAACACGTTTTTGTAAACATATATATATATATATATATATATATATATATATATATATATATATATATCACAGTTTTCAGTCTGAAAAACAGTCTCACGGAAAAATTCATATAAAATCATACACATAAGATAAACGGATGAAATTTATGTCAAAATCTTCGTATATTCGTCAAATACAACTTTCATGTTGAACATTTTCTCCAGAAATATACGACTTCTTACAGAAAATTAGATTTGTGCACGACAGTCCGTTTTGGCCGAAAATGGAACACACTTGATTCTCAATCTTATTTACCTAATTTAGAGGGCCCATAATTCAGGGAAAATTCATGTATAATACTATAGATTTAGAGGAACACATGTGATTTTTGTTGTATTTGATTATGGACCCTAGATTGTCGAGAACGAGAGGCGAAACGATTCAACAAAACCGAAAACATAACCAAGGGACTATTTTGACATTTTTATAAAATTGAAACTTCGGGTCAACCATAAAACGCAACAACAATTTTCCTATGCTTGAAAAACATGTTTAAGACTCTCCTAAAAATTTCGGGTCAAACCGAGTTCATTTGACCACGTTCACAAACTCGAGATCACATCCAATCTTAGTGTCGCTTCAGACAAAATCTGATAGCGACACTACCTTAGTGTCGCCAAATCCAAATTGTGTGTCGCCATAGCGACACTAAACCTGTGCCGCTAAAATCAATTATGACACAAATAGCGACACTGACCTTGTATCGCTACTTCCTCGAATGTCGCAATAGCGACACTAACCATGAGTCGCCAAAAATCAATTCAATGTCGCATATAGCGACACTGACCCTTGTGTCACCATAACCAGCTTTAGTGTCGCCAAACTAGCGACACTACATCCCGTGTCACTATAATTGACCAGTGTCGCCAAGCTAGCGACACTCAACCCAGTGTCGCTATTCACAGATTATTGAAAATACATTATTCACTAAGAGTCGAACACTCACAATAACCAGACCTTATACAATAATACTCGTACGCGATATACATATACTTTGATAAAGTATATAATACAATGAAATATATAATAATAATATTTTCGAGTTATTATTACAAATCGTCACCAACGGATCGTACATGTTTTCACTTTGGCCTTTGTCCCCCTTTAAATGTCTCTCCTAGTAGTAAAATAATTTAGAAAATGTCATATTTGTTTTATAATCACTTAACAATGTCGTGTAATTTCATTTAAAATGTGCGTGTGAAATAATATCCTCAATCAAATGTAAAAATAGGTTTCAATGAAAACCATAGAATATTTAGGTTTGTAAACCACATCTGGCAATACACGTTGTTGTTTATTTATTATAAGGAGATATATAAGAACTTAAAAACAATATACATAACTACCTGTTTCAATATTTTAAAGAGAAAAAAGATCATGGCCATCAAACAATCCTTTTATAGTTTTGATGTCCTTTCCTTAAACAGACTAAATCTTAGTAGTAATTATTATGTCAATCAAGATCAAATAAGTAAACATCACATGTTAATCATGCACCAACACTAATCATTAACTGTCAATTGGTTATCCTTAACTATAATAACAAAGTTTTTATTTTTTAAATGATAAAACTACTTTTATACACAAGTACAAATTAACTACTACTACTATATATTAAAAAGGTTAAGACCTTAATAAGTGTACGTTACAACTTTGATACTTCCTCCGTCCCAAAATAAGTGTTTCATGTCAAAATGCACACAGTTTAAGGAAAGTCACTATCTACCAATAACATCTTATCTTTACCCACTAAAGTCTTTTCTGATTGGTTGAAAGAGAATCTGGACACTTATTTTGGGACGTTCCAAAATCGTAAGTGAGACACTTATTATGGGACGGAGGGAGTATAATATACTACTGAGAAGAAGTTAAAGATGTTGCATAAGTAGAAAAAAAAGTTTATTAAGAGCATGGGAGGGGAATTGAACTTTTCGCCATTTTTTGACCTTTATAGGTAGTTCTCCATCATTAACCACTCCTCTAATGTTAAAGCTTAACTTAAAAACGGCGTTAACCCACATACGATTATGTTTTTTTCTTCTTCTTTTCTTTTGGGTTTTATCGGTTGAAAAAAGATTTATAGGTCCTTTTCCACACCAAATTTAACACTAAACCACTCAATTAATATCTGATTTCTTCATGTTAAAATTTAAAATCGAATTTGACATTGCACCACTTCATATTCTTTTTTTAATAAAAGATAAAAGAGGGGTTATAAGATTCCGTCGAAAACGAAATAATTATAAAACCAAATAGAAACTAATTTAGACCAAATTATATATTCTAATATATTTAATTGTGTAAAAATAAATGAGTCTTGCTAATGGAAGTTCTAATTGCTTTCGTTGCATACAACATTTATTTTTTATTCACAAATATATATGATAAAATTTTACTTTGTATTTAGGGTGTATTTGGTAACAACGGGATGCAGCTTGGGGCTGGAGCTGGAGCTTGGGGCTGGAGCTGAGGCTTGGACATCTTTTCACAAGCCACTTCAAAAAGCTTCTTGTTTAATGCTTCTGAGGAGCTTATTTTTTCCAGAAGCCCCACTTTTCTTATGTTGCCAAACAAAACTTACAGCAGGAACTTATAAAAAATAGAAGCTCAAGCCCCGAAAGACCCTAAAAGCCCGTTATTGAAACATACCCTTAATACACTTAAATCCTTAAAGCTTCCATTAGCAAAAATTCAAAATAAATACTCTTCATTATTTTATCTGCAGTAGCATTTAAAAAGGCGTAGACAAGAAAACGCTTGACACTCCGAGAATCCTCACTCAGAAGTCACTTCTTTTCAGCTCCCAAGGTCCTTTGCTAACGTACACCCCCTCCCTCTCTCCCTGGTGCTACACTGCGCACCCAACAACCCTCCACTGTCAAAGGAGATCCACACGCAGCTTTTTTCCTTTTCCTTCTTTAATTCTTATTTATTATTTCTACTCATTAATTATCATATTACATCTTCCCTCCATCCTCTATATCTATCTTCTATATCTATACCTATATCTAAATCTAATATCAATATCAACACATCAATACACCAATACATACACATACACTCCCCTCTGTATCTATCTATATATCTTAATTTAACGAAGAAGCTGATTTGGCACACACGAGTTGAAGCAACCTAGGGTTTCGAGTTATCAGATGTTGAATTGAATCTCCTTGATTAATAATTACTGTGATATATGGATCCGCCGGTGATGATGAACGGAGGTGGTTATAGGTCAGGTAATACAGGCTCATCGTTGTGTAATTTAACTGAGATCTGGCCGTTTCCGATTAATTTAGCCGCCGGCGGTAGTGGAAGCAATGCGTCGTCGTTTAACATGACGCAATTAGGTGATAATAATGATAGTAGTGGTGCGTTTGTTGATAATAATAGTAATAACAGAGATCATCATGTGACCGTTGATGATAATGATCCAATGGCTGTCGATCAAAGACCGAATATTAATCATAATAATTTTAAAAAACGACGTGAAGATGATGGTGTTTCTACTAGCAGCCGGAGCAATGGCAATAGCATGGTAATCATTTCATTTCATTAAATTATTATTATTATTAATTAGTTATTATGTGATTTTGTTAAATAGAACATATATGTTTTTTATAGTTCTGGATCCACAATGATGTAGTAGTCTTACCAACTTTCTCTGTTTGTATTCAATTAAATTCATTCTGTAGTAACAGATGATGCAGGTCATTTTCTACTTGTACTTTGAAATCAGTATTGATATGATGATTGTTAAATTTTATGATTAGTGATTGTATTAGAATTAATTAATTAATTAATTTACTAATTGATGATGAAATTGTGAAAATTTAATCAGCTTGATAGTGATGGTAAGCGTCTCAAGAGTTTGGTACTTGATAATGAAAATTCGGAAAGTTCTGGAAAGAAAGGGGAAAACAGTGTAAAACCAATTGAGCCATCTAAACAAGATTACATTCATGTTCGAGCTCGAAGAGGTCAAGCCACTGATAGCCACAGTTTAGCAGAAAGGGTATTTTGCTTTTCAAGCTCCTAATTGACTACTATTTTCTTTTTAATCTATAAAGTTTTTGTGTAGCTTACTTTTTGTTGAATTTTATATATTCTGTGGGTAGGCTAGAAGAGAGAAGATTAGTGAAAGGATGAAAATTCTTCAAGATTTGGTCCCTGGCTGTAATAAGGTATGAACGATTTCCTGTATTTCTTGTTCAACCTATATAGTATCGTTAATTAATTTATTTCAAATACCTGTAACAGTGCTTTTTTGAATGTGTAAAGATGTAAAGTTAGTGTGTAATAATGATGTTATTAGATAAATCAAATTTCAGTACGAATTAATAAGGTACAAGTTTTTGAGCCGTAAAGTGACGCTGACAAGATATGGATGTCATGACATGTGAATCCACCTTGTTCAAGTGGTTTTAAGCTTTTTAGACAAGTTCCTCTGCTGCCAAAATCCTCCCAACCAGCCTAAAAATAGAAGAGACATGAGTATACATATACCCTCCAGGCTGTTCCATAACAGACATCCATTATAAATAGTTCCACTGGCAAATTTGTTAAACTTATAAATGGTGGTAGTCTGGCAGATATGGATGGTGTGAAGGATAAATTCTGTTTTAAGTTAAAACTTGATCCGTTTAGAAACTTGTCTAATTCATATCTACTGTCTGATTTCTGTATCTTAAGATAAAGGTAAAGGTGAATTCTTTGTATTAATATATGTAAACGTATCAATTATGTAATCTCAGGTAATCGGGAAAGCGCTGGTTCTAGATGAGATAATTAATTACATCCAATCACTACAGCAACAGGTCGAGGTATGTACACTTTTCTGTTGGATCTTAGTTTTCCATTTTGACAATACCATGAATATAACACTTACTAAATTGAGTATGACAGTTCTTATCAATGAAGCTTGAAGCTGTCACTTCAAGATCACAGCCGAGTCCCCAAGGGTATCCGTCAAAAGATGTAAGTATAAATTGTTGTGTTTTTTTTACAGCGTGTGAGCCCTTCCAATTAAGTACAGGTAGCAATTTTGACACATTTACTTATAAACTGATTGATTCGGGTTATAGTTTTCAGCATGTTCAATAAATAGTAACAAAAAGATTAGGAAAAAAGTAAAATGAAATGGCTTGAAAGTTACGCATATAATCTTCTAGATACATATATAAGAAGGTAGATAGTCTTTTAATAATAGATTTCCTGCAATCATTTTTAACACAACTTGTTGGACAGAAAGTGTTTATACTCAACACAACAGGACCTAGCCGGCTTTCAAGCCTTACAAATATTTACCTGTTTTGACCTATTACTCAATCTGCTCCATTTTTCTAAATCTAAGATCAAGTAGACTGATTTTAGGTATCACGAACTATTGTACTTCACCTATATCTGTTTTTTTATTCTAGCTTAACTTAGAGATCTCGTATGCGCTTCCTCTTTACTTAACTAGTCAATTTTCGTGTTTCAGTTTGGTCAACAACCATTTGACATGGCTAGTATGCCGTTTGGTTCTCAACCACCAAGGGAGTTCAGTAGGGGATCCTCACCAGAATGGTTGCACATGCAAATCGGTGGCAGCTTCGAAAGAACAACATGATTCTACCAATCAATGGCAATAAGTTCTCGGTTACAAAAGATGCCAAGGAATGCGCAAACTCTGATATTTACATGGAGCTAATGGTTCTGAGACTACAGGAAAGAAAAGGCTATACCGTCTTGAAACTATATCTATCTCCATCTGTTTGTGTTACAAGATGAACGTACGTATGTACTTAATTATATCCTTATTCATACATCTCGTAGAGTATGTGTCACTTTACTTGCAAACACCTTGATCAAATTACATGTCCACTGTTTTTTAAAAACAGAATCATAATTTGTATTGATAGAACTACTGGTGTACCAAGAAGACGGATAAATAAAGTTCAATCCATTATACTTCTAAAATTTCTGTTTGTCAAGCGTATTTATCCTGTATGTACTGTCACTATTCCATTTGTGCATATATAACTGAATAAGTTCAACAATTTGGTCCTTATGATTTATTAGTTCATCTATTTTGTAACTATCGTCTGTAAATGACGAGCTGATCATTGAACTTAATAGTTCCTACACAAAGTTACGAAGTTCTCTGTAGGCTAGAATGCTAACAACTTAAATACATGAAAAACCTTACGTGAACTTAGCTCTTTGGTCATTACCCGAAGACTAGGCGACTTATTTTTTCTTTTGCTTCATTTCGTCGTATACTTAATTCTCATAGCCGAAGTCTTCGACATCCAAGTACATGTAAGTTTAACTTAGGTAGCAAGTGAATGCATCTTAAAATAAGTTGGAATTTTGAACAGTTTAACCAAATTCTAGAGCTTATCAACAACAAATTCAATGTTCTTACAGTTATAAACTTTTATAAAAAAAATAATTAAAAGATTTAAATGCAATTTACACCATATAATAGACGTGTTGTTGCTTTTATTCAATGCGCCCTCTACCTATCCATCGATTAGACGAGAAGTACTGTAAATGCTAGGGTTGTCCACTTTGGTGAAATTAACCGAATATTGAATGAGATTTAATTCGAGTTAAATATTTAGTTCCATGATTTAGTTTAAATTCAGAGTAAAATTTTTTATATTTAATTTTAATAATTGAATTATTTACCCTACTTATCATCCTAACTAACTAATTAACGACCGATACATGATCATACCAACAAATCATGAAATGGGAGACAATACGTGGATAACACATGTCACAAATTTACAGGGCGGATAGGAAGATTATGTAGTAAAAAAAGTTACATTTTTATCACTACTTGTTACACATAGTTCCTCTATGAGACTAATATTTATGAATTTACAAGAGCAGTAATATTTTTATAACAATAAGTTAGGATGATTAGTATATTCAGAGTAAATAAAAAAAACTAAAAAAGACATCCATTCTCTTCCCATTTACATCATTTATTAATTTTGTTTTGATTAGTATATTTACTTATAGGTCTAGGGGAAATATCAAGAGGGAAGCTTCAAAATTGAGGGAAGGATGGAAGCAAACCTCAACCATTTATTTTTTCGCCTCTTCTATATTCATCCACTGTAACACCCGTCAAATTAGGGCTAGTCATTAGGTCCTAATCGTTTTGTAATACATGTAATTAGTTCGGTGTTAGGCTAATTTGGGTATCAATATATATTGTTGAATATATATACAATTATGCGATTTGATTAAATCGTACTCGATTCAAATCGAATGTAATTAAATACGGACGTTGGTGAACAATTTTATTAAATAATATAACATTATTTAATAACGCTATTATATCACAAATATTATCTTGATAATATTTCAAAACTATTTCGTATCGCACGAACAAAGTATACGCGATTAAAAATATTAAACGCGCAATCAATCAAAACGATGATGTGATATATTTTATAACTCAATTATTAAGTAATTGGTAAAATACTTTAACAAAATATTGATAAAACTTTCGTATTTTAAAACATATATTTAAACGCACAAATAATTAAGTTAAACGTTTAAATGATCGGGAAAACGAACACTGCACGGAGCGCGATTGCGGAAACTGAAGTGTGGGGCTTTCACCAAAACCCCACCTCCCCCTCCTTTCCTTCATCATTTTACACCCTTCCACTCTCTCTATCTTTCTTTTTCTCTCAAACACCCACCATCCACCATCACCTTCAAACACTAAATTACACCACCAAACGGCCTCGATTTTCATCGCCCATTTGGAAGAAAAGAACCACCGTGTCACGATCTACAACCCCATCTTTTCGAAATCTTCCAGCGTTAACTTGTAAGTTTCTGACAAATTCTCGAAATCACTCAAATCCTTGTTTATAATGCTTGTTTGTTGTTTATTTAAGCTTGAAATGTCCATCTAAGGGTTGGGTAAAAGAATCGGACCAAACGGAAACCGGAAAACTCGTTTTTGGTTCAAAATCCGTCGATCAGACCTAAGTGTCGCATAGGCCGAACCAGT
The DNA here is from genome assembly GCA_963422505.1 of Pseudognaphalium luteoalbum. Taxonomy (NCBI): domain Eukaryota; kingdom Viridiplantae; phylum Streptophyta; class Magnoliopsida; order Asterales; family Asteraceae; genus Pseudognaphalium; species Pseudognaphalium luteoalbum. Next base: position 59,299,336 of record OY730193.1, on the reverse strand, counting down.
ATAGCGTCACTTCGTGCGTCACTTAAGTGCCGTATTAAGTGACGCATAAAACCCTAAATTTGCGTCACTTGCCTAAGTGCCGCATAAAACCCCTTTTTTCCGACACTTACATCCGTCACTTGTCCAGTGACGCCTAACACTACTTACCGACACTTCTAGCGTCACTTGCCTAAGTGACGCCTATAACCTAAATCTGATTTGTACCGTCACTTGCCTAGTGACGCTTAACACCTTTACCCGACACTCACACCCGACACTTGCTTAAGTGTCACATCTCATGCGTCACTTCCTCAAGTGACGCTAGTACCCCAGAATTCCTCATTTTATGCGACACTTCCTGAGTGTCGCATACACCCTAAGTGTCGCATGAGACAGATTAAAAAAAAACACATATTTTTTTACTAAGTGTCGAGACCTAAAATTTTACCACTTGATTTCACCCAAATTCAAATCTTAGATGCGTTTTTCACTATAACAATATGGTAGAAATAAAATTTTTTTGAGCTGACCTGGCATCTCGACCCCAACCAGGGGACAGCCCCTTGGACCCCGCCAGGGGTTGCCACCCCTGGGACCCCGCTAACTAGGGGCGCTGCCCCCGGACCCCCGTCACCTAAAGTTTGTAAATACTTTTTTTAAGTATAACACTTCGACATAATAATAATATTATTGCAAATAATCTCCAACGGACCGTACACGTTTTCAAAACTCGAACTTACTAATCAAATCAAATCATTGGACATTACTAGTTGGATGAACAACTAGCATATGTTATCTTTTAAGATAGCTACTTATTTTATTCAACCTTGCGTGTTATAAACGCCCGACACGTTACAGTCTTCGGACACCCCATTTTACTTCACCACATTTTACTTCATTGCAACTCTTCAGGCTCAGGTGAGTCTCATAGCCCTGACTTTTTACTGTTTTTTTACTCCCGGGGTGGGAATACATGCTGTAACTGTTTTACACGTGAACACGAGTACAAAACTCGCTATATTCTGCATGAGCTGTTTTCTAATCACTTTTAAGTCCTCTACGATCATAGTTCTGGTAATACTTTATGTAGCGTGAATGTTAGTGTATGGTACCATATAGGACTGACCATCCTCGTCCGGGTCAGCAAGCACTGACTGGTTAAACGGAGGCATTAACTTTTGTTCATACGAGTGTGGATTAGACACTCACCCGGAGGCACCCACGATCAGGCACTTTATTGTGATCCTGACACCCACGTTAAACGCAGACTATGACCTCATGGCAGACATATACATCATTTGATTCATTTTAAACGGTTACCATTAAATCTTGTGGTTCACACTTACATATTTATTATGCAAACCTGTGAGCTCACCAGCGTTAGCTGACCTTTTTAGCATGTGTTCTCAGGTACCCAACAGCAGTAGGACCTGTTCACTCAGGATGCCCATAGCTCGAGTCAGCATACACGTCAGGAGATTATTTTGCATTACTACATTTTGTAACTAAGTTATGCCGATTAACCTCTAAACATTGTAACTATTGGGCTTTTGTAAACATTTATATATTGTAAAACTTATATTATCAATGTATTTGTAAAACGACGCATATAGAGTCATTCATTATATGCCTTGTGTGTTTTGATTATTGATTAGTAGCACCCCAAAGCTTGCTTCCGCTAAACAGTAAATTTGGGGGTGTTACATCCACAATACCCATTTACTCAATTTTCATCTAAAGTTCCAAATTAAAGCATGTAATTCAAAGATTCATTAATCAAAAACGTTATAAATCTTCGAATTCATCAATCGCAATCATACATATCTTCAATTCGTCATAATTCGAATTCATAAAAAATTATGAATATTGGAATAACTTTTGGGTTTTTGAGAAAATTTTGATTTGGCAATGAAAACAATAAAATTAAACGAAGTTGATCGTACAAAACTTATAAACAAGTCAATAATCGAATTATGATTGTCATTGAATTTTACATATTAAAAAAAATTCCAGACCGTTAACATTCATCTGGAAAGCATGTTAATCAAAATTACAACTTAATACTCTTAAATATTCATTTATGGTGAATATTAATTTATATATGTTATTATACACAATTGAATGTGATTACGTAATATTCATCAGTGTATAATAATGTATATGCGTTAACATTCATCGTAAATGAATGTTAATGTGCTGAAAATCTGATTTTGATTAACATGATTTTGAAATGCATGTTAACGATCTAGGAGGGGATTTCAAGTTTTTTAAAAGTTTACCACCGCGTTGAGTTTTGTGTTGACCAGAATATGTGGCTAAAAATAGGTTCCCTCCTTCCCCTTATTTTACTTCCCTATTGATCTTCCCTGTTGGTCTATATATAGTTTAATTCAAAACAATAAGTTTCAAGTGCTCCATATAGTTATAAGTGGACTCGATGTTTTCTGTTTATGCTTTTTTGTTGTAAACCTGTTTGTTATTATCCCTAATTAAAAAGAAAATTTATATATATTTAGTGGATAATTATGAATTTTTTTCTCGTTATACATAAAATAAAGGGTTTATTGTTTCATTATGTATTAAACTTTTCACTATTAAATGTGGCATAATTTTATATGTTCTATCGTATGTAGTGAACTTGTAAATATGGTTTGTTGTATTTAACATTTCCTTTTTGGGTAAGACCAAAAAGGAAATTTTCCCATTTGGGCCTTACCTAAAAAGGAAATTTTACATAATAGACCATATTTATAAGTTTTCTATGCATATGATATAAGTTTTCAAAGTTTGACTCGTACAATAGTAAAAAGTGTAAAGTTTAATACATGATGAAACGATAAACCCTTGAAACGCCCTGAAAATCTGATTTATTTTATGAAGAATGCTAACAAAATTTAAAGAATACTAACGAATTGTAAAGAATACTAATAAATTATAAAGAATACTAACTTCAATTTTCTAAAGAATAATAACTTCGGTCGCACCCCCAATTTCGGGTTGCGGAAGCGAATCAGGTCGGGACGCGATTAATCAATAATCAAAACACACAAGGTATATGATGAACGACCACTTTATGCGTCGTTATACATTTATATTGATTAAACAGAAGTTTACATCAACATTGTTAATTACATTAGCTCGGTTTGAAATTGAGAGATTTACATACATAATTAACTTATACAAAATATAATAATGCAGCTAAATCTATGAATGTTTGTATGCTGACACGAGCTAAAGTATCCTGATCGGGCAGTCCAACCTCCTGCTGAGTACCTGTGATACATGCTAAAATGGGTCAGCGAAAGGCTGGTGAGCTCACAGGTTTGTATGTCAAAATATATTGTATGAATCACAAGATTTTATTGAATTTAAAATGCAATTAAGCAAAATAAAAGTTATATTGCCATGAGCACATAGTCTGAGCTTAACTCCAGGTGTCAGGTCCACATTTAAGGTATCCTGATCGAGGTGCCTCCTACGAGTGCCTAATCTACACTCGTCTGATTAAATATTAATACATCCATTTAACCTGTTAGTGCGTGCTAACCCAGACGAGGATGGTCAATCCTATATAGTACCATATACTAATATTCACGCTACAACGTATTACCAAACTATGCTGAGGAGGACTTTGAAAAGATTAGTGAGATAACCCATGTAGTAATTGTTTGATTTAGTACTTGCGTTCATCTAGTAAAACAAGACGAGCAGTATATCACACCCCTGAGTAAAACAGTAAAATAGGGGCTATGAGACTCACCCGAATCTTGAGAGTTTAACTTAATAAAACTTGAGTTGATTAGCTGAGTAGTGATGTCCGAAGACTTGTAACCTAAGGGTGTCCATGATACGTGATGGTTATAAACGAGAGTAGGTATCTATAGAGATCACCTTTGTAGTTATTCATCCAACTAGAATGTCCAAATGACTATGATTTGGTTGATTTGATTGAGTTTTGAAAACGTGTACGACCCGTTGGTGATTGTTTGTAATAATAATCTCTTTATTATTATTATTATGATTTTGAAGTGTTATACTTAAAAGTATGTTCCAATGTGTTTTAGAAGTCGTATCGTATAAGTATTTTGAGGTTATACAAGCTTGACACTTAGTATAAAAATAGTTTGTAACTTTCTGTTTCCAGTGACACTTGATGCGTCACTTAATTACTTTTGGCGACACTTAGGAAGTGTCGCATAAAATCGTAAATTCTTTGTTATTAGAGTCACTTAAGGAAGTGTCGCATAAGGGGTGACACTTAAGGAACTGTCGGGTATAAGTGTCGGTATCAGGGTCCTGCGTCACTAGGGTTAGTGTCAGATGAAATTAGAATTAAATTATAGGCGACACTTAGACAAGTGTTGCTAGAAATGTCGGTTAGGAGTGTCGGGTATTGAAATTGCGACACTTAGGCAAGTGTCGGGAAAAAGGGGTTTTATGCGGCACTTAAGCAATTGACGTAAAATTAGGGCTTTTAGCGGCACTTAGGGCGTCACTTAAGGAAGTGACGCATCACTGCTTGGGTCCGTGCAACACTTACGTCTGGTCGGGATTTTCAAGTTCAAAAACGTGTTTTTCAGTTTCCGTTTGGTCCGATTCCTTTACCCAACCCATATTTGGACATTTTAAGTCTAGACAAACCACAAATAAGAAAAATAAACGAAATCGGAGCGTTTTTGAGATTTGTCGGAAACTTACAACTTAACGCGGGAGGAATCTGGAAAGATGGAAATGTAGATTGTTGCGAGTTGAGCATTTTTCTCCCAATGAGCTTGATGATTTATGGTGGTTCGGTGGTGCTTTTTGATGATTTAAGGTGGTGGTGTGGTGGAAGTATTAGAGAGGGAAAGAAAGAGAGAAAAGATGGATTTGAGAGAGAGTGAGTTAGTGGAGAATGAGAGAAAAGGAGGGAAAAAGGGGGGGTTTTGGTGAAAGCCTCCCATTTTTCATTTCCCGCAATTGCGCTCCGTGCGGTGTTCGTTTCCCGATTGTTTAAACGTTAAATAATTATTTTATACGTTTAAATATACGTTTTAAAATACGAACAATTATTCAGTATTTTTGTTGAAGTATTTCATAAAATACTTTATAATTGAGTTATAAAATATAACTTAGATTTGTTTCGTGTGTTCGCGTGTTTAATATTTTAAATCGCGTAAACATCATTTGTACGATACGAAATGTAAACGAAATATTATTTAAATAATATTTTGGATATAATAGTGTTATTAAATATTATTATATTATTTAATAAAATTGTTCACCAACGTCCGTATTAATTGAACCGAATTACATTCAATTGAAACGTGGACGATTTAGCCAAATCGTGTAATTGTATATATTCAATAATATATATTATTTGATACACCAATTAGCTTAATACTAACTAATTACATGTACTAACATATGATTAGGCACTAATTGCTAGTCCTAATTTGACGGGTGTCACATTCTCCCCATGTTAGAAGAATTTCGTCCCGAAATTTAGTTTGAAGTCGTGTTTATAGTAGCGTCAGTGAATAATTAAGGATACTTGAGTCGCATTTGGTCTTCCCGTTCCCAAGTGAATTCTGGCCCATGCCGCAAATTCCACATGACTTTGATGATGGGAATACGACTTTGCTTGAGTTGTTTGACCTCACGGTCCATGATTTTGGCGGGTTCTTCAACAAAATGAAGCTTGTCATCAATGCAAATTTCATCGAGTGGAATAATAAGTGTCTCATCAGACAGACATTTCTTCAAGTTAGAAATGTAAAAAGTGGGGTGCACGCTGCTGAGTTCGGGTGGCAGCTGCAATCAATATGCCACTTGACCTATCCTCTTGAGGATCTCAAATGGTCCAATGTATCTAGGGTTTAGTTTTCCGCGTTTACCGAAATGAATGACACCTTTCCAAGGTGAAACTTTGAGTAGTACTCGATCCCCAACCTGAAACTCGAGTGGTTTGCATCTCACGTCAACATAACTTTTCTAATGATCACGTGTGGCTTGGAGTTTGTTTTGGATCTCGAAGATCTTGTTGGTGGTTTCGTGTATGAGTTCAGGACCAGTGAGTTGACTGTCTCCCATTTCGGTCTAGCAAATTGGTGATTGGCACTTACGACTGTACAATGCCTCGAAAGGTGCAACCTTAATGCTGGAGTGGTAGATGTTGTTATATGAAAACTTGCACAATGGTAGATGTTTTTCCTAGTTTACACCGAAGTCAACTACGCAGGCTCGTAGCATGTCTTCCGGTGTTTGAATCTTTCGTTCACTTTGGCCGTCGGTTTGAGGGTGGTATGCGGTACTCATGTCAAGACGGATACCTAATGATTTCTGAAATGATTGCCAAAATTGAGATGTGAATCGACTATCCCTATCAGAGATAATTGAGATTGGAACACCGTGTCGAGAAACAATTTCTTTGATGTAGATTCGTGTGAGGCGTTCCATTTTATCGGTTTCCTTGATCGCGAGAAAATGAGCAGATTTCGTGAGACGATCGATGATCACCCAAATGGTATCGCAACCGCTCGATGACTTTGGTAGTTTGATTATGAAATCCATGGCGATTTGTTCCCATTTCCATTCAGGAATTTCGGGTTGTTGGAGTAAGCCGGAAGGTTTCTTATTTTCGGCTTTGACTTTTGAGCAAGTAAGACACTTGCTGACGTATGTGGTGATTTTAGCTTTCATGTTCGGCCACCAATAAAAGTCTTTGATGCTGTGATACATTTTTTCGGATCCCGGGTGGATAGAGTATTTGGACTTGTGAGCTTCATCCATCACCAAGTCTCGCAGGTCCCCAAAACTGGGCAACCAGATTCGGTTAGATAAGTGCCTAACTCCGTTAGGTTTGATTTCGAATTGTTTATCCATACCTCGCAAGGCTTCATTTTTGATGTTATCGGGTTTCAGAGCTTCGAGTTAAGCAGCGAGAATCTGAATGTTTAGATCATTGTGAATGGTCATACTAAGGGCTCGGACTCGAACTGGTTTTGATCGTTCTTTTCGACTGAGAGCATCGGCAACAATATTTGCCTTACCCGGATGGTATTTGATTTCGCAATCGTAATCGGTTAGCAACTCGACCCATCAACGTTGCCTCCTATTGAGATCCTTCTGATCGAATATGTGTTGGAGACTTTTGTGGTCGGTAAAGATTGTGCACTTTGTGCCATAGAGATAATGTCTCCAGATTTTGAGAGCAAAGACAACAGCTCCAAGATCGAGGTCATGAGTGGTGTAGTTCTTTTCATGAATTTTGAGTTGTCGTGAGGCGTATGCAATGACTTTGTCCCGTTGCATCAACACGAAACCGAGACCTTGGTGATAAGCATCGAAGTATACCACGAAGTCACCGGTGCTTTCAGGTAAAGATAGAATAGGAACACTGCAAATCTTTTGTTTTAGGAGTTGAAATGCTGACTCTTGTTTATCGGTCCAATCGAACTTTTTGTCTTTCTTAATCAGTGTTGTGAGTGGTTGGGCTATTTTTGAGAAGTTTTCGATGAATCGCCGATAGTACCCGGCAGGACCTAGGAATTGCCGTACTTCGGTTGGAGTTGTTGGTGCTTGCCAGCACTTGATGGCCTCGATTTTTGAAGGATCAACATGAATTCCTTGACTATCAATGTCGTGTCCAAGGAATTGAACGGTTTGCTTCCAGAACTTACACTCAGAAAATTTAGCATACATCTCCTCGTGTCTAAGTAGCTCTAGGATAGTTTTGAGATGTTGCGCGTGTTCTTGTTCGTCGCCCGAGTATATGAGAATTTCGTCGATGAAGACAATGACAAACTTGTCGAGGTAAGGTTTGCAAACCCGATTCATAAGGTCCATGAATACAGCCGGTGCGTTGGTTAAGCCAAATGGCATCACTTCGAATTCATAATGCCTGTAGCGAGTTTGGAAAGCAGTTTTCGAGATATCGGTGTCACGAACTCGGAGTTGATGATAACCCGACCGTAGATCAATTTTTGAATAAAACCTCGATCCTTAAAGTTGGTCAAACAGGTCATCGATACGAGGGAGTGGATATCGGTTCTTGACGGTCAACTTGTTCAACTCTCGATAGTCGATGCACATTCTGAAAGAACCGTCTTTCTTTTTCACGAATAAGACCGGATCTCCCCAAGGTGAAGAACTCGGTATAATGAATCCTCTATCCAGGAGTTCCTGTATCTAGTTGGACAGCTCCTGAAGTTCGGATGGGGCTAAGCGGTAAGGTGCTCGGGCCATAGGTGCAGCACATGTCACAAGATCGATTGAGAACTCAACCTGTCTTAGTGGTGGTAGACCAGGCAGTTCTTCGGGAAAGACTCCCGGAAAGTCTCGAACGATGGGCACATCCTCAAGTCTCTTCTCCTCCGACTTTTTCTCCATGATGTGTGCGAGGATTGCCGGATAACCCTTTCTCAGAAATTTTTGGGTTTTCAAACAAGAGATGATGTTTAGTCTCGTCCCACCGGTCTCCCCCTGTATGATCAAAGTTCTACTGGCAGGGAGAGGGATGCGAACGACCTTATCATAACAAATGATTTCGGCATGGTGTCTGGACAACCAGTCCATACCAATGATGACGTCGAAACTACCAATTTCAACTGGCATAAGATCGATTGAAAAGGTTTCGTTGGCTAGGTTTAAAGTGAAATTAGGTATCACACTGTCGGTTTCTATGAGTTTACCGTTCGCTAGTTCTACAGTGTACTTAACATCTAGAGCAACAGTGTTGATGTCAAGCACTGGATAAAATTCATCAGAAATAAAGTTTCTATCGGCACCAGTATCAAATAGAACAGAAGCAGTTAAGTTGTTGAGGAGGAACATACCCGAGACCACATTAGGGTCTTGACGGGCGTCCCCCGAATTAAGTACGAAGGCTCTACCTCTTGCATTGTTGTTGTTGTTGTTGCCCTTGTTCTTCAGCTTTGGACACTCATTCCTGAAGTGTCATGTGTCTCTACATTCATAACAGGCTCTGGGTTATTTGGTGTTGTTGTTGGAGGTATTGTTGTTGGATTTGGGGGCTCGGCAATCTTTGGTCGTATGTGCATACCTCCTACAGTTGTTGCAAGGGGTATTACACGGACCATCATGGTGGTGATTACACTTGGAACAATATGGCCTGCTCCCAGTATAGCCATGTCTGGGCTCAGAGATAGAGGTGCATATTTGGATGGCATTGGGTTTCTTGTTTGGTTGATCGTGGTGTTCAGCAGATTTGCGTTTGTTGTTGTTGGATAGTGTGGTGGATGCCTCACGGCTGACAATCATGGCCATGAGATCATGTGTAAGCCGGATGGCACTCTAGATGGTGGTTGGCTTAAATGAGGCAACGTTCCCCTGGATGTTCTCCGGGAGTCCGCGGATATACCTCTTGATTCATTTCTTCTCCGAATCTACCATAGACGGGCAGAGGAGGGCAAGCTGTTGAAATTTGGTGGTGTAACTGATGACGTCGGTGCCCTGCACCCTTAGATTCCAGAATTCTTCTTCCAAACGTTGAAGTTCTTTGTTCGGGCAATACTCATCCTTTAACATTTTCTTCAGATCTGCCCAGGGCAAACGATTAGCGGTCTCGATTCCCTCGGCACTAGTATAGGTGTTCCACCAAGTAAGGACACCTTCCTGAAAGGTGTATGCAGCAAACTTGACTTTGCTGTCTTCAGCACAGTTGCGTAGACTAAAGACATATTCCATACGTTCTATCCAACGGATCAAACCAATGGCACCTTCCGTGCCCTTGAAGTACAACGGGTTGCAACTGAGAAAATCCTTGTAAGAACAAGGCTTGATGACAGGAGTAGTGTCAGCGGTTTCATCACTTCTCCTAGAGGTTCGGGGTGATTCCCGAGTTGCCAGGGCTTCGGCCACGGCTCGGGAGACAATGGGCAGCAATTTCAACATCGCTGTAACTTTTCTTCTTTAGCGACATGATTCTTCAAGAAAGAAACAAGAGGTACATGAGAGATTGTACCAGAATGATAACTGAAATGGATGTATATATAAAAGTGGTAATATACAACATCACAATGTAAAAACCAATAATGTAGAATAATAGAGAGAAATTATCAATTGATATTATGGAGTCAAATGATTACAGACAATTTTGAGTTACGAGTTTCAAAAGTTACAGACTTAGGTAGTTTGCAAAAGATGCCGAGAATTGTTTCATCCGGACGAATTACATAGATCATATGGAAGCATAATAGATTACAAGATATTTACTACGCTAATCTCGGTGTAGATTAAGTTGTGGAAGCAGTGAGGTGAGATGGCCCACAGACTCTGCAAGTCTGCTAACCATTCTGAGAGCATCCTCGGCTTCCCGCAGGCGCGTCTCATATTCTTGCAACCTTGATTGTAAAATGGAGATCTCATTTCGGTTACTAATTACTTGGTTATGAATGATCTCCATGGTTTGTGTGGTATCTTCCACTTGGTCGTGAGTTCGGGTCAAGGTTTCAGAGATGTCTGCCTGACCTATGTACAACCGTGCGATACCATCTTGAGTTTGTTCCATCCAGTTAGAGTGAATATTACATTGTTTGATTTCCATGTCGTGTAGCCTGCTTTCGTGACGGTGCACTTTAGCAGCTAACACAAGAATAGTGAAGTGAGAAGGTTCTTAGGTATAGGGAGAGACTTCCATGCTGTAAAATCCTCCATTTGATGTGGGGAGTTGGATTCCTTCCTCGTCCCTCCAGGTGTTAGGTCAGTTTGATAACCACCGTCATTGGCTAGTTGTTGTTTACATTTGTGGCTGGTTATGGAATTGGTTTTGAGTGGGATATGGGCTAGCTCGAAGCAACCAGTGTTTCTCCTAGCTACCCTTGAGTATCAGGATCCAAACGGATGAGAGCGAGACGAATTGGGTGGTGTGTTTGCCATTTCTGAGACAAAGCATTAGAAAGAATGAGGCCTATATTCGTATATAATATAGCCTAAGATTTGTAAGGAGGTCTATCTATGTATATATATGTATATCACATAATAGCCTATTGAGTGTCTAGCACAAACATGTTTTGAGTCCCAGTTCTCTCGAGGTCAGAGTCAACTAGTGTATCCCTGTTCGACATAACCGTTTCAGGTCTCACGTCATCTTCCTTTAATTGTACATAGTTGATCAGACTATGTTAAATTAAACTCATATGATGTATTCCTTGAACAATTCATACCTAATAAGAAAATACTGCCTAACGGTCATAGTCTAGGCCCACTAAATGCAACCTAGTTCACTATAACCTTAGGCTCTGATACCAATCTGCCGCACCCCCAATTTCGGGTTGCAGAAGCGAATCGGGTCGGGGCGCTACTAATCAATAATGAAAACACACAAGGTATATAATGAACGACCACTATATGCGCCGTTTTACATTTGTATTGATTAAACAAAAGTTTACATCAACATTGTTAATTACATTAGCTCGGTTTGAAATTGAGAGATTTACATACATGTTTCACATATACAAAATATAATAATGCAGCTAAATCTCTGAATGTTTGTTTGCTGACACGAGCTAAAGTATCCTGATTGGGCAGTCCAACCTACTGCTGAGTACCTGTGATACATGCTAAAATGGGTCAGCGAAACGCTGGTGAGCTCGCAGGTTTGTATGTCAAAATATATTGTATGAATCGCAAGATTTTATTGAATTTGAAATGCAATTAAGCAAAATAAAAGTTATACAACCATGAGCACATAGTCTGAGTTTAACTCGAGGTGTCAGGTCCACATTTAAGGTATCCTGATCGAGGTGCCTCCTACGAGTGCCTAATCTACACTCGTCTGAACGAATATTAATACATCCGTTTAGCCAGTTAGTGCGTGCTAACCCGGATGAGGATGGTCAATCCTATATGGTACCATATACTAATATTCACGCTACAACGTATTACAAAACTATGCTGAGGAAGGCTTTGAAAAGATTAATGAGATAACTCATGTAGTACTTGTTTGATTTAGTACTTGCGTTCATTTAGTAAAACAAGACGAGCAATATATCACACCCCTGAGTAAAACAGTAAAATAGGGGCTACGAGACTCACCTGAGTCTTGAGAGTTTAACTTAATAAACTTGAGTTGATTAGCTGAGTTGTGATGTCCGAAGACTTGTACACGCGATGGTTATAAATGTGAGTAGGTATCTATAGAGATCACCTTTGTAGTTTTTCATCCAACTAGAATGTCCAAATGACTACGATTTGGTTGATTTGATTGAGTTTTGAAAACGTGTACTGCCCGTTGGTGATTGTTTGTAATAATAATAACTTTATTATTATTATTATTATTATTATTATGATTTTGAAGTGTTATACTTAAAAGTATGTTCCGATGTACTTTAGAAGTCATATCGTATAAGTGTTTGAGGTTATACAAGCTTGACACTTTGTATAAAAATAGTTTGTAACTTTCTGTTTTTAGTGACACTTGATGCGTCACTTAATTACTTTTGGCGACACTTAGGAAGTGTCGCATAAAATCGTAAATTCTTTGTTATTAGAGTCACTTAAGGAAGTGTCGCATAAGGGGCGACACTTAAGGAACTGTCGGGTATAAGTGTCGGTATCAGGGTCCTGCGTCACTAGGGTTAGTGTCAGATGAAATTAGAATTAAATTATAGGCGACACTTAGAAAAGTGTTGCTAGAAATGTCGGTTAGGAGTGTCGGGTATTGAAATTGCGACACTTAGGCAAGTGTCTGGAAAAAGGGGTTTTATGCGGCACTTAAGCAATTGACGCAAAATTAGGGCTTTTAGCGGCACTTAGGGTGTCACTTAAGGAAGTGACGCATCACTGCTTGGGTCCGTGCAACACTTACGTCTGGTCGGGATTTTCAAGTTCAAAAACGTGTTTTTCAGTTTCCGTTTGGTCCGATTCCTTTACCCAACCCATATTTGGACATTTTAAGCCTAGACAAACCACAAACAAGAAAAATAAACAAAATCGGAGCATTTTCGAGATTTGTCAGAAACTTACAACTTAACGCGGGAGGAATCCGGAAAGATGGAAATGTAGATCGTTGCAAGGTGAGTATTTTTCTCCAAATGAGCTTGACGATTTATGGTGGTTTGGTGGTGCTTTTTGATGATTTAAGGTGGTGGTGTGGTGGAAGTATTAGAGAGGGAAAGAAAGAGAGAAAAGGTGGAGTTGAGAGAGAGTGAGTTAGTGGAGAATGAGGGAAAGGAGGGAAAAAGGGGGGTTTTGGTGAAAGCCTCCCATTTTTCTTTTCCCGCAATTACGCTCCGTGCGGTGTTCACTTCCCGATTGTTTAAAGGTTATACATTTTTTTTATACGTTTAAGTATACGTTTTAAAATACGAATAATTATTCTGTATTTTTGTTGAAGTATTTCATAAAATACTTTATAATTGAGTTATAAAATATAACTTAGATTTGTTTCGTGTGTTCGCACGTTTAATGTTTTAAATCGCGTAGACATCATTTGTACGATACGAAATGTAAACAAAATATTATTAAAATAACATTTTTGGTATAATAGTGTTATTAAATAATGTTATATGCTTTAATAAAATTATTCACCAACGTCCGTATTAATTGAACCGAATTACATTCGATTGAAACGTGCAAGATTTAGCCAAATCGCGTAATTGTATATATTCAACAATATATATATATATATATATATATATTATTTGATACACCAATTAGCCTAATATAGAACTAATTACATGTATTAACAGATGATTAGGCATTAATTGCTACTCCTAATTTGACGGGTGTCACAACTTCTAAAGAAAACTAACTTCAATTTTTTAAAGAATACTAACTTCAATTTTCTAAAGAATACTAACTTGCAGGTCCTGACATGAACTAACCTGCACAATACCATTTAAAACCCGAACTTTAAACATGCATAACTTTTTACTCGTTAAGAGTTTGACCCCCAAATTTTGCAGATACCTCTAATATGCCAAAATGAAATTTTCCTTTTTACACTTTTCCAAAATATGCATTTTACGAGAAAATGAACGTATGACTAGTTTATGGTTATTTCAGACACTTTTAGTGAACATGCCAAATCACAATTGACTCACCTTTAGACTTCCATCTTTTACCAACATTTTCTAACTTACTTTTGACACTTGAACCAATAGTAACAAGTTACATACTTGTACCATAGCCCATTTTGATTCTATGACCCAATTGTCGTCCATTTGGACACTTTTTGACCCGTTCCACCTTTCGACCACCATTTGACTGATTTTCTTACACTATCTCATATAATTAACAATTTCAAGAGTAGTTGACTATATGTCAACACCAAGATCAACTCAAACCTATATTTCATTACTTAACCCTTTTTCCACCATTTTAATAAGCTTACCATGACAATTCAATTCATTGATTTTTAATAATCACTTTGACTTTGTACTTCTTCAAAACATTTTGGGCGATTTACACAATAGCATGCAAAATGACAATTTAAAAGAGATGGAGCTTTGTCTAGCCGTATGAGCTAGCTTCATTATCCACTTTAGCTTTATATCATCATTGTGACATTCCTCCAAATTAGGTATATGTTTTTACTTAATTTCATGCATTTCTTACACTAATTCCCTACCAAAGAGCAAACTTGACTAATGATGTGAGATATGTCTAGCGAGCTCAAAACTTTTGGACAAAAACTATTACGAAATTTATAATTATAAATTAATTATACGAAACATTATCGGAAGAAACCCGACAAAATAAATACGATAGTTGGTGATACAAGTTTAGAGAAAACGCGAAAATATTTTTGAATAATTATTTATTTAAAAATAGTATGCGAACAGTCAGAAGTAATACTAAAACGTAAATTATTATATGTTTTATACAAAATATCCCAACCGCGACAAGAACATACAAAACAAATCCGACAATCAAAATAATAAAAATTAATTTTGTTATTTCAACTAAGTATTTGGAAATATACTATAAAAAATTTTTCATGAATAATGGAGTAGGACATGGGGTATAAATAATTGGACCCGTACACAAAATTAACGGGTTAAATACCCAAAATTTTACCACATCTAAAAATATTTTCAGACATATCCTATTTGAACTCATACCTTTCTTTGAAAAATAAACCCGAATGCAATTTTTATATACTCCCTCCCTTTCCATTTTTATTTACACACACATACACCACCAACCTTCAATTATTGGTGCTTAGTGAGTTTCAATCGGCAGAAGCAAGCAACACTATATTCACCATCATCATCAAACCAAAATCATCAATTGCCAAAAACACTATATTCATCATCATCGTTTGAGCATCATCATCATCATCACTGTTAGCAAAATTTCTTACTATTTTTCTTTCTATCACGTTTCATTTATAAAACTTGATATATATTATGTAATTACTTGATGTATATAATAGATTGAAAACCAAAAGGTGGATCAAAAAAAGAAGAAATATGATATTGTTGGTGATGATAATATATGGACCACAATTATACTCTGTACAAAATTTTGAGTATATGTCTAGGTTAAATAAAAGTATGAAAACCCTTGTAAAAGCTAAAAGGTTGTATCCTACAACTTTGGTTAAAGCTTAAGCTCAAAGTTATAACAA
Source organism: Pseudognaphalium luteoalbum (assembly GCA_963422505.1). NCBI lineage: Eukaryota > Viridiplantae > Streptophyta > Magnoliopsida > Asterales > Asteraceae > Pseudognaphalium > Pseudognaphalium luteoalbum. The sequence goes on along the minus strand of OY730193.1, from coordinate 59,283,783 downwards.
AAACAAAAGGTTATTGCGGTTGAATATTTGAGTTCGAACAGAGCACATAACTGAAATAACGACACCCGAATGGGTGGCTCAAGAGACCTGATTGGGTGAAAACCAAATTGGTTTGGGTTCCCAAGAGAAACTAATTTTCTTTTTGATGTTTGTGCAGGGCAAGCCAAAGAGCTTATGGCATGTTGATAGTGGCTGCTCAAGGCACATGACCGGAGACAAAGGAAAGCTACAGGACTTCAAATCATTTGATGGAGGATATGTAGCATTTGGAAGTAATCCCAAAGGAGGGAAGATTACAGGAAAAGGAACAGTGCAAAGTGATAAGATAAGTTTTCATGATGTGTATTTTGTGGAACAGTTGAGGTACAATTTGCTAAGTGTGAGTCAAATCACAGATAAAAAGAATCCAGTTTATTTTACTGACACTGAATGCCTTATCTTGTCCAAGGAATTTAAGATACCAGAAAACATGATTTTAATGAGAATTCCAAGGAAAAATAATGTATATAAGTGTGACTTAGCAAACATGTCACCTCAATCTGATTTAAACTGTCTTATTTCAAAAGCAAGTCTGAATGAATCTGAATTGTGGCATAGAAGGATGTGTCACATGAATTATAAAACCATTAATAAACTTGTCAAAAATAAGCTTGTTAGAGGTTTGCCTGAAAAGGTATATTCATATGATGATCATTGTGTTTCTTGCCTAAAGGGAAAGCAACACAAAATTTCTTTTAAGTCCAAATCTGTGAATACCAACTGCACACCCTTACACTTATTGCATATGGACTTATTTGGACCAACCAATATAAGTAGTATGGGGAAAAGGTCTTACTGCCTTGTCGTTATTGATGATTACACTAGATTTACATGGGTTTTCTTTCTTAAAACAAAAGATGAGACATGTGAAATACTTAGATCATTTATAACTAAGATGGAAAATCAATTGGATAAAAAGGTTAAAATCATCAGGAGTGATAATGGAACAGGGTTTTCAAAAATCGTGAGATGGATAAATTCTGTGAAGTTAAAGGTATTAAGAGAGAGTTTAGTGCACCTAGAACTCCTCAACAAAATGGAGTAGCAGAAAGAAGGAATAGGACACTAATTGAGGCTGCTAGAACTATGTTATCTGATGCAAAATTGCCTATGTCCTTCTGGGCAGAGGCAGTTAGCAGAGCTTGCTATGTTCAGAATAGGGTACTAGTTGTTAAGCCTCATAACAAAACACCATATGAACTGCTGTTTAAGAACAAACCATTGGTTAGTTTATTAAAATCTTTTGGATGTCCTTGTACCATTTTAAATACCAAAGATCACTTAGGAAAGTTTGAAAGCAAGGTAGATGAGGGTATCTTTGTTGGTTATTCCATTCAAAGTAAGGCTTATAGGGTATTCAATCAAAGGACCAGGGTGATAGAAGAATCAATGAACATCACTTTTAATGAAAATATCACTAATCCAGATGGGAAAGGTCCAAAATCTTTTTTTGATATTGATGTACTTAATTCTGCTTTTAGATATACAACTGTAGACTCTAGTGCAGGTACAAATGCAGGAACAAGTGATGAATGTGGTACATCTGAATCAGGAATGTCATCTGGAAAGAAGAAAGATTCAGTGGAATACATTTTATTTCCAATACGGTCTCCTGATCCCCCAGAAGTGTTCGAAACTGATCAGTCAAATTCAACACAGAGATTAGAGTCAGAAGAATCAGATGAACCATCCATTAAGCTTGTTGAATCTGACAGACAAAGCATGGAAGACAGTGAAGAAGAAAGTGAGATGAGTCCAACACAACAACTTGATAAGGAGAAGGAGAAGATAGATTATCTGAATTATATGTGTTGTACTCCTTTGTCAAAAAGGATATCAAGAGAGGCATCAAGTGAAAGGTCTGGACAAGATGGTAACTATACCAATTTGGAAACTGAGATACATGAAACACCTACATCCAAATACACTGTTCATAGAGATCACCCTCTTGAACAAGTAATTGGTGATGTTGGTTCTACTGTGCAAACTAGACAGTAGACCAAGGTCAATGAAGAGGAACTTCATACCTCTTTATATGTATGTTTCTTATCTCAAACTGAGCCAAAGAAGGCAGTGGAAGCTCTTAAAGATCCAAGTTGGATTGAAGCAATGCAGGAGGAATTGCTACAGTTTAAGATACAGAATGTGTGGACCTTAGTTGATCTACCAAAGGGAAAAAGAGCTATTGGCACAAAATGGATCTTTAAGAACAAAAAGGAAGAAAGGGGTATTGTAATCAAGAACAAGGCAAGGTTGGTGGCACAGGGGTATACACAGGAAGAAGGTATTGATTATGATGATGTGTTTGCTCCTGTTGCAAGAATAGAAGCAATCAGATTATTCTTGGCATATGCTTCATATCACGGATTTAAAGTCTATCAAATGGATATCAAGAGTGCCTTTCTGTATGGGGCAATTGATGATGAAGTTTATGTTTGTTAACCACCTGGATTTGAAGACCCCAAGTATCCAGATAGAGTATGCAGGTTGGATAAGGCTCTATATGGCTTGCATCAAGCACCAAGAGCCTGGTATGAAACTCTATCTGTTTACTTATTAGAGAATGGTTTTCAAAGAGGTACCATTGATAAAACACTGTTCACCAAGAAGGTTCACAATGATATTTTGTTGGTACAAGTGTATGTTGATGATATCATTTTTGGTACTACTAATGATATACTGTGCAAGGAGTTTGAGAAGTTAATGCATCAGAAGTTCAAGATGAGTTATATGGGGGAACTTACTTTCTTTTTGGGACTTCAAGTCAAGCAAAGGACTGATGGCATTTTCATCAATCAAAGCAAGTATGTTAAAGACATTCTGGACAGATTTGGTTACACAGATGCTAAAGTAGCTAGCACACCAATGGAGACACACAAGGCATTACATGCAGATCTTGAGGGGGAGGATGTAGATGTGCATCTTTACAGATCTATGATTGGCTCCCTCATGTATCTCACCTCATCTAGACCGGACATTATGTTTGCTGTGTGTGTGTGTGCTAGATATCAAGCAAATCCCAAGCAATCACATTTGTATGCAGTAAAAAGGATCTTTAGATATTTAAAGGGTCAACCATAATTGGGCCTTTGGTATCCCAAGAGTTCTTCCTTTGAGCTCATGGCATTCACAGATAGTGATTATGGTGGTGAGAATCTGGACAGGAAGTCTACATCAGGGGGTTGTCAATTTCTAGGAGAAAGATTGGTGTCATGGCAATGCAAGAAGCAGACCACTGTATCCACTTCAACAGCAGAAGCAGAGTATGTTGCTGCATCAAGCTGCTGTGCACAAGTACTTTGGATTCAGAATCAAATGCTGGATTATGGTCTGACTTTTCTAAATACTCCTATTTATATTGATAATAACTCTGCAATTAGTATCATTAACAATCCTGTTAAGCATTCTAAGACCAAACATATTGAAATTCGATATCATTTCATAAGAGATTGCAATGAAAAGAGATTGATCCAAATCTTTAAAATTCATACTGATAATCAATATGCAGATCTTTTCACAAATTTCAATGTGGGAAGGTTTACATTTTTGGTCACCAGTATTGGAATGATCAATCTAACTTAAACTATGTTTGGTATTAGAATAGATACTAACAGTGGTACTTTATAAAAAATAGTGTTTTATGTTCTAAGTGTTTACCACTGCTAGCCTTCAGTTGCTTTCAGTTGGTACCACTGTTAGAACATTCTAGCCACTGCTCTAAGTGTTTACCACTGCTAGCCTTCAGTTTCTTTCAGTTGCTTTCAGTTTGGTTACCTTGGTCGGTTTCCACTGCTAGTGCTACTAGCTGCTGTTAGCTTTCTAAGTATTTTCTTTGTGTTTGAAAAATTGAACGTTTGCCACTGTTAAGGTATTTTATCATACCATTCTACTGTTAGTTATGTTGGGTAATGCCACTGCTAGTTATTTTTCTAGGGCTTGGCTCTGTTCTTATGACTAACAGTATATAAACTTGACACACTTCAATTTTTCATTACGCTTTCTTCTTTTCACACATAACCACTGCGATTAAACTCCAATTCAAACACTCACTTCTACTACAATTAATTTAACAGTAATGGCTTCTTCTTCAACTGATCTTACATTAAGTGTTTATATAGAACACAATATGATCGCCTTTCTGATGAAACCCTCATCGGCGCAAAATTTCACACAAATTGTGGATTTTCTTCGTTCGAGTTATATCTTTCATGCGCTTACCGTATCTCCAAGGGTTTCAAGGGGTCATTTGAACGAATTCTGGAAGAATGCCAGATTAGAAGTGATTGAGGGCAACAATCAAGTGGTGTCCACGGTTCAAGGAACCAAGGTGGTGATATCAGAGGATTCTCTTCGAGAAGTACTTCTTCTTGATGATGCTACATGTATATCCTCTATTGATGACAGAGATTTGTATGCTAATCTTAGATTAATGGGGTATGAGGGTGATTATACATGTTTTACCTTTTTTAAATCACTCTTTAGTCCTCAATGAAAAATTTTAATACATACACTTCTCCATTGCTTGTCATCTAAAAGAACTGCTTTCAATGAATTTGGTACCCAAATCGCCTATGCACTTGTGTGTTTGGCTAAGGGTCAAAAATTTAATTTTTCAAAATACATACTTGAAGTCATGATAAGAAATATTACAAAAGAGAAAAAGGATATGTTCATTATGTATCCTAGATTTGTGCAACTTGTTTTAAATAAACAAATTCCTGATTTAGTTGCATAAGAACTTATTATTGGTGTTAGTACTCTTTCTGCTAGAACATTTACAGAAATGAGTAAGAATACCAATAAGAAGTTTTCTGGGAAGGAAACAACATTGTTTTCTATAACGCTTCCTGATCCTTCCACCACAGATGTCATACCACCAACTACATCTGAACTAATTGGTGACAGGCCAGTAGTATCAACTGAGTCTGAACACACACCAATTGGGGGTACTAAAAGAAAACAAGGGAACAAACAACCTACCCACTTACAGTCCAAGAAAAAGAAACGAAAACAGGCAAGTGAGGTTCCTGCTGCTCACTTGTCTCAGCCATCAATTTCATCACAGCAAGTATCCCCACAGGAGATGGGTGGTCATTCTGGAAGGGCTGCCACTACTCCTACTAGTCCACTGACAGAGGAGGGCAGTGTTAACATCAATAAGACCCAACCAGAGGCAACTTCTAATGCTGAACCTACGGGTAATGAAGCAGGTGAAGGTCCCAGTACCAAGACAAAGGGGACTTCTGTTGACCATGCTAGGCATGAGGCAGAAGATGATTTTATCAATGATTCATCTAGGAGGTCACACTCTGATGATGAGGAGGCTAGTACTTACATTGAATTGACGAATGTACAATTGACAATGGTTGTGGATTAAATTTGGGAGAGATTGATGAAGGAGAAGAAGGTGAATAAAGCTCAAGATGCTAAGCTGGTAGAGCAGGCTGCTAAGATTGTTGAGCAGGAAAAACAAATTAATGATCTCAAAGAAAGGCTTGCTGTGTTAGAAGCTTTATTGGTGAAGACCACTTCCAACAAGGGGGAGAATAATGCAGAGGAGGAGTTCAATGATATTGTTTTTATGTATGATAATGAAGAAGAGGTTGTGGGTGAAACATATGCTATGTCTAATGCTAACACTGAAGTATTGGAAGATGATATGCAGACTGAGATTGTTGAAAGTGTTATGCAAAAGACTGTGGAGAGGGTTGATGGTGAAACAAAGGTGATTATTGATGTAGAAGATGGTGAAGAAGTGGTACAACCAGTTGATGATTTGGTGAGTATGGAAACTGAACAGATGGAAGGTGATGGTGATGATGAAGAGGCAGAGGGGGAGTCAAAGCCAAGATCAGATCCTAAACTTACATATGGTAGGAAGAAATCAGTGCCATTGTTCAGTATCAAAGCTAAAAAGATGGAAAAGATCAGAAAATCCAAGTCAAGTAGTCCCACTGCTAAGGTGGCTACCACTGCTAACACTACCACTGCTACCACTGCTACCACAACTCAACAACCCACTGCTACAACTACTACAAACCCACCAACCACTTCTAGAACACCAACCACTGCTACTAGAACATCAACCACTGCTAGAACTCCAGAAGTACCTTTTGTCATTAGAGAATCAACTAGAGTGGACAAACCTGAGTCTAAGCTTCCAAAGATTGATCCAAAAGATAAAGGCAAGGGTAAATTGGTAGAAAAGCCAAAATCAAAGGTCAAACTGGTACAAAGGAGCATTGAGCATGATCATGAATATGCATTAAGGTTGCAAGCAGAATTGGATGAGCAAGAGAGGGTAAGAATAGAAAAGAAAGCACTTGAGGTACAGAGGTCAGTGCCTACTCAGAGGTCAGTGCATACATCTGAAGTTGATGAAGTGGATGTTATGCTTGAAAATGGTCAGATTGTGAAGATGACCAAAGAAGCTAGCAGAGTGTATGCAGATATGAAAGCAAAGGGGTTAAATGATGATACTGTGTATCAAGCTTATGAAGAAAAGAAAAAGGGTAATCCTCTGCAGGTGGCTTTAAAGAAGAAAATTGAAAGAGAGAAGAAAGAGAAATTGGAAAAAGAAGTTGCTAGAAAAAGAGCAAAGAAACCAACAAGGGCTGAATTGAAAAATGATCTGGTGTGTAAGCTAAGAGGAGATAGGATTCCTACAGGTCAATTAAGGAAAATGTCACTGGAACAATTGCAACAGTTGTATGATAATAATCCTTTTGTCAATCCTGAAGCAAAGAAAAGGTTAGAAAAGAAAAGGAAAGATGATGCAGAAATTCAGAGAAGATTACAGGAAAGATATGATCTGATTGATGAAGAGCTTGAAAAGGAAAAAGAATTGAGATTGAAGGTTGAAGGAGTTAGAAGATCTTTTGCTAAATTACAGGAGATGGATGATAATATGTGTGATTTGGATAGGGATGAGGAGATATTAGAAAAGATGGTTATAATTAAGCCTGACAGATCAGAAAACATCAAATTAGATGGTGAAGAATACTTTGAAATTATCAAGTGGGAAGCAGTGTTAATAGCCACTGATGCATTCACTTATGAAATTAGGATTGAAAGGAAAAATGGTGTTGTCAGTTTTTATAAGTCAATGCAAGATATTCTTAAAAGAGTAAACAGGTTTGATGTATATGATATGTATAAGATTGGCTTAGAAAAGGATGTGAAAAATATTAAAGCTAGTCTTGAAAGGCATGTATGGGAATGGATACAGATGATGTTTGAGCCTGAGGTATATGGAGATTTGTTTTTATGTGCTGAAGTAGTAGGTAATTGGAGACATTTTGTTAGGGCAGATGTACAGTTCATAGCTCTCAAAAATGGAAGATTTATCTATATGCTAGATGAAAGAGACTATTTTCTTAGTATAACATTGTTGAAGTAGTTGATTGCAAAGAAATTGCAAGTTGCTGTGAAGAATTCCATGAGCAAAGATATAGTCTACAGAATTATGAATTAGTACAATAAGAGAGATAAATAGAAATTCAAAAGGTTCCAAATCTTCTACAAAAGAATGAAGCTGAATGCAGAAACTTAATGCAATGCAAGATTGATCAAGTTTAGGGGGAGATTGTTGGGATCTGAGCAGAATTGATCAAGTGTTGAAGTCTAACCACTGTTAGTTTTGTTGACTGCCACTGTTAGAAGAATTGAAGAACTAGCCACTACTAGTATTAAAGGCTGCCACTGTTGGTAATATGTAGTTGGTTTTTGTATAAAGACAACCACTGTTAGTTATAATGTGTATTAGCCACCGTTGATGTAAATTTATAAGTCGGTTGAGGTTGTTAGAGTTATTTATGAGATAGATTCGAATACCATAATAACTAGAGATTGTGTAGGACTCTATGCATTATAAATAGAGATCCTTAGACCTAGATTAGGTGAAGATAGTTTTACACAGCTTCAAGGTTTTCTGTAACCCTAATACTTAAGTGTATTCGTCTTATATCATTAATAAGATTGAAGCTTTTGATAATTAATTGTGTATTACAAATTGTTATAATTCTTGATCTTCTTAATATTATTGAGTGTGATTCCGCAACTTCTCAATAATAATTCAAAGCTTATTGAATTGTTTATTAGAGTTTCTGGGTTTAACATTGGAGCTCCAAATTGACAAAATAGTTGTTTGAGAAACTTAGTGATGACCTTGGTGTCGTTTGTTGGGAGAGCTTGCGCTTCAGCCCACCTGGAAACGTAATCAACAGCAACCAGAATGTATTCTTTACCGTTAGATTTAGGGAAGGGTCCCCTAAAATCTAATCCCCAAATGTCAAAAACTTCACAAGCTTGGATGTTGGTAAGTGGCATTTCAATACGTGCGGACACGTTACCAAATCGTTGGCAAGCATCGCAGCGACTCACCAAGTTGTAAGAATCTTGAAAAATGGTTGGCCAATAAAAGCCGACATCGTACACTTTCCATGCGGTCTTGTTAGCTCCATGGTGGCCTCTAGTTGGTCCATGGTGGCTCTGGTAGAGAATATGTTCGGCTTCTTTCCCATCGACACATCTTCTGATGATGTGATCGGGACACACCTTAAAGAGGAAAGGATCGTCCCAAAAATAATTCTTTGAGTCGTGGAAGAACTTTCGTCTTCGAGAAGTTGACATTCCTTTCTGGACAATTCTTCCCACCAGGAAGTTGGCAATATCAGCATACCATGGATCGTATGATGATCGAGGTCCCTGGTGGTGCTTTCCGATGTTTATGAGTTGTTCATCTGGAAACTGGTCTTGAATATCTCTTTCTTCAAGTTTCTCCAGTGCTGGATTTTCTAATCGGCTGAGGTGATCTGCTGCAACGTTTTCTGCTCCCTTTTTATCTCTGATTTCTATGTCGAATTCTTGTAGAAGCAGAATCCAGCGCAGAAGTCTTGGCTTAGCGTTTTGCTTTTTGAAGAGATACTTAAGAGCTGAATAATCTGTATAGACAATAGTTTTGGACAAAATAAGATAGGAACAAAACTTATCAAAAGCAAATACTACCGCTAACATCTTCTTCTCAGTGGGTGTATAGTTTTCTTGAGCGTGTGTGAGAGTTTTTCTGGCATAGTAAATCGGTTGAAAGTGTCTCTCCTTCCGTTATCCTAGTACAGCTCCAACTGCGAAATCACTAGCGTCGCACATAATTTCAAATGGCAAACTCCAATCGGGGGCAACCATGCTTGGTGCATGCACGAGCTATTCCTTCAAGTAGTTAAAAGCTTTAAGACAGTCATCTGTAAAGTCAAACGGAGTATCTTTTTCGAGAAGATGAGTCATAGGTCGAGAAATCTTAGAGAAATCCTTAATAAAGCGACGGTAGAATCCGGCGTGACCTATAAAACTTCGGATGGCTTTCACAGAAGTAGGTGCTGGAAGTTTCGAGATAGTATCAACTTTAGCTTTATCGACTTCAATTCCTGCTTTAAATATCCGATGTCCTAATACTATTCCTTCCTTCACCATGAAGTGACATTTTTCCCTATTCAGAACGAGGTTTGAATCTTCGCATCGAGCTAGCATCCTGTCTAGGTTGGAAAGACAAGATGTGAAGGAGTCTCCAAAGACATAGAAATCATCCATGAATACCTCCATACACTGTTCAATCATGTCATGGAAAATTGCCACCATGCATCTCTAGAAAGTTGCAGGTGCATTGCATAGCCCAAAAGGCATACATCGGTAGGCAAATGTTCCATAGGGACATGTGAATGCTGTCTTTTCTTGGTCCTTTGGATCGAGAGGTATTGTAAAATAGCTAGAGAATCCATCGAGGAAACAATAGAACTCATTTCCTGACAATCTCTCAAGCATCTGATCAATAAACGGAAGAGGGAAATAATCTTTGCGAATGGCTTCGTTCAGTTTGCGATAGTCAATGCAGACCCTCCAACCGGTGATGGTCCTTGTTGGGATAAGTTCATTATGTTCGTTTGTAATCACCGTCATTCCTCCCTTCTTCGGAACAACCTGTACGGGTCTGACCCATGGAGAATCAGAAATAGGGTATATCAGGCCAACATCAAGAAGTTTGATAACCCCTTTTTTGACCACATCTTGAATCTCCGGGTTAAATCTACTCTGTCTCTGAACTGATGGCTTAAAGTCGTTCTCCATTAAAATCTTGTGCGTGCAGTAGTTTGGACTGATCCCTTGTATGTCAGAGATTTTCCAAGCAATTACCTTTTTATGAGACTTAAGCACTTGGATGAGCTTGGCTTTTTCCTCAGGCTTCAGATCTTTGGATATGATAACTGGTAAGTGTGAAGTTCCTTCGAGAAAAGCGTATTCCAGATGAGAGGGTAGTTCCTTCAGTTCCAATTCTGGCGGTTCTTCAGTGGAAGGCTTCATTCTTGCAATTTCATCTCTCTTGAGTTCATGAAACTCTGTTTGGAAGTCTGATTCTTCAAGAGGTGAATCTGATGTGTTGGCGGAAGCTATTTCAACCCATTCTATTTTATCAGAGAATGCATCCCTCCTCATCACGTATTTGACAGTGGATGATGTAGAAACTGCATTTTCTCCAGTGATGATATCGTTGTCTTCAGTGAGTGCAAACTTCTGAGATTGAGCTGATGAAGAAGTGCTTATTGTGATTTCTGGATTTGATCTTTGTGGTTCACAACCTTCAGACAACTGTGATTCAGGTGGTGAAAACATTGATTCCATTTCCTTGAGTATCCTTTGAACTTCTTCCCTTGAGAGAGATGAATCATGTACTTCAGGAGTCGGGTTCCTTCTTAGAAGAGTGACTGGTGTGCCTTGCCCAAGTGGAGTGATCATAACCGTTTTGAACTGCGGGCTAGAATTCTTTAAAGGAACAGAACTTCTCTTGATGCGGTGGAAGAATCTGAGAGAGCAGAGAATAATCCCGTGCCTTCTTCACACAGTTTCCTTGTTGTGATGGTGGTGTTGGGGTTGATGCCGCTTATTGTGAGAATTTCCTCCAAATGTTCTTCAATTATTTCCTGCAAAAAATCTACAAGACCAAGATCTTCTCCCATAGGATGTTTCATTAGTTTATCAACATTGAAGGTGACTTCCGCAGTTCCAACTCGAAGTTTTAAAGATTTTTCATTAACGTCAATGACGGCCTTGACAGTGTTTAGGAAAGGTCTGCCAAGGATGAGTGGAACATGGGCCTCTTCTTCAATATCCATAACAATAAAATCAACAGGAAAGATGAATTTATCAAAACAGACCATAATATCTTCAGCAATTCCTCGAGGGAGTTTAACTGATCTATCAGCTAACTGGATGGTCATTCGAGTTGGTAATAGTTCGCTTAATCCTAGTTTCCTAAAAAGAGAGTATGGCATAAGGTTTACACTAGCTCCTAAGTCAACTTAGGCGTTACTTATTTGAACATCCTGAAGATAACAAGGAATAGTGAAACGGCCAGTGTCTCCTAGCTTTGGGGGTAGTCCTTGTTGCATAATCAATGATCATTCTGCATCTAAGGGTAAGTTAACTATTTATCTAAGTTTTTCTTTATTGGATAAGAGTTCTTTAAAGAATTTGGCACAACTAGGCATTTCAACTAAAGCATCTAAAAGTCTAACATTTAAGTGTAAGCTTTTGAATATTTCTAGATATTTTCCAAATTGAGCTTCTTGTTTCTCTTTCTTAAGCCTACCAGGGAAAGGTATACGCGTAGGTCTAATATCTTCTAGGGCTTTAGAAGGTTCTGGTTGACTGGGGTATCAACTTGAACTGAATCAGTAGGCAGAGAAGTAGAAGGTTCAGTTGTGGGAATATCTACGGATTTCTCGTTCTTAGTCTCTTTTCCTCCTCTAGTGACCACAAGGATGTCATCATGCTCATAGGGTGAGTGATAGACAAAGTTGTAGATTGCTTCTTCCCTTTGCTTCTCCTCAACTTTTAAAAACAACTTTTTAACATTTTCCTCCATGTTTTTAATTAAATCGTTTGAAATTCTGGTCAAATAATCAATTTGGTTTTGAAAATCAACATGTTTTCTATTGACATTATTTTGTTCAACAATGAAGTTTTTGAAATTTTCGTTGCTTAGACGAGAAGTCAATGGGGAAGGAGTAGAGATAATTAAAGATTGAGAAGTGGGTTGTGTGGTAAACCGCTGAATGAAAGGTTTTGAATGAAGAGAGTGATTAGGGTTTCCACTGGTTGTAAGAATTTCTTCGTTGGCCCTTCGGCTTGAGAGGAACTTTTGAGGTATCTTCCTTAGCTTAGGGTTTGAAGATTCTTTCAAATCCTTGACAATTTGAGTGATAGAATCGAGTTGAGATCTTAATTTGTCTAAGGTTTGGTTAGAAGTACTCCTTCCTTCTGAAGTATTTTCATTTGACTCCAAGTTATGCTGATGTGTCGCAATCGTCTCGATCAATTTCCAAGCTTCGTCAGAGGTATGTAGCATGAAATTTCCGGATGAAGCAGCATCGAGGGTGTGTTTGTGTTGAGGATTCAAACTATTGTAGAATGTACATACCAGATTCATTTCATCCAACTAATGGTTCTAACATCTTCCAATTAACTTCTTGTATCGTTCCCAAACAATGCTTAATGATTCATTAACTCCTTGATGGAAGTTAGTGATATCATTTTTAAGCTTGGTTTGCAGGGAAAGAGGGAAGTACTTAGCTAGAAACTTAGTAGCCATCTCCTCCCATGTATGAATCGAATTGGGTTCGAATTCATAAAACCATGTTAAAGCTCGAGAGGATAAAGAATAGGTAAAACACATGGAGGCAAAGAAGGTCTCTATTGGTTCCTATTTGTGTGAAAGAGTCGGAAAGATTGATGAATTTGTTGAGATGGACGTTTGGATTTTCAATTGAAAGACCATGAAACTGACACTCATATTTTAGCATTTTAATGTAGTGAGGCTTAATTTCAAGGGTTTCGTCAGTTGGTGCTACGATCGGTCCTCCTTGTCCCTCTAGCAGTGGCTTAATTGATGAGGCGAGAGTGATACGGTTCGACATAGCTTGTTGGTAGAAAGTAGGGTTTTGGAAAGGAAGGGTTTAAACTATACTAATCTAAGGATTGAAAAAGTAAAATTAACCTAAGGATAGAAAAGGTAACTTTCGAATGATATTGATCTTCCGAAAGGATCGCTAAATAACTAATATAACTAAATTCCTAAAATCGGTCGTTGTAGTCCCCGTTAGCGGCGCCAAAAACCTGATCACCTCCCAACGGTCGGTCAAGGAAGTTCTTCCTTGTCGTTGCTGACTTTCTAGTCGGGTTGCAGATCAGAGGGTTTTAAAAATTTATATTTTGCTGGGAAGCCTAAGTTACACTACTACTTATATATGCGGTAGGTATGACTCAAGTGTCGTTCTTAAACCACAACGGGTATGGGATCTTAGGAGGATTAATTATCTTTGGTAATTTAGCTGAGATTAAAACTTTTTGAGGGGTTTTGTTTTCTATTTTACTTAAACTAAAAACAGAAAGGTAAATGAGGAGTGTAGTCGCTGAGAGATCTATAGATTACGTGAGTGTTTGCTATGATGTCAGTATATGCTATTTTGGGGTAGTTATGAGGATTGGGGCTCTAATTATAATGAATCCTAGCAGTGCTGATTTGGGGTCTCTGAACGATGTTCAACATAGTACTGTACCTACGGCCTTTTCGTGGCTTTCACGCATTTGTACTTCACCAGAGGTGGTTCCAGCGCTATACCAAGTACTGAGCCATTTTACGGTATTTCCGATGCCTCGCCCAGACATCCCGTATCATTAGTGTATATGTCCTAATTGGCCATAACTCCTACCCTATTACTTATCTAACGTAGAGTTGTCCACAATCAAATAAATAACATGTCACATGGATAACAGATATGGAGTGTAAGCTACACCGGAAGTTCTCCCAAATGTAGTACCAATTTAACCGACAACTAACCTTGAATCCTATTCCCCAGTCTCGGTCATCTTAGACATCCGTATCGTGGCACGAATTATTGAATAAACAATAAAGTGAACAGGAGTGTCCCCGCGGAATAAGTTGGGAAAGTCTGTCTAACGATCGATTAAATTGTTCGACATTATTTCATATAGATCATTGTAATTATTCTAGCATGTTAAACTGTTGTATATAATTATTCTATGTTTGAAAACCTAATCATAAACCCAACAACCGCAGTAGACAAACATATACTAGCATGTAAACCCTAGAGCAACAATCAAACAAGAACATGTAGTAGTGTAACATGGATAAATATCAGTTTTTTATTTCATGCAGAGTTTCTGGATAAATGTTTAAGTCACGGATGCTCCGAAAGTTCTCTCAAAAGCATCCGATATTGGGATTAATTCTAATTTATCTCTAATCCTATGCTCCGTGTCTCCTCTGATTTATTTCAATCAGGAGAACAACGACCATGCCGAGTTCATCGAATCATTCAGACACAGAATAGTTGAGGGACCTATTTCTACAATTGACCGTGTTGGTGCATCTTGGTGTGTCTGTCAGTTGGTCTAAGTCTGTAATGCGTTTGATGTGTAATTACGTTAGTTGATAACGTTTGTTTTAATTACATTTTGTGTTTTGGCGACACAAGGTCTTTGTGTCGCAATAGTCAACCTGGCGACACATCTTGTGTCGCATGAGTCGGCTTGGCGACACAGCTTGTGTCGCAAAGGTCAGATTAGGTTTAGTATAAATAGACATGTACGGCTCATTGGTTAAGGTTGACGAATTTGTGAGATCAGAAAGCGTATTGTATCTGTTATAATCAATATAAGCTGATCGACTATTGGTATACAATTCATATAATTTGTGTTTGACTCGTTGTTTATTTGTTTAACGTTTTGTTATCAATCGTGGGATTCCGCACTACGTTTGATTGTTAGGGATTCAGTTAGGTCCGGTACAGGGGTCCTACAAGTGGTATCAGAGCCAAAATCTCAGGATTTGGCGTTATTGAATCCACTTTGATACGTTTCTCGGATAAAGACAACAAGTTTGAGTTAAAATCTTCATTGTTAGGTGCTTAGAAATTGGTATTTGGCGTTTCTGGAAGATTTTGGGATTATTATTCGTCCTCCAGTCGTGAATTTTCGTTAGGTTGTCGAGAATTTTCGATTTTAGGGTTTTTTGCTCTCTGGTCATCCGTTTCTGCGACACTATTCTGCGACATAACTTTTGTGTCGCGTCTAGGGTTACTGCGACATACGCCTTTCATTAGGCGACATAAGCTTGCGACTCAAGCTCAATCTGGTTTGCGACATAAGCTTGCGACTCAAGCTTTTCTGAACTTGCGACATACGCCTTTCATTAGGCGACATAAGCTTGCGACTCAAGCTCAATCTGGTTTGCGACATAAGCCTTAATTTAGGCAACATAAGCTTGCGACACAAGTTGCGATATAAGACTTGGTTTTCTTCCGTCGCTATTTTTTGCGACATAATTTGTTGCGACATAATCTCTGCGACACATACTTGTGTCACATAACTGTTTGCTATTTGTGTCTTTGATTGTTTTGCAGGTAATTTAAAATGACATCATCTTCAGCACATTCTATTCAGTCTGTTGGAGCAATGTTGAAACAAAACAATGAGGTTGGATCTGGAAACAAACCTCCAATGTATATGCCAGGAATGAGCTATTCTGATTGGCGTCAACACTTCGAGTCTTATGTTGGATTAAATGACCATGAAATGATGATATATTTAGAGGAAAGATACGAACGTCCTCTAAGAACATGAGTCTTCAATGGTCCAGTTCCTGAGAAGTCAATTAAATCAGTGACTCCTGAGGAACGTAAAGCTTTTGATATGGAAAGAAAAACCCATGCTGCAATCACTATGGCATTGCCTCAACCTATCATAAGACAATTGAGGCAACATAAGATTGCATATGATCTCTGGAAAGCATTTGAGAAGAAATGTGGTGGTAGTGATCAATACAAGAAGAAAAGGATTGATCTAATCAAGAAGCAGTACGAAGTTTTTGATATGCTTCAGGATGAGTCTCTGGAAGATCTGTGCAGTAGATATTCCCAATTGGTCACTGAGTTAATGGAAGGAGGTGTAGTTCTTGAGCGTAATGATGTAAACAAGAAGCTTCTAGATTCACTTCCCAAGAAATGGCATACTCGAGTGCTATTGATGGAAAGAGATGAAGATATCATGGACATGGAGCTTGAAGATCTCATTGGTCACATTGTGGCTGAGCTTCTTGAGATGCAAAGAAAAGAGACCAAGGCCTCTTCACATCTTCAGAATCCAAAATTATATGGAGTTGATGTTCCGGTATCTTCAAGCAAGCCTACTATTACCGCATTCATCGCTAGCAATGCTAGTGGAAATGCTTCTACCAGTACTCCATCAGGTGGTACTTATTTTCAGAGTTCTGGATTCTCTTCTGGTGAAGATTA
This sequence comes from Pseudognaphalium luteoalbum, assembly GCA_963422505.1. NCBI lineage: Eukaryota > Viridiplantae > Streptophyta > Magnoliopsida > Asterales > Asteraceae > Pseudognaphalium > Pseudognaphalium luteoalbum. Next base: position 59,267,380 of record OY730193.1, on the reverse strand, counting down.
TTCTTCCACATTTTCAGCATTCTTAGCCTGCGCTGGTGACTTTTCTGATGAAGATTTTGGTCAAATTGATCAAGAGGAATTGGAGAGGTTGGATTTAAAATGGAACATGGCTATGCTAACAAGAAGAGTGAAGAATTTTTTGCAGAAAACTGGTAGAACTTCTGTGAATAATCCGGGTGAAAAAGGCATTGGTTTCAATAAAGGGAAGGTGAGATGTAATAAGTGTCAGAACTATGGACACTTTGCTCGTGAATGTGAAAAGAATAAGACACCATCTTCAGGTCTTACCAAGCCTTCACCAACTAAGGCAGAAGAGAAAGCCATGGTGTCAGCTGCTTTAATGCTGACAGAAACTTCATGGGACAACAGCTGGTCAGATGCAGCTGATGAAGAAGAAGAAAACACTGCGCTAATGGCTGAGGTTCATGAGGTAGATGATGAACCTTTATCTTGTGTTTCATGCATCAAACTTACTAACCAGTTTAACAGGTGTAGAGAGGATAACGAACGCCTTAATGCTACTATTTCACAATTAACAGAAAATAATGAAATGTTGAAAGAAAGTTATAAGGCATCCGAGAAGAAATTAACGGCTATTTTTGAAAAAAAGAAAGAACTAAAAGCCAAAATTTTTGAACAACAAGATGAAATAGGAAGTTATGTAGATATGTTAACTTTTGTTAAAAAGGAACTTGTTGATTCACAGGCTGAAGTTCTTACTTTGAATCGAAAATTATCAAATTTTTCGACATCCTCTCTCGTTTTTGATGAAATTCTTCAAAAGCAAAGGACAGATACTAAAAGTAAGGCAGGACTTGGTTATCACCATGTCCCACCTCCAAAAGACTATCTGCCTATGCCTCAGCAAGAAATCATCAAAGATTTTGTACATACTGTTCCTCAAGTAGATACAAAACCTGTCAAACCTGTTAAGGTAAGGATAAGTAGGCCTCACGTTGGAAAGGAGGGACTAGGTTTTCATCAAGTCCCACCACCAACAGAGTATCATCAAGATGATACAGCCAAAAATGTTAAACATGAGTCAAAAAAACCTGTTACTAGTATGCCTGAGCCAGTTAAGGCATCGACTAGTGAGCCTGAAAATTTAGGCTCCTAAGGTTGACTCAGTTAAGAAGCTTGATGTCAGGGCTGAACCATTTAAGCCCATTGAGAAATAGGAAACAAAGGCTAAGCCTATTAAGCCTATTATGGTTTCCAAATCTGTCAAATCTGTTACTAAGTTGATTCCTCCAGTTAGTTTGAAGGAGGAAATTGAGATTGAGGATATAACCGATGAAGAATACAGTTATTTTAAAAAGAAGAATGTAACCAACGACCATCATATCTTCACCAGTGAAGGTTATGATGAGATTTATAAAATGAAAGGTAAAGCTAAAGCTGAACCTACAAAGGAGATTTCTAAACCAGAAACTTTCAAATCTAATAAAAAATCTTCTAAAAATAAATCTCAAGGTTCAACTTCTGCTTGTACACATCAGTGTACTTGCTCGGCACAACCATCTTTTGGCCGACCTCAACGGTTTATACCTCAATCTTCTGATAGTGTTGAACAACGATCTTGTTTCTATTGCAAGAAACAAGGTCATTTGATTAGTTTGTGTCCATTGCTTGCTAAGAAGTATGGTCGAAGGGGAGATGCACGAACCTCTAACTCTCAAAATTTTTCAAAAAAATCTATGAGAGGTTCTGCAGTTCCACCAACTACTTTTGAGAATAATAATATTGAGCCAAACAAAGTCAAACATGATAAGCTCAATAGTGTTAACAAGCAACCATCTAAACCTCAAAAGGTTTGGAAGACCAAGGAGTCATGTTTTGACTCTTCATCTGACAATGATTCATCAGGCAATGATCTTGATTTGCTAAAAAATAAAATTTTGACTGATGTAATCATTGTGGATGATGCTACTGGGTCACCCAAGTCTGTTAAGGCTTGGGTCTCCCTTACTCATTGATTTCTTTATTTTTGATGTCGCAGCAATCTGAAGCAGTTCAAAATAGTAGATGGTATATCGACAGTGGTTGCTCGCGACATATGACAGGCGACTTATCTCTGCTACTGAAGTCAAGGATTATAATGGGGGATACGTTGCTTTTGCCGGTGATAAAGGAGGAGTTATTACCGGACAGGGTACACTCACTAATGGGCAAGTGAGTTTTGAAAAGGTTAATTTTGTGGAGCAGCTTACTCACAACCTGCTCAGTGTATCACAAGTGTGCGACAAAGAGTACACTACAACATTTACTAAAACTGAATGCTGCATTTTGAAACCAGGATTTGTAATTCCTGAGGAATGGGTGTTACTGAGGGCACCTAGGCAAAAAGACACGTATATTTTAGATATGAAGACTGTTGAAACAACCCAACATACGTGTCTACTTTCAAAAGCTCCTGAAAAGGAATCACTTTTATGGCACAGACGTATGGGTCATCTGTACTTCAGAAAGATGAATTATTTGGTGAAGCATGATCTTGTGCATGGAGTTCCAAAGCAATCCTTTGGAATCAATGATCTTTGTGTTTCCTATCAAAAAGGGAAACAACACAAGAAGTCCCATAAGTCAAAAGTGATTAATTCTGTTTCAAGTCCTTTGGAGCTACTGCATATGGATCTCTTTGGACCTGTTAGTAAGAAGAGTATGGGAGGTTCTAAATACTGCTTGGTAGTAACTGATGACTACTCTCGCTTTTCGTGGGTGTATTTCTTATCTACTAAGGATGAAGTTCCTGAAATTCTTATTTATTTGTTTGATAAACTAGAGAACCTATGCAATTTGACAATTAAGAAACTGCGATCGGATAATGGTACAGGGGTCCTACAAGTAGTATCAGAGCCACTAACTTGTAGAAACAACATCTCCTCTTCAGGCCTGCGTGCCATAGAAACAACATCTAGGGCTTCAGCCGGAACACAGACAAATAATGTAGATGAAAATGTAAATATTTCTGATAATAATGAATCTCTTCGTTTGGATTATTTCTCTGTTGATGACATTCCAGGTCAACCAAGACCGTTAGCTGTAGATTTTTCAAATGCTAATCTATCTTTTATTCAGCAAATGGTTAATGAGGTAAATCAGGCATCTGAACCTGAATTCGAAATTAATGATGATGTCGAGATTGAAGAAGAGGAGATGCGTCCTGATGAATTCTATGATGATGCTCCATCAATCGAGACTGATTCTTCGGAAGATGAAGCAGAGCCAGCTGGAACTTCGCAAACTATTCCAGAAACTACACCGGCTTCTGATACTGCTTCTACTTCAACCTTTGAGCGGCCTGTGATAAGTTTTATTCCTGGTGAATCTATTCCCGTTACTTGCAAGATATATAAGGTTAGTGGGAATTATACAGGAATTATTAAAATCTGGAAAACCTACAAAGGTATTTTCACGATTAAAAGAAGCGATGGCATTCAGTATTTCAAAAGATCATTTAAGAAGCTGAGTACATTGCCAAAGGGAGAAATAAATCGTCTAGCTCAACTGGAACTGATAAATCCAACTAGGGATTCAAGAGCTGATTTTGTACAGACGGTTTTGCGTCGTGAAGTGAAGAGCAAAAGATATAATTTTATCAAACCGACGCTTGGTAAGAGATTCATATTCAAGAAGAAACTTGATCCAGTTACAAGGTAGCCGATTTGCAAAGTGTATTATCCACCAGCTGATTGTTTAACTGAGATTCCATTGGAGACAGTTCCTTTTAACTTTCGGAGAAGATTTCATTATTGGGAACTCGATCCCCATACAGGCGAAGCTGTGTTCATTTTTGTTCCAGAATCTGAGCATCCAAAGAGAACTTCGCTCTATGGTTTGAAGAAAGCTCAATTTAAAGTTTTTGATCCTATGAGCTTGATCAATTTGTCACAGAAAGACTTGAGGAAGTTGTTTGATAATCCAATTCGCTTCAACGTAAGAAATGTTGTGAATTCGATTCTGGCAAGACAATTCCAGAAAGTTGTGACTGTGTGTGTTATGCATGGGATTCATGCTGGAGGCAGGTTTCCTACAGGCTAGGCTTAATTGAAGAAATTTTGAAAACCAAGCTGAAGACACGGGGGAGTTTGTTGGTGCATCTTGGCGTGTCTGTCAGTTGGTCTAAGTCTGTAATGCGTTTGATGTGTAATTACGTTAGTTGATAACGTTTGTTTTAATTACATTTTGGGTTTTGGCGACACAAGGTCTTTGTGTCGCAATAGTCAACCTGGCGACACATCTTGTGTCGCATGAGTTGGCTTGGCGACACAGCTTGTGTCGCAAAGGTCAGATTAGGTTTAGTATAAATAGACATGTACGGCTCATTGGTTAAGGTTGACGAATTTGTGAGATCAGAAAGCGTATTGTATCTGTTATAATCAATATAAGCTGATCGACTATTGGTATACAATTCATATACTTTGTGTTTGACTCGTTGTTTATTTGTTTAACGTTTTGTTATCAATCGTGGGATTCCACACTACGTTTGATTGTTAGGGATTCAGTTAGGTCCGGTACAGGGGTCCTACAGACCGAATTATATCAATAGGTTTCAAACCACAACATAAGTTGGATAAATAAAACATTAGAGAATTAATTCATAAATTCAAACATATCCTAATTTCATACAAGCAGAGTAAAAGCATTGTTTAAAGCATAACTACCCTAGCATAACATTTATCATAGCAAACACAGATTTGTCTAGCCTAACATAGCAATTATCATAGCATGCATTCTTAAATAATCATGACAATAGCACAACATATTTAAAAATAACTAGAAAGGATAATATAATAGAACCTGTTAGGCGTTACAACAAATCTACGCAACTGTAGTCTCAGAGCGACTCCGTATAAAGCTCGTAAGCTTGCTACTCTACTCCTACTAGCTAACTAACTACTAATATTATTCTAGAGAGAGAAAGTGTGTGTGAGAGAGAAAGAAATGAGAATGGAATGAGATGAGAAATGAGGAGGTGAAAGCCTCTATTTATAGGCTTCAAGTTACAATTTTACACTTTAAACCCTCACTCCCATTTTAACACTGAAATACACCCTCGAGCTATGGAATTCGACATCAAAAGGGGCATATTCGACACCAAATAGGGCGTATTCGGTAGCAAATAGGGCGTATCTGGTAGCAAATAGGGTGTATCCGGCACCAAAAAGGGGGTATACCACCCCAAAAGTGGGGTATACCACCCCTTAGAGGGGGTATACGGCCCTAAAGGGGGCGTATACGGCCCTCTAAGGGTGCTATATGGCCCCTATGGGGGTGGTGTACCCTGGGTCGTGTTCTTGTATGCTGGATCGTAAGTCTTGTGCACTAGTCGTAGTTCTTGTGATCTTCGGTTGGCTTTAACTTCTTCGTTACTTGTGAAATTCGAACGATTCTTACGCCCACAGTTTTGTATTTTCCTGAAGATCACAATGACACAAATTAGGCCAGTTTAGCTTATTTATACGTCAGAATCACAAGTGGATCATTTTAGCTCTGATTTGTTCGTTATTTGAGTATTTTAAGTGATTTTTCGAAAGGAAGTCTAAGTTTTGGTTCATTTTACAATTTTAGCATAAAACATTAAATATTTGATGTTTATTAAAAGATTTGAACCAAAATGGACTTGAAAAGGTGCACAAAAACGTGACTTTTTGCATCAAATCAGAATACAAGTGTTATTTGAGGATAATTGAAGTATGATAAGAAATAATTATTGAAATAGTATGTGGATTATGAAATAATGAAACAATAAGAATTATGTAATAAAGGGTTAAGTGTATGATAATCAATCCAATAAGGGTGATGGATTGATAATGTTAATGTATTGATTTTAATGATATCTAGTTGTTAAATGTGTTATTGTATCAATATGTTATCTATTAGGTGATCAAGAATGATGGACTTGCTATTCAAGGATTTCATCATGTAGTCGCTTAAAAGCAAAGGTGAGTGATACGAGGATTAATTGAGTAATGATTGTATGCTCCAGATTGCTTATGAGCAAGAGGTTCATACAATCGTTTGGAATAGTTTTTGTTTCTTATAATTGTTTCTCATGATTGTTCCTATGTTGTATTATATTTTGTATCTTAAGTAATGTTGTTGACAATTGTTGTTAATTGTTGCTAGTGTTTGAGTTATTTGGAAGTAGTATAGCATTAGGTGAATTATGTAAATTATGTGGATTATATGAATTGAGTATTGTAGAGATTGATTGATTTTGAAATAAATGATTATTACGAAATAAGTGCTTGACACTACTTGGTATCTATTAAGTTTGGTATCCATTACTATATGATTGGTGCCATGCTTACATGTATCTATTGAATTACGGATCCGTACGAAATATAGGGAAATCTCTACAGTTGCTTAATAGTATCAATTTAAGGAGATAAGTGATTATTTGATAATTGTATCATGTTGGGTGCTTTTGATGAATTATTCATTTAATTGCTTGTATACTCACTAAGCTTTATGCTTACTCGTTTCAGTGGTTTTATGTTGTAGGTACTTGTATCGGTTGAACCAATTGGATGAAATGTGGTTACAAGAAGGTAACGTGGATTGAAGCTTGTGGTATTGTTAGACAAGCTTTTCATTCTGTTAAATTGTCGTTGTTGATTGCCATTGTGTAAATCGTCCAAAAAGGTTTGATTTAGTGAAATCGTTCAAAGATGTATTCATTGTGGTTTCGTAATAATTAAATTTGGAATTTAAATGGGACCAACGTAAAATGAGTTTACTAAAAAAAAAATCTTGTGAATTCAGGGCGTTTCAAGTTGGTATCAAAGCGATTGTTTAAGAGAATTAGGTAATCCACGATAGGATTGCCTAAGCTTAAACCTATATGAATTATTTGAATTGTTATGCTAATTATGAGTAGTAATGAGGTTACTTATGTATTAAATTAGTAATAAAAGAATTAAATGAAATACTAGTATCTTAAATAATGTAATTGGAGTCATGTGGTTAGTTAAGGTGGAAAGTGTTTAATGGTTGAAAAGTGTGTCTTTGACTTGGTAAAGTCAAAGTTTAATGTAGTAGTGTCAATTTGGGTAATGGTTATGTATAAAGTGATAAAAAGGGTTAGATGTTCATGTGTATGGTAGTGATCATAGTTTGGTAAAATTGTGATTAAGGTGTCAATTATTGAAATATGGTGCATTGGAGTGAGCATGAATCAAAGAATATGATATGTTGTTAGAATAAATTGAAATCAAGTATCAAATAGTTAATTTGTGTTAGAATTGATAAAAGTGTCCAAATGGACCTTGAATGGGTCAAGATGTCAAAATGAGTAATGATGCAAGTACAGTACTTGTGACCCTTTCTTAAAGTCACAAATGCATGTAGAAATACGTTAGCAAAAGGCCAGAATCTAAAAACAAATGGTTTGGAATATAGAGTGTCAACCAAAATGGTCCGAAATAGCCATATATTGGTTATACGTCCGTTTTATCGATAAATACATATTTTGAAAAAGTGTAAAAATGAAAACCTTCATTTTGGTATTGTGGAGATGCCTGCAAAATTTTAGATTCTAACTCTAAACGAATAAAAAGTTATACATGATTGAAATTGGCCAAAAATACGAGTTTTGCTGAAACTCAGATTTCTACTTGGGAATGCGATCCCAATGATTTTTCTGGATCGCGTTCGTATGTGTATTTTTGTCACAATCTATTTTTGTGATTGGGAACGCGATCCCAGCTAAATTTTCCGGATTGCGTTTGTATGTGTATTTCGTGAACAGACAAGTTTGTTCTTGGGAACGCGATCCCGTTCAGTTCTCCGGATCGCGTTTGTATGAATAATTTGGTTACAGAAGGATTTTAACTAGGGAACACGATCCTAAAACCGTTTCCCGGATCGTGTTAGCAAGTGAGTTTGCGACGTTCGACGTAACGCTTGACGTAGAATTTCCGTAATAAAATTTCGGTGTCCGATTAAGACGAAATTTACATGTCCACTCAAAAACGACTCAATGGTCAAAGATCATCGCTTCGCCATGAGCCCTGTCAGTTTTGGACACTTCGGGGTCGTTTGGGGCCCGAAAATGACATTTTATTATTTTTCGGACCTTATTTCGGATTTTTGAGTTATGTTTCGAATTGGGATTTTGTTTCTTTAAGCCCCAGGGATCATTCTTTTGGTTGAATGTATTATTAGAGTTCGATTTATAATGTTATTCCAATTTTGAATATTGATTGAATTAAAGGAAGTACGAAAATAGTTGAATTATTAATTGCAAGGCGTGATTTAAATTCCTTGCTAACAGAATATGTGATATCTTGATTTAAGAGTAATTGTTCTTAAGGGAGAATATGTGGATATATGGTTAATGAATTTATTTTGACTGCGGTCAAACAATTGAAGAAGTAAATTGCTGATATGTTTAAGAAATATGCAGGTTATGGTATTGTTTTCATTCAAATAAGGAAGAGGTATGACTTTCTGGTCAAATGTGAGTTGTGAATGATATGTGTAAGTTTGAAATAAACTATGTGAAATAATGACATGATTACTATGTGATATCATTATGTGATTAGTTGTTAAGTGATAAGAGATATCCGTGTTTAACTGACTGATGACTGAATTAAAAGATGAATTCATCAGAGACAGATTGGAATGTGAAATAATTGATGTTGACTGAAATATATGGCATGTCTTGCTTATGTTAAATCTATGATTTGGAATAAATTGATTATATGTGATCAAGGTGTTAATAACTGTTTTGCTTGTGGTGAATCATTGAATTCTGTGTTTATGTGGAAATTTCATTAAAGTTGGATGATATAAAGTAGCCTGAGAAGGAAGTGTGTATAACATAATCTAAACACGTCTGTCCAACGTAGTTATATTATGCTATTCACATGAAATTGTTGAGGCTGCCAAGTATAAGAGAGACTTGATGTAATTTGTAGAAATTAAGTGTAAGAGTAGTATTGATTAGTATTGAGTAAAGTTAGAAGCAAATAAGCCTATGCCTTGTAAATAAGTACAGTATCAGTAGGATGTGATTTCATTATGAAACATAGAAATGAAAAGTAATGAGTTGAATATGAAATATTTATGAATATGATAAATTGAGATTGGAAGAAGTGTAATATGTATGAATCTGATTTGAAATTAGTATTAAAGTTGTAATCCAATATTAATAGCCAACATTAAGCAACCTTAATATATGTGAGTATAATACCTTGAAATAAAAAGGAGAATCAATGTTGTATCTAATATTTGAAAAAGTGTGGTTCCGAAAGAATATTGAAATATAGTTAAGAGAAAATCAGGGAATAATTGAAATAAAGAGATAATAAGCTACTAAATGGAGAAATAAATATTGATTGAAATAAAATAGGATTTTACCCACTTAATTATTGTTTTAATATGATATCTGTTATAAAAAGTAATATGATGAATCTTAAGTGGGGGAGAATCTTATGATTAAATGATAGGTAATATGTTGAATGAAATAGAGTCTAATTATGAATTAACTTAATAATTATGATAATAAAGGCTAGATGAGGGTCTTAACGACCCGAATGGTATATGGTAAGGAATATAACTTGAAACTTGTATCGATAAAGGAATAAAATGCTACGAGAAATGACAATGGATAATACGAAATAAATCATGATATTGACATTAAGAAAGAAATATTATGCGATTACTTACGATAGGGTATATTAATGGCGAAATAATGTAATAAATTGCAACAATAAAGAATCCTAGCATTTTTCTAGTTAAGATGATATGTGATTACTAGCTTGGTTGCTAGTTATGAATCGAGCTAAGACTGTGTTGTCAAAATATATATGGTGGTTTTCATAACCACTAATATGATTATGTGTATCAAAATATCTAGGTGATTAATAATAACTGAACCATTTGAGGGGCCAATATGAAATATGATAAATGCACAGTATATGTGCGTAGGTAAAAACATAAGCATTTACATTCTTAGAAATGTGCATGTGAAAAGAATTGACAACATGTATCTATATTATGAGTTGCTCAAGGGGGTGACGTATGTATTATGTATTAGTCATGATGAAATAGTTGATATTATTGCACATTTTACTGGATATTGTACTGTGTACTAGTGAGATGAATAGAATTGAAAGCACAAATTATGTGCCTAGGACGGATTAGGTTGAAATGCATACCGGTTGTGTGCAAATTAATGAAATAAAATGTATATGTATAAGTATTTAAGAAATATGCACACCCTATGTGCATATGATGAATGGTTATTTATGTGAGTAAAACTGTACGAAGTATATAGCTGAAAAGCTATTAGAATTAATGTAATATAATCATTACTAAATGAAGTCGAGTAAGTATGCTGATGGTAGCAGTATACTTGAAACTTCACCATTATAGAAATATAGAATGTATTTATCTTTTCATCTTGGTAGATCAAATGAGTAGCGTGAGATTAAAAGAATAAAAAGGATAAATAAATATGTAATGAAGTGTCTGGAACTATAATGAAATAGAAATAAAAGAGATTTCGTGGATACATGAGTGGTGTACATTCATGTTATGAATCAATTGATTATGTAAAGTATCATATATGAAATAAACGCTTCCACACATGTAGAGAAAGTATTGATATGAATATATACGTGTAACATTCGTGAGGACACGAATGAAATAAGTGGGGGAGACTTGTAACATTCCAAAATCCAAAAGTATTATTGTGGATAAAGTAATAGTAATTGTTTTAAACCATTATTACTTTAGGTGAAATAAAATCGTAATAATTGTGAATCGGTTTTAAAGTTCCAGACAATGATAATCATGGGAATTGTTGTCCCTGTGCTTAGGATCTAGAACAGATCACTTGAACCAATTGTGTGGCGGAATCACACGATTGAAGTAACGAGCATGAAATACAAATCAAAACAATAATATATAGAATAAGAACGCTTTGTATATCAATAACAAACGAATACTAGCTTGTTTACAGAGGTTTTAGTCGACAAGTTGAGCAAAGGTTTTGTCCAACCTTTGCAATGAGCCGTGATGGCTCTATATATACAAACAGATTGATTCTGCGACACTAAGTGTCGCAGATCATAACCCTAGTGCGACACTTACTGAGTGTCGCCTGAATGCGACACTAGATAAGTGTCACTCAAAACAGAAAATTATCTATTTTCTAATCTAAGCTATTACAGACTCAAGACCAACTGACAGACACACTAATATGACTCAACAAACTCCCCTGTGTCTTCAGCTTGGTCTTTAAAAATATCTTCAATATCAGATCCAGTCTGTCGGGAGATTCCCACCAGCATGAATTCCCTTAGCAATACAGAGATCCACAACTCTCTGAAACCTCACAGCATCTTCTTGATCAATCATATCAAATTGCAATCTGTTACTGTGAAGAGCTTCAAGATCATTCTTTGACATGTTAATCAGGCTAAGAGGATCAAAAACTCTAAGAGTGTAGCCAGTAACATGTTTCCATTCTTTAGCATCACGACCCGGTCCCTTTTGAGAAAAATATTCAATAACCGCCTCTCCAGTAACTGTGTCATACCACCAGAACCTAAAATTTCCCAGCACATCAAATGGTAACTTTTCAAATGGCACTTGGGTAAGATTCTTGGTTGGAGGATAATGATAACCATATATGGGTTGATGCGTCCTCGGGTCCAACTTCTTCTTATTTGAAAATCTAATTCCCATTACTGGTCGAATCCATTTAAATTTCTTCGTATTTATTTCTCGACGCAGTATTTGCTGAAAGAATTCAGCTTCTCGATTATCAGTGGGATTTATCATATTCAATTGAGCTAGTCGATTTAGATCAACCTTCGGTAATGTAGTCAAATGATCTAGCCTTGCCTTAAAATATTGAATGCCATCTTGCCTTTTGATGACAAACAATCGAAAATCAGCATCGAATTTCCAGCTTTTTATAAGCCCAGATAAGTCTCCACGAACAGAATATGCTCGGCATCTTTTCAACTCGGGCGTTGGAGGCAAAATCCATTCTGGATACTTTCTAGGTTGAGCAGTAGATGTTGAAGTACCAGCAGAATGGGAAGATGGTTCAGAAGAAGCTGCAGGAGAAGCAGCAGGAACGGTATCATCATCTGATTCTACCTCCTCATATGGATTATCCTCAAACTCATCTTCATCAGAAACCTCATCAGGTTCAAATTGAACATCATCGGCAAACATGTTTGGACCCTCATTCTCAACATTTGTAGTTGTTCCAAATACAAGACTTTGTAGATATTCAAGATTAGCATGCGAGTAATCTACATTTAATGGTACTGGTTGGCCAGGTACGTGAGCTGACGACGCAAAGTAATCCAAATTAATATTTTCATTAATCTCAGAATCATTGATTACATTTACATTATCATGGCCTGTGGTTTCAGGATCTAACTCCCCCGGAACCACAACCAGAGATTCCAATTCTAACACACGACGCTCAAGATCCGGTACACGAGCAGCCGTGGCCTCTAACTCCAAAAGTCTTGACGCTTGAACCTGTATAAGAGCTTGTTGATCTTGAAGCATCTGGTTCATTTGCGCCATATCCTCCATCAATTTCTTCAAAAATTCCGGCTAGGGCTGAATATCATCAGAAGCAGCAGTCGAGGTTCGTTGACGACGTTGTTGAGGAACATCATCGGATTCTGTGTCTGAAGAATCCCAAACCCGCTTGCCCTTATCAGCAGCGGAGGTTGTAGCAACAGCAGCAGGTGTAGAAGTTGGAAAATTTTCAATGTCAACCAGAACTTCTTCCAAAACCGCTTCATCAACTTGCGGTGGTGGAGCTGCAAAATCAAGATACCCATTATCCGGCGGAGCCACATATTCTTCATCAATCACGTGGCTGAATAACGGAACATCAGGCAGAACTGCCTGACCCTTTGGGGGTGTTGCACAATCCCCAAATACCCTGACCAGCATCGGAGTCAAGGTCAGAATCGACCTTGGGTCAGGCTGAATCCCTAGATTCAGGGAATTCAGGATCAGCTGCAAAAAACGTGGATACATAAACCACATGTGATCGCCAGCTCGTAGATTATCCACTAGATGCCCAAAGATATATCCATAGTAGTTGAAAGGTTTGTTGTAAACCAAACCCAGCATCAGGGAGATTGTTCCGTAACTCATCCCATCAAATCCTGCCTTCCTTGGCGAGAGGCACACAATGATAATGTGTGCTAAGTACCTCCAGACTCTGCTCAAATGTTGTTTCTTGTATTGATCTGGAGGAATAGCCGGATAACCCATACGCTGAAGACCACCAGCGATAAAACTGTTCTCAAACTGAGTTGGAAACTCACAATTATCATCAAAACCCAAAACTTCTCGTATCGTATCCTCTGTAATTTCAATACGATGACCAAAAACAGTTGATAAAATCCTTCGATAGTCTCCTTCTGTGTTAATCACAGCATTAGCATAAAATTCCTCGATTTGATTCAGGTAGATTAGACATGAAGCAGCGATAGCATGGTGAATCCTCGAGCGACGTAAAAATTGAATCATCGGATGAAACGGAATCGAGTTGGCGTGCGTATCATCGAGAAAAGCCACTACATTATGTCGGGGCTGTGTGCGGCGAGCATAAATAGCTAAGTTTGCCATCTGCACAAAAATAAGACATAGATAATACACAAAGAAATGTTATACCGTTAGAACAAATAAAGTATAAACTGATCTTTCAAAATTACCTTTAGGCGACACTTAAGTAGTGTCGCTAATTGAAGTAGCGACACTTGGGTGAGTGTCACTCAGAAGCATAAAAAATCACCATGAGACACTTAAGGTAAGTGTCGCAGCATTGCAAATCAAGAGGCGACACTTAAGGAGAACTGTAGGCGACACTTAAGGTAAGTGTCGCAAAAGACAAGGCGGCACTTAAGTAAGTGACACAACTAATTAATGTTCCTTTAAAGGCGGCACTTAAGGTAAGTGTCGCAAGAGACAGGGCAGCACTTAATCAAGTGACGCATAGCAAAAGGCGACACTCAAGTTGAGTGCCGCAGATAGTGTTCGAATTACCAAGTTGCGACACTCAAGTTGAGTGCCGCTGCGAGTGTCGCAAAGATGAACACGAACCCAGAAACCTTAAACCCAGAATTCAAATTTTTAATTAACTTCAAAATTAGGCCAAGTCAGGTTAAAAACTTGATAGATACATGAATATCGGTATGAAAGCAACACATAACTAACTTCTATTTAGCCTAGATCATGAAAAATTCGAAATCTCAAAAAGATAAAAAAACCGTATGAACCCTAGATTAATTTGAGTTAAATATATGATGATATGAAGAAAGATTTGTACCTTCAGTTGCATATACACTAGAAGAACAGAAAGCGAAGAAAGAATTCCAAAAACGATCAGAAATCCAAAGTAAAAATCGCAACAGAACGAGTGTCGCTTAAACGAGAGTGAGTGTCGCAGAATTGTATGTGAGTGCCGCAGGTAAATGTGAGAATAAATGCCGCACGGTGGCATTTATATACTCCATACTATAGGCGACACTCGGTGCGACACTCGGTGCGACACTCAGTGAGTGTCACAGACTTAAAACTTTGAAAATTCCTAAAACTTTCAAATTCTTTCGCGAGTCGGTTTTGGCTATTCAGTGACATTTGACTTTAAGTAAGACAAAAAATATTAGAATAATTATAACTTAACTAAGAATTCAAAACAAATACACTATTTTTGGTGACGGGATTGTTTTGGGTCTGGTTAGGGATCATATTAAGTCATCATACATTACTTTACAAATGTTTGCTGTTATTCCAATTATCAGTATACTTGTCCTCTTTAAATTTACATAACATATTTAAAATAAATTTAATAATACACAGTTCAAGACAATTGTTCATATCATTATCCGCTTAAACAACTAACCTTCATTCATCAGAGATAACCTTTTATTGTTAGTATGTTCAATCTTTTGCAGTTCACACATATGACATACCCCTAATATCTACATATGGTTAATCTTTATATTAAGAAAAATTATATGAATCTTATTTTTAAGAATCAAGACATTGGTGACAGGTCTGTACTTACGTACAACAGAGCGACTTATCTTGATTCAGGTTTAAACAAAATCAATTTTTCGTCAAGTCATTGGTGATAGGTCTGTACTTCCGTACAACAAAGAGACTTAACTTGACTTAAGTATGTATTTGTATTTGAAGCTCTAAGATGTTGCAAGTCTGATTAACTCGCAGTTGTTTAATTTTTTAAGATATAGTACCAGAGACCAGGTCTGTACCGACGTACAACAAAGGAAACCAATACTATATCCCCCAAATAAGTTGATATAAAATTTCAGAATATAAAAATTGTCCATATTAAATATAGGAATTAAGACACACCGCCATACGTCATATGATGTTTACTACATAAAATTAACAAGTAGTTGAAATTACTGTTTAATATCTCCGAGAACAAATAGAGAGTTGCCTATGAACATATCATATGATGAAGCTGTATGTTAAGAAATTTATGATAAAGACATTAAATAAACCTACTGATACATCAGATATAACAGTGAACAGTTGCATTTCATGAATGATACTTAATGTACTATCATATCCCAAGTTGTTTACAGACACAACCCAACGTCTTTTTATAGATGTAGCAATAATGCATTACTTTAATACTAAGAAGTATAAAGTGTGGCTCTTGCGATTTTTTTTTTATGTAAAATCAACGTCACTGTAACGATTTAAAAAATCGTAAGCCAAGCATAGAAACTAATTCATCAAAACGAGAATGGGAAAAGGCCTTAGTAAACAAGTTAGCCTTTTGCTTAAGTGTTTCTATTTGGATAAGGTCAATAAGGTGTTTCTCATAGCAATCCCGTATAAAGTGAAATCTAATCTCTATATGTTTTGTTTTAGAGTGCTGTACGGGATTGCGTGTGATAGATATGGCTGCAGTGTTATCTATATGTATAGGAGTAAGAGTTAAGATGAAACCATAATCTTGAAGTTGATGCTGAATCCACAGAACCTGTGAACAACAGTTGGCAGCAGCAATATATTCAGCTTTGGCTGTAGAGGTTGAAACGGTTGTCTGCTTTTTACACTGCCATGACACTAAGCGCGGTCCAAGAAACTGACATCCACCAGATGTGGACTTCTTATCCTTGTTGCATCCGCCATAATCTGAATCTGAATACGCAGTCAAAGTGAAGTCATCTTCATTTGAGTACCATAGACCGAGAGTGGGTCTATATTTGAGATACCCAAAAATCCGCTGAACTGCCTTCATATGAGAAACCTTCGGGTGAGCTTGGTACCTGGAACACAAAGAAACAGCAAAAACAATGTCTGGTCTTGAAGCAGTAAGGTACATAAGAGAACCTATCATTGAACGATAGTCCTTCTCGTTACAATCATCATCTTCCTCAGCTGGCCCAAGTTTGTGAGATACCTCAATGGGAGTGCCATAAGTCTTACAATCATGCAAATTATACCTAGTCAACATGTCATTGACATATTTTGACTGATGGATATAAATGCCTTTGTCAGATTGTTCAACTTGGACACCTAGAAAGAATGTGAGTTCTCCCATTGCACTCATCTCAAACTCATACTTTATAAGTTGCTCAAATTCCTTGCAGAGAGCATTACTTGTAGAGCCAAAGATGATGTCATCCACATATACCTGCACAAGTAACAAATCGTTTTTGGACCTTTTTGTAAAAAGAGTGCTGTCAATCTGGCCTCTTGAAAATCCATGCTTGAGTAGATGTGTAGACAACCTCTCGTACCATGCACGTGGTGCTTGGTGAAGACCATACAAAGCCTTGTCTAACTTGCAGACATAATCCGGATGTACCGAGTCTTCAAAACCAGGAGGTTGCCTGACATAGACTTCCTCCACAACTTGTCCATAAAGAAATGCACTCTTTACGTCTAGTTGATAAACCCGAATACCTTTAAATGAAGCATAAGCCAAAAATATGCGAATAGATTCCAGTCTAGCAACAGGGGCGAATACTTCATCGTAGTCCAATCCTTCAATTTGTGTAAATCCTTGAACTACTAATCGAGCCTTATTCCTGACCACAACACCGCGATCATCCTTCTTCACACGATACACCCAACGAGTTCCAATTGCATGGACACCCTTGGGTAGAGGGACTAATTCCCAAACTTTCAGCTTCTCAAATTGATGCAGTTCTTCTTGCATCGCTTCGACCCAATGTGGGTCCTTTAACGCATCAGCTGTTTTCTTTCGTTCAACTTGAGATAGAAAACATTCTTCCATCTCAGTGACAAGACATTCCAAGGAGGCTGTAGGAGGTACTTCAGAGGTTGAAGCAGACATGTCGGTCACAGCCAATTGATGTCTAGTTTGAATGCCTTTACTTAACTCACCAATGATATTATCAGTGGGGTGAGTTTTATGAATCCGAGTCTGTGGAATTGGGTTAGGCACAATAACTAATTCCAAATTATTAAGATCTCCTTCAGTAGCATTTGACTCAGATGGAGGATCATTGGCCTCAACATTGTCTTCTGAAGGACTAGCCATATCTAACGGTTGAGGTGATGGAGGATCTGTTGTTGGAATTGATGCATCAACTGATGGTGTTGATGCTGAGGTGGAAGATGTATTAGGTTGGACAGATGGTGCAGTTGGAGTGTGATCTACATTAATGTCCAAACCATGTAGAAGAGTGACAATAGTTTCTTCATCATCAACATTCTCAGGTGTTGGAATATTGAATGAGTCAAAGAAACTATCATACTGAAACAAATTTTCTGGTCCTTTGCCTTCGGGAGGAGCCGTATAGCGTAAACACTTGACTTTATAATGCTCCTCAATACGCTTTGTAGATAAATTGTAAACTCTCTTGTTAGGAGAATTTACAGAATATCCCAAGAATATTCCATCCATTGATTTTTCACCAAACTTGTCCTTTTGAGTTCGTGACATAATGGTGCAAGGACATCCAAAGGGCTCCAGAAATTGTAAGTTTGGTTTACGGTTGTTAAACAGCTCATAGCATGTTTTGTTTTCCTTTTTAACCGTCAAAACCCTGTTTAAAACAAAACACGCGGTATTTACCGCCTCTGCCCAAAAAGTGATTGGAAGCTTAGAGTCGGATAACATAGTACGCGCAGCTTCAATGAGAGTCCTGTTCTTGCGTTCAGTGACACCATTCTGTTGAGGTGTATAAGCAGAGCTGAACTGATGATGAATACCCTTCCTTAAACAGTACATCTTAATTGTTTTGTTCTTGAATTCCGTTCCATTATCACTTCTAATCCTCTTGATTCTCTTTCCACACAAGTTTTCTAACTTGTCAAACAGATATATTAAGATCTCGGGGACTTCATCCTTTGTAGAAATGAAGTAAACCCAAGAAAAACGAGAGCAGTCATCGGTGACTACCAAGCAGAAAGTACTGCCTCCCATACTCCTCTTATTAACCGGCCCAAATAAATCCATGTGTAATAGTTCTAGGGGCGATGCATTGGAATTCACCTTCTTCGACTTATGGGACTGCTTGTGTTGTTTTCCTTTGAGACAGGAAACGCAGTTATCATCCAAACTGAATGTGAGTTTAGGCACACCAGTAACAAGCTCATTTTTTACAAGATAGTTCATCTTGCGAAAGTTTATGTGTCCCATTCGCCTGTGCCATAGTAGGGAATCCTTTGGAGTAGCTTTGGACAACAGACATGTATGTTCAGATGTTGTAGTTGACACAGTACTCATGTCAAGGACATACGTGTCTTTTGTCCTCGGTGCTCGAATGAGTACCCATTCTTCAGCTATTTGAAAGCCTGGTTTGAATATTAAGCACTCCGTATCCGTAAACACTGTTGTGAACTTTTTGTCACATACTTGTGATACACTAAGAAGATTATAATGCAATTGTTCCACATAGTTCACGTTGTCAAAACTCACTGATCCATTAGTGAGAGTTCCCCTACCAATAATTTCTCCACCCTTATCACCCGCAAATGCAACATACCCTCCTTTAACAGGTAGAACATCGGAGAGTAGAGATATGTTGCCTGTCATGTGCCGAGAACAACCACTATCTACATACCATTTGCTCTTGATTACTTCTTCTGATGGCTGTAGGCACACAAAAATAGAGAAATTAGTTTGATTGTGAGACCCAAGCCTTAATGGACTTGGGTCTACCAGAATCATCCATAATAACCACATCAGTGAGTACATGATTTTTCAGAATTTTGGGCTCTTTAACTGATGGGGTATTATGGGATGAAGAGTCTTCTTTGGACTCTTTGATTTTCCAAACCTGTAGAGGTTTAGATGGTTGCTTTTTGACAAGAGGTTGCCGATTAGTTGTAACCGACATTATCTTGTCAGTTTTCTTGACAGGTTTGGGAGACATAAAACTGTGCGTAGGTGAGGATTTTGAAAAGTTTCTGTAAACTGAAGACCTAGGCACTGTTTTACCAAACCATTGTCTAGAAAGCAACGGACAAACACTTATCAAATGACCCTGTTTTTTGCAGTAGAAACAGGATCTTCTCTCAACAACTGATTGAAAGTGAGGTTGCAAAACTGATGAGGATTTGATATATCTATTTACTGAACAGGCACATTGAAATGTGCAAGGTGAATTGGCACGTGAAAAAGATGTTGATTTACTTTTGGAATTATTTGTGATTGGTTTAGAAGATATTGATTTGTTATTAGCAAAATTTTGTTCCTTCTTAACCTTAGGAATAGCCTTAGATTTAACCTTTAGTGAAGGGATTTCACTACATGGTTCATTTGTAATTATAAAATTTTCAGGCTTTACATCCAATTTACGAACTTTTGTATCAATCTCATCAGTTACATCCTCAATTTCAATTACTTCCTCCTCAATAGTAGGAAGTACAGGTAATGCTTTTGCTTTCTTTTGGGAGATGGGTTTATCTCCCTTCTCAGATGAAACCAAAATAACTGGTTCTTTAACAGATGACTTGCCTTCTTTAACAGTTGAAGGCACAAAGTTTTTAATGTCATCCTTCGATGGCATAGGTTCATAGTTAGCTGGGGGAGGTACCGCTTGGTATCCTATCCCCGACTTACTTTTTGTATTGATCCTTTGCACTTGAAGGATCTCATCAAAAACAACGGAGGATGTACTGAAATTTGAAAGTTTTCGATTAAGATCAATAACCTCAGTTTTAGATTCATCAAGAGCTTTTTGTAAATCGACAATTTTCTTAAGATAACTGTCAATAGCATCTTGTTGACGATAAATCTTAGCCTTTAGATCTTTTCTTTCAGTCATAGTGGCTTTAATCTTTTTGTCAAAAATCTTTTCATTTTCTTTTAACAATTGGTTCGCCTGTCTCATTTTATCTAAATCAGAATACAGGCGAGCATTATCCTCAGAGTATCTGTTAATTTTACCAGTTAATTTGATACAATTAACACAAGAAAGAGGTTCATCAATTGGTACCTCATCTGTAATCTCTGCCATAAGAGCTGTGTTATGAATGTTCTCCTCTGTATCACTCCAGTTGTGATATTCGTCACTATTAAGGAGAAGGGCTTCATTGAAGGATTCCTCGGGCTTATCAGCATCCTTAGCAGTTGACTTCTTTGAAACAGATGGCTTTGAAAAACCAGAAGGAGGTTGTTTAGATTTCTCACATTCTCTTGCAAAATGTCCCAGATTGTGACATTTGTAGCATTTAACCTTACTCTTATCAAAACCCAAACCCGAATCATTATCATCATCCAAGTTCTTTTTTCCAGTTTTTCGCAAATATCTCTTTGTTCTCCTTGTCAACATAGCAAAATTCCATCTAATATCCATTCTCTCGAGATCATCAGGATTTATTTGATCAAAATCCTCATCAGTTAAATCAATGGTACTAGTTTTCTGGGATAGAAAACTGTCATAAGCACTCAAAAATGCTTGAAATACAGCAGCATTCTCCTCAGTAGCTGGAGAAGCTTGATTAGCCTTGGATCTACCAGATGATGAAAGTGATCCACCTGAAAAAATATATGATCCACTGGAGGCACCACCACTTGCAGTTGAAGTTTTAGTGGCAGATGACAAACCTCCTCCAGACAAAAGAGCAATCCCTGAAGATGAAGATTTACTCCCATAAATGCTTGGATCCTGAATATGAGCACTAGATTTTGTTTCTTTCCTTTGCATATCTAGTGCATATGCTTGCAATCGTCCAATGAAATCATCTAGAGACATAGACATCACGCCTTCGTCTTCCTCCATCATCATCACACGATGATTCCATTTCTTGGGTAAAGCACTTAACAATTTCTTGTTGATATCCTCTACCTGCATTTTCACTCCCCCATCAGATAGCTCACTCACTAGATGTGAATACCTAATAAACAAACCATTTAAGGATTCATTGTCCAACATATCAAACAATTCATATTGTCGTTTGATCAACTCGAGCCTACTTTTCCTATATTTATCACTTCCACCGCATCTTCTCTCAAGGGCCTGCCACATATCATATGCGATGTCATGATGTTTAAACATTTTGAGGAGATCAGAAGATAAGCTCATAACAAGAGCTGAATGGACTTTTCTTTCCATATCCCAAGATTTCTTTTCATCCGCATTCAGCGCACGAATAGACTTAGGAGGTGCAATTCCCTCAAATACCCCCTCTTGCCTCGGATGCTCATACCTTTCAAGCAAAGGAATCATCATATCCGGTTCATTATAAGAAATAAAAGCTTCAAATTTTTGTCTCCATTCAACATAATTTGTATTAGCTGTAAAAATTGGAGCCTTATTTGCACTACCAGCTTCATTACTGGTTTTAAGCATTTGAGCAAAAGCTTGCATCGACATTGTAAATTAAACTAAAAAGAAAACTGATTTTAAAATGCTTAAGCGACACTAAGGAAGTGTCACAAATTGAAAAGCGACACTGAGACAAGTGTCGCAGAAAGTGTAAAATTAAACCACAGGCGACACTAGGAATAAGTGTCGCAACGAAGTGTCGCTAGCAAGTGTCTCTAGCAAGACAGGAATTATTGTCACTAAATTCTTAAGGCGACACTGAAGTAAGTGTCGTTTGAAGTGTTGCTAGTTTATGTTGCAGAACCCTAGAGGCGACACTGAGTTAAGTGTCGCTGGAAGTGTCACAACGAGTGTCGCAGAGTCGCGCAGCAGCAACCCAAAAACCCTAAAAACCAAATTTTCGTAAAACCTAACGAAAATTCTCTTTCCCAGATGAACAATACCTGCAAAAACACGTTAATAACAAGAAATTGAAGACCAAAAACTCTCTAATCAATGAAAATAAGCTAGTTTCTTCCCAATTTCAACCGAAACACACTCGAAACTTGATCGAATCTGTCACAAACAGCCCAACGGCTCTGATACCACTTTGTTGTCCCTGTGCTTAGGATCTAGAACAGATCACTTGAACCAATTGTGTGGCGGAATCACACGATTGAAGTAACGAGCATGAAATACAAATCAAAACAATAATATATTGAATAAGAACGCTTTGTATATCAATAACAAACGAATACTAGCTTGTTTACAGAGGTTTTAGTCGACAAGTTGAGCAAAGGTTTTGTCCAACCTTTGCAATGAGCCGTGATGGCTCTATATATACAAACAGATTGATTCTGCGACACTTGCTAAGTGTCGCAGATCATAACCCTAGTGCGACACTTACTGAGTGTCGCCTGAATGCGACACTAGATAAGTGTCACTCAAAACAGAAAATTATCTATTTTCTAATCTAAGCTATTACAGACTCAAGACCAACTGACAGACACACTAATATGACTCAACAGGAATAAAACTTAAACGCATATATATCTATTAATATACATGTATACATATCATATATCGTATCTATCATCTCCCTAAAAGATCAGAAGTTTCACGAATCTTAAAAACACACAGAATCCTCAAACCCTAACTTAAAATCGAATCAAACGACGAAATTGAAGCTCTCCAATTTGAATTCAAGCAAGAATCATCACTTTTATGTATCTATTGGCTGTATTATTGCTCGCAGCCTCGCCACGTCACTAAGCTTCAGCAAACTACTCTCACTAATTGTAATTACCGTTTGGCGGGGTGTGACAGACTTGGTATCAGAGCCATTGGTTATATCGAACTAGAAGTCTTTAAGTTACCTTAAAATCTTAGAGACCTAGACTATAGCCTTAGCTAGAACACTCATACATTCATACATACATTCATTTGCATAGTCCAATATGATATACGACAACTATCATCACAACGCGTCTAGAGAAATATCTCTTTTTACGTAAACCATTCCTACGAGGATCACTCTAAACACGGTTACGACAACAACGACACATCGGCACACGAGACCCACCGCACGACTCTATTTCACACTTAACATATATATTCACTATATAGATGACATGCATGTATACCCGAATAGGTTATGTTGGCTTAACAAGGTGAAATCATTAATGCCATCTACGCGTACTATATTGCTCAAAGTATCATTTCGCTAAAACTTCCTGCCTCTCGTAGATATGAACCTATAGGAACAAGGTCGAACATTGCGATGTTAGATTTGGTGATAAGTACATGTGTGAAAGGATACCTAATAATTATGGTGGTCGACGTAATTACAAAGGTATCACGACATGTGTGTGTTTATACGACCATATTCGAATGTCCAATGTGTCGCCTCAAAATCGCGTGACAACATAAAGTCTCAACTCTAAATGTTTTGATATCATGATGTTTTTCGACTGACTTGACACCTACATCCAGCGCTATCCAAACTACTACTCAGTCATGTTTGACTGCCATCTGAACTACTACTCAGTCATGTTTGACTACTATTGAACTACTACATGGTCATGTTGGACTACTACTTTAACGACTACTCGGTCGTGGTTGAATACTATGCAAACAAACTCTCACTCTCTAACGAACCGAACGAATTCGTGTTAAACAATTAACATATAGGTCCGATAACCTATCCAACAAATGGACGTATGGAGAAAACAGAGATCGCGATACGTACCTCAAATAAAGAGCCTTGAAAAGGCGCTACACGAATGAAACATAGTAACGTGTTGTTGTATGAGAATCCTAACGGATTCTAAAACAACCCTTTAATACAAAATCCGATGGGACGATCAGAACCAATTTTGCAGAACAAACTCCCACACGAGTCAATAACGAATGACAAAACACTAGATGTTTCGAGTATGGTGATCCAAAACCTACCAAAATAAGTTCCCAAAGCACCAATAACCGCAACAACAACAATAACAACCATAATAACAACAACAACAACTGAGCCAAAAACAAATTATACATTAGTATACACACCCGACTACTAATTATACATTAGTATACATTCGAATAGAGATATCCACAAACGAATTGGAAGATTTTGTATTATTTAATATTCGATGACCATAATAGATATATATATATATATATATATATATATATATATATATATATATATAACCATATATTATACGTTTCAGCAACAAATATTCGCATAATTACTACATACACAATCAACAATTGTAAATGCGTGACAAATGAACTTTTGAATGTCATCACCAACTAATCGTACACAATTTTGAAAACAAATAATCTTTTCAAAACAAACAAACTATTAACATAATTTGATAACAATCAAAGTACTTATGTTAATAAGTTATTGTGTATAGGTTGACTTTCTTTGGGCGACACCACTCTCACTTGCTAGCTCTCACATCCACCGCTTTTACAATGAGTTCACAACCCATTTTACTGTTTTAATGCTTTTAAAACCTAGGGTGAAAAATATAGCAATCATTTGTACTACTGCATGCAATAACTGATTTAAATACTGTATGTATTTACTTAAACTGTTTATGAAATGATATTTC
This sequence comes from Pseudognaphalium luteoalbum, assembly GCA_963422505.1. Lineage (NCBI taxonomy): Eukaryota > Viridiplantae > Streptophyta > Magnoliopsida > Asterales > Asteraceae > Pseudognaphalium > Pseudognaphalium luteoalbum. Next base: position 59,242,506 of record OY730193.1, on the reverse strand, counting down.
GTATGGTTATTTGATCTACTACTTATAAAAAGCTGTTTTCATACTATTTTGGGAATTAGACGATGAATCCTAGTACGAACCTAGGCTTACGATGTAGTGCATAAAAGTCCTTATGTAACACCCGCCAAATTAGGGCTAGTCATTAGGACCTAATCATTTTTGTAATACATGTAATTAGTACTGTGTTAGGCTAATTTGTGTATCAAATAATATATATTGTTGAATATATACAATTGCACGATTTGGTTAAATTGAGCACGTTTCAAATCGAATGTAATCCGGTTCAAGTGAATACGGACGTTGGTGATCAATTTTATTAAATAATATAAAGTTATTTAATAACAATATCATACCCAAAAATATTATTTTGATAATATTTCAATTTCATTTCGTATTGTATAATAAACATCTACGTGACTTAAACATTTAACACACAAGAAAACGAAACCGTTTAAGTTTATTAAGTATTTGGTAAAATACTTCAACAAAAATATTGAATAAATCTTCCTATTTTAAAACTTGTAATTAAACGTATGAAAATAACTATTTAACGCAAAACGATCGAAAAACGAACGCTGCACGGAGCGCGTACGCGGGAGAACGAAAAAATGGTGAAGTCCACACTCGGTGGACCCCACCATCCGGCCCCCCCTCTCTTCCCCCTCCTTTTCTTCCCTTATACTTAAAAGAACCACCTCCCAACGATCTACGTTTCTATCCTTCCGAATCCTCCGCGCAACGATTTGTAAGTATCCGACAAAACCCGAAAACTCTCGATTTCAAGTATTATTAGGTTCTAGTTGTTTCTTTAAGCTTAGAATATCCCTATTAGGGTTGGGTAAAAGAATCAGACCAAACGGGAACCCGAAAACTCATTTTTGGCTCAAATTTTCGTCAATAGCTTTAAGTGTCGCAACGAAGGTGCAGTATAGCGTCACTTCATGCGTCACTTAAGTGACGCATTGAGTGTCGCTAAAAGCCCTAATCATGCGTCACTTGCATAAGTGCCGCATAAAACCCCTTTTACCCGACACTTACCTCCGTCACTTGTTTAGTGACGCCCAGAAGCCTTAACCGACACTTATACCCGACACTAATGGAGTGTCGCCACCTTATGCATCACTTACCTAAGTGACGCCCTAAACTCAGAATTTTCAATTTTATGCGACACTTCCTAAGTGTCGCCCAAGCCACTAAGTGACGCCTCACTATGCGTCACTTTCATAAGTGACGCCATAAGTGACGCCCTTACCCAGACTCTGCTATTTCATGCGTCACTTCCTAAGTGACGCCTAAGACCCTAAGTGTCGCTATAAGTTCCGCATGAAACAGAACTCAGATTTTTACTAAGTGTCGAGAACTAAATTTTTATCACTTGATTTTACCCAAATTTAAATCTTAGATGCGTTTTTCTCTATAACAATATGGTGGAAATAAAAATTTTTCTCGACCCTAGCCAGGGGCCAGCCCCTTGGACCCCGCCAGGGGTTGCCACCCCTGGGACCCCGCTAACCAGGGGCGCTGCCCCCGGACCCCGGTCAACTAAAGTTGGTAAATACTTTTAAGTATAACACTTTGACATAATAATAATATTATTGCAAATAATCACCAACGGGCCGTACACGTTTTTAAAACTCAAACTTACCAATCAAATCAAATCATTGGACATTACTTGTTGGATGAACAACTAGCATAGGTTATCTTTTAAGATAGCTACTTATTTTATTCAACCTTGCGCGTTATAAATGCCCGACAGGTTACAGTCTTCGGACACGCCATTTTACTTCACCACATTTGCTTCATTGCAACTCTTCAGGCTCAGGTGAGTCTCATAGCCCCGACTTTTTACTGTTTTTACTCCCGGGGTGGGAATACATGCTCTAACTGTTTTACACATGAACACGAGTACAAAACTCGCTATATTCTGCATGAGCTATTTTCTAATCACTTTTAAGTCCTCTACGATCATAGTTCTGGTAAAACTTTATGTAGCGCGAATGTTAGTGTATGGTACCATATAGGACTGACCATCCTCGTCCGGGTCAGCAAGCACTGACTGGTTAAATGGACGCATTAACTTTAATTCATACGAGTGTGGATTAGACACTCGCCCAGAGGCACCCACGATCAGGCACTTTACTGTGATCCTGACACCCACGTTAAGCGCAGACTATGACCTCATGGCAGACATATACATCAGTTGATTCATTTCAAACGGTTACCATTAAATCTTGTGGTTCACACTTACATATTTATTATGCAAACCTGTGAGCTCACCAGCGTTAGCTGACCTTTTTAGCATGTGTTCTCAGGTACCCAACAGCAGTAGGACCTGTTCACTCAGGATGCCCATAGCTCGAGTCAGCATACACATCTGGAGATTATTTTGCATTACTACATTTTGTAACTAAGTTTTGCCGATTAATCTGTAAACATTGTAACTATTGGGATTTTGTAAACATTTATACATTGTAAAACTTATATTATCAATGTATTTGTAAAACGACGCATATAGAGTCGTTCATTATATGCCTTGTGTGTTTTGATTATTGATTAGTAGCACCCCAAAGCTTGCTTCCGCTAAACAGTAAATTTGGGGGTGTTACACCTTATGGCTACAGACTATAACCATTAGCTAGGTGACGCTAGCCACTGAGTATACGGATAGTACTATCGTCATGACGACCCTCCTACAGTTTTGGAGCATATACTTACAGGTCCTATTTGGCAAACAACTACTGCTGGTCGTGGTTTGGTTATAGGGTTAGGTCATGTTACTTTAACTCGATAGGTTTAGCTCACCTTTCGAGGGATCATCGTCTAAGCCTTCCCATAAAACTATTATTAGGAAGTGTTTTCCTACGAACAAATACTTTGGAAATGTTGATCCTTAGTTGGATTGGCCTATGTTTCCTACTATTACTTATTTAGGAAATGTTAATCCTTAAATAAATAACTTGTGTTTCCTACAAACTATTAATTTAGGAAATGTTTCTTTAAATTGATAAACCTGTGTTTCCTACACTACTTACAAACCTGTGAATTCACTCAACAATTTTGTTGACGATTTCTCTATGTTTTTCAGGGAATTAGCAGCGTAAGTAAGAAACTGCATGCATATCAGGACACAGACAGCCCTGGACTAATTAGGATGCCACTACTTTTGGGACAACGAGATTTCCTTCATATAACCGCAATTCATTGTGGTCATATTATGAAATCTACTTTTGTGTTATATATTTTTATAAAATAACGTTTTAACACTACTACTACTATTACTGTTACAACATTTTAAGCTGTAACCTTCTTTAAAACTTTAACTAATGGCATCTTAAACTATTTCGTTCTGCAATAACCATATGCTCTGGATGTATGTATCTATTGGTTGTATTACTGCTCGCAGCCCCGCCACGTCACTAAACTTCCGCAAACTACTCTCACTAATTGAAATTACCGTTAGCGGGGTGTGACAATCATAGCCCACTTGTCTTAGCCAATTAGTTCAACTAAACCAAACCTACAAAATTAATCACTTAACGGGGTAAGCATAAGCTAAGTGAGAATATGAATAATTAAATGAATTTCACTTAAACACGTAATACAAAGAATCACAATCTTAACCAAGAACACTTAACACAACGATCTTTCTTACCTTATCAAATTAACATACTTTAATATAATAACTTACTTGATCACTTTCTTTACTTCTTCCACAATGTTAGGGATCCTTAACCACTTTCACATGTTAATTACGCATAGTTAACATACTTAAACAAGTTAATCACAATGGATTAACTACTTAAACAAGTGATGCCATGACCATCACTACTTCCACAACCCTCCATACTTAGTAAGTATGAAGACACTTCAACAATCCTCCATACTTATTAAATAAGTATGGAGACACTTTAACATATCCATCTACCTATAAAATAGGTAATGGAAATAATATATATATATATATATATATATATATATATATATATATATACATACATATATATATATATATATATTTATATATATATAGATCATATATTACACAAATCTTTACCAAAGCTTGAACCACATATTTTCATTAACACTTACCAATAAACATGAAAATAACACATCACATGCTAGAACAAACTCCTAATCATTCAATGATATATATAAATTCACTTTAACTTAATAACAACACAAATAACACTTCCACCCGATTATATGAATCCATTACTTGGAAACATATAACCGTTATCCATTTAATCCCCATATACTCACCTTGGATCTATAGGTGATTGTTTAACTTATCACTTGAGCATAGATGGCATGATACTTTATCACCTATTATACAATTTATGCATGTAACGATACATTTAGCATCACATAAAAATTACTTTTCATTAATCGTCATTATTAACACTTTACTTTATTACCTAGATCAATATTTACTTTCAAAGCTTAATCACTTCTCATCATCATCCTTAATTTACTTAAATTACCTCCTAGTTACAATTAGGACCAATTCATAGTAATTGATATTAATCAACAAAAATCCATCTTTAACCATCTTACTTATACTTAAATTTATTTAGTTATATTTTTATATTAATATTAACCACAAGGATTATAACACCTCTACATCCTAACATAGTCATAAACCATCTTTATTTCATCTTACAATTTTCCATGTTCATCATAACCATTAAGAACATCAAGAACACTTTCAAATTTTAGGGTTCTTCACTTCTATCTTGCAATTAGATTAAACATCAAGAACAACTTGAACAATTATTAAATCTTACCACTTTTGTGCAGTTTAAGGTAATGCGCTAGCCTTTCATCGATTCTGATCACATAACCTTTCAACATATGGTTTAAACAACTTACGCACATTATCTTATCAACACAAGCACATAAATGTGAATACTTCTTAATCAACTTATACAAGTAGCTTTATCAACACAAACACATAAAATGTGTCTATTTCTTGAACAACTTATACTTAACCTTATCAACAGAAGCACATCACCTTGCAAACTATTTCATTAACTTGCATACATACAGTGTGCCTTTTACTTTATCATGTAAGCACATAACATGTGATTCTAACTTTTCCACTTTTCACTAGCATAGTGTTCACATCGACACAAAGTGAAACTTTCACAATTGATAACATAACATACTTTACACAACTTGAGCAACTTATACATATAACATATTTGTTCAATTCTTTCGAAATGTTGTTGTAGAATGTGCATTCTCTTTACCTTTCCCCCTTGTGCCCATATACTGTACAACTTACATGAATCACTTATACTTAATCACATAAACACTTTAAAACAATTAACCACGTATAGTACTTAGAGAAGATAACTACTTATAACAATTCTTACAATTAGAAACTAGCAATAAAGCTAGAGTCTTTACACATTAACAACTACTTGAACAACATAAAACACTTGATTACTTAACACAATTTTTACCAATTAAAACTAGTAACATGCTAAAATTCTTACTTACAACAATTACTTTCACTTTTACAATAACTTTAACTGTGACATTAAAAGTCACCTTATAGTCATCAAAAATAATCATTTCAGCTTTAACAATAACCAGCAAAAGGCTAGTACTTATACATTATCTTATCCAACATAAAGCTAGAATTCTGTACCCTTGCAACTAGTTAATTAATTAATCATACACTGCAATCATAACTTTATCTTGGTTATGTGAAATCTTTTACACATACGTAATCAAAATCACATAACTTTAATCACTTGGTTTCATTAACATAGTGAATTAATTTACTCTTAAACACAACATGTGTTAATTTCACTTTCAATACACAGTTTGACTTTTACTAGTTGCAACTTATCTTCTTATCTCGCCATTAGTTTTATAATAGATAAGTACTTAACTGGTAACTGTGTAAAAGTTGTATTTTTATATAGTATTTTGTCCCAAGTCCTATGTATTTTTATTGAACATTGTTTAGTTTAGATATTAATTTCGTTCATATTTGTAATTAACAATGGAGATGAAGGATCTGAGGAAAAGAGATGGAAAACGGTTAATAAACGAATTAAATGATGCACTTTTGAAGAATAAAGCAAAGCTGAAGTTGAAGAAAAGAATAAAAGAAGAAAAATGATGAAATCAGCTGAAAAACCCATCCATACGCCGTATGGATGTGGCGGTGGAGGCCCAGGTTTACGCGGACATGGGCTGGGCTAATAATCAATCCATACGCCGTATGGATCAAAAACACAGGAAGTATAAAAACGCGATTTTAACCACAGAATGAGGAGTTGGGCCGTGTTTTTGGTTTGTGGCGATTCCAGAAGACTAGGTATGAATATTAGGGTTATTTTGGAGGCATAAAGAGTTAAGGTTGAGGGTAATTCACTTTCTTCTCTTTATGATTCGTTATTTCGGTTTGTAATTACTTTGATTATTTCGATTTCATTGATGACTTTGATATTGAATGATCTGAGTTTTATGTTTCTGATGATGAATTGAATATTAAAAGTAGTTGTGTGATTAGTTAAACTCAGATGATGATTATTTAATGATTATAATTGCGTATTGAATAAGTTATTTAATTGAAAACGGTTATAGTACTCGTGGATCCTTATTTATTGGTAACTGGTAATTATTAATTCTCAACGTGGTTGATAATGTTAATGAGATTGATTTCCTTTAATGTTATTAATTATTGATGGTTATAATTCTAGGGTTTTAATCATTGCTAAATATGTTGAGTCTGATAGGTTGAGAAAGTAATAATTATGCACTTTAAAATGAATGAGACAATAAGTTCATTATTGGGTATTGTTGATTCATACCACTAGAGATAATTATAACGAGTTGTGAATGTTTAATGCATGATTTAGGGGAAGGCACACAATTGACTAATCATCTTGTGACGACGGACCGTTGTTTTATGTTGGACTCTAAGTTGTAGGAATTAGTTAGACCCGAAACGTTGGCTAGTTCACATTCAATTTAATATCATTGAAGAATTTGGTATTAAATTGATATAAAAGAATCACAATTAGATAATCAATACGTAATGAATCGGGATATTTGAATCTGAGTGACGTTAATTATACAATTACTTATTTCTTCCTATTTGTTATTAGTTATTATTTTATTTTCATTGTTTTATTTATTTCAAGTTATTATATTATAAATCTTATGTTCGTACGGAACTAAAACGTCCCCCTGTTTATTATTTTCTAGTTAATTAGTATTTTCTGTTTTTATAAATACCACCGTTCCTGAGATTGACTCGGTCTTACCGATTCTATACTTACATTCGATCAGGTATTCTTGCCTGGTTGTGTGAAAAGTATTAATTAGGTATTTCCATTTATAAATAATAAAACAAGACGCGCTTTCACACGCATCAAGTTTTTGGCGCCGCTGCCAGGGACCGGTTGCGTTGTTTATTTAAATAGGAATTATTAATTGTAAAAGTTTTTGTGTTTAAAAAGTTTTTAATTAGATTTTTGCGAAGTTGTTTCATTAGTTACTTATTTGTAGCAATAAGTTTTTGTTAATAAAATTGGTTGAAACAATTTTTTTTTATTTGGTTAAACATTTTGGTAATTAGTTTCAACCGGCGGATGGATTGGTTCTCTAGTAAAAATTGTGTATATGTTATTATTTTTATTTATTTTGTGTGATCTAACTTGTTTTTCGTTAGTGGTGTTTTGTATTTCAAATTTAATTGTTATTTAGGTTTGGATCCAATGGCTCGAAGTTACGAGAGTGACGCCAATAATTATCATATGTTTGAACGCAAGGCTGTCCCCATCACCTCATATTGTAAGGAACTTTTGGGTGCTATTAAGGAGTTTGTAAGGAATATCCCTTTTACCGCTAAGGTGCTACGGAAGTCTACTATTTATTGGACTGATCCGCAACTAGCGTTGGTTCAGAATTTGTTAGATAGTGCAGAAGTGAAAAATCAGTTCGGGTACAAGAAGCAGTTCTGGGATGACCTTGTCAACTTTGAGGAATCATTGAACTAGAGAATTAAAGAGGAAAAGATATTCTTCACTCAACAGAAGGGGAAATTCACCAAAATTTATGAGATTATGAGACAATACTCATTTCCTTATTCAGCGAAGCAGGGCGAGTGTCTTCACCGTATGATAAAGGCACTATATGTGATTAATGGTCATCCAAGTTCCAACGCAGACAAGGAGTTCGTATCAGGTTTAGAGGAGTTGGTCCGACTGATGCAGTTTGATGACCAGCTTAGGGATCCGACACCTCATCGCTTTGTGGTGACTAGCACTATTCCCTATTACCTGCAAAAGATGGTTACGCAATTTGATCGACTTTCTAAGGAAGAAGGAGGAAGACCACATCCGGATTTTATTCACCCGCACAGTAAGATTGACCTAGCTATCTATTTAGTGGTGAATTTGGGAGTACTAGTGGATACAACTAAGATTCTAACCCCGAAGGAACATTTCCATTATGGGATGGTGGAAATCTACATGAGGTTTGTTGATATATTTAAGAATTCAGGATTAGAGTTTAGTGTAATCCAGGATGAGATCATCAGTGAGATTGAAGTTAGAGTTAAGAATTTGAAGGAAGAGCCATTAATGATTAAGTATGTTGGATTGTTAATGCTTGTCGTGAGTTTATGAGCGAGTTAGAGGAGAATAACCCCGATCATGAATACAAGTTGGAAGGTGATAAATTGGTGTTGGCACCTGAAGGAGTGAATAATAGAGAAATAAATGAAATCAGTTGGGACTTGGTTTATCTTCAACCCGTGGCTACTGAGCACTTAGCTAACTTTCCGAGTTTTGGTCATGGAGTTGAAAATGTCATTGCACAAGTCATGGAGCGTTTCTTGGCTCTATATCCCTTTCATTAGTTCTCATTTTATTATATAACTTTTATTTCATTGGATTATGTTTGACATTGGTTATGTTAGATTTTATTATTGTGTGATTTGAATATTTATTTTTTTGAGTGTGAATTAAGTATGCATTTTTTTTTATTTTAGATTGTTAATTTATTTTGTTTATTTTGTTAGTGTGGAATTATGAAGAATTGAAGTCTTGATTATCCTCCAGGTTTGATGTTTAATTGTATAAAATTCGTGTTGGGTTTAGATTTAAAAATGGTTGAAAAACGTTTTTGTAAAATTTCTGTTTTTCAATCCATACGCCGTATGGGCATCCATACGCCGTATGGATTGAAGTTGGGCCGCGGGCTGAGTTGACTGGGTTGAATTTGTATTGACTTGGGCCTTTTTAATCCATACACCGTATGGATTTCCATACGCCGTATGGATCAAAAAGGCATAAACCGGCAACACCCTTTCTTCTTTTTCATTTTCAAACCTAAAACCACCACCACCACCTATGGCTACCAATTGCCACCACCCAACCACCATTTCCGGCCACGCATTCCTTCTCAATTCTATATATTCGTTTTTCATTTACTTTTCTCTACAAGGTTTAATTTCCGATTTTCTTTTTCGTTGGTTAATTTTCATGTTTGGAAGTTAGGGTTTGTGTATGAGAATTGGGTATTTCGAATTTAAATAGGTTTTCAGGCATGTTATGATTGAAGTATGTTTACATTGAATGAGATGACGTGATGCCATGATCGTTTTTATAATGTATTACATATATTGTGTGATTCAAATTATCCGTGTTTGTTTAAAGAATGTGAATATGCCATGTACTCAATTTTGCTATATTTTAATTTAGAGAAAATTGCCCGTTTCATCCCTGTGTTTGTCCAAAAAATCACAATCCGTCTCTTATTTGAAGAAATATCACCAGGCATCCCTATATTTGTTACTTTTTCTCAGTGGTGGTCCTTGAACCTAACGACATTAAACATTCTCGTTAGAACCTGTCATGTGACAGGCACACGAAGGGTATTTTTGTCCTTTCCAATATTTTCATTATTTCTGAATATTTTAATTGCTGTCTCTAATTTTCATTTTCTCATAATAGTATTTTGTTTGATACATTCACCAGTCCATAACTGTCAAGTGTCATCATCTTCTCCCCTTTCTTCTTATTCATCACCCTTCAGCAACAAAGCATCATCATCGTTATCATACTTTTCATGATCATCAAAAGCAAAAAGCTTATTTTCATTATATATAAAAAATAAGTACAAAACATCATAAGCAATAATATTATCATCTTATCAAATCCCATCTCTATCTCCACCTGTATCCATCTCTTTCTCTAAAAGCATTAACACCTCAAAAGAATAAACTTCAAAAAATTAGGGATGATGATAGTATGTGAACTTTACCAACTGCATCCCATAGAAAATCACCTTTAGGTGAGGCAAATTTCTAGCACTGAACTGCTAGCCTACCACCTTCGTCACTATCTAACTGCCGCTGCCGCAATCCAACCATTGCCGCCGCAAGCCAACCACCTCCATCTTTGCCGATTACAACAAAGGTTGCTAGCCCACCACCATAATCGGCGAGATCTACACCGATTTGTGTTTTGCGATTCAGATCTACAATGAATCGCGTTTATCTATTAAGATCTATAACGAATCGTGATTTCAGTTCCGTCGCCGGAGAGATTATGCGATTCGAACATCGCCGGAGAAGACAATGGCAATAACATTACCTTCTCTTTTTCTCTATGAAACTTGATCTCCATCTTCCATAAACCGCCAGTGTGCCACCATTACAATCACAACTGAGTAACGACGGATTCGGTTTCCAAGTGGTCGTGAATATCAATCGTTGGTGGCCGTTTTCTTCCATGGCTTTGTTCACTCAGATCTAGGTCTCGATAATTTGGATGTAAAATTTTGAGAGAAATTTTCTGGCTAAAGATTGATTCAATTTGAGTTATGGAGAAGGAAATGATGTATCTGATGAGATACATTCATATGACCAAATTGTTTAATTTTTGTTTTTTATTTTTGTTTTTATCATAATTGAAGGGTTAGCAACTTGAAGGTGAATCAAAAGTAACAATTTGCAACCTGCAAATTTGATCGGAAGTTGAATTTAGCGATATTTCTTTATGAATTTTTGTCATTTATTTTTCATTTTTTTTAAATAATGAGTTCATGGTACTTTAAGCATTGAAAGTTGGACGTGTAATACACATGGCAAAATGAATCTAGTTGGCGCATTAGGTGGCATCGTAGTCATCATATAACTATGTAAGAGAAAAGGGTATTTTGGTCATTTCAATACGACTTAACAGAAAAAGTTAATGAATTTAACGATAAGGACTATCAGTGAGCAAAAGTAACAAATATAGGGATGCCTGGTGATATTTTTTCAAATAAGGGACGGTTTGTGATTTTTTGGACAAACACAGGGATGAAACTAGCAATTTTCTCTTTAATTTAATGCTTGTTAATTTTCTGGATACATGATGATTAAAGCAAATGTTTGGTTGGTACACGAATCTTTGTGATTACGGTTGTGATAAAATTGTCGTTGTTCTATTTTGTGTTTATGATAATTCATGATTGAATATATTAAATGATTGCTAGTTACTAAGACTAACATTAGTGATGGTAGAAAGTGATTATTTTTATGTTCAGATTGGTACCAAATTGTTATAGTTCACTTTGAATCGACAATTGCCATGATTATTAATTAAGTATTTATTTTTATCAGCAATTTGAGAAATTTTTAGTTCATAATGCAATAAGGTATTTGAAGTTGTGTTTGTTGCGGTAGTTTAGGCTAAACCTTGATGGTGGATTATTCCATATTAAGCCGTAATGCTGCCGAAATTTCTTGTGAAACCTTATTTGCATTTCCTGTTTTGTTAATGATTGTTTTTCTTAGCAGTTTAATGGCTAGCAGGAGAACCAGAGGTGGCCAAACATTGGGCAATCCCTTGATTAGAACCCACAGATATCTTACTTTTCATGATTCTTATCCGGAGACTACAAGATATCAGTTTAGCGAGCGTTTGGCTGAGAATATTGATCAGCCATCAGCCAATTGAGGTTTTTCATGCTGTGAATTGGAATGTTTTGGAGCATGTGGTGGAGAGAAACGGATTTGCCACAGGGCACGAGACAATTAGGAACTTACTTTCTGATCGCGCCCAAACGGTCGGTCGGTTTTTACACCGGTCGTTGGTCCAGCCGTCGAGGCGCGGATCAGGAAGTTTTAAATTTATAATAGTTGGGGGAGCCTAAACCTTCCGAATTACTTACTATTACTGGGTACGAATACCCGATATTAGTACGTGGTAAGGATGATCCAGGGTCATTCCTCTCGACGGTAGAATTGAAACAGAGCTAGTTCTGATAAACTAATATTTAAGCTAGGATTTAGATAAATGGATAGGTGGTTGTTTTTGGGTTTTCATCTATTAAACTATTAAAACTAATGAAACATAAAAGTAAAGGGGAGACTAGCATATATAACACCTAAACGATAACGAAGACGTGGTTCACCATGATTGGGATGATGTTTATTTGTGGACAAAACTAGGTAACAACATATAAACTACAGGTGTAAACACTAGGACCCTACTTCTTTAGTTCCGGTTCTAAATTAGTATGTCACTGAGTACCTAGGCTATCATAAGTCTGATCAGATTAGGTTGCTCGACCCCCAACACTGCCCTTGTGATGGAACAGTGACCCTTCTTGGATTTTAATCTCCTGGGTGCATGAATAAGGTAACAAACTGCCTTTAAAGGATATTCTGACCTTTCTTAACACCTAAGTGTAAATGCCATTTCCTAAACATGTTCAGATTATTTAACTTGCTATTCTAAACTATCAGTTTTGTAGAGTCTAGGGGTTTTAAGAATCCTGAACCACTGTTGGGCTTGACTTTCATCTCCAGACTCATTCCTTATGTTTGATTAGTTCAACTAATTCTGTCATGATCTAGCCTCTCCTTTGCAATCAGTCATTCAGCCCTAGGAACACCAACGGTGTACAATGCATACTCCTTCCACAGCGTACCAACCTAGGAACCGTTCACGATGTACTGCACTTAAAAAGTTTCACTATTTCATGTAACCAAGGATGTACTTGCGGTATACTATGGTGTTTCCACAGCTTTTCATCCCTAGGTACAGATACGGTGTACAATGTTAAAGTGTTTTCACAGCTTCAGTTACAGGGGTAGACAGACTGTGTACTGTAACATTTCCACAGCTATATTGGTTTCTAGGTCATATTCTAGGGTCTCTAGGTAATCCCAGTATTACAGCCGGATTACAGTGACATACACGGCTTCTTTACTATAACACAGATAACTTCCTACTGTACCTAGAGTTGATAAGGTTCTAAGCCTAAAGTAGTAGTCACGCGAAGGATTGGAAAGGGTGATCCATAGCTAAGTCTAGATGCATGATAAGTTTAGACATAACAAATATAACAATCCTCAATTATATAGATTTAAAGATTAATTCAACATCATCTATAACTATCTAAATCATGGCAAACATACAAGCAACTACTCACAAAGCATAGCAGTAATCATTTCTAACATTAATAAACCACATACATCAAACAAGAACAATATGATAAATTAATATTAGAAAGGATAGATAATACCGATACGAAATGGGAGCAGAATAACACTTATATTTCTTCATAATATCCGAGCATTACATAAGCTAGCCTCTACGAACGTACTTACATAGCTATTCTAACAGCGGCGGATTCTCCCCCTAATCTTCTAACTAGTTTCTAGAGAGAGAAACTGGAGAGAGAGACTAGAGAGAGAACCTAGAGAGAGAAACTAACTAACTAAAAGAATGAAAACGTAAATAAAATGTGAAGTGTAGAAGTGTTGAGGATGAATGGATGAAGATAGTATGCTTGAAATGTAGAAATGAGGCTTCTATATATAGAGATCGCACAGCCGTATCCGTAGACCGTATCCAAACCTTCAAACGCACAACCGTATCGCAAAGGCGAATAAAAAACAGATTTTTATCACCCAAACGCACAATACGGCTGAGCTGGACCGTATACGGCTGAACTGGACCGTATACGGCTGAGCACAGGGTGAATACGGCTGAACTGGGCCGTATACGGCTGGACACAGGCCGTATACAGTCTGTGCAGGCCATATGCGGTCCAGTCCCATCCGTATACGGTCTGGACCAGCCGTATACGGCTTGGTTCAGCCGTATGCTTGTTCTTCGGTTCTTCGGTTCTTCGTTTCTTCGTTTAGTCGTAACTTCTTCTTCGTTTATCCGTTTTGAGCGTTCTTTATATCCACGCGTTCGTATTTTTCTAACGAAGAAAATGACATAAGTTAGAGATCATAATTCTTTGTGTGGCTCAAAAAGTGCTAAAATACGTGAACAGAAGATTCAATGATCGTTTGTGCTCTGTTTTACTCATTTTTAGGTTGTTTTTGCTGATTCTTGAAACATCGTCTATATTTTAGCCTTTATGATGAAATGTGATGTTTAAGTTAATATTTTAAGTGTTTTAATTAATAGTTGGGCCAAAACGGTGAGATAATGGTACACAAAAACATGACTTTTTGCGTGTCATCAAATATCCCACACTTAGACTTTGCTTGTCCTCAAGCAAAACTCAAAATTCTCATTTGCTTTTAGGAAAAACATTTTGAAAACATGAGTTTATTTTTGGGGTGAATCAAAATATATCAAAAACAACCATCTTCATATACAAGTAACATATCCTGGAAATAAGAGAAAGTAAGGTATTTCTTTCAGAGGCATAAAATGATTCTCTTAGGCATGCTTTCAATTCTCGCGATCTTGGAATATATATGACTAGGCGATCTCACAAGGTGGTCACTCAATTCACTCAAAAGTGTTTCGGGTTACCTATCAATCTAATCAAACGAAATCGCTCATAAGCCAGTCATGCAACATCCATCGTCATAGGCTTGCTCGAGAATCATATCTCCACCACTTAGGTGAGGATGGCGCTAGTTATCCCAGGACATTTAAAATGGGTTGTAATGGTTGGTGAGGGTTTAGTGGTATGGATAAGTGGGAATTTTTGGTTTTAAAATGGGGTTTTGCTTATCTTAAGACCTCTAAACTCTTGGAGAACATTTATTAAAACAACCTTTTTAATGAAAACGGAAACGGATAACAGTGAGGGAAGAAGATAGCTATTTTGACTTCTATCTTTTTGAAAATACATGGGGGAATTTATCTTTATAAGAGCAGGATTTTTTGAGAGATTTGAAGCACTTAGCTTTATTCTTTTTTTTTTTTGTTTTGTTTTGTTTCTATTTTTGGGCTTTTCTAGGGATTATTATTTTCTTCCTTTTTGCCCTTTTTGAGATCCTTTCTTTCTTTCATATTTTTCATCCTTTTGATGACTTTGCATTTACTTGGTGCCAATTTTTCGCACCATAAACTTCTCAACTTTTGATTTTTATCAAGGAAACGCACACGAGAAATTTTGAGTAAACACCAGTATTTGTGATTTGGAGTGAAAGCAAAAAGGATATTAAAATAACATTTTTCACTAGTTTAGATTTTTAAGATAAGATTTTTGGTGGGTATGGAATAAGTGGGTTGAAATTTTGAGGGTTTTGAAAGAAACGAATAGGCTAAGGCTCAACAGGGTTATCTAAGCGGATCATCAACACTAAAGATGAGTGTTGGAAGGGTTTTGGGCTTGAAAAGATATGATAAAAAGGGTTAAATCCTAAGGAATGTCAAGGTCATCTAACTGCACCTATACCGCGTACGGTACTCTACCAATGTGGTCTCGAAGTGCATACCAGGAGCAAGTTCTAATTCCGGATGCATGCATTGGCACACTCAAACAAACGAATAATGAAGAATTAAAGATGAATGCTTATAATGGCTCAAGATACCTCACTGCAAGTTTTTGGGTTTGTTTGTGCCTAGCCATGCGATGCCCCTCTTAGATTTTCATTTTAAGCCTAAGAAATTCCTATCTTATTTACTCTTATTTCCCAAAATACCTTACTCATATATGAAAATGCTCCGCCTCAAGACATTTTAACTCAAAAAATTTGAATTTTTTTTAGCAAAAGTGAGTTTTTTTTTTAAATAAATTGAGGAACATTTTCCGAGTTTGCTTTTGGAAACAAGAATCTAACAAGCAAACCTAAGGTATTCTATACCACTATCTCACACTTAGAGGAACATTGTCCCTAATGTTCTGTTGAGTTGGGATTTGAGGAAAATCCCACACTTAGAGTTTGAGCATATCGGAAAATGTTACTCAAGTGTTTATTTGGGATGGAATCCCACACTTAGTGATAAGTTTGGGATATGGTATAGACTACTTTAATGAGAATTTAAAGCTAACAATCATATCAAAAACGAGGATGAGAACTAGAGAACTCCCCTATCGAAGTGAAGGTGGAAGGTGAAGATTCTTGAAGATGCGTCGAAGAGGAGATCTTGCCAGGAATTCTTTTTCGGCGGCTCTATGAAGATCTTTTGGCGTGCAAATCTCACAAATAGCAGCTTTATTCTCCATCTTAACACTTCTTTCACTTTCATGTGAAGATATCTCGTAAGTGTGAACACGTTGGACATACTTTTTACCGACTTCTCATAGCAGCTTTTTACAAAAAGAGTGACTTAATCCAAGAATGCCAAAGATGTTTGCTAAACGAGTTTAAGTCATGCGTTTTTAAACGAGTTCGAGCATAATGCGTGAAAGTAGCACGCAAGTACCTCAAATGCTCGAAACACATGACTTATCATTTTAAAATTGTTTCCTATTTTCTTAGATAAGTGATGTGGTAAAAGCTATCAGTGAAAATGAAGTGGTGTATATCTAACTGTGAAAGATAGTCAGAGATAATTCACTTCTTGGAATTTAAAAACAAATACTACTAATACTAAAGGATATTTATTGCACGGGTTGCCTCCCGAGAAGCGCTTGTTTTTGTTCGAGTCTCTAGCTTGACTCTAGCACTATTTATCGGGCAATCCTAGCGGCTTCCTTGCATCCATCAGTAGACACAAGGGGTAATATTGGTACATACTTAAGAGTTTAAGGCAAGTTATGGTTAGGGTATGTCCAATATGAGGAGATGGTTCAAAGTGAGGGAATTGCTCTAGTGGAGGTATAACAAATCTCTCAACTTCGAATACCTCCTTGGGCTGGATTGATAGAATGGGTTGGTCAATGGGGTCCTTATCACTCCTAGAAGTATATGTCATTATGTGTTGGAGAGATGGTTTATAGGGCAACCCTGACGCGGAACCCACCTTACTTCCTATGGTCTTTGGGTTAATGATAATGTTGTACTTTGGGCATGGAGGTGGGACAGAGTCCATTGACGTCTCCAACCTTGTAGCAACACTCTCATCAACTACTTGGGAAATTGGTTTGTCTAAGGCAATAGAGGGTTCAACTAGATCAAGGGGTGATTCATCCTGAGAGATATGTGGGATATTATCAACCACAACTAGTTGCGGGATAGCATCAACTATGTTGGTTGGGATGAGATCACTTCTAAGAGTTGGCACACATTCCTTTCATCCTTCTGAAGCTGAGTCTTCTATGTAGATCTCCCACGCCGGGTTCTCCATTTCTATTTCCTCGTCTACCTCGTCATACTCGTCACCCCGGCCGGAAGTTTCGAGTTGCAATGGTTCGAAGAGCTCCTCTATAATGAACTCTTTGTCGGTCTTGGACGTTGATAGGTTAAGAATGGGTGGAAGTGAGGGTTTAGAAGATTGTGTGGGTGTAGGATTTGAAGGAAGTTTGCAACCAGACACATGAGAATGAAAGTCTATGTCGAATGAAATAGATGTGGTAGGTGTGTTCCTTTCATCCTCCTATAGCCTTGAGTTAGTTATAACTTGATTCCTATATCCCTTACTACTTACTTGGACATATTCTTGTAGCTCAGTAAGCTTATCAATGACGTGTCTAAGCAATTCTTCATGTTCTTTTAATGTTTGTTCAAGTGGGTTGTAAGGGGGTGAGAAAGCAACATTACTGCCGAAAAAGGTCAAAGACTTATCTCTCAAGTCAAAACTCTTGTACAGTTGGGGTGGAGGTTCAGGTACAGGGTAAGATGAGTATGGGTAGACTTCGAATGGTTGAGGATAGTAAGGTTGGTATTGATGTTGTGGGAAAGCGTAAGGGTTATATTGATTTTGTATTTGAGGATCTAGGTACCCTACGTTATCCACATAATTCCTATTATACCCTTGGCATTTGTTATCTAAGTGGGAATTACTCAAACATCTATCTTGAACAAGACTATCAAATTGATCTATTAGTTGTTGCACATTTACCATAACCCAAGTTTTTAGAGAACACACGAAGTAGGTTTTTTAAGAATTAAAGTTGAGGTGAGAAGGGAATTTAATCTAAACTACGCTAAGTTAATTAAGCTACGCTAATCTACGGGCAGAAAGTAACTTATGACAGGGATGGTGAATCCTAGTCAAAAGGATCGCTTAAAACTACTTTATCTAAACAAGCTCCAAATCGTACTACCGTCCCCGGCAGCGGCGCCAAAAACTTGATCGCGCCCAAACGGTCGGTCGGTTTTTACACCGGTCGTTGTTCCAGCCGTCGAGGCGCGGATCAGGAAGTTTTAAATTTATAATAGTCGGGGGAACCTAAACCTTCCGAATTACTTACTATTACTGGGTACGGATACCCGATATTAGTACGTGGTAAGGATGATCCAGGGTCGTTCCTCTCGACGGTAGAATTGAAACAGAGCTAGTTCTGATAAACTAATATTTAAGCTAGGATTTAGATAAATGCATAGGTGGTTGTTTTTGGGTTTTCATCTATTAAACTACTAAAACTAATGAAACATAAAAGTAAAGGGGAGACTAGCATATATAACACCTAAACGATAACGAAGACGTGGTTCACCATGATTGGGATGATGTTTATTTGGGGACACAATTAGGTAACAACATATAAACTACAGGTGTAAACACTAGGACCCTACTTCTTTAGTTCCGGTTCTAAATTAGTATGTCACTGAGTACCTAGGCTATCGTGAGTCTGATTAGATCAGGTTGCTCGACCCCCAACACTACCCTTGTGATGGAACAGTGACCCTTCTTGGATTTTAATCTCCTGGGTGCATGAATAAGGTAACAAACTGCCTTTAAAGGATATTCTGACCTTTCTTAACACCTAAGTGTAAATGCCATTTCCTAAACATGTTCAGATTATTTAACTTGCTATTCTAAACTATCAGTTTTGTAGAGTCTAGGGGTTTTAAGAATCCTGAACCACTGCTGGGCTTGACTTTCATCTCCAGACTCATTCCTTACGTTTGATTAGTTCAACTACTTCTGTCATGATCTAGCCTCTCCTTTGCAATCAGTCATTCAGCCCTAGGAACACCAGTGGTGTACAATGCATA
The DNA here is from genome assembly GCA_963422505.1 of Pseudognaphalium luteoalbum. Taxonomy (NCBI): domain Eukaryota; kingdom Viridiplantae; phylum Streptophyta; class Magnoliopsida; order Asterales; family Asteraceae; genus Pseudognaphalium; species Pseudognaphalium luteoalbum. The sequence goes on along the minus strand of OY730193.1, from coordinate 59,223,191 downwards.
CCCCTTCCACAGCGTACCAACCTAGGAACCGTTCACGATGTACTGCACTTAAACAGTTCCACAGATTCATGTAACCAAGGATGTACTAGCGGTGTACTATGGTGTTTCCACAGCGTCTCATCCCTAGGTACATATACGGTGTACAATGTTAAAGTGTTTCCACAGCTTCAGTTACAGGGGTAGACAGACTGTGTACTGTAACATTTCCATAGCTATATTGGTTTCTAGGCCATATTCTAGGGTCTCTAGGTAATCTACAGTGTCGGCACATACGGATCTTTCCGGGGCATTTGCCCAGTATTACAGCCGGATTACAGTGACATACACGACTTCTTTACTATAACACATATAACTTTCTACTGTACCTAGAGTTGATAAGGTTCTAAGCCTAAAGTAGTAGTCACGCGAAGGACTGGAAAGGGTGATCCATAGCTAAGTCTAGATGCATGATAAGTTTAGACATAACAAATATAACAATCCCCAATTATTAAGATTTAAAGATTAATTCAACATCATCTATAACTATCTAAATCATGGCAAACATACAAGCAACTACTCACAAAGCATAGCAGTAATCATTTCTAACATTAACAAACCACATACATCAAACAAGAACAATATGACAAATTAATATTAGAAAGGATAGATAATACCGATACGAAATGCGAGCAGAATAACACTTATATTTCTTCATAATATCCGAGCATTACATAAGCTAGCCTCTACGAACGTATTTCTTCAGAATAACACTTATAATTCTAACAGCGGCGGATTCTCCCCTTAATCTTCTAACTAGTTTCTAGAGAGAGAAAGTAGAGAGAGAGACTAGAGAGAGAACCTAGAGAGACAAACTAACTAACTAAAAGAACAAAAACGTAAATAAAATGTGAAGTGTAGAAGTGTTGAGGATGAATGGATGAAGATAGTATGCTTGAAATGGAGAAATGAGGCTTCTATATATAGAGATCGCAGAGCCGTATCCATAGACCGTATCTAAACCTTCAAACGCACAACCGTATCGCAAAGGCGAATAAAAAACAGATTTTTATCACCCAAACGCACAATACGGCTGAGTTGGACCGTATACGGCTGAACTGGACCGTATACGGCTGAGCACAGGGTGAATACAGCTGAACTGGGCCGTATACGGCTGGACACAGGCCGTATATGGTCTGTGCAGGCCGTATACGGTCCAGTCCCAGCCGTATACGGTCTGGACCAGCCGTATACGGCTTGGTTCAGCCGTATGCTGGTTCTTTGGTTCTTCATTTCTTCATCTGGGCGTAACTTCTTCTTCGTTTATCCGTTTTGAGCGTTCTTTATAATTCTTTGTGTGGCTCAAAAAGTGCTAAAATACGTGAACAGAAGATTCAATGATCGTTTGTGCTCTGTTTTACTCATTTTTAGGTTGTTTTTGTTGATTCTTGAAACATCGTCTATATTTTAGCCCTTATGATGAAATGTGATGTTTAAGTTAATATTTTAAGTGTTTTCATTAATAGTTGGGCCAAAACGGTGAGATAATGGTACACAAAAACATGACTTTTTGCGTGTCAACACTTTCTATTCCGTATAGGCTGCAGGATGGTAACATTGGGTTTGTTTCTTATGCATGGTACATGATGTTTAGTACTCGGGAGCATATCTATAGGGAGCTAGTTGTGGAGTTTTATAGTACATTCCGGTTTGAGCATCGGTCGACTGACTGGACTACTCACACTATTTCTTTTCAGTTAGGAGGCCAGCCGAGACGGATGTCTCTTGTTGAGTTTGCCATTGGGGTTGGACTGTATGAGCCCAATGAGATCCATAACCCACATTTTTTGGATCATATTTCAGCTGGTGCAGTAACTAAGCTTACTGATTTGGAGATTGTGGAGGAGTGGCAGTCTATTGCTCAAGGCAGTTATGGTTCTCATGCCCCTTCGTATCGAGCTATTCGAGATCCCCGTTACCATCTCATTCACCGGTTGTTGACATTTACCATCGTTGGCCATCGAGAGGGACCGGAAAAGGTTTCTAAACCTGATCTTTTCTATCTGAGCTTGATTGTAAGGAAGAGGCTCATGAATGTGCCCTGGAGATTGGCTAGGTGGATGTCTAAGAGAGCTACCGGTACGAGGAGTTTGAGTAGTTTGTGTGGTGGTCAGTTTGTTACTAGACTAGCTAGGCATTTTGGGTTGGAGACTGCGGCTGAGATGGGTACTTGCACAGTAGTTTAGCCAGGCATGGAGTGGCTGACTGCACGAAGGTTAGAGGCTATGGATATTATCGAGCCGTGCAGTATTTATGGTGCCGATTCCGAGATGTTTTATTGGGTAGCGACCACTCAGATTGGGCAGACTCTACAATCTAGACAGGTTAGGGCTTCTGAGGCAGGTAGAGGAGCAGTTGCAGGTAGAGGAGCGGCACGAGGCCGTAGTAGAGGATATGCTGGGGAGTTTGATCAGTTATCGCAGCAGTTAGATCAGATGAGCATCCATCACACTCAGAGGTTTGATCAGATGGAGCTTATGCAGAGGCAGCCGTTTCATCAGATCAGTGCTCATTTGGAATATCAGGATGGTCTTTTCTCGCAGCTGTTTGATTTTATCCATTTGCCATACCAGCCTTTTCAGTACCAGTTGCCACAGGAGTTCTACCCATCACCACCACCAGATCAGGGGGTTGAGCCATCTCACCAGTACCGAAGTATGGAGCATGATGAGGATTATGACAGCGATTAGGATGATGTTCATCCTATGTGGTTTATGATTCTAGACACTATTTCTATTTTTATTATTATGACTGATTTTGTTTGTAGGATTTTTAATTATGTTGGATTTGTAGCTATTAGGTTTGGTTGTTTTTATTTTTTTATTTAGTATGTTTAATTTGGTATTGTTTAATTTTGTTTGTTGATTGATCCCTCAGAATTGTGTGTGAGTACGTGTTATGCTGGCAGTAAGTTCAGCGCAAGAAATTGATCCGAGAGGATGTGAGAATTTCATATCATCCTTGTCATGACCGTTAACCACATTTTTTCAGGGGAGTTTTTCTGTCTTATCTCTTTTCTCTTTTTCCCATTTTAGCAATTCATTATTTGTACAATGAGGGCATTGTACACTTTAAAAAAGTGGGGGATGGGAAAGCAGACCTTTAATTTATGATTCCACTTGTTTTCAACTTGATAACTACGAGGTTATAGGTTGCTTATTTTCGAATAAATTTTTACATTTAATTTCTTTATTTCTAAGGTTAATTTATTTTGTAATTATGGAGGTTAGATTTTTAATAAGAATTTTTGAGCTTCTAAGAAATGATAATTAAGGGAGTAAATGTACTTTGAGATAAACTTTAGTTATGTATGACATAAGTCTTAATTTTCATATTAGTAGCACGCGATATGTCATAAGTTTTGAATTCAATAAATATCATTTGGGGATATACTGGGTGTTGTTTCCTCTGTTGTACGTAAGTACAGACCTAGTCTCCGTCAGTATATTTAATAATAAACAAAAAGAGCAAAAAGAGTTTACATTAACTCTTGAAAATGTAGTCAAATTAAGTCGCTTTGTTGTACTAAGGTACAGACCTGTCACCAATGATTTGACTAAAACATTATTGCTAAACCAAAATCAAGTTATGTTGCTCTGTTGTGTTGAGGCACAGACCTGTCACCAATGTCTTGATTTGAAAAATGATCATTTGAATTGAATTTCTAATATATATGATATATTTGTGTGCTATGAGTTGAAAGTATATAATTATTGAGAGTTTCTGGGGACATTTACATTAATAATAAAAAGTTAAGCTCAATTATTTGAATATAGATTGTTTAGATGGACAATAAAATCAGTAATCATCGTGGACTATTTGACATCATTATAATAATAAATTTGAGTGTAGATTAATTTTTTTTTATATACTTCATAGTTACTTAATTTTTAACTTTAGTTTTATTAGATTATTAAAAGTAAAGATTTTTTTTTAATTTGGAAGGGTGATGTTATTCCTTGTTAAGTTATCACTTTTGAACGATAATTGATAGTCTACTTGAGGGAAAGTAGGATTCAAAGTGGGGGATATTTGATAACTGTGTAAAAGTAGTATTTTTATATAGTATTTTGTCCCAAATCCTATTTATTTTTATTGAACATTGTTTAGTTTAGATATTAATTTCGTTCATATTTGTAATTAACAGTGGAGATGAAGGATCTGAGGAAAAGAGATGGAAAACAGTTAATAAACGAATTAAATGATGCACTTTTGAAGAATAAAGCAAAGCCGAAGTTGAAGAAAAGAATAAAAGAAGAAAAATGATGAAATCGGCTGAAAAACCCATCCATACGCCGTATGGAGTTCCATACGCCGTATGGATGTGGCGGTGGAGGCCCAGGTTTACGCGGACATGGGCTGGGCTAATAATCAATCCATACGCCGTATGGATGTCCATACGCCGTATGGATCAAAAACAAAAAAGTATAAAAACGCGATTTTAACCACAGAATGAGGAGTTCGGCCGTGTTTTTAGTTTTTGGCGATTCCAGAAGACTAAGTACGAATATTAGGGTTATTTTGGAGGCATAAAGAGTTAAGGTTGAGGGTAATTCACTTTCTTCTCTTTATGATTCGTTATTTCGGTTTGTAATTACTTTGATTATTTCCATTTCATTGATGACTTTGATATTGAATGATCCGAGTTTTATGTTTCTGATGATGAATTGAATATTAAAATTAGTTGTGTGATTAATTAAACTCGGATGATGATTATTGAATGATTATAATTGCGTATTGATAAGTTATTTAATTGAAAACGGTTATAGTACTCGTGGATCCTTATTTATTGGTAACTGGTAATTATTAATTCTCAACGTGGTTGATAATGTTAATGAGATTGATTTCCTTTAATGTTATTAATTATTGATGGTTATAATTCTAGGGTTTTAATCATTGCTAAATATGTTGAGTCTGATAGGTTGAGAAAGTAATAATTATGCACTTTAAAATGAATGAGACAATAAGTTCATTATTGGGTATTGTTGATTCATACCACTAGAGATAATTATAACGAGTTGTGAATGTTTAATGCATGATTTAGGGGAAGGCACACAATTGACTAATCATCTTATGACGACGGACCGTTGTTTTCTGTTGGACTCTAAGTTGTAGGAATTAGTTAGACCCGAAACATTGGCTAGTTCACATTCAATTTAATATCATTGAAGAATTTGGTATTAAATTGATCTAAAAGAATCACAATTAGATAATCAATACGTAATGAATCGGGATATTTGAATATGAGTGACGTTAATTATACAATTACTTATTCCTTCCTATTTGTTATTAGTTATTATTTTATTTTAATTGTTTTATTTATTTTAAGTTATTATATTGTAAATCTTATGTTCGTACGGAACTAAAATGTCCCCCTGTTTATTATTTTCTAGTTAATTAGTATTTTCTGTTTTTATAAATACCACCGTTCCTGAGATCGACTCGGTCTTACCGATTCTATACTTACATTCGATCAGGTATTCTTGCCTGGTTGTGTGAAAAGTATTAATTAGGTATTTTCATTTATAAATAATAAAACAAGACGCACTTTCACACGCATCATTAACACATTAGTTTCTTCTAATGGCGATATTATTACAATCTTTATGTTCTTAACTGTCAATGTTTACAACATTTTACTTCTTGGTTGACATAAAATCTTAGTTTATCACTTACTACTTCCTTTTTCTGACTTAATCAAGTCATAATTTCTTTAACATATGCTAATTGGGTCTATAAAATTCTCATTCAGCCTTTTTCTTAACACTTTTAAATCATTTTTTTACCTTGTCACATGTTATATATATATTTAATATATAATTTTCTCCCCCACTTAAGATTTATCTTATCATTCTTTTGTAACAACTTTATCTTAGATCAACACTTAGGTGGGTCAGACCGTTTTATATCAGTTAACTTTTACCTTCTTTTCAAAATTTGTGTCAAACTTCTAACCATGAAAGTGACGTATCACGTATTATACTCGTATAATATCTAATAATAGACATACTTATTCATATAATGACAGTAAGTTCGATCATATACACTTCTTAATAATTCACCATTCTTACTTTACTCGTTTACTGTCCCCCGCTTAACCCCCAACCAAAGCTAATCATCACTAGTCTCATTATACATTTAACAATCATAAATCACCCTTGTGTCTTAATATAATAAAACCACATTGGCCAGACGTCGTTCTATTATACCAGTCTCACACTTCTATTCATCACTGTCAAATATATACTGATTCAAGTGCGACTATACTTTGATTCTACATAATCAACACATCAATAATTCATGAAAATTTCACTTAACACATAAAACTATAATTATTACACACCTTAACACACTTATTCATATAAATTCACATAAATCAGTACTTTTACTACAAACATACGCCTTCAACTTTTTAGTACTTAATAAATAACACAATCATAATATTGTAATATAAGAACTTGATGCGGCCCGAATGGTCAGGTTGTGAAGTTCTCTCCTTTTGAAGGGGGAGAACCGTCCTTGTCATCAAAGGACTAACCAAACAGCATCGGTCTGCGATAAGCGGAGTTTAAAATTTATGTTTGCAGGGCCTAAGTATACTAAAGCTATGGGTGATTACAACGATAGGTATGACCTAGTTTCATTCTTCAAACTATAACGGGCATGGGATCTAGGCTTTTTGATAATCTTTCGTAATTTAGCTGGTTTATCAAGAGTTTGATAGGGGTTTTGTTTCTTTTCTATTCTAACTACCTAATTTAAAACTAAGCTAAAGTAATGGGGGTGAGGTGGCTATGAGAACTTCAGATTAACGCGAGTGTTTACTATGAAAATCATTTATGCTATTTAGGGGTAGCTATTTTAGTTATGGTTTTAGTTATGATGACATGAATCAGGATTTAACAGACGTACTTGGTACAATCAATGATAACAAAGTAATCTACCTACAGCTTTTCCATGGCTTCCACGTATTTGTACTACACCAGTGGTGTTTCCAACACTATACCATGTATTCAGCTGTTATACGGTATTTCCGTTGCTACATTAAAAGGTCCTTGTTGTCTATCCTGGATTGGATATATATGTCCTAATGACCCATAGCTCCTAGCCTATTATCTATCTAGCGTAGAGTTATCCGCAATCAGATAAATAACATGTCACGAAGATAACATCTATGGAATGTAAACTACACCGGAAGTTCTCCCAAATGCAGCAACCAATTTAACCAACAACCATCCTCGAATCCTGTTCCCCAACCTCGGACATCTGAGATATCGGAATCATGGCATGAATTGTTGAATAAACAAAAATATGAATAGGGGTTTCCCACCGGAACAAGTTGGGATGGTTTGGTCTAACGACTGATTAAATTGTTCATCATTATTTCATATAAATCAGCATAACTATTCTACGCATGTTAACCTGGTGTATGCAGTCAATTTATATTCGAAAACCTAATCATATATCCAATAGCACAAGTGATACTAGCACGCAAACCCTAAAGCAACAATCATACAAGAACATGTAGCAGAGCAGAACACTGACAATTTTAGTTGTGCAGAGTAACTGGATAAGTGGCCAAGTCACAAATGTTCCAAAAGTTCTCTCTAAAACATTTGTTATATAAAGTGAATCTAATCTATCTCTAATCCTACGCTCCGTGTCACCCTCCAGTGTATTTCAACCAGGAGAACACCAGCCATGTCGAGTTTAACGATCATCAGACACAGAATAATAAGCGGCGTACCACTAGTTAAGTTTTAGCAGTAAGTTACAAACCACAACATAGGTTGGAGAGATAAACAATGGAGATTCAATTTATATATTCAAATATATATCAACAATATACAGACAGAGTAACAACATGATTAAAGCATAACTACCCTAGCATAACGACTGTCATAGCAAACATAGATTTATTTAGCTAAGCATGACAATAATTCTAGCAAGCATTTCTAAATAATCATGGTAGCAGCACAACATTATTAAAAATAACAAGATAGAGATTATAATAGAACCTGACAAAGCGTTATTACAAATCCTGTGCAATCGCAGTCTCGGAGCACCTCCATTACAACTAAGCTAGAAGCTAATCTACTAGCTTAATTATACTAACCTAATCTAATTATTTCTAGAGAGAGTCGAGAGAGAAATGAAAGAAAGAATGAAAACATGATTTGAAATGAGGAGGTAGTGGTGGGTATTTATAGATTTGGCTCAACCGTGTTCCTCAACCGTATTCCTACCTCCAAAATCTCAGTCGTATTTCCCAACCGTATCAAAATCCAACCTTGTACGGGCAAACATAGGATACGGGCGAGATTGGCCGTAGACGTGAGAGAATGGGTGCGATACGGGAGAGACTCAACCGTATACGGGAAAGACAGGCTATATACGGCTGAGCCTTGTCCGTATACGGCTGGGAAAGGGTGTATACGGCCTTGTCTTGGCCGTATATGGCTGAGCTTGGTCGTATCCGGCTTGGCTCTCCTGTATTGTTGCTCTTCGGTTGCTTGAAATCTTCGTTTAGGCATAACTTCTTCTTCGGTTATCCGTTTTGAGCGTTCTTTATATCCACATGTTCGTAATTTCCTAACGAAGAAAATGACATAAGTTAGAGGTCATAATTCCAAGTGGAACTCAAAAAGTGCTTAAAAGCGTGAACACGAATGCTTATGATCATATTCGTTACATTTATCGTGTTTTTCGACCATTTAAGATCATTTTTGAAATGTTGTCTTAATTTTAGCCTAAATGATGAGTTTTAATGATAAGGTGTTCATTTTGGGTATATGCATCATGATTCAGGCTAAAAAGGTGAGATAATGACACATAAAAACTTGACTTTTTACGTGTCATCAAATATCCCAGACTTAGACTTTTGCTTGTCCTTAAGCAAACTTCAATCTTACTAGCCAAAAACTTTCCGTTTTTAAACTTTTTGCGCCTCATATAAAAGTAGTCATACAGAGTGAAAACAAGTATTTCGCTGGTTAGACAAAGTAAAGATGTTCACATGAAGTATCCAAAGACTTTTAAGATGATTTACTTGGGAAAACTTTCAATTCTCGGGATATGGAATATACACGAATGAGCGATGTCACTGGTGGTCACTCAATTCACTCAGTGTATTGGGTTTTCTATTATCCTAAGCCAAATGAAAAATCGCTCAAATACCAGTCGTGCAACATTCGTCGTCATAGGCTTGCCCAAGGATCATATCTCCATCACTTAGACGGTGATGGTACTAATTATCCCAGGATATTCAAGTGGGTTGTAATGTGTGGTGAGGGTTTAAAGGGTATGTATAAGGGTAAAAAGGGTTAAGGGTTTTACTTATCTCAGGACCTTTAAAAGCTCATGAAAAACTCTATTAGACATACTTTTTAATGAAAACGGAAACGGATAACTAAAAGGGGAAGAAGATAGCTATTTTGTCTTCTATCTTTTGAAAACACATGAAGAATTTACGCTTTTAAAGAATCGGAGTTTTCGAGAACTTCAAGCACTTAGCTTTATTCTATTTTTGGTTTATAATTTCTTGGCCAGGGATCTTCTAAGGGATTTTCTTTTTATTTTATTTTCTTTTGCCCTGCAGACATCCTTTCTTTATTTCATCTTTTTTCTTTTCTAACCTTTTTTTCACTTTTGAATTTTACTTGGTGTAAATTTTTCACACCACAAGGCTCTCGATAAATATTGATCATGTAAACGCACACGAGTAGCTTTAAGTAAACACGAAATTTGTGACTTTGGGGTAGAAACAAAAAGTATACCTAATTAGTATTTTTCAAAAAGATTTTAAAAATTCTAAGATAAGCTTTTGGTAGGTATGGGAATAAGTGGGTTTAAAATATGGGTTGAAAGAAACGAAAAGGCTAAGGATCAACAGGGTTTTCTAGGCGGATCATCAACACTAAAAATGAGTGTTGGAAGGGTTTTGGGTTTGAAAGAGATATGTTGAAATGGGGTTTAATCCTAGAGAATGTCAAGGTCCTCTAATTGTTCATATCTCACGTATGACACCCGTCAATGTGATCTCGACACGTATACCCGGGGCAAGTTCTAATTCAGAAATGCGTGCACCGATCACACACAACAAACGAACAGTGAAGCATTTAAAATGAATGCTTATAAGGCTCAAAATTCCTCACCGCAAAAATAGGTTATATGTGTCCAGTCGTGCGATGCCCCTCTTAGATCCTCATCTTAAATTGTTTGAAATCCGACATGATTCGACCTCTTTTTACCAACTTTTGAGTACTTGTAAAAAAATTTTGTATTCTTTCTTACATTGTAACTCAAAAAAGTTTAAAATTTTGGCAAAAATAAGGAATGAAAATCATTTTGAGGACGTGCATGTTTCTAATTCAACTTTACGGATATTTAGACGAGAGATATACTGCTATCCCACACTTAAAAATAAACATTGTCCCTAATGTTTCTGCACTAAGTTAGGAGAATCCCACACTTAGGGTTTTGCATTAGGAAAAATATAAATTTAAATGTTTAAAGTATGGAGGATCCCACACTTAGAGATTTAAGTGGGCATAAGCATATCTAAGTTACGTAGAAACTAGAAGGGTTTAGGAGAGGTACTTCCCTACGGTTAGCGAGCACTGGAATCAGGACCAAGTTCGTGAAGGAGTGGTCGGGAAGTCTCGGGAGTCCAACCATCTCCCTGATGTCAGAGTGCGAGTCATGCTGGATGGAGAGCTTGTAACACCCCGCAATTTGGACATAATTACAAACATTAATTGCAAGCATTTTAGGCTAATTCCCTAACTTAGAGTGAATTCACAACACATTTTAGAGATAAGTCTAGCAAAGCCCAACTAGTTAATACGCATTACATTTCGTAATTGGTTGTAAATACGTACAAAACAATTGAAACAAAAGCGACAAATATATACGACTGCTGGTGAACAAAATTATTTAATAAAATGAAATTATTAAATAAAATTAACGTTCATTAAATATTATGTTGATAATATTTATAAAGTATTTTGTAACGTGAAACGTTTATTTCATAAACTGAAACAAAACAAGGTTAAAATATTATAACTCAGTTAAATTATTTCTATAAAATATCTCAAGTAGAAATATATTCGAATACGTATTTAAAAATTTACCAATTAAAAACATTTTAACATTTAACGATCGGGTAAACGAACACGGGCTAAATACCACAAATTTGGGACAAAAACTAGCAACTTTCCTCCCATTTTGGAAGACCAAAACCGGCCCCAAAACCCACCCCAACCCCATCTTCATTTCATTTTCACCATTTAACCAAACACACACACTATCTCTCTCTCTTTCAAAACCCACCACCACCATTACCAACACCACCAACCACCCAAAATCTACCATTAAAACACCTCGAATCACTTAGCTTCTTTAGAGAAAAATGATCACGACAACAAGAGGGGAATTTCCATCTTTTCGGATTTTCTTCGTGACAACTTTGTAAGATCCCGACATTTCTGAAAACTCTTAGATTTTGTTATATCTTTTGATATTTCTTGTTTATATTACTTAATACATCATGTTTTAGTGTTTTTATCAACTGATTATGTCCAAAAATCAAACCAAAACTCGTTTTTCCAAACCGATCCATGAACAGATGGAAGTGACGCATCCGGCCCGAAAACAGTGTAGTGACACTTAAGTGACACATTAAGTGTCGCATAAAACCCTCTTTTTGCATCACTTGCTCGAGTGCCGTATAAAACCCTCTTTTTGCGTCACTTGCCTAAGTGACGCCACAAACCCTCTTTTTGCGACACTTCGTTAAGTGTCAGTAACCAAGCCTTACCCGACACTCCATTCGTCACTCACTCAAGTGTCGCCCTCTACCCGAGCATCACTCAGTGCGACACTAACCTAAGTGTCGCTAAAAACAGAAGGTTTATAACATCTTTTTCACTAAGTGTTGGACTTAACCGAGAACGAATACTTGCATACGATACGGTACACAAACTTTACAAACATTACAAACACTCTTATATTATGAAAATGTTGATTTCAAAACAACACCAATGAGTCGTATACATTTTCACAACTACGCAATACAAACATACATAATTAACGAACGCTTTGGACATAACTTGGTTGTACAAACACTAGCATGGATGGTCGACTTAGACATCCACATACTTATTAAATCTCATATGTTTAGGACGTTAGGAGGTTTTGGACTAGGCTTGGGCTTTAGGCTTTGCTAGCACTCGCACTTTACTTAGCTCAACAGGTGAGTTCACAGCCCTTACTTTTACTGATTTACAACTTTTGAACAGGGGTGGAAAATATAGTCAACTCTTTTGCTACGGGTGCAAACTTTTATATAACTGATTTGATGTATACTATACAAACTGTTCATGACTGCGGTCAACTGTTACAACTCTTGTTTATGAAATGGTATTTCATAGGAAAACTAAATTGGAACTCGCTGGAGAACGACCAACTACACATTTTCGCTAACTATCTTTTATGAAACAACATTTTCATAAAACTTGAAAAGTCCCTACGCCTTGGGAACACATACAGAAAGTCCCTACGTCTTGGGCACACATACAGAAAATCCCTACTTCTTGGGCAAGGTTCCATCCTACGACTTGGGTGAAGGCTCTACTTCTTGAGTGGTGGGTCCTACGTCTTAGATGCCAGTCCTACTTCTTGGACACAACTTGAAAAGTCCCTACGTCTTGGGCACATAGAAAGTCCCTACTTCTTGGGCAGATATTGTTAAGTCCTACTTCTTGGACAAACGTTTTAGTCCCTACTACTTGGGTAGAAAGGTCCTACTTCTTGGAAAAGCTTTTCTAACTATACTTTTGGGCGACATCCCCACGAAACTTCATGTTGATGAACTTTACTGGTTTTGGCAAAACGTTACAAACAATTTGATTACAAACAATTTGGTTGATCAAACTTACACTTAAACATAAAACCTATGAATTCACTCAACCTCGTTGTTGACTTTTACTATATTTTTCAGGGAATTAGCTGCACGTAAGATCCGCCTGCATATATGGAACATAGGCGACTCACGAAGCAAATAGGATGCCAACTTTCGACAACAATATTTCTTTTATATAAATAATCTGTTTTAGTCATATTTATGAAATCTACTTTTGTAAACTTAATAAGTTTTACACTCGTGCGATTCGATGAATCATAAACTTTGTAACTATTACTTTTGGCATCTTAATATATATGTTCAGTTGTAATCATATGCTCTGATATGTATGCATGTACTTTGTATACGTCGACACCCCCACTCGATCTAATGCGTCCGCAAACTTCTGATAAACTTGATTAATGATTTTGGGGGTGTGATAGATTGGTATCAGAGCCATTGGTTATAGCGAACTAGATTTCTTAGGTGACTTAGAGACCTTAGAGACCTAGACTATAGCCTTGGCTAGAACGCACATGCTGATATCGCGTAAAAAGTCACGTTTTTACTACCGATATCTCTCTCATTCTGGAAAGATTCTTGGCATTTTAAACTCAAAAAGAGTACAAATCAATGATATTATGCCAAGATGGTCAAAACAAGGTTGCACGACAAAAACCAAGCAAAACGAATGAAAAATGAAGATTCCACGCACGTTTGAAGATTCAAGGCATCAAAATGAGATTTCAAGAAAAAAGTGCCCATCATCAACATCCATCTCATCTAAGATGTTCGTTTTCAAATTACGAATCCAACAGAAGAAGAATCAACAAAAACGGACGAAGAACGAAGATTCTACGTACTCCGGAAGATCCAAACGATTCGTACGACACATCTAAAGTTCATAGACATATTTTTGGGATTTCTTTTCATGAAAATCTTCGTTTTTGAATTACGAATCCAACACAAAAAGAATCAACGCAAACGGACGCATAACGAAGAAAACATGCACTAATTGAGAAACGAGGCAACAGGCAGCGGACTGGTGCGGGTAGCAGCCAGCCGCTACCGGCCAGTCACCCAGCCGCCGCCGGCTGCCACCCCCTGCACGCTTCCCGCTTTTTGGTCCTTTCATTTACCCGGTGCTAGACCTTTACGTGTTTTTCCGTACCCGGTGCACCACCTTTTCCACCTTTTTCCTACCCGGTGCCACCACCTTTTCCACCTTTTGCTATTGTGAGCTTCCACTTGCTAAAATGCACCAAAACTCTCCTATAAATAGGAGGCATGAGGATCATTTGCAAAAACACACCAACACACTATTCTTAGAACAATATACTTCTCTTAAGATATTGCTTCTACTTTCTTTCTATTTTCTTACTAAAAATTAGTTTTAGGCTAGTTTAGGAGCTTGTTTAGAATAGAAGCAATGTACGGAACGCATTGTAAATCTTCGGTGTAAGCTTGGAATTGTGTCAATTAATTCAAGTCTACTTTCTCCCGCATTTAATCCTGGTGCTTTCTAATCCTTATCTATCTTAATTAATTACGTTTATATTGATTATGCTAGATTTAGTTATTGCCATGATTAAAGAATAGTACACTTGTTGTGTTTGCTTGCGATGTAGTTAATTAATTATGGGATGATTTATAATTAAATATTAAAGATCGGTAGTATCACTTTGATCGTCTTATTGCATGTTCTTGTTTGATTGTTGCCTTAGGATCATCATAGTGGTAAAATATAAACGTCTTATTGCATGTTCTTGTTTGATCTTAATTATCGTAAAGTAATATGACGGCCCCTATTCGACTGTTACTCAATATAGTAATGGAAACACTTCAAGATGGAGTACAAATGTATGGAAGTCGAGGAACGACCGAAGGTAGTCATATTACAAAACGGTACAATATTATGAAGTAATATGATGGCCCCTATTCGACTGTTATTCGATATAGTACTGGAAATTCTTCAAGGTGGAGTACAAATGTATAGAAGTCGAGTAACGACCGAAGGTAGTTATATTATGGACTAACATATAAAATGAGAAACCTAGTTTAATTAACCTTTCTAAAAAGACTTTTAAACTTCAAATTAATTTAATCGCCTTTCCACCAATAAACGTGATTACAACACATTTTTAACGACTTCCAATTGAAAGGTAGTCAGTCATCTATGTCAATATAATTTGTCAAAGGTATGAAACTATGGAACCGCAAGGCTACATGGGGGATTATCGTAGGACAAGACATGGCCAAGGTTTGAAGCGGCGGAACTACTTTAAGTGAGGAACGCTATGAATAATTAGGAGATATATTGGGTAGCCTTAAGCAAGGGCTAGTTTAAAGTCATAAATGAACTTTTTAAATATATGAATCTGTTAGGATGATGAGGAATCGTTATATGATTCAGTTATGTCTAGTACTTTAAGATTTTGTTCCCGTTCATATGAAAGTATTATTAAACCATAATTAAGATTTTGCTTATTATTCTAAATACTTTGTGATGTTACCATAACCTAGATCCCGGTGTGACATTCTAATGGGATTTTAATTAGTAGGGAATCTAGTGTTTACATCACGAGTATTCAAGATTAATAATTAACAAATATCTTTCAACACAGTTTCTCCAAACATCATCCCATAACTTAATTAACGAAATCTCAGCAAACACTATCTTTATTTTATCTGCTTTATCTTTTATTTTTATCTCGTTTTTATTTATTTATTTGCCTAAGTCAATACAAAAACCAAAACTCCCCCACTATTTTCTAAACCCTTCACTAGTTTGAAAGCCCTCATCAGTCAGTTTGAAGAACGATTCTAGGTCATACCTACCACTTGCTCACCCTTAGGATTAACATTGTTAGGGAAAACTTAGGCCTCGCAATTACAAATTTAAAACACCCCCTGATGCCCGTCGCCAGTAGCCGGTGCAACGACAAGGGCAAAATCCTTACCGACCACTGGCAGCGCATCAAGTTTTTGGCGCCGCTAACGGGGAACCAACTGTACGATCCTTAGGCGTTAAGACGAACTTACTTACTAGTGAACCTTTAAGATTTTTTAGATCCCTACGTTTTTCTTTATTTTTCCTTCCTTTTACCACTTTTAGAAATGACCACCCCTATCCATTCAACTAGTCAACCACCTGCCAATGAGACTATGACTGCTGCATGTATAACTCTCGCTGAAGACTCTAAACCTTTGATTGAAGGTCGAGGAGGACCAATCGTCTATCCGGAATCCGATAGAACTTCATTTGAATTAATGCCCATATTGTTCAGTTAGTCCAAAACCTCTGTCAATTTCGTGGCCTACCAAATGATGATCCAAACTCCCACCTTGAAAAAATTCATTTCCTTATCCAACTCCTTTAAGCCGATTGGGGTTAATCAGGACATAGTCTATCTATACCTATTTCCCTATTCACTCACTCTCAATGCACAAACCTGGTTTGAGGAACTAGAAATCAACTCTATAACCTCTTGGGTAGAATTAGCAACCAAATTTTTGGCCAAATATTTTCCCCATCAAAACAAGCCATGTTTAGGTCCAACATCATAAACTTCCGCCAAGTTCACGATGAATCAATCTACGATGCATGGGAACGCTTTAAGAAATTGCTTAAGAAATGTCCAAATCATCATTTTGAGCACTCAGACCAGTTGTGCATTTTCTACAAGGCTCTCTTCCCACATCACCGTCTTTTACTTGATACCGCCTCTCAAGGCAGTTTTATGAACTGTACGGCTGATGACGCTTGGACCCTTATTGAGAAAATGACAATACATGTGACACCCAGTCAAAAAAGGGGCTAAATTAGCTCATAATTTAAACCTTAATCATTCGTACTTGGTACGTATTAAAACGGAAGTATTCGGATAATATATATATATACATATATATATATATATATATATATATATATATATATAACGTTAGATGATTATTTAATAATCATTATAAATCAATGTGAAAGAACGCAGAAAAATCAAATATGGACGTTGGTGATAAAATTTATAAATAATGTGGAATTATCCAAACAAAACATTATTTACTTAAATATATTACAAAAATATATCACACGTTATACGTTTTGTGTAAAACATAACAGTACGCGACGAAAACGCATAAAACGCGCCCGATGAACGAAATAAATCAAAATTATATTTTTATAACTCATTATTAAGTATTTTGATAAAATACTCCAAGTAAAAATATAGCGATAGCACGCGTACAGTTAAAACGTTTAAAAACGTTACACAACTTAAACAAACGTCTAAACCGCAACCGACTACCGACCGACGACCAAAATATATCTTAATAACTTAGAATATATTATTTGAGTAAAACTTTTATTTAAAATATCGTGTTTTAAATTGTTAACAAAACGTATTAAATAAAATGTTATACGGTTAATTAAAACGTAAAATAATCGGGTAAACAAGCACCCTGTACTACGTAACTTTGGGGGAACAAAAATTAACCAAAACTCAGCCATGTGGGGCTTGTGGGCCGGCCTAGACACAACCCACAAAATGTGGATCTTGTTTGTTAAATAATATAAGACCAAACCACCACCACCTCAATCATTCACCATCTTTCATCTCTCTCTCTATCTCTCTCTCCATTGTCACTCTCTCTCTCTAAATTCAGTCCAAAAACACATTAAATCACTCCCTTAAATCACCTTGGATCATCAAGTCGATTGAAGCAAAGACGATCACGAGAACGAGAGCTACGTTTCCATCTTTTCGGATTCTCCATACGATCATTGTAAGACTCCGACACTTTCGTAAAGTACTTGTATTATGTTTATATAGATGATATATTGTTCAAACAACTTGAATATGTCCAAATCCAAAGCCAAAACACGTTTTTCATAAAACATTTAAAAGGGGCAGATTCTGCCTTCGAAAAGTTAGCTTACAAAACTGGCCATAACTTGAGTTCTAGGATGAGTTAGACAACGGTTTTTTTTTTAAAGTTTTGTATTAAAAATAGCTACAACTTTCGTGTTTTACACTTTTTCCAGATCTGTACGTATTTGTTTGTATAAACTGATCTTTGAGACTGGAACTAGTCAATAACGAATTACAAGGGCATTAATAATGAGTTATCAAGGGCAATAATAACGAGTTATCAAAGGCAGTAATAACGAGATTATAACTAGCAGTAATAACGAGATTATAACTAGCAATAATAACGATATTATAACTAGCAGTAATAACGAGTAATCAAGGGCAGTAATAACGAGTATTCAAGGGCTGTAATAACGGGTTATCAAGGGCAGTAATAACGAGTTTTCAAGGGCAGTATTAACGAGATTATAACTAGCAGTAATAACAAGATTATAACTAGCAATAATAACGAGATTATAACTAGCAGTAATAACGAGCGACGCAACCTCTGTGTCACAACTATAACTAGCAGTTATAACTAACTGTGACACAAGCCCTATGTCGAACCTCACGTAACCTCTAATATATATACGATACGACTTTTAAACACTTGAAACATAATTTATAAGTATCACGTAACAACATAATAATAACTACACTTTGAAATTATTATTACAAAAACTCACCAACGGGCCGTACACTTTTATAAAATACAAATTTAGTCGATTTCAAAAACATACAATCGGAAAATATCAGACATTTAATAGTTGAGTGGACACATATCGGGAATGATCTAAATAAGACATTCACTCATATGTATAACCTTATATGCTTAGGGCATTGGAAGGTTTCGGGGTTGTTCATTCCTTATCGGATAATCATTGCTCGGTGACTCAGGTGAGTCTCACGGCCCCTTTTTACTGTCTTTACTTTGGGGGAGATGCATTGCTTGTTTTACTTGTATACATATATGTATGTATGGTTTTACCGACTTATAAATTTACTACTTGATAGACATACTACTTTACAGACTTTATAGACTTGCTACTCTACAAACTTACTGTCTTATCGACTTGTATACTTACTGTTTTACCAACTTATATATTTACTGCATGACCGACTTACAAATTTACCATTTTATAAATTATACCGACTTACAGACCTACAGACTTACAGACTTACTAAATTACATGAGTTACGTTTTAATCCAATGAAGTCCTCTGAATCATAGTTGTTAGTTATGGGATAAGCGCGAGTTTTAGGATATGGATCCATATGGGACTGACAATCCCCGCCTGGGGTGGTAGCACCACCATGAACCGTACTCGCATAAACAGGTGTTTTCTACTCGTTTCGTATGAGTGTTTTTAGATTAGCATTCACGGGGGCAAATTACCGACTTGTTAAGCTTCGACTATGATGGCTCATGGCAGACCATACTTACCTAATTACCTTAGTGTAATTGATACTTACTTACTAAATTACCGTTGTGTAATTGATACTTACTTACTAAATTACCGTTGTGTAATTGATACTTACTTACTGAATTACCGTTGTGTAATTGATATTGCTTACCTAATTACCGTGGTGTAATTGTCACTGCTTACATAATTACAATTGGTGTAATTGTTTCTACTTATTGAACGGTGCTGGATTTTCTATTACTATATACTACAAACCTGTGAGATTCACCAACCTTTTGGTTGACGCGTTTTAGTGATGCATTCTCAGGTACTTAGCCACAGTAGGATGGCCCAGCAGGATCTACTTATATGCTAAGCTAGTACGAGTCGCATGCATACACACTTATGAAGATTTTACTCGCATTATCTTTTGTACTATGATTATGTATTTAAAATCTTCAGATTCATTTTGCGAACTCACTAATGATGTATACTTATGACTTAAAACCTTGTACTACTTTTGTAATGTAATGTATTTTCAAAAATGTCTCATTTAGAGTCGTTTGCTTAATCTTTGTGCTTGATATTTGATTAGTCACGCCCAAAAACAATCGCTTCTGCAAAGCATAAAATTGGGGGCGTGACAATACACAACCATGACTGAAACAGTGAAAATCACCCCTCACTAGTGAATTCACCTACTACAATCGGGAATGAAGCTATCAAAATCCTCACTCAGCGAGTGGAAGAACTAACTAAAGAGATCAAGGAATTGAAAAGTCAAAAACAACAAGTCTGTCAAGTTCAAACCTGCCTTAATTGTGCTAATCCGAACCACTCAGCTCAAATTCCTCAGTCTCATCTAACTTCACCCAATACTAACCCTTCTCTTAACCCACCTAGGAATAGCCTACTAACTTACCAACCTCAACCCTTGGAACCCTCTTCCTCACAAATCTATAGTTTTGACGACACCCTGATACAAGTCATTCAAGGACTCTCAGCTAGACAAGACCAAACTGATATCATCTTAAGATATCATTTGACTTTGTTAAAAGCTTTAGAATCCCAATTAGGATAATTAGCACAACGTATTAACGCTAAACCTCAGGATAGTCCAACTAGTTACCATAAGGAGGCTTCTCATATTCAAGACTCTTAGGTAGCACATAGCCCACCTACGATTTCTTCTCCGGTGAAGGAACCACCTATTGTCCCCTCGACGATAGATTTAGAGTCTACACCAAATGGGAAAGTAAACATTCCATTTCCGGCTCGTCTTAAACAATGACCCGACAAGCTTAAGTCTTTTAAGCTTGATAGGAAATTCCTAGACGCTGCCTCTGAAGTTCACTCCAAAAAGTACTTCAGAAGATTTCTTACAACCAAGGATAAGGTACCCGAAGTACCCAATGTCCCGCTGAACGAGGAATGTTCAGCTATCTTGAAAAATATCATTCCAGAAAAACTCGGAGACACCGGACATTTTACTCTCCCCTGTTCTATCTACAATTCAGGCATCATCTGTTCTCTTGTCGACTTAGGAACTAGTGTCAATATTATGCCATACTCTCTTTTCAAGAGGCTTAAATTAGAAAATCTTCGACCTACCAAAATGACTATACAGCTTGCTGACCACTCGGTCAAATACCCTAGGGAAATAGCTGAAAATGTTTTAGTTAGGATTGACAAATTTCTTTACCCAGCAGATTTTGTAGTAATGGATATGCAGGAAGACGTACACATCCCAATCATACTAGGAAGACCTTTCATGAATACGGCCAAGGCAATCATCAACGTCTTCGCACAAACCATTAGCTTGCAGTCTCAGGGAGAAACCATCACTTTCCATATCGACAACCCAAACCCTAGAGAGCAAGCCGATATATACATGATCTCCATGAACAAGACCGCGGAGGACAAAGAAACTGCAAAGCCAACAACTGAAAGGAACTCTATCACGGAAATGGCAATCATGTCATATTTCCGGATTGACCCCCGACGAATAGTACAAGAGATGAAACATTCATCTCCATCAGTGAATAACTCAACGATGGAAGAAATTGGGATGAGAAAGATGGAAAAAGAAAACAAAAGCAGCATACCGCCAATTACTCCGTTTACCACTGAAGAAATGGCGGGAAGTAACCATGACCATCCTACGAGAAGAGAAACACTGGAGGAATATTCAAAATGCACAAGATACCAACCACAAACCATCATAGATCACAAAGTGCTCGAAGAATTCATCCAAAGATTTGACAAAGTAGTAGGAGGAATAAGCGCCGTAGTCAACATGCTGGCTCTTTCCCCTGCTGAACTTCAATTCTGTCAACAACAGAAACGGACGTACACTAGGATCTACAATGGGAGATGTTAGGATCCATTAGATCACATATGAAAGAGACTACTGGACAGCCGAGCAGTCGTGCTGACATTTCAATGATGAATGACCTCACATCATTGCTTAACTTGCTAAGTAGAGAAGATCACCTCAGTTCCAAGGAAAGAGGATCTATGGTTATCAACTCCACTATGGAAAAACAAATTGAGTTAATGATTGAAGAACTTATTGATCTCGTTTGGGAGGAATCAAGGCGCGAACAACCCTTTAGGGTTACATATGAATCACTACTTGATATCGCTACTTCTATTACGATCCATCTAAGGGAGATTCAACAACGGAAAATCAACTCCAGAATGAAGTTCTTATTCTACTCAGGATGCAAGGAGATACTTCATCAGCTTACTCTAGTTTTCTCAGAATCCGACTTTCCATTCAACAAACATCAGCACTGGCAAATAGAGGACCTGTGCACATCCATCAGAAGATTTAACGGAGACCCCAAGACCGAGAATTATGAAGACATGAAACTGCAATTCTTGGTGTTTGTATGCTCTCTCTGGCAAAACCCACTGCCAAGAGAGGTTGCTAAGACAGACACAACCACCATGACCGACCCTAGTAGGACTGTCACTAAAGCAGTCGATTACATCGCCTTCGAACTTCACGGCCTTGCAAGGACAACTTCAGAGCAGCTTCAGAACTACAAGGCAGAATCGAGAGATAGTCCATTTGAATTGATTATGACAATTATCAACCAATTCATGAGAATCTATCCACCTCGATACACTTTTCCGCAACCTAGGGCACAAAACATCAACGGGAATCCCAGGGATGCATCAATCTCCATCTAGCTAGGAGAAAAGAAGTCGAGCTCTCGACAATAAAAGAGCGCTTCTCGGGAGGCAACCCGTGTTTACATTTCTACAATTTTACATTCCAAGAAGTGATGAAGTCTCCGAATATCTTTCACACTTGGATATACGAAGAAGACCAACGCATCAAGTTTTTGGCGCCGCATCAAACATCAAGTTTTTGGCACCGGAATTAAGAAAAGTATATCCAACGTGTTCACACCTACGAGACAAATCACAAAAGACTTGAAGAAATCGGAGCACACAACAGCAACGAAGGGACTCAACGGAAAAGTTGGCAATCATGTGCTTGGGAGCACTCCTCATCATCACCTACAAGCCACATATATAAATGGGGAGTACTTCTGTTCTAATCTCTTTCTTTCGTTTATAAATATACTATATCCACTATGCTTATCACTAAGTGTGGGATTCAAACCCAAGACACATTGCTGAAAGAATACGTCTTAGATGTTTCAATTCTTAAGTGTGGGATTTTACCCCAGTCAGAGCTTAGAATAACATCGAGGACGATGTTCCTTTAAGTGTGGGATAGCAGTAGTTACACTACTGTAAAATGGATAATGGTATATACTTGATTCTAAGCTCGTTGCTCTTTAGACCATCCTTCTCCAATAAGCAAACAAAATTTTTCAAAATTGAGTTAAAAATATGTTGAAAATGAAAAATTTAGACAAAGAATAATTTACTTTGGGGAAAAAGGATAAATAAAATACGAATTCCTTTGGAAAATTAGTTTAGTAATCCCATAAAGAGCATCGCATGACTAGGCACATAACAAACCAACTTTCGATTCGTGAGGTACCTTGAGCCATATAAAACATTCATTTTTAATGCTTCACCTCTTGGATTCTTGAGTGTGCCGATGTATGCGTTTAGAATCAGAACTTGCTCCTGCTATACATTTCGAATCCAGATTGGTTAGTGAAAAGGAGATTGAATCACATCATTCTAAAACCCATCCATACACCCAAACACCCAAAAATAGACACATTACCCCTGCTTTCTTAAAAGCAACCCCCAAACTTTAAAATAAAGTTCCAAAGATGAAAGAAGAGAAATCGCAAGGAGATGACGTCGAAAAAAAAAAAGAAAAGAGAGAGAAAAGAAGTTCAAGAAGAAAAATTTGAAGAAAAAGAAAATCAATTGGAGAAAAAGACTCCTCCCGCAAACACCAAAAGAAAAAGGGCGTCAATCCTCCAAAAAATTCCAACTTCAACAAAAAGAGACCCACAAAAAACCCAACAAAACCCCCTCTAATATCACCAACACTTCACCCCAAAAACCCTACATCTCTTCCGTTAGAATGATTGTGGCTAGATCGACTTCGCTCTCACCAAAAAGGTAACGATTTGATTCTCGATCAAGCCTATGACGATAAACGATACATGACTGGCGTTCTGAGTGATTGATAATTTTAGAATAGGAAACCCTAAACACTTTGAGTGATTTGAGTGACCACCTTGAGAGGATCGCCTAGTCATGTATCCAAGATCAAAGATGAAAAGCATGCTCCCAAAGATTACAACCTTGTTTTTCACAGAACAAATATTTAATTTTTTCCAAAACCCCCTTTAGTAAAAAGTTCCGCCTCAAAATATTTCATTATCTGCTTATCTTTAACCATGTTGAAATTCGAGTTTGCATAAGGACAAGCAAAGTTCTAAGTGTGGGATACTTGATATCGCGAAAAAAGTCACGTTTTTACTACCGATATCTCTCTTATTCTGGAACGATTCTTGGCATTTTAAACTCAAAAACAGTACAAATCAATGATATTATGCCAAGATGGTCAAAACAAGGTTGCACGACATAAACCAAGCAAAACGAATGAAAAACGAAGATTCCACGCACGTTTGAAGATTCAAGGCATCAAAATGAGATTTCAGAACAAAAGTGCCCATCATCAACATCCATCTCATCTAAGATATTCGTTTTCAAATTACGAATCCAATAGAAGAAGAATCAACAAAAATGGACGAAGAATGAAGATTCTACGTACTCCGGAAGATCCAAATGATTCGTACGACACATCTAATGTTCAGAGACATATTTTTGGGATTTCTTTTCATCAAAAGCTTCATTTTTGAATTACGAATCCAACGCAAAAAGAATCAACGCAAACAGACGCATAACGAAGAAAACACGCACGAATCGAGAAACGAGGCAACATGCAACGGACTGGTGCGGGTAGCAACCAGCCGCCGCCGGCCAGCCACCCAGCCACCGCCGGCTGCCACCTAGCCGCCGCCAGCTGCCACCCCCTGCACGCTTCTCGCTTTTTGGTCCTTTCGTGTACCCGGTTGTTGATCCCAGTATGGATCTTAATATGTATTACTTTGATTGATTATTAATAAGCTTGCGGAATAGTTTATTAATAACTTGAAGAATAAACTTAGAACACAGAATTAATCAAAAGCTTCAATATTATTATCAAATAATACGAACACACAAATTGTGCTAGGGTTTACAACCTTGAAGCTAATAACTAGAAAACTCATCTAATCCAGTATTCTACAGGATCTCTATTTATAACATATAGAGTCCTTTACAGAATCAAACTAATATGGAAATCATATCTATTCCATAATTATCTCTAACCGACAACTAGCAGTGGTTGAGCTATATACTAACAGGGGTTGTACCCTTATATAACCAACAGTGGTTAAACACTTATATACACAATACACTTATACTAACAGTGGCACTGTTAGACTAATTATAACCAACAGTGGTACTGTCAATACAAAACTAACTAACAGTGGTTCAATGCTAGCAGTGGCAAAACACTTGTATTCTGAGCAAATCTGGCAGTGGCTCAGGTCTTAACAATCTCCCCCTAAACTTGATCATTCTCAGTAATGACTCAAGTTTCTTCATCTTTCTTCTCATCATTCAAAGCTTGATTCTGTTTTCTTCTCTTCTCCTCCTCTCTTATCCTTTCCAATTCCATTCTCTTATGAAACTGATTTACAACCATATACAAAGCATTGAAAGCACCTTCTGAGACCACAGTAACTCTTAATCTTGAAGCAAGCACATTCCTCAAAATCTGAGTTCCCAAGACATATTGTCTGTCATCAAACATGAAAATTTTAGCTCCATCTCTAAACATAATCATGTGTATCCCAGCTCTAACAAAATGCCTCCAATTTAGCACATGTTCAATACAGTTCAAAAACAATTTTGTGAATGGTTCAGGCTCAAACATCATATTCAAACAACTGCCC
The DNA here is from genome assembly GCA_963422505.1 of Pseudognaphalium luteoalbum. Classification (NCBI taxonomy): domain Eukaryota; kingdom Viridiplantae; phylum Streptophyta; class Magnoliopsida; order Asterales; family Asteraceae; genus Pseudognaphalium; species Pseudognaphalium luteoalbum. The sequence goes on along the minus strand of OY730193.1, from coordinate 59,197,498 downwards.
AAATCTCTTTCCATTATCACCATAGATGCTTGCCTGTTCATCTGACTGTTTAGCTCATACAAATCCACAATATCTAACCTATTCACTTTTCTGATCACATCAACCACAGATGATAGATATTGCTCACTCCCATCCTCTCTCACAAGTTTGATCTGCTCTTTAATAACATCATCAATCTCTGACCTCAGTCCTTCCCATTGAACTATCTTTGAAGACCTATCATGATGAATATGAATATTTTCTTTATTATCATTCACTTCTTTGATATACTTTCTCAACTCTGTAAGATCTTTTTCCAGATCAGGTATCAAACTATCATTAGCAAGAACTCCATCCCATCTAATCTTAAGATTCTTATCAGAAAGCCTTTTTAATTCTCTTTCTTTAGCTTCTATCTGTTCTTGCTCTTCTCTTTCAATTCTTTCCTGTTCCTCCATCCTAACCTGCTTTTCAATCTTTTTCCTATCTTCAGAAAGCTTCTTCTCAATAAATTTATCTTTTATAAGCTTTTGTTCAAAATCAACCAGACCCTCATTTTGATGTCTAGCATAGGCCTTCTCCAATCTATCCAACTCCCATCCTTCTAAAATACTTCTAGGTGCATACCTTCCACCAAGAATTTTAATTAAATCCTTTTTCCTCTGAGCAGCAGTTGGAGGTTTATTTCTTTTCTTTTCTAGCTCTGCCTGCCTTTTCTTTCTAGCCCTTTCTTCATTTGCTTGTTTCAACATGGCAAACCCTGGGCTCAACTCATCCTTATCTTCCTTCTTGTTGATCATCTTATGAATTTGTTGTGCAGTTATCCCTTTCCCTTTTGTAGCCATATCATTTAACATTTTTGCAGCTCTTTGAGATAAAGTCACTACACTCATATCCTCCAACACAACATCAACATCATGACCCTCATTCCTTCTGGACTCAACAGCCCTTCTCAACATCCTCTCATCATGCTCCTCCTGAGCTCTCCTTGCCTCAATCAAATCAATCTGAGGTTCTACCACCTTCTTTTTCTTTTCTTCCTCTACCAATTTGCCCTTACCTTTGTCTTTGGAATCAATCTTTGGAACATCAGACTTAGGTTTGGTTGGTGAAGATGGTTCTCTAATGATAACAGATGGTAAAATGGTTCTTGTGACAGTGGTTGAAGGTGTAGTAATAGCAGTGGTTGATATAGAACTGACAGTGGTTATAGGTGTATTGACAGTGGTTACTACTGGAATACTAACAGTGGTAATATCTCCAGCAGTGGTTGATATATTACTAGCAGTGGTACTAGCAGTGGGTATAATGCTGACAGAGGTAGTTTTCTTTGATTTTCTTTTCTTTGCTATTGACTTTTTCCTACCATAGGTCATCCCTATATCTTTTCCCTTAACATTCACACTTAATGTTCTGCTCTTAACATCCCTCACAAAAATATCCACTGCTTCCTTGTAGCTTAAACTGCTGTCAATTGGAAACACCTTGTCATCCACCACAACAGGTTCTGACTCTTTGGGTACTAATACTACCAACTGCTTTTCACCATCATCCATTCCTTCATTCACAATATAATCATCCACAGGAACATCAAGCGCATCCTCCATTACCTCAGTACTCTGCATATCATCACCAATATTCTCATCACCAATATTTGCATCACTAATATTTGCATCACCAGCTTCACCCATATCATCATCATTATCTTTCCTATCTTCAGGCATATTATCTCTCCCTTGATTTTCATCATTTTTCTCCCCCTTGCTTGAAGATTGCTTTAAAGCTGCAGCAGGTTGCAAGACTTGTGTGACTACATCTTCTACCACAGCTAGTCTAGCTCTCAAATCTGCAATCTCCTGTTGCTGCCTTTGCAGTAAATCATCCTGAGCAGCCAATTGTACTTGTTGTGCTCTTCTCAATTCTCTCTCCTTCACAAATTTCTCCCAGATCATTAGAACATCATGTGCCAGATCATCAATCGTCAATTCCTCAGTTTCATTACTAGTCTCATCAACATTAGAGTGTAACCTCCTAGAAGAATCATTGACTACATCTGGCACTTGCTCAGATGCCCCTTGATACATGGTACTGGGACCTTCACCTGCATCATTACCCTTAGGTTCAGCATTAGAAGTTGCCTCTGGTTGGGTCTGAGTAATGTTACCACTGTCCTGTCCTGCCAGTGGGCTAGAAACAGTAGTGGCAGCCCTTCCAGAATGAACATTTTCATCAAATATGTTCACCTGTTGTAAGATTTCCTGTGACTGAGACTGTGAAGAAACAGGAATCTTCACAGCCTGTGTAGCTTTCTTGGATTTCTTAGCTTTGGAGTGGGTAGTTTGTTTGGTCCCTTGTTTTCTTTTTGTGGTGCCACCTCTTGATGTGTGTTCAGAAACAACTGGTGTGGTTGTTCTGTCATCAATTGGTCCAAGTGATGTTGGTAATACATCACCAGTAGCAGAAGGAGTAACTAACATAGTAGAAAACAATGCAGTTTCCTTCTTTGAAAAAGTGTTTTGATACTGGTACATAGCTTTAATAGTTTTTACAGACAAAGTAGAACTAACTATGACACTTTTATCTGCTGGCAGATTTGGCAATTGTTTATTCAACAAAAGTTGAACAAACCTAGGATACATTATGAATGTATCACCCTTTACATTCCTAATCATATTATCTAAGATAAACCTAGACATATTAAACTTAATACCCTGTGCCAAGCAGATTATAGGATATGCAATACTAGAACTAAATTCATTAAAACTAGTTCTTTTCTGAGATAAACATACCAGGAAAGTATGAATATAGAACTTCCATTGTGGACAAAACCAAGACTTCAAGAAAGTATATTCTGATCTTGTCTTTCCTGTACCCTCATATCCCATAGCATTGATTCCTTGAAAAAGATCTGCTCGTGACAATTCCATAACTCCTCCTTCATCATTGAACTGTAGAAGTTCTCTCAAAACAATCTCAGTAATCATTACTCTATTCCCTTGAACAGTTGAGTGAATGTGAGAAATGCCATTGACAGTGCCTTCTTTAGCATTCTTCCAGAATTCCTGGATGTGTGATCGACTCAAACGAGGAGCAATAGTAAGAGCATAAGACACTGGACAATTACGCAAGAAATCGATAATAGGGTGAAAGTAATCATCTGCTATTTCTTTATTCAAGAAAGCCCTCATATTGTGTTCAGAATGAACACTCAGAGTCGAACAATCATTATCAGAAGAAGATGATGAAGCCATTTGTAAAAAAAATGAAAGAACAACAATTGATCGAATACACAGTACGAATGATTTGTAGAGAAGATGAAGAAATTTTGAAAGCGTAATTGAAAAAGTGAAGTGTTTAGATATTTATATGTTGACAGCGCCAAGCCCTAGTGAAAATAACTAACAGTGGCACTGTTAGTTATGCACCAACAGTGGCACAACCAACACATAACACTAACAGTGGTTACTTCACTTGGTCAAACTTCAACATTGACTCCGCATCAAACCAACAGAGGTAACAGCCTTAGCAGGGGTACACTAGAACTAACAGGGGCAAAATACTTCATTTTTTTTTTTTTTTTTTTTTTTTTTTTTCAAACACAAAACAAATAAACATTAAATTCCAGCTCCATTAATGTCTCTTGACAGTGGCTGAAACCTGTAAAATGCAGCTAAAAACAACCTAGCAGGGGTTAAATAAACAACATATACAACAGAGGTTGAAAATATACTGACAGTGGTATAGATAAACTAACAGTGGAACCAACTATTATCATGAAGAAGCTAACAGTGGTAATACTTAACCCTGTCACTATATTCTTCACCTCTGTTAGTATCAAATCCTGACCAAAACACTTAAGTGAGATTGATCATACCAATATTAGTTATCAAAAATGTAAACCTTCCTACATCAAATGCTTTGGTAAAAAGATCTGCAAGTTGATTATCAGTATGAATTTTGAAAATATGAATCAATCTTTTATCATAACAATCTCTTATAAAATGATATCGGATTTCAATGTGTTTGGTTTTTGAATGCTTAACAGGATTTTGTATGATACTAATAGCAGAAGTATTATCAATATAAATAGGAGTGTTCATGAAAGTCAAACCATAGTCCATCATTTGATTCTGAATCCAGAGTACCTGTGCACAACAACTAGATGCTGCAACATACTCTGCTTCTGCTGTAGATGTGGAAACTGTGGTCTGCTTCTTACATTGCCATGACACCAACCTATTTCCAAGAAATTGACATCCTCCACTTGTTGATTTCCTATCCATGTTTTCCCCTCCATAGTCACTATCTGTGAAAGCTTTGAGCTCAAAATCTGATCCTTTAGCATACCAAAGTCCCAAAGCTGGTTGACCCTTTAAATATCTAAAGATTCTTTTCACAGCATACATATGTGACTGCTTTGGATTTGTTTGATACCTAGCACAAAGACACACTGCAAACATAATGTCAGGTCTAGATGCAGTTAAATACATCAAAGAACCAATCATGGACCTATATAAATGCACATCTACTTCCTCCCCCTCAGGATCAGAATGAAGATGTTTGTGTGTCTCCATGGGAGTGCTAGCTATCTTCACATCTTGATAACCAAATTTAGTTAAGATATCTTTCACATATTTCCCTTGGTTAATGAAGATTCCATCTGACTTCTGTTTAACCTGTAGTCCTAGAAAGAAGGTGAGTTCTCCCATTGAACTCATTTTAAACTTCTTATGCATTAGCACCTCAAAATCTTTACACAAATAATCACTTGTAGATCCAAAGATGATATCATCAACATAGACTTGTACCAGCAGAATATCTTTCTGAATTCTCTTGATAAACAAAGTCTTGTCAATAGTACCTCTTTTAAAGCCATTCTTGAGAAGATACTCAGATAGAGTGTCATACCATGCTCTTGGTGCTTGATGTAAACCATACAAAGCTTTCTTCAATCTGCACACTTTATCTGGAAATGTTGGATCTTCAAAACCTGGAGGTTGACATACATATACCTCATCATCAATCAACCCATGAAGAAAAGCACTCTTCACATCCATTTGATAAACCTTGAAACCCTGATAAGATGCAAAAGCTAAAAATAACCTAATAGCTTCTATCCTAGCAACTGGAGCAAAGACATCATCATAATCAATGCCTTCTTCCTGTGTATATCCTTGAGCAACCAACCTGGCTTTATTCTTGATAACTATCCCTCTTTCATCCCTCTTATTCTTAAAGATCCACTTGGTGCCTATAGCCTTCTTTCCTTTTGGTAAATCTACCAAATCCCAAACATCTTGTAGTTTGAATTGCAATAACTCTTCTTGCATAGCTTCAATCCAACTATGATCCTTGAGAGCTTCCACTGCTTTCTTTGGTTCCATCTGAGAAAGAAAACAAACATATAGTGAAGTATGTAAGTCTTCTTCTCTTACCTTTAACTGCTGTCTTGTCACCACAGGAGTACTAATATCACCAATCACCAGATCCAAGGAATGATCTTTATGAACCAGATATTTAGATGTGGATGTATCAAGCAATTCCCTTTCCAAATTCTGACCCACAAAATCATCCATGTCTGATTCAGAAAAAGAATCTCTTTCCTGTCTTTCTTTTTCAACCTGTGGAGTTGTTTCAGAATCTGATAGAGAATTCCTTTCCAAGACTTGAAATGGTGAAAATCCCTTTGGAGATATCTGCTCTTCATCTGAATCATTCTCTACATCTGATCCATTTGGTGCAGGATTTGATTCTTCAGATTCTGTTTGATCCTTTTGGAAAACTGCTGGTGGATCTGGAGTCCAGTTTGGAAATAAGACATATTCCAAACCATTCTTTTTAGATTGACTGGAGTTGCTCTGATCATGTGCACCATCACCTGCACTAGTACCTGCACTAGTAGATACATCTGGATATCTAAAAGCATGAGTTAGTGCATCAATATCAAACAACACATCTGGACCTGTTCCTTCTACATTTAATGTATGTTCATTAAAAGTCACATTCATGGTCTCCTCAATAATCCTAGTCCTTTTGTTAAATACTCTATAAGCCTTGCTTTGAATAGAGTATCCAACAAAAACAGCCTCATCCACCTTACTTTGAAATTTACCTAGGTGATCTCTGGTATTTAAAACAGTACAAGGACATCCAAATGGTTTTAAGAAGTTAACCAAAGGTTTTCTCTTAAAGAATAACTCATAGGGTGTCTTGTTATGAGGTTTGACTATCAAGATCCTATTCAAAACATAACAAGCAGTGCTAACTGCTTCTGCCCAAAAGGACATTGGAAGTTTAGCATCTGCTAACATGCTCCTAGCAGCTTCAATTAGTGTCCTATTCCTCCTTTCAGCTACTCCATTTTGTTGTGGAGTCCTAGGTGCACTAAACTGTCTTTCTATACCTTTCTCATCACAGAATTTATTCATCTCACAATTCTTAAATTCTGTCCCATTATCACATCTGATGATCTTAACCTTTTGATTAGTTGAATTTTCAATCCTAGTTATGAAAGATCTAAGTGTTTCACTTGTCTCATCTTTTGTCCTAAGAAAGAATACCCAACTCATCCTAGAATAGTCATCAGTTATCACCAAGCAGTAAGATTTCTTCCCTTGACTAGCTACATTGGTAGGGCCAAATAAATCCATATGTAACAGGTGTAGGTGAGTGGTATTGGTATTAACAAGCTTGGACTTATAAGAAGTCTTGTGTTGCTTGCCTTTGAGACAAGCTACACAATGGTCACTACATTCAAATAACTTTTCAGGTAAGCCTCTCACTAGCCTATCCTTAACAAGTTTATTCATGGTCTTATAATTCAAGTGACACATCCTCCTATGCCATAAATCAGATTCAGAAACAGTAGCTTTAGATATAAAACAGTTTGCATTTTGAGAGTCCATCTTGTTTAAATCACTACAGTATACATTGTTCTTTCTTGGAACTCTCATTAAAATTTTGTCTTCAGGAATTTTGAGTTGTTCAGAAAGAATAATGCATTCTGTGTTAGTGAAATAAACAGGATTTTGCTTATCTGTGATTTGACTCACACTAAGCAAATTATATCTCAATTGCTCAACATAATAAACATCATTGAAAGTGAGCTTACTGCATTTTACCTTGCCTTTACCTGTGATTTTTCCTCCTCTAGGGTTACTGCCAAATCACAGTCATGTGCCTATCTCCAGTCATGCCACATCTCCTCCTTCAAATTCTTTAAAATCCTGCAGTTTCTCCCTATCTCCAGTCATGTGCCTTGAGCATCCTGAATCAATATGCCATAAGCTTGGCTTGCTCTGCACATATCAAAAGAGAAATAATTAGTTTCTCTTGGGAACCCAAACCAATCTGGCTTTGGGTTTCCCTTTAGCATTTTTGATATCAACCCTCTTAAAGGTGATTGATCTCAATGCTTCATTGGTTTTGAATACTTTTGATGTATATGCATTCTTATATCTCCAAAAACAATCTGTTTTAGACCTAACAGTAGTTATTGGTCTGACAGTGGTCACTTTTATGTTAGTGTTTATTACCCTAGCAGTGGTAGCTTTACTTGGTATACACATTTTATTCAAATGTTTAATACTAGCAGAGGTACCATGCCTGACAGTATTCAAACCTTCCCCTGTTGGTGTTCTGCCTCTGTTAGCCTTTGACAGTGGCACTGCTGCAGTATTAACAGTGGCTGAAGCATTGCCTCTGTTAGGCTTATTTCTCAGTACTTGACTTGTACCACTGTTCCTATTATTTTTAGGATTGTGATAGCAGTCTAGTTGAAGATGGTTATACTTACCACAGATAAAACATGATTTTCTTTTTACACATTCAAACCCATTACCCAGTCTTTGTGAGACTAATTGATTCCAATTCCTCTGATTCCCTCTAGGTGTAGGTTTGATCATTCTATTTACAGAATTTTCATCATGTTTGCAAGCACACTTACTACATTCAGCTTTGATGTTTGACACAGATCCTAGAGTGATTCTAGACTTTTTAATCCTATTCTTCTGTGCAATCTGTTCTTTAGATTTCTCTATGAACATCCTCTTGCCTTCTAATAGTTTATCACTCTTAAGTTCTGAGACAAGACCAGTAATAGACTTGTTGCTCTCATTCACAGACTTTGCACTAGAGGAACTATCACTATCATTCTCATCTTCCTCAGTCCAATCAGATATGTCTACTTTATCAAAATCTACATTATCATCACAATTAACTACTGGATCTACCTTAATAATCTCTTCTGACACACTTTTCTTAAGTTGTCCTAAGTCAAACTCAATTTTAGATGGAAAGTAAGTATGATTATAAGGTGGGGGAACAGCATTAAGATTGTATCCTAATCCAGTTTTTAATTTATCATGAATTTGAGACTTGATTAAGTTTTGAACACCTTTTGAAGCATTTTCTAATTCATCAACTTTCAGCTTAATTGACTCTTTATCAGAAATTGCCTCAGCCAACTTGGCACTTAGCATATCAACTTTTGTTTGTAAAGCTTTCTTTTCCCAATTTAGATATTTAATATCTAACTGAAATTGTGATTCATTTTTTTCAAAAGCTTTAATTTGTGTTTCCAAATTTTCAATAGCTAAAGTTGCATGTTGACTTTTTATCTCAGATGCTTTTAACTCATTGCACACAACCACATTATGATCCCTATAAAACTTAACCATTTTCTTGCATTCAGGAGAACATAATTTAACTTGTACCTCATGTGGAATATCTGAAGAATCTGATTCTTCTGTGACAGCCATCAAAGCTTGATTATTCATCACAAGCTCTTCTTGATCACTCCAATCAAATCCTCCCATTCCATCCTGTGCAACCAATGAGTCTGAAGTGGTGTTCTGTACAGGTACCATCCTTCTCTGAGGACCAGAATTATTCCTCACAATTCCATTAGCAGTATTCATTGAACCTCCTTCCTTGGTGTTCCTGCATTCTCTAGCAAAGTGACCCATCTTGTGACAATTAAAGCACTCCACCTTACTCTTGTCAAACCCTGCTACACCATCTCTCTTGAATGTAAAGTTTCTGTTACCAGATCTTTGCATAAACCTTTTAGCTCTTATGGTTATCATAGCCATTTGCCATCTTAAATCCATCTCCTCAAGGTCTTCTTCATTCACCTGTTCTAAATCTTCTGTGGTTAAAGATGAATTTATGTGGCTAGCAAAGAATGCTTCTAGCACATTATCATTGGCACCAGATATGCTATTGCTTCCAGTATCACCAACAGAAACAAAAGCAGCATTGTTAGAGATCCCATTGGACTGTTTCATAGCTACAACCTCAGGCTCAAAGTTTCTTAGATCATTGTACAGATCCTCAATCTCCTTTTGATCAAGATCTGTACTTTGCCTAAGACCCACTGTGTACATGTTCCATTCAGTACCAAGTGATCTTAAAAATTTCCTATTAAGATCATCCTTGTCAATCTTAACATTATGATTTTCAAGATCTCCTACCAGCTTTTGAAACCTGTCAAAGGTTTGAGTTAAAGTTTCTGACTTAACTCCAGCAAAGTTCTCAAACTGTTGTTTGAGAAGAGACCTCTTGTTCTTCTTTGTATTGTCATTCCCTCCAAATCTGGTAACAATAGCTTCCATGAGTACTTTTGCATCTACACATTTATCAAACTTCTTCTGATACTCATTGGGAATGGACAAAAGTAGAGTACTTAATGCTTTCCATTCTGTAGCTCTTTCTTTTCTCTCAGCATCTGTTTTGGGTGGTGGTCTTGCTAGGTTTTCACCATCTGGACCTTTTGGATAGTTTGGTCCATTGATAACCACCTCCCACATCATATAATCTGTGAGAAGCATATACTGCCTTATTCTTGTCTGCCATAACTCAAACTCATCTGGTTTGAGCATAGGAATCTTGGTAGCCTGTATTCCTTCCATTGTTTCAGTAGACATCTTAATTCTTCAAACAAACAGTTTGAACCTTCAAACAAATTCTTCAAGATCAAAGCAATATCTAGCTCTGATACCACTTGTTGATCCCAGTATGGATCTTAATATGTATTACTTTGATTGATTATTAATAAGCTTGCGGAATAGTTTATTAATAACTTGAAGAATAAACTTAGAACACAGAATTAATCAAAAGCTTCAATATTATTATCAAATAATACGAACACACAAATTGTGCTAGGGTTTACAACCTTGAAGCTAATAACTAGAAAACTCATCTAATCCAGTATTCTACAGGATCTCTATTTATAACATATAGAGTCCTTTACAGAATCAAACTAATATGGAAATCATATCTATTCCATAATTATCTCTAACCGACAACTAGCAGTGGTTGAGCTATATACTAACAGGGGTTGTACCCTTATATAACCAACAGTGGTTAAACACTTATATACACAATACACTTATACTAACAGTGGCACTGTTAGACTAATTATAACCAACAGTGGTACTGTCAATACAAAACTAACTAACAGTGGTTCAATGCTAGCAGTGGCAAAACACTTGTATTCTGAGCAAATCTGGCAGTGGCTCAGGTCTTAACACCGGTGCTAGACCTTTACGTGTTTTTCGGTACCCAGTGCAACACCTATTCCACCTTTTTCGTACCCGGTGCCACCACCTTTTCCACCTTTTGCTATTGTGAGCTTCCACTTACTAAAATACACCAAAACTCTCCTATAAATAGGAGGCATGAGGCTCATTTGCAAAAACACACCAACACACCATTCTTAGAACAATATACTTCTCTTAAGATATTGCTTCTACTTTCTTTCTATTTCTTACTAAAAAATAGTTTTAGGCTAGTTTAGGAGCTTGTTTAGAATAGAAGCAAAGTACGGAATGCATTGTAAATCTTCGGTGTAAGCTTGGAATTGTGTCAATTAATTCAAGTCTACTTTCTCCCGCATTTAATCATGGTGCTTTCTAATCCTTATCTATCTTAATTAATTACGTTTATATTGATTATGCCAGATTTAGTTATTGCCATGATTAGAGAATAGTATACTTGTTGTGTTTGCTTGAGATGTAGTTAATTAATTATGGGATGATTTATAATTAAATATTAAAGATCGGTAGTATCGCTTTGATCGTCTTATTGCATGTTCTTGTTTGATTGTTGCCTTAGGATCATCATAGTGGTAAAATATAAACGGTCTTAATTATCGTAAAGTAATATGACGGCCCCTATTCGACTGTTACTCAATATAGTAATGGAACCACTTCAAGGTGGAGTACATATTTATGGAAGTCGAGGAATGACCGAAGGTGTAGTACATATTACAAAACGGTACAATATTATGAAGTAATATGATGGCCCCTATTCGACTGTTATTCGATATTGTACTGGAAACACTTCAAGGTGGAGTACAAATGTATGGAAGTCGAGTAACGACCGAAGGTAGTTATATTATGGACTAACATATAAAATGAGAAACCTAGTTTAATTAACCTTTCTAAATAGACTTTTAAACTTCAAATTAATTTAATCGCCTTTTCACCAATAAACGTGATTACAACACCTTTTTAACGACTTCCAATTGAAAGGTAGTCAGTCATCTATGTCAATATAATTTGTCAAAGGTATGAAACTATGAAACCGCAAGGCTACATGGGGGATTATCGTAGGACAAGACATGGCCAAGGTTTGAAGCGGCGGAACCGCTTTAAGTGAGGAACGCTATGAATAATTAGGGGATATATTGGGTAGTCTTAAGCAAGGGCCAGTTTAAAGTCTTAAATGAACTTTTTAAATATACGAATCTGTTAGGATGACGAGGAATCATTATTTGATTCAGTTATGTCTAGTACTTTAAAATTTGGTCCCGTTCATATGAAAGTATTATTAAACCATAATTAAGATTTTGCTTATTATTCTAAATACTTTGTGATGTTACCATAACCTAGCTCCCGGTGTGACATGCTAATGGGATTTTAATTTGTAGGGAATCTAGTGTTTACATCACGAGTATTCAAGATTAATAATTAACAAATATCTTTCACCACAGTTTCTCCAAACATCATCCCATAACTTAATTAACAAAATCTCAGCAAACACTATCTTTATTTTATCTGCTTTATCTTTTATTTTTATCTCGCTTTTATTTATTTATTTGCCTAAGTTGATACAAAAACCAAAACTCCCCCACTATTATATAAACCCTTCACTAGTTTGAAAGCCCTCATCAGTCAGTTTGAAGAACGATTCTAGGTCATACCTACCACTTGCTCACCCTTAGGATTAGCATTGTTAGGGAAAACTTAGGCCCCGCAATTACAAATTTAAAACACCCACTGATGCCCCCCGCCAGTAGCCGGTGCAACGAAAAAGGGTAAAATCCTTACCGACCACTGGTGACGCATCACATGCATACACACATTTGCATATGTCTAACTATCGTTATGACACATCGATACGCGTAATCCATTATTTGAACCGTGCTACATCCGATTCAATCAAACTCACTCAGATCTCGTACGAACCTGATCGTATTAAGCGGTTGATGAAAATAAGTATGTATTTAGCATCACATAATGACGCCTGGCCAACGTGATTATATTATACTAAGTACATATGGGCGTTTCATAGTCGTAAGATATGTGATGGGAATCTTGTCAATCCTTCCTAACGTTCTATAACTAAAAATATTTGAAACTTTATTCTTCACATCCTTTTCATTGGCATAGACTTCTGCATTTCCTTCATTGCAGAACGTCATCATGCCGCCTAAACAAAGAAAGACCCGAAACAGTCATCGAGTGCCTACACCTCCCATCGTTGAAACCACCGAACAGATCATCGAACGACATGTTGCAGAAGCAATTGCCCAGTATGAGGCAAGCCTTCAAAATCCAAAGAAATGAGACTAAGGCCACTGCTCACCTTCAAAATCCAAAACTGTATGATGTAGATGTTCCACTCTCAACAAGTCAGTCTACTAGTACCGCATTCATAGCTAGTAAAGCTAGTGGTACCGGATCCACAAATATTCCATCTAGTGGTACCTATTTCCAAAGTCCAAGAACTTCTTCTGGTGAAGAGTACTCCTCTTCCTTTTCGGCATTTCTAGCCTCTGCTGGTGATTTTAATGATGAAGATTTTGGTCAGATCGATCAAGAGGAACTGGAAAGGCTGGATTTGAAGTGGAACATGGCAATGCTGGCAAGAAGGGTTAAGAACTTCTTAAAGAAATCTGGTAGAACATCGGTGAATGATCCAGGAGAAAAGGGTTTGGGGTTTAACAAAAGCAAGGTGAAATGCTACAAGTGCAAAATTATGGACACTTTGCTCGTGAATGTGAGAAGCATAAGACTCCACCTTCGGGTTTAACCAAACCCTCTCCGAATAAGACTGAAGAGAAAGCAATGGTGTCAGCTGCTTTAATGCTGACTGAAGCTCCATGGGACAATAGCTGGCCAGATGTAGCTGAGGATGAGGAAGAAGAAAATACGGATCTCATGGCTGAAGTTCATGAGGTAGATGATGAACCTTTATCGTGTGTTTCATGCATTAAACTAACTAACAAGTTTAACAAGTGTAGAAAGGACAATAAATGCCTTAACGTTAATATCACGCAGTTAACTGAAAGTAATGAAATGCTAAGAGAAAGTTATAAGTGTGACACCCGGTTAAAAAGGGCCAAAATTAGCCCCTAATTTAAACCTAAATCATTCGTACTCAATACGTGATTAAACAAAAATTTTCGGATATTATATATATAAATATATATATAACATTAAAATGATTATTTAATAATCACATACCATCAAATCTGAAAGAACACGCAATCTCAAATATGGACGTTGGTGCAAAACATTTTTAAATAATGTATTATTAATGAGAATAATAATTATTTAATGAGAATAATAATTAATGAGATTCACCAGCTTTATAGCTGACCTTTTAGTGTTGTATTCTCAGGTGATCAGTAATAGTAGGATGGCCCTCAGGATAAGCTATCTACTTACGAGTCGCATGCATCTATATGGACATGAAGATTTTCTTGCATTATGTTTTGTATTAATGGTTATGTATTAAAATCTTCAAAATCAAATGTGAACTCGCCGTTATTGTAAACTCATAACTTATGACTTAAAACTTTTTACTACTTTTGTAATATATTTATAAACGTCTCATGTAGAGTCATTTGCTTGTAACCTCTGTGTTTGATTATTGATTAGTCATGCCCAAAAACAATCGCTTCCGCAAACCATGAAATTGGGGGTGTGACAATAAGGCTTCTGAAAAGAAATTAAAAGCTGTTTTTGAAGAAAACAAAGAACTAAAAGCCAAAACTTTTGAACAACAAGATGAAATAGGAAGTTATGTTGATATGCTAACTTCTGTAAGGAAAGATCTTGCTGACTCCCAGGCTGCAGTTCTTACTTTAAATCGTAAACTATCAAATTTTTCAACGTCCTCTCTCATCTTTAATGAAATCCTTCAGAAACAAAGGATTGATACTAAAAGTAAGGCAGGACTTGGTTATCACCATGTCCCACCTCCAAAAGATTATCTTCCTGTGCCTGAACAAAAAGTCATCAATGATTTTGTGCCTATTGTCACTAAAGTAGACATAAAACCTGTTGAGCCAGTTAGGGTAAAGATAAGTAAGCCTGAGCTTGGTAAGGCCGGACATGGTTTTCACCATGTCCCACCACCAACAGAATATCATCCTATGCCTACACAGGAACATAAGGCTGAAATTAGTAAAAATGAGTTTCAAAAACCTGTAACTAGTATGCCTGAGCCAGTTAAGGCATCGACTAGTGAGCCTGATACATTGAAGGCTCGAAAGGTAAAGTCTGTCAAGACTCTTGATGTCAGGGCTGAGCCTTTTAAGCCCACATTAAATAAGTCTGTTAAGAAACCTGAATCTAAGGGTGAGCCTGTTAAGCCTATTGTTGTTTCAAAGCCTGAGAAGGTTAAAGCTAAGTCAATTCCTCCAGCCAGTTTGACGGAGGAAATTGAGATTGAGGATATAACCGATGAAGAATACGGTTATTTAAAAAGGAAGAATGTAACCAACGACAATCATATCTTCACTAGTGAAGGGTATGATGATATTTATAAAATGAAAGGTAAAGCCAAGGCTGAACCTACAAAGAAGATTTTAAAACTGGTTAATCACAAATCTACTAAAAAATCTTCTAAAACTTCTTCAAAAGGTTCATCCTCTGCTTGTACACCTCAGTGTGCATGCTCAGTACATGCATCTTTTGGCCGAGCTCAAAGGTTTATACCTCAATCTCAAAATTGTGTTGAGCTCAGACCTTGTTTCTACTACAAGAAACAAGGTCATCTGATAAATGTTTGCCCGTTGCTTGCTAAGAAGTACGGTAGTAGGGGAGCTACACGAACCTCACAATTTCAAAATCTTTCTCATAAATCCATGAGAGGTTCTGCATCTCCACCACCTGCTTCTAAGATTAACAACATTGAGCAAAACAAAGTCACTCATGATAAGCTCAAAGTTGTTAACAAGCAACAATCCAAATCCCAAAAAGTCTTGAAGATCAAAGAGTCATGTTCTGACTCTTCATCTGATAATGATACATCAGGAAACATTTTCGACTTGCTAAAAAATAAAATCCTGACTGATGTAATCATTGTGGATGATGCTACTGGGTTACCCAAGCTTGTAAAGGCTTATCTCTGTGTTTGTGATGTCGCAGCAATCCGAAGCAGTTCATAACAGTAGATGGTATATCGACAGTGGTTGCTCGCGACATATGACAGGTGACTTATCTCTGCTATCTGAAGTTAAAGATTTTAATGAGGGATATGTTGCTTTTATCAGTGATAAAGGAGGTGTTATAACCGGACAGGGTATACTCACTAATGGGCAAGTGAGTTTTGAGAAAGTTAATTTTGTGGAACAGCTCACCCACAATCTGCTCAGTGTGTCTCAAGTGTGCGACAAAGAGTACACTATGGCATTTACCAAATCTGAGTGTTGCATTTTAAAACCAGGATACGTTATTCCTGAGGATTGGGTGCTACTGAGGGCACCAAGGCAAAAAGACGCGTATATTTTGGATATGAAGACTGTTGAAACAACTCAACATACATGTCTAATTTCAAGAGCTCCTGAAAAAGAATCACTACTTTGGCACAGACGTATGGGACATTTGCACTTCTGAAAAATGAATTATTTGGTGAAAAATGATCTTGTGCGTGGAGTTCCGAAGCAATCCTTTAGAATTAATGATCATTGTGTTTCCTGCCAAAAAGAGAAACAGCACAAGAAATCCCATAAGTCAAAAGTGGTGAACTATGTTTCAAATCCGTTGGAGCTATTGCACATGGATCTCTTTAGACCTGTAAGTAAGAAGTGTATGGGAGGTTCTAAGTGTTGGCTTTTCTATTCCCTAACTAGATTAATATACGCAGCGGAATTATAACAAAAATAATTAATCTAGGGCAATTAGGAAACTAAACCCTAAGGGATCTTAATTTGAATAAATAAAAGCAATTGAATAAATAAGATAAATAAGAAATTACTAACCTTTGAGAAAACCAATTTCTCACGCGTATACGAACTAGCAGAATCTTCTTGCTTGGTGGTGAGTGCCCAAACTAGAACACCTCTAATGGCTCACACCCACTAACAAAGAGAAATTCCCAAGTCTCCTACGGTCACGACTCTTGGTCGTAAAACTCTTACAAGGAGCAGGAGTAAGAAAGAGAGAAAATGAATTTAAAACTTTTCAATTCAAAAAATGGTGTTTTGGAAACAAAGGGTTAGGCCCCTATTTATAGGGAAGAGGGATGGCATGGGTTTCATATACCAGCCGATGTGGGACAACATCATTTTCAATCCATACGGCATATGGAAATTCCATACGGTGTATGGATGATGTTTCCAGAACTTTTTGACAGCCGTTCCACCGCCATATAAACCCTAGCATCCATACGGTGTATGGATCTTCCATCCGTCGTATGGATGGAGATTCCCGAAATTTCTTTTCTTTTTAGTTTCTAATTAATATCCAATTAATAAAGTAAATATAATATTAATTCTAATTAATATTATCTCTCAGTTATTTCTCTTACTGTTCATTGAGGGCGACCCAAAAAGGACTCTATTTTTAATGATGTACTTACCAATTAGTTATGATATTGGACACTATTCCAACAGTCTCCCACTTGGACAATTCATCAACTATTATTGGTCTAAGCTTATCCATTAACTAAGCAGAGAATGCCATCCAACGCAACTGCCGAACTCTGATTCTTATCTTAGAGTTAGCTCTTTAGATAAGTGATCAACTATTCCTGTGTTCTATTAATATCGTATGAATCGAGACATGGATTTTAATCAATTTCTGGATTCATAATTTGTTTTCTGATTTCCGATTACATTGACTTTATGAGACTATTGAACCATCAACTTAGTCTCGGCCAGGCCTAGCACTTTAGAGTCAATCTTTAATCATCAGAGGGCCCAATATATCGCTTTTCCCATTAGGCGAAAAGGAACAAATAAATTTTGACTACATAGCACTAGTCAACTCATCATGTCATACCTATCGTACCCTTTATAGCTGGCAGTTACGCATAACGTTTGAATAAACTAAAGTATAACAGACTTGAAAAACTAGAAATTCAATGCATATCCATTTCAAGAATAGAGGATATTACCATCTTAAAATCACTTGTGATTTAATCCATGAAGTGATCTCTTTAAGTACGGGTCTCTCCTATACTTAAATCCCTATTAAGTACCCATGAGTGTTGCAGCAATCTCCATGCCATGTCTAATCTCCATAGACATTCTACTAACACTCCATGACAGTCTTGATTCACCACTTACTTCCAGGAGTGTGAACGACTGAGGAGGTTTGAGTAAAACTGTTTTACTTCAGGAAGTGGTGTCGAAACATGTAAAACGAAAACACAATGACAAACAATAGTAAATGGTAGAACTCTTTCCAATAAATAAATCTCCATTATTTAATCACCAAGTCTATAGCAATTTATCATTGTTTACAATGTTTCAAAATCAAACTAACTAAAACTTTATATTATCTCTTAAGCATATGCTTCCAGCATGCTCATCATGTTTGGACTTTCCAAGCGGCTTTGTGAACGGATCAGCCGGATTATCTTCTGATCTTATACTCTTCACAATCACGTGTCCTTCTTCTACTTTCTTCGAACAAAATGGTATTTTCTCTCAATGTGCTTTGATTTTCCGTGATCCTTGGGTTCTCTACTCAAGGCGACTGCACTTTCGTTATCATATAATATTTCAATGGGGTCTTGAACTGTTGAAACAACTCCAAGTTCTCCAATGAAATTCTTAATCCATATAGCTTCTTTTGAAGCCTCGCAAGCCGCTATGTACTCAGACTCGCACGTTGAGTCTGCCCCCATATCTTGCTTGGAACTTTTTCATGTCACCGCTCCCCCATTCAGTAAGAATACCCAACCAGACTGTGAATGACTATCATCTCTGTCTGTTTGGAAACTTGCGTCACAATAACCCGTTACTCTAAGTTCCTCTTCTCCACCATAAACTAAGAACCTATCTTTAGTATTTCTCAAATACTTAAGAATATTCTTTACAGCTGTCCAATGACCTTCACTAGGATTCTGCTGATGTCGACTCACTAAGCTCAAAGCAAATGAGACATCAGGCCTCGTACACATCATGGCATACATGATCAATCCTATAGCCGAAGCATATGGGACTCGACTCATTCTATCCGATTTTTCTTTAGATTTCGGACAAAGATTCTTACTGATCTTAATGCCATGATGTAAGGGTAGATTCCGTTTCTTAGAGTTCTCCATTTTGAATCTTTTCAAAATTTTATCGAAGTATGTGTCCTGGCTAAGTCCTTTGAGACGTCTCGACCTATCTCCATAAATCTTTATAACAAGAATATATGTTGCATCTCCCAGTCCTTTACACTTTGTAATGTTAGGACATCGTTTCCTATGAGTAGTATATCATCCACATATAACACTAGGAAGACTACAACACTCCCACTAAACTTGACATATATACATGACTCATCTTCACTTCTAGAAAATCCAAACTCTGTGACTTTCTCATGGAAGCAGAGATTCCAGCTATGAGAGGCTTGTTTAAGTCCATAAATAGCCTTTTGAAGCTTGCACACTCTATTAGGATACTTTGCATTTTCAAAACCCTCTGGTTGTGCCATGAACACATCCTTTGTCAGTTTCCCATTAAGGAAGGCAATTTTGACATCCATCTGCCAACTTTCATAATCATGAAACGCAGCTATGGCTAGCATAATCCTAATTGACTTTAGCTACTGGCGAGAAGGTTTCCTCATAATCAATCCCGTGGGTTTGAGTATAGCCTTTCTCTACCAACCTAGCTTTATAAGTGTGTACTTTCCCATCCACGTCGGTCTTCTTCTTGAAGATCCACTTACAACCCACCGTCTTAAGACCGGGTGTAGTGTCAACCAAATTCCAAACTTGGTTGTCATACATGGACTGAATTTTGCTTTTCATAGCTTCCTTCAACTTAGCAGCCTCAGGGCCTGCCATCGCTTACTTGTAGTTAGCAGGTTCATATAAGTCATTTAGTGTACTGTCACTAGTTTTATCCTCTTCTTCTACATGGTAACCATAATAGAACGGAGGAGGCTTGCTAACTCTACAAGATCTGCGAACGGGTAAGGATATGTCTTCAGGTTCAACAGGTGTTTCCACCTCTTGTTGAACATCAGGGTTTACTGTAGGTTCTTCATCGGCCGACTCTTGAATTTCTTCAAGATCAATCTTACTCCCACTGTCCTCTTTAGATATCATTTCTCTCTCAAGGAACACTCCTCTTCGAGCTACAAAGACCACATTATCTGTCGGTCTGTAGAATAGATATCCAAACGACTCTTGTGGATAACCGATGAAAAGACACTTTTCAGATCTGGAGTCTAGTTTGTCCTGAGTTTCTCGTCTAACGAAAACTTCACAACCCCAGATTTTGATGTGACCAAGAGAAGGACGTTTTCCCTTCCACATCTCATAAGGTGTCTTTAAAACCTTCTTGGTGGATAAAAGATTTAAGATGCGAGTGGCTATTTCTAATGCATAACCCCAAAAACTTATCGGAAGTGTAGCCCGACTCATCATAGACCGAACTATGTCCAACAAGCTTCTATTTCTCCTCTCAGCAACTCCATTAAGCCGTGGTGTTCTAGGAGGAGTTAATTGTGAAAGTATTCCACAATATCTAAGATGATCGAGAAACTCGATACTAAGGTATTCTCCTCCCCTATCGGATCGGAGAACCTTTATCTTTCTGCCCAATTGATTCTCTACTTCGCTTTGGTATCTTTTGAATACCTCAAAAGTATCCGACTTATGCTTAATCAGATAGACATGTCCAAATCTACTGTAGTCATCAGTAAATGTAACATAATACCGATTTCAATCTTTTGTGGCACATCAAAATGGTCCACAAACATCTGTGTGTACCAAGTCCAATAGTCCTTCACCTCTTTCACACGACCCGGTGAATGGTGATTTAGTCATCTTGCCTAACAAACAAGATTCACATACTTCATCTGATTTGAGGTCGAATGATTCCAACACTCCATCCTTTTGGAGTTGGCCGATGCGTTTCTTGTTTACGTGCCCAAGATGATAATGCCACAATTTGGATTTATCAAGCTCATTAGATGAATCAACATTTAAAATTAAATTGCTAACACATTCAACATTTTCATATATGTCATTGTAAGGAGAAGCTTTAAAAACAAAACAACCATTTAAATAAACCAAAATATCACCATTCTCATTGTCAAATGAAAATCGATAACCATCCTTAAACAAAGCATAAAATGAAATAATGTTTCTAGTCATTTCTGATGAATAACAACAATTATTCAATTCTATCCTAACTCCAGAGTTCAGTACGAGCTCATACTTTCCAATCTCGGTGACAGGCGTGATTCCTCTATTTCCCATGACTAGATTAAGCTCTCCATGCTTCAACTTTCTACTTTCTTTTAGACCCTGTAATACAGTGCAAATTTGAGTACCACACCCTGTATCCAGAACCCACGAATTAGAATTTGTAGTATTATGGAGTTCGATCATGAACATACCTGAGTGAACACTCTTTTCGACCTTTCCATCCTCAAGGTCTTTCAAGTATTTCGGCAGCTACGTTTCCAGTGCCCCTTAGTGTTGCAGTAAAAGCACACTGCTTCCTTCGGATCATTCACTGGTGCAATATAAGAGTCGGTTTTTCTTTTGGACCCACGATTGGACTTTTCATTCGTAGTCTTTGCTTTCCAATTTGATCTCTTTCTTTTCTTTGCAACTTGACCAATTGCCAACACAGGAGCTGCTGAGCTAGAGGACACATCATCCTTTTTGATTCCTTGCTCAGCGGTTTGCAGCAAATTATGGAGTTCCATTATTGAGCCTTCTCTCTCATTCATATTCATCTAATATGATATTACAAACTGATTGTAGACAGCTGGCAAACAGGATAAAATTATGGCAATGGAAAACTCTGTGTCAAACATCATATTCAATGATTCCAACCTATCAAAATACCCTTTCATCTCCAAGACGAAAGCACAGATAGATGCACCGGGTTTGGGCTTGCAAGCCATGAGTGATTTGTGACATCCGTCAAAAACTCAGGTCATTACCGCACTCGAATTTTAAATTTACAGCATTCCTTCGATCCTAGTGAAACTTAAGGTTATGACTCCTTAGGTTTACTAAATCCATTGAATGATTTAGAGATTCCTTAGTGAACCATAAGTTCTTTTAGACATGTTAAATTTGGTTACTAAGTGCCAAATTAAACAATAAAAAACTTATCTCTTTATGCTTTAACAAAATCTTTATCGAATCGCAAACTGAAATTCCCTTGACTCGACAATGCAAACTTAATCAGATAAATAATACGTGAACATCAAACTTGGACAAATTAAGTATATAATAATTTAATTCAATAACTTAAAATTTCTAACCTTTAGAACTCAAATATTAATCACTAAATTATCTCCAAATAAATCAATAATTATACAAATACTTATACCAAATTAATACTTAACCATAAACTAAACTTTTATACATATTATTTAACAATAATAATAATAATAATAATAATAATAATAATAATAATAAGCTCCAAAAATCTACCCCCTCCTTTCCATTCAAATTATTTCATTTTCCTAAACACTTCTCATTTTTACTTTCATTTTCCAAAACACACTCTTCATTCTCTCCCCTCTCTCTCTCTCTAAAACACACACTTTCTCTACATTTTTTCTCAAAAATCCAGACACAATAAAGACTAAAATCCAGATTTCTTGAAGGTGTTCAACACCAAATAAAATCTTAAAGGTAATCTACATCATCTACATTTTCCATCTTTCATTTTCTTGTGTTCTTCTTTATAAAATTCAGATTTTAAGCCTTTTCCATGGCTAAAATCCTTATACAAATCTTGATGTTTGTAGGTTATCTCCTTTCACATCCTTTTGTATTAAAAGAAAGAGTAACCCATGATCAAACCGAAAATCAAGTGAAAAATCGAATTGTTGCTTGTAATCTTGTTAGATCTTGTTTAACTTTGTGTAAAAATCTTGTTCTTATGTTAGTAATCATCTCTAACACATCATGGATGTATTTCAATACCATGCATGTGTTAGAAAGTTTGTTCAACTTCCACGATGTTTATAAAAATAATTTCTTCATAAAAATGGACCTTTTTATAGTCTAAATTCAAGTTCTGGAAGTAAACTTTCCACCCCCACAAACCTCATATTTTTCTCAATTCGTTTGATATTTTTAATAATTTTTGTAAGAAAAGGTGTACAAGCTGTCATATTAAGTTAAAAACTTTCTTCTCAGTGTTTTAATCATAACTTGACCTTCACACCTCTAAATGACTTGAAACAAATGCCAAAAGTTTAAACATTTTGTTGGCTACAAAGTTTGTGTTGATCACGTTTTCTGGAACCCAATAGATTTTGCCCAAAAATAATGATTGCATGCATGTGTTTAGATCTGACCTCGGATGTTAAAAGTAAAAATAATAAATACTTGGACTTCTCTATAATCCTTGGAAAAATTACAGTAGATAGATAACATATTGAATATCATCTGTGATTTTTTCCTTGTTTTATTTCGGAACATAAGTATTTTTAATAAATTCAACAACTTGATGTAATTTTCTGGACGTAAGAATATGGACTGATTTTGGTAATAGTTGAAAACCAACACTTGCGGACTTGCTATTTAAGGAAAGACTAACTCTTTATGACTCATGAACATGTTTTAAGGTTTGGGTAAAAGTCTCGGGTCAAACCGAGAAGGTTTGACTGAGTCAACAAGAACGGGCATCGGTTTCGAAAACGGGAAACTTACTATTTTTGGAATGAATGGTAACCAAAAGGGGTTTGGTGTCTTATGATGTATTTATTGGTTTGTGGGTGTGTTAATTATAAGTTGTAAAGAACCAAAGTTCCAACACTCAAAACACTATGAAATTTAGACACAAACAATTGCGATATATTATATACTTGTGTATTCATTATCATAATCAACGTGATTATTGGACATTAACAAACTTCAAAAGCAAACAAACCATTTTGGCACTTTGTAATCTAAATATTTAGCTAAGCAATCCTATCAAACCTAATTTACCAAGAAACTAATTAGAAACCTCGTGTTCATAGGACTTGGATAGGAGTCATACCCGACAAGCACACGCGCTACATTCATCGTTTACACAGCCCCTTTTTACTTGTTTATTATTTTGGGGTGAAAAGCATGATCCTAACTTTAACTAAATTGGTTGTACTCTTTATGAACTTGTTGAACTTTTACTATACTTTTTATGTGAATTGGTGTATACTATTGTTATGCTTGAGTACTATCGTGCTAAAGTCCCCGGAAATACCTGTTACACTACTTATTAACTCGTCCGAGAGCCAGACGAGCTATTGATATTTATGGATAGCGCTATTTAGGGGGAAATCACTCCTCACTCACACTGGTCGTGAGTGCATAATATCAGCTTACTCATGTTAGCGATAGAACATGGAGCTTGGGGCATGTGTCAGTTGAATCGATTTAGTAGTCGCCTCAATTGCATTAACACTCTTGTATATTACCTTTCATATTCGCAACTATCACAACCAATCCTTTTTATTCATGTCATTTATGATCAAAGCTTTAGTTCATTTGTTTGTAATACAAAACCTGTGAACTCACTAACTATGACCATAGTTGACCTTTTGTTTCATCATGCTTTTCAGGTGAACGACACTAAGGTGCATTCTAGGAGTACTTTTGCATGGATGCATACTCATATGCGTTTGCTTTATTTTGCATTATGATTATCTTTTGGAAACATTTATGAACTTGGTGTAATCTCTTTTGAAACTATGGGTTGAACTTGTAGTAACTTGTAATACTTTCTACAAATTATGTATGGTGTTGCTTCTATATCTTATGCATTGTTACCCGGTACTGTTACATCTCGTGTTTTCGCTTTAGCGGGGTGTGACAGGTTTGGTATCAGAGCCTAAGGTTATAGAGAATGCCGGTTTTTCAAACAAATACCCCAACTATAACCAACACTTTTAAATAATATTTTCTTAAAACACCAAAAGCATTACTAGTTTAACTAAACCGAGCATATAACTAGTATAGCTTACCCGCGTGTTGCATTATTAGACCTTAATTAGACATAGCCTGATCACCTATGTTTAATTTAGGTAGGATTATGTGAGACACGGAGTTGGTATACTACGATTATGTTCGATTATTCCTTCTTGTTTAAACCTTTAGAAAGAAAACATTGTGTGTGTGCATTGCATATCGTAGGCATCCATGTAGCACTGTTAGTAACTAAGTATACCTCCATTTTAGTCTTATCATTTCAAGGTTAACATGTTAGTGCATAATGTCAAAGTAGCTTGTTTAAGATGTTAGTCAAATATTGTGGTCTTTGTAAAGAGACACTAAGTACATGATAGCAACACTTGGGGTGTTGCTATAGCTACTGTATATATATATAGTGTTTGTGTCTTGATTTGCGACTGTTCGTTCTGTCTGTGCTTGAGCAATATTATGTGATACTGTAATCGTTTCTGATTAATTATAGAGCAATAGTTTTACTACTCTTGTTTGTATTAAATGGCACTTGATTTCGCATACATAAACTCGTTAAACAATATTCTGCACGTTTAACTAGTGAATCGAACCCTAAAGATCAATAGATTGGAAACTACACATCATTTTCCCACACTGCTTACTCAACAAACGCGTCAGGACACATCACTAATCGTCTTAGGGACTAAATCTTCTATTTGTAGTCTTACCTTGTCGCAACCCACATCCCATACCGCCATATCAACTGACGATTATGATTACATCACTGGTCGCCCTCGTGACAACCTACCAAGTACCAAGGAAGAGAATCTATCCGTAAAATGACCCACTTGAGAAGGTTCTGCCTAAGGATGAACCAATAAAACTGGACCAACATGAAAACTCATCACCTAGGCGCGTTACATCTAGTTTTTCTACTTCACACTCTTCCTCCCACTCTTATCGAACACCTATTAATTGCTTGTGTTATACACGACTAGAAGGACTGACATACCACCTCAAACTAGACCTTATACTGTCTACACTACTACTGATACTCCAACCACTAGGACCCGTCGTCAGTCAGATGTCCGCCAATGGAATTGGTTTCTCGCAACTCTTAAGGCTTGGAGAACTGAAGGAGGAATACAAATTCCTACAGAGGGCGAAGAAGCTTTCAACATGCATACCTCCCCCAATGCACAAGAACCCGATCACCATACCATTCTGGTACTAGTTACTAGGCTACACCACCACGAGAATAGAATAGACACTATGGAGTTAGAACAATATGAAACCCGATTAGGATGGATGCACCTACCACAGGGCCAAGTTGCACAGATCTATGTGGATCAGCAGGATTTTAGTGAAATCGTAGAAACTACCCATCTTTCGGTGATGGAGACCAGAGGCAAAGTCGTTGCCTTGCGGTTAAGAATAATGTGCAAAATGGAACTCACTTAAGACTAGTAGAAATTCCACTACACATGTACAATGTGTGAGAAACAGTTTCAACCAAATTTTTGTTAGACATTTTCCATGGATTTTTCATAAACATAAATCCTCCATTAGATTCTTGATAAAACAGAACTTTCAACACTTTTCAATGACCAGAGCGTTCAACGTATTTTATCAACTCAAGCCTTCATCATATTTTCATCGGACATTTAATCAAAATTTTCCATAACTTCAATCATTCGAACGGGTCTCATTAAATATAATTTTAAAACGATTTGTCAGTGACAAGAGTTTTCAACGTATTTTGACTGACTTAAATTTTCAATGAACTCTAAGTTGTAAAACAGATTTTCAACGTAAAAATTGTTTCAATAGATTTTATGACAACTCTTCCACAAAATGTTTTCTAAAATATTCAAATCCATAAATTATTAACAAAGTTGTCAAAATCACGATTACGTTAGTAATAGAGGAGACGACGCCAATTTAACAAGAAATAGTACCAGCTATTTTATGTTAAAACTTGGGATAGTTAAAAATTCCTTTCTTATACTAGAAATTTATATATCGTTAGAGACTAAACTCTGATGCATCAAGAGCTTGTTACGAGTGTGGAAACCCTGAACATTTTAGGAAAGCACATTGAAATCCCAATGAGGTCACATGTACCTTTCTCCTAAATAACCACTATGCATTAGTACCTTTGACTAAGGGGCAGACAAGAGTTTTGTCTCACATCAGTTAGGGCCCCTAATCCATAGGGAATCACAACCTTTAGGACCTTCGTATGCGTTAGAACTCGCTATTGGTTACAAACTGATTGTTAGTGAAATAATACGCAACTACGTACTAGAACTGAAAGGTGAATCCTTTAGTATAGACCTTATTCCGATGAAAATGGAAAGTTTTGATGTAGTAGTCGACACGGACTGGTTGGCCAAAAATCATGTAGACATGAGTTGTCATGAAGATTATGCAAGTACCCATTTGAATGAATTAGATATTATTATTACATGGAGAAAGACCTGGAAGATATCAGAAGAGTGTGTCATCCAAGAAAAAATTGCAAATATCTGACCGAAGAATGTCTCGCTATTTCGGCACACGTCGTCAAGACTATGCCAAAGGAAAGACGCATACAAGATGTCCTAGTGGTATGCAACTACCCCAAAGTATTTCCCGATGATCTACCTAGATTGCCCCTACATAGACAAGTTGAATTCTGAATCGACTTAATTCCTGGAGCAATTCCAATAGCTAAGGCACCGTACTGCCTAGCGCCCATGGAAATGCAGGAGTTGTCTAACTAACTTGTTGAGACATAAATTGTGACAACAGATCAAGCTTGAAATAGGACTGGTGTGATTATTATTATGTTTGTGTATTGGTTTAGATTTTTAAATGAATATTTTGTTTTTAATGATAGACGAAATTTTGTATTTTATTATTTACGTTTGCTGCGAGTTGAGATCTCAAGTCGCAAAGGTTGCAAAGTGAGATGAGATCTGAACTCGCAGAGCCAAACTCAATAGGTGACAAACGAGTTGAGTTGAGCATGGGCTTGGGCTGCGTAGCGAGTTGAGTCAACTCGCAGGCCCAAAGGCTGCGAGTTGAGACGACGTATATATATGTTTTTAATATGTGAAAATATATAACAACTTGGAGAGAAAACTTTTTCTATCACATATTTCCTGCGAATCCAATTTCCAGAGGAAAGAAAATAAACCTAACGACTAGGTTTTGACGATTATTCGTTTAAAGCAAAGTAATTAGTTAACCGAAACGCGAACTTATTCGTTGTTAGTAAGATAACATCGTATTGAGGAATTCCGCACCTTAATACTACAGATAACGAAGTTATCGATCCTAGAACTAGGGACTTACAATTGGTATCAGAGCTTTCGGGCTAGATAACGAAAGTAGTTTGAAGTTTTCGGGTTAATCGTGTGTGATTTAGGATTGTTTTGACGTGCATTAGTGTGTAAAAACGATTAAAATCATTCTCTGGACGATTTAGGGTTTGTTTACGGTCGAAATTTCCTGTTTCAATCGTAAAAATACCAAAAACTTTTTGGTTTTCGCGTTTTTCAGCCGTTTTGAGAGTCGAGATTAGGGTTTCAGATAAGTCTGCGAACCGAGTTGAACTTGCGAGTCGACGTTCTTGCGAATTGACATCTTGCGAGTTGAACTTAGTTGCGAATCGAAATACTCTGCGAACCGAGATCTCCTGCGAAACAAGATCACTTGCGAGTTGACATCAGTGCGATCTGAACTGAGACTTGCGAACTGAGATTCTGCGAGTCGAGCTAAGATTGCGAGTTGAACTGAGTTCTTGCGAGTCGAGATTTTTTTTTCTGAATTCGCAAACTTTACGATGTCTGACCTTAGAAAAAAGATTGAGATGGACCACGAGATTAGAAAATCTAATGTTCCACCTAAATTGTTGAGAGTTGAGGATTATTATAGCTGGAGAGATAGGTTTGAATGTTACTGTGGTTCCACGGTCTATCTATCTGGATGTGTATCAAGAATGGATACACAGCACCTACACAATCTGTTGAAAATGCAATTGTGGTTCTCACTTATCAACAGATGAGTGAAGCACAAAAGAAGGAATTTGCGGTTGAAAACAAGGCTCATTCTTCAATTAAGATGAGTCTTCCTAAGGAACTTAATCATCAACTGAAGTCCTTCCATACTGCTAGAACTTTGTGGACAGCTCTTGAGAAGAGGTGTGAATGTAGTCCACAAGTTAAAGCAGGCAAGAGGAATCTCCTGAAAAAGCAATTTACTGTGTTCAAAGCTTTGAAAGGAGAAGATCTTGATGCTTATACCACAAGATACTACCATTTGTTGAATGAGCTAGATGACCATGAGATTGTAACTACCGAGACTGAGAAAACCGACAAGTTTATTGAGGGTTTACCGTCTAAGTGGGAAATGCATGGCATAATGTTTAAAGACAATGATGAGAGGTATGCAACCATGACCTTAGAGCAGGCAATTGATAAGCTCAGAGGTTATGATTTCACCAAGAAGAGTAGAGATACTGCTTCCTCGAGCTCGACCACTGCTTTGTTTGTTGGTAATGCTGATGGAAAGGGTGAAATGATTACTGATGATCTGTGTCTTGTTACCTCATCTGGTAGTGAAGCAAAGGGTAAACCAACTGAGAAGTCACCTCAAGAACATCAAAAGATGCCTATGAGTGTGAAATCTGCAGAACAACAATTATCTGTTCTTGCTTCCTTTGTAGCTTCGTATGAGAATTACATTCAGGGTAAACTCAATGATCCAATTTTGTTTGAAGAGGATTATGATCAGATAGACCCTGAATATCTTGAAGAAATAGAACTTCAGAATCAACTTGCAATGTTGTCTAGAAGAGTAAAGAATTTCTTAAAAAAAACTGGTAGAAAGGTAGTTGGCAATCGATCAGGGTTTGATAAGACCAAGATCAAGTGTTATAACTGTCAGGGTTACAGACACTTTGCTCGAGAATGCCAAAGACCTAAGGTAGAAGCTTGCAATGGAAAACAGGGTTCGGGAAGCACTCTCGCTTCCAAAGCCTTGGTTGTGAAACAGTTGGATGGCTCATATGAATGGAAAGCTCAGTCTGAGGAAGCTTTCATGGTTGAGATTGATGAGTCTACTGATGCAGAGTGTGATGTAAAGGTGCCTGAGGTGGAAATGAAAGCAAGTGATGAAGACGTGTTGTACATGGAGTCAACTGAAAATATGAATCCTGAAGACTTTGTAGCACGCATGGCTGAAATTCAAACAGACAAGAAAAGGGTATGTATTGATATTCTTACTCTTGCTGATGTCTATTATTTGGTTACTGATTTACAGTCACAGGTTAGTATTTTAACTGTTTCAAACAAAAACCTGTCTTCTCAAGTTAGCATATTGACTGAATCTAATAAGACTGTTAGATCTGAACTTGAACTAGCTAAGATTGATGTGCGTAGGTTAAGTGATGATAAACAGGACTTAAAAGATAAAATTAAGTCTAATGCTTCTGATAGGAGTGCACTTAGAGATACCATTAATGAAAAAGTTGTCATCGTAGATGGTCTCTATATGAACCTAAAAGACTTAAATCAGACAATTGCCAATAAGGAGAAAGAGTTAGCTAACTGTAAGTTGAAGTTAGTTGAGCAAAATCGAAAGATAGAAAATTATAGAACCACTGAGATGGACAAGATGCTAGATGCTCAACGAAGTGTAAAGGATAAGTCAGGACTAGGTTATAGTGAGACACCTCCTCCTTTCAGTTCGAATTACACTAGACTTCCAGAAGATACTGAAATGACTAAAGTAAGTTTTGAAAAACCAGTAGCTAAACCTGATCAGTCAGAGGCACAGAAGAATGTTATTAAGAATCCTTCATCTGATGATAGTAAGAAAATTCCTCACACCAAAGTACATTTTGTACCGAGTGGAGTAATTAATGATACTAAGACTGATGAAGTGATTAATAAAGAACATGTAATTGAACCTTTAGTGCCTAAGACTCCGATAGTGGATGCAAAAGTTAGTAAGTCACGGAAACAGATGTCTTGCTTCAAGTGTCACCAAAAAGGACACGTAGCTTCTTGTTGCCCAAATAAGAAGTTGGAAGCATCACATAAGTTAGTGAATACTGAAAAGACACCGACCACATCTAGTTCGATTGTAGATAGGTTAGGCTCCAAACCGGGATTAGGAAGCAAACCTGTAAACATTCTGAAAATAGATGGTAATCATAGTGTCTCTCCACCTAAACCTAAAAGGGCTTATACTCTAAACGAAAATACTTTCAATAAGCCAAGAGATAAGAGACCTTCGAGGTTTAGGACCCCAAGTAGAAACCATAGTCAATTTGAAAATGGGTCTACTTCGAGTGCAAAGGGAACTAAGTTTGTGCCTAGGAGGTTTTCTACTCACTCTCCTCATAGGCCTAAGACTACAGATCATCAACAATCTCAAGCTTCTGTGAAGGTTACCAAGACTCCCGATGGGAATAGTTATGGTTACTTTAAGGAGGTTCAGATTGTAGATGATCAGGGACAAACCAAGACCGTAATGGCTTGGGTCCCTCTTGATAACTAACTGTGTACAACTTGTTATGTGTAGGAGCAGACTGCGAACAAGGACAGCTGGTGGTATGTAGACAGTGGATGCTCAAGACACATGACAGGTGAACGAAGTCTACTGAAGGACTTCAGAGAAGGTTTCAAGCAAAAAGTAAATTTTGCAGGAGACAAAGGAGGAGTAATTACTGGGAAAGGAAAAGTTTCAAATGGAACTTTGACTCTAGAGGATGTGAATTATGTTGAAAAACTAACTCATAACCTAGTGAGTGTTTCCCAAGTCTGCGATAAAGGTCATCCGGTCATTTAAATGAAAAGGAGGCTTTAGTTCTGAAGCCAGGTTTCTCAATTCCTGAAGAATGGATTTTGATGAGGGCACCAAGGAAGAAGGACATATATGCTATAAACATGGGTGTTTCTAATTCTTCAATGGTGTCGACATGTTTACTATCCAAGGCTTCAGAAGCAGACGCACTTTTATGGCACATGAGAATGGCTCATCTGAACTTTCGAAAAATGAATTTTATAACCATGAATGGTTTAGTTCTAGGTGTACCACAGAAACATTTCGAGTCTGAAGACAAGTGTGTTCCTTGCCTAAAAGGAAAGCAGCACAAGAAACCACACAGGTCTAAGACTGAAAACACAATCTCCTCGCCATTTGAACTACTACACATGGACCTCTTTGGCCCAATCAGCAAGAGAAGTCTAGGTGGTAAGTGGTACTGTTTAGTTATCACAGATGATTACTCTAGATTCTCATGGGTATTCTTTTTGGGATCTAAAGATGAAACTCCAGGAATTTTAATGGAGTTCTTTGATCTAGTAGAGAATATCTATAAAACAAGAGTTAAGCGTATTCGTAGTGATAATGGAACGGAATTCAAGAACTCAACGTTGAATATCTATTGCTTAAGCAAAGGGATACAACATCAATTCAGTGCACCATATGAACCTCAACAGAATGGTGTTGCTGAAAGGAAAAATCGAACATTGATTGAAGCTGCTAGAACAATGCTTGCAGATTCAAAGCTTCCGGTCATCTTTTGGGTAGAAGCAGTGAATACAGCATGTCATGTTCTAAATAGGGTTCTTACGGTCAAAAAGCGTAACAAGACATGTTACGAATTATTGAATAATAAGAAACCCAATCTGAAGGGATTTGAACCCTTTGGAATTGCATGTACAATGTTGAAAACAGGAAATCAAGCTAAATTTGGTGAAAAGGTTGACGAAGGATTTTTCCTAGGTTATGTGCCCAACTCACCAAATAAAAGAGTTTTCAATAAAGTCACGGGACGACTGGAAATCGTTTATAACATTGAAGTTACGAGCTATGTACCAACTGTGCATAAGGGATTAGATTGGCAATTTGACTATTCAGATCTCTTTCAACAAGAAGGGATAGATTACAACGAAGTGTTTGCACCAGTTGCTAGGCTAGAAGCAATTAGAGTATTCTTAGCATTTGCCTCTTTTAAAGGTTTCAAAGTTTATCAGTTGGATGTTAAGAGTGCGTTTTTGTATGGCAAAGTTGAAGAATTGGTGTATGTTTCACAACCGCCAGGGTTTACTGATTTTGACTATCCAGATAGAGTATATCGTTTGAATAAGGCTCTATATGGATTACATCAGGCACCTAGTGTGACAACCGTCAAAAATCTCAGGTCATCACCGCACTCGAATCTAAAATTACTGCATTCCTTAAACCCTGGTGAAAATTCTAGGTTATGACTTCTTAATTTTACTAAAGCCGTAGAACATCTTAGTGATTGCTTAGTGAACCATAAGTTCATACAAACTTGTTAAAGTAGATTACTAAGTGCCAATTTAAACAAAGAAAAAGTTACCTCTTTATACTTTAATAAAATCCTTAACAATTTGCAAAACCAAAATTCTCGTAACTTGACAACGTAAAATTTAATCGGAGAAATAATTTGTGAATATCAAACTTAGAGAAATTAAATGTTTATAATCCAAATCAAGAACTTAGAAAAATAAAATCTTAACTCCTATATTAATCATCTAAACATCACAAAATAAACTTTTTACCATACAAATAATTACACACTTTTATTACAAAGTAATTATGCAATATTTATACACTTTTAATAAAAAAAGAAGATAAAAATCTGCCCTCCCCTTTTCATTTAAAATTCTTTTTATTTTCCCTATACTCCTCATTATCACCCATTTTCCCAAAACACATTTTCACACTCTTCACCTTTCACTCTCTAAAACACACACAAAACTCTCTCTATTCTCTCTAAAAACTCAGCCACATTCAAGAGAAAACCCAGAATTTTTGAAGGTGTTCATCACCAATAAACTATTAAAGGTAAATCTATATCATCTACACTCAATTATCTTTCATTTTCTTGTATTTTCTTCATAAAATTTCGGATTTTATGCCTCTTTTATGGTTAAAATCCTCATAAAATGCTTGATGTTTGTAGGTTATCCCTTTTCACATCTTTATGTGGTAAAAGAAAGGGTAACCCATGATCAAACCGAATATCAAGTGAAAAATCGATTATTGTTGTGATATTGTTGAAATCTTGTTCATCTTTATGTTAAATCTTAAATTTTTATGTTAATAATCATCTCTAATATATCATGGATGTATTTCAACACCATGCATGTATTAGAACATGGATTTAATGGTCAAAAGATCAAAGACTTCTCTTATTTCATGATTGGTGTTCTTCATTTTGAATAAAACACCCATCTTGAGTCTTGCAAGTTTCTGTTCAGAAAGTTTCATCTACTTCAACGATTTTTATAAAAATCATTTCTTCATGAAAATGGATGTTTTTATAGTCAAAAATCAAGTTCTGGAAATAAGATTTCCAACCATATAAGCCTCATGTTCATATGAGTTCATTTGATATTTTTAATAATTTTTGTGAGTAAAGATGTATAAGCTGTTAGGTTAGGTCAGAAACTTTTCTCTCAATGTTTTAATCATAACTGGAGCATTACAATGTCAAATGACTTGAAATCAACGCCAAAAGTTTACAAATTTCATTGGCTACAACTTTCAAGAAGACCATTTTTATTGATTCCATGGACATTTTGCTCAGAAATAGTGATTGCGTGCATGTGTTTAAATCTGACTCTAGAAGATATATGTAAAATCTAAAAATACTTAGAATTCTCTATTGATTCTGTAAAAATTACAGAAATTAGATAATATATCGTAGAACATATGTGATTTTTCCCTTATTTGGATTTGAACCAGAAATATTTTTAATAAATCCAACAAACAGGTGTAAGATTTCTGGAATTAAGATTATGGACTGATTTTGGTAAAAGTTGGAAACCGACACTTGCGGACTTGCTATTTGGAAAAAGACTAACTTTTTATGACTTATAAACATGTTTAAGGATTGGGTAAAAGTCTCGGGTCAAATCAAGAAGGTTTGACCGAGTCAACAATAATCGGTCTCGATTTCGAAAATGGGAAACTTTCTATGTTTGGAAAGAATGGTAACAAAAAGTGTTTGGATGCCTTTTGATGTATTTATCGATTGTGTATGTTAATCATAAATTGTGAGGGAACCAAAGTTCCAAAACTCAAACACTATAAAATTCAGACTCTAACAATCTTGTGACATTATACGACTTGTATGTGACGTTCGACAATTTTAGGATGTTGTATACTTGTATAACCATTATTATACTCAAACGCGATTATTGGACATTAACAAACTTCAAAGCAAACAAACCACATTGGCACTTTGTAATCTAAAGATTTAGCTAAGCAATCCTATCAAACCAAATTCACCGAGAATCTAATTAGAAACCTCGTGTTCATAGGACTTGGATAGGAGTTATACCCGGCAAGCACGCGCGTTACATCCATCAATTACTCTTACGCTCGACTGTGAGTATTCACAGCCCCTCTTTTTACCGTTTATACTAAATGTTTTGGGTTGAAAAGCATGTTATCTTGTTGCAAATACTTATCTTGTATGTACATTTTCTATTTATACGCTCTTATTGTATGCTTGTGACTCTATCGCATCTTAAGTCCTCGGTTCTTTTTACACAACCTATTAACTCATTATTGAGCCGATGGTTGATATGGATAGTACTATTTGGAAGGAGGCCACCTTCCCACTCATTCATGCATATGAGTGCATGCCACCAACTCTAAATGTTCGCAATAGGACATATCTTTGGGGCGTTGTTTCGGGCCAGTAGGTTTGGTTGTGGACTCAAGCTATACATGTCGTTCTTAAATGAATCTTATATGGCGTATAAATACTATTTACTTAATAACAAAATCTTTCAAAAGTGGTTTAGAAACTCCTAAATGTCTTTCACATTAACAATTTATCTAAACCTGTGAACTCACCAACTATTTTTATAGTTGACCCTCGTTTTTACATGCTTTTCAGGAAACGGCCAATAATCATGGAATGAAGCTATGTCATCTTTATTAATGTTGAAGCTATTAGACTTGCTATGTTTTATCTTTTAGATGTAATGGTTGTATGAACTAGTATTTTGTACTGTAAACTTATTGTAAGCGCTAGTAGCTATATTTTGTAAACGGTGAATTAGTGGTACTTAGTGTAATGAAACCATTGTGCTGTTACATCTCGTGTTTCTGCTTTAGCGGGGTGTGACAGATTTGGTATCAGAGCCAAAGGTTATAGGAACACCGGTTGTCCTTAGGGAAGCCTAGACTATAACCATTAAGTTAGTATGCCTTTAAGTATGACTAGTTCGGGTGATTGCATCATTCGAATTTAATTTAACATAGCATGATCAACTATGTACAATTAAAGGTGAAGCGATGTAAGACCGGAAGTGGTTATAGTAATAGTGTGCATCATAGAATTCACTTAAGCAAAACAAATTCCTCTAAGTATACCTAGGTACCTTCTCTTAATAGGTAGTTAATATACCTTTACAAACTAAGTTCCCTTTTTACAGTCTTACCATGTCGCATTCCTCATTCCACGTACGTCACTTCTCGCCCTCACGACAACCTACCTAGCACTAAACCCGATGAAGAGAAACCCTCGATGGAACACCTAGAGTATCATCAGCACCTATTTTATCCAGACACCTCTGCAGGGTTTGCCCACGAGAGCCACGACGCATATGAGCGTCCCCATACCCACTAGAGTGTTCTTAGGAGCACCACGTCCATCAGCTGCGGAATCCGCACGAGTAGTTCCAGGGATCCCAATTTCGCGAGACCACGATATGACCTTCAGATTAGCACGAAGAATTGATGACGTGACCGTCGAGCTTCAGAGCCATCGTACCAGGGATTCCCAACGTGGGCAGTTTATAGTAGAGACGGCATAATTAATGGAGGTGTTGACTCTTCGCACAATCATAGCTTTCGAGACTGCATATGCGTTTATGTTTTGGTGTCGAATGTCGGGTAGGTTCTCATTTCTTATGGTGGTGATGCTTGTTTGTGTAGTACGGTTCTAAGGACAGTTTTAGAAAGGTGTCTCATGACCATGCCTCTGAGACGATCTACCCGCCGCACCAGAGTTGAACCAGAAGAACCACAAACCAACATAGCCCAGATCATAACCCAACAACTCTCTGTAGCTATCCATAATGTTATGACCCCAAGTTACCGCTGGCATTCATAATACATGAGGGAATAATGGAGGTCCCATTCCCAAAGAAAGTCCCGCTCCCGCTGGGGGATAAAGTGGACCGGGAATCTTTGCCAATGGCAACTGCAGATACACTTACAAATACTTTATGTCTTACAAACCCAAGGAGTTTTGCAGAACCGAGGGCGCCATTAGAATACTGAAATGGTTCAGAAGCATAGAATCAGATGTTCAGGTGAGCAGTTGTGCAAAAAATTGCAAATTCGGTTATGTATCCAGTTTACTCTAGGAGGTAGCCTTAACATGGTGGAACACCTTTGAGACACACTCCCTGTATGACTTAGGAGGAAACATGGAGGTTTCAAACCATGGTTACGGAGTTATGCAACTGTTAGACTAGGATGAATAATCATCTATATATGAGCGACCGGTTAGAGTTGTCAGTTCTGCTATTTCGTCTTACAATTAGGGCTTAGGAGACTACCAGTGTGGTAAGGAGTACTACTAGAAGGATGATGTTTCTATGCCTATTAGTGGAAGGATTTGTGCTAGTTATGATCGTTATGATTTTCCTGGTGGTTGTATCTCAAGGATGGTACTGATTCGGATTGGGCTGGAGTCTTTTGGTCACAACTTTTGTGCAAGTAAAATATCCCTTTCGAATACTATTTACTACGATATATTAGTATTCTCAATGGTTGGATTGTTGCAGCATTAAAACTTTTGTATTATGAGGAATGTTGAAACATTAATTTCGTTAAAAGTCATAATCAAACCATGTACGAAAAGTTGTTTTATTGGGATATAAACCTTTTATTGTCATATCTTTTTTATTGATAATTATTTTTGCAAAATTCAAACTATGTAATATATGTTACTTGAAATACAATTTTGGGCAAATTTGTACAAAAACTTTGTCAAATAAATTTTTGATGATGAATCATAGAATCGTACCTCCGAGAAAGAACCTACACAACCCAAGAACAAATCGTGAAATCAACCAAACGAAATACCAGAGATGGTAGCACAACAAATCAGGGCGGCAATACCAAATACTGTGAACCACGTTACTTCATGCATTGATGCTAACCAAGGATATGAGGGAGGAAACCTTAGCAACAACGACGGGGTGTGCATTTACAAGACATTCATGTTCAAAATCGAGCGTAGATTGGCTGTTTTGAAAAGGTCATTCGAATTTCCCTTCAAGGTGGAGAAGCTCTTATTGTGCAAGGGAAGAAGCCTTGAAGGAATGTGGAGATAGTGTTGGGTATGAAAATATGTAAATATTTGAAGAAGGAGTGCCTCGCCATTTTGGTGCTTGGAGTTAAGAAGGAGTCGGAGGAAAAACGCATACAAGATATTCCCATAGTACGTGATTATTTCGAAGTGTTTCCAGATGACTTTCCTGGACTTCCCCCAACTAGACAGGTCAAATTCCGAATCGATCTAATTCCAGGAGCCGCACCGATAGCTAAGGCACCGTATCGCCTAGCACCCACGGAAATGCAAGAATTGTCCAGTCAACTTCAAGAACTATTGGAAAAGGGTTTTATCCACCCCAGCTCGTCAAGAAGAAGGGTGAGAAACTGTACGCCAAATTCTCCAAGTGCGAGTTTTGGATTAAAGAAGTACATTTCCTTGGTCATGTAGTAGGTGAGAATGGAATTCACGTGGATCCAGCAAAAATTGAGGCCATTAAGAAATGGGAAGGCCCTAGGACTCCGACGAAAATCAGGCAATATCTAGGATTGGCTGGGTACTATAAGAGATTTATTGAAAATTTCTCCAAAATCTCCCAGCCATTGACCATACTAACACAAAAGGATAAGAGTTTTGCCTGGGGAAAACCACAAGAGGAGGCATTTCAGACTCTAAAACGTAAATTATGCAACACACCGGCATTGGCACTACCAGAAGGGTCAGATGACTTTGTAGTTTATTGTGATGCCTCACATCAAGGTCTTGGATGTTTGCTGATGCAGAAAAATAAAGTTATAGCATATGCTTCCAGACAACTAAAAAACCCATGAGAAAAACTATACGACCCACGACTTAGAGTTGGGAGCCGTTGTCTTTGCACTCAAGATTTGGAGACATTACTTGTATGGAACCAAATGCACGATATTCACAGACCACAAAAGTCTCCAACACATCCTTGATCAAAAGATGCTCAACATGCATCAGAGGAGATTGGTAGAGTTACTGAATGACTATGACTGCGAGATCCGATACCACCCAGGAAAGGCCAATGTAGTGGCAGATGCCCTAAGTAGAAAGGAAAGGGTGAAACCCTCACGAATGCTAATGTGTGGAGCACTCGTACAAACTAGTTTAAAATCTCAAATCCAACTTGCTCAGGAAGAGGCCTTAAGAGCTGAAAACCAGAAAGGAGAAACTCTGCACGGTCTTGAACAAAGATTCGAAACTAAGCCCGACGGAGTGAAATACTTTAAGGACAGGGTTTGGGTACCCAAGATTAACGGATTGAGAGATCTAATCTTAGAAGAGGCCCACAAATCACGGTACTCAATACATCCCGCGGATGAAAAAATGTACAAGGGTGTTAAGGAGTATTACTGGTGGCCATGAATAAAGAAAGACATCGCTGTCTATGTTGGAAAGTGCTTAACATGTTCTAGAGTTAAAGCCGAACATCAAAAACCATCAGGACTGTTACAACAGCCAGAGATACCCCAATGGAAATGGGAACAGATAACGATGGATTTCATCACGAAATTACCCTGAACCGCTAAAGGACATGACTCCATATGGGTTATTGTCGACCGACTAACGAAATCTGCTCACTTTCTTCCTATTCGTGAGGACTACAAAATGGAAAAACTTACTCAAATCTATATTGTTGAGATTGTGTCGCGTCACAGAGTACCTGTTTCCATTATCTCCGATAGAGACAGCCGTTTCACATCACGATTCTGGCAATCCACGCAGAAGGCATTGGGTACACGATTAGACCTAAGTACCACATATCACCCTTAGACAGATGGGCAAAGTGAGCGAACAATTCAAACTTTGGAAGATATGCTACGGGCGTGCGTGATTGACTTTG
Source organism: Pseudognaphalium luteoalbum (assembly GCA_963422505.1). Lineage (NCBI taxonomy): Eukaryota > Viridiplantae > Streptophyta > Magnoliopsida > Asterales > Asteraceae > Pseudognaphalium > Pseudognaphalium luteoalbum. Next base: position 59,157,731 of record OY730193.1, on the reverse strand, counting down.
GAGGAAGTTGGGATGTTCATTTACCACACAAGCATTCAATGTGCACCTTATGAGGCATTGTATGGTCGTAAATGCCGATCACCTCTGTGCTGGCATGAAATCGGTGAGAAGCACTTGACAAGGCCTGACATTATCCAAGAAACTGTTGACAAAATCTCAATCATTAGGGATCGACTCAAGGCAGCCCAGAGTCGACAGAAAAGTTATGCGGATCACCGCAGAAAGCTGTTAGAATTCCAAATCGGTGATAAGGTGTTCTTGAAGATATCACCATGGAAAGGAATGGTTCGTTTCGGTAAAAGATGCAAGCTAAATCCACGTTATATCGGACCTTATGAAATTTTGAAGCGAATCGGTCCGGAGGCTTACAAACTCAAATTACCACATGAATTAAGTGGGATCACGACACTTTTCATGTATCAAATCTTAAGAAATCTCTAGCTGACGACTCGCAAATCATACCCCTTGAGAGAATCCAAATAGATGACCGTTTACACTTTATAGAAAACCGACGAAAATTGTTGATAAGGATATCAAGCATTTAAGACGAAGCCAAATTCCGATCGTCAAAGTTCGCTAGAATTCTAAGCGCGGACCTGAGTACACCTGGGAACGTGAGGATTTCATGAAGTGAAAATACCCTCACCTATACACTAGCTGAATCTAGACAGTGCCACCAGTGGAATTTTGGGACGAAATTCTTTTAACTGGGGGAGACTGTGACAACCGTCAAAAATCTCAGGTCATTACCACACTCGAATCTAAAATTACTGCATTCCTTAAACCCTGGTGAAAATTCTAGGTTATGACTTCTTAATTTTACTAAAGCCGTAGAACATCTTAGTGATTGCTTAGTGAACCATAAGTTCATATAAACTTGTAAAAGTAGATTACTAAGTGCCAATTTAAACAAAGAAAAAGTTACCTCTTTATACTTTAATAAAATCCTTAACAATTTGCAAAACCAAAATTCTCGTAAATTGACAACGTAAAATTTAATCGGAGAAATAATTTGTGAATATCAAACTTAGAAAAATTAAATGTTTATAATCCAAATCAAGAACTTAGAAAAATAAAATCTTAACTCCTATATTAATCATCTAAACATCACAAAATAAACTTTTTACCATACAAATAATTACACACTTTTATTACAAAGTAATTATGCAATATTTATACACTTTTAATAAAAAAAGAAGATAAAAATCTGCCCTCCCCTTTTCATTTAAAATTCTTTTTATTTTCCCTATACTCCTCATTATCACCCATTTTCCCAAAACACATTTTCACACTCTTCACCTTTCACTCTCTAAAACACACACAAAACTCTCTCTATTCTCTCTAAAAACTCAGCCACATTCAAGAGAAAACCCAGAATTTTTGAAGGTGTTCATCACCAATAAACTATTAAAGGTAAATCTATATCATCTACACTCAATTATCTTTCATTTTCTTGTATTTTCTTCATAAAATTTCGGATTTTATGCCTCTTTTATGGTTAAAATCCTCATAAAATGCTTGATGTTTGTAGGTTATCCCTTTTCACATCTTTATGTGGTAAAAGAAAGGGTAACCCATGATCAAACCGAATATCAAGTGAAAAATCGATTATTGTTGTGATATTGTTGAAATCTTGTTCATCTTTATGTTAAATCTTAAATTTTTATGTTAATAATCATCTCTAATATATCATGGATGTATTTCAACACCATGCATGTGTTAGAACATGGATTTAATGGTCAAAAGATCAAAGACTTCTCTTATTTCATGATTGGTGGTCTTCATTTTGAATAAAACACCCATCTTGAGTCTTGCAAGTTTGTGTCCAGAAAGTTTCATCTACTTCAACGATTTTTATAAAAATCATTTCTTCATGAAAATGGATGTTTTTATAGTCAAAAATCAAGTTCTGGAAATAAGATTTCCAACCATATAAGCCTCATGTTCATATGAGTTCATTTGATATTTTTAATAAGTTTTGTGAGTAAAGATGTATAAGCTATTAGGTTAGGTCAGAAACTTTTCTCTCATTGTTTTAATCATAACTGGAGCATTACAATGTCAAATGACTTGAAACCAACGCCAAAAGTTTACAAATTTCATTGGCTACAACTTTCAAGAAGACCATTTTTATTGATTCCATGGACATTTTGCTCAGAAACAGTGATTGCATGCATGTGTTTAAATCTGACTCTAGAAGATAAATGTAAAATCTAAAAATACTTAGAATTCTCTATTGATTCTGTAAAAATTACAGAAATTAGATAATATATCGTAGAACATCTGTGATTTTTCCCTTATTTGGATTTGATCCAGAAATATTTTTAATAAATCCAACAAACAGGTGTAAGATTTCTGGAATTAAGATTATGGACTGATTTTGGTAAAAGTTGGAAACCGACACTTGCGGACTTGCTATTTGGAAAAAGACTAACTTTTTATGACTTATAAACATGTTTAAGGATTGGGTAAAAGTCTCGGGTCAAATCAAGAAGGTTTGACCGAGTCAACAATAATCGGTCTCGATTTCGAAAACGGGAAACTTTCTATGTTTGGAAAGAATGGTAACAAAAAGTGTTTGGATGCCTTTTGATGTATTTATCGATTGTGTATGTTAATCATAAATTGTGAGGGAACCAAAGTTCCAAAACTCAAACACTATAAAATTCAGACTCTAACAATCTTGTGACATTATACGACTTGTATGTGACGTTCGACAATTTTAGGATGTTGTATACTTGTATAACCATTATTATACTCAAACGCGATTATTGGACATTAATGTAAGTCCCTAGTTCTAGGATCGATAACTTCGTTATCTGTAGTATTAAGGTGCGGAATCCCTCAATACGGTGTTATCTTACTAATAACGAGTAAATTCGTAATTGCGTTTAATAAGACTTAACTTTATACGATGAATCGTCAAAGTCTAGCTGTAGGTTATGTTTTCTCTGGGTTTGTTGAGTTCGCAGATGATAAAAGTGTTCTCTAGTTTCTGTGCAAAAGTTGTTCTTTCAAAGTTAACGATTTTGCCAAATAAAATCGTTTATATATGTTATCTCGGCTCGGCTCGCATGGGCCTGCGAGTTCAGCCCAACTCGCCTCGCTTAGCCCAAGCCCAGCTTAGCCATAACGAGTTCAGTTCTCATCTCGCAGCTCACCTTGCTGCGACCTGAGATCTCGACTCGCTTCGCAACAAACGTATAATATAAATACGTTATTTCGTCTATCTTTAATATGAAATATTAATAACAAAACGAATATGCATTTACAAATATAAACCAATATATCAATACAATCACAATTACACTAGTCATATTTCAAGCTAGATCTGTTGTCACAATCTATGTCCCAACAGACTCCCCCTTGACAATAGCTCTAGTATCTTTATCTTTTAATTGTCTTTGGTCTTTATTTGTAAATCTTGCTTCCTGCATAAATCTTCATCTTGATACAAGTTTTAACCATCATTTGATAATCTCTCCCTAAATCAGCCCATTCAATAGTCGTCAAAATTCTGTTCTCTTTTAACCTTAACAGATCCTTTCTCGACATATTCATCAGGTGTCGATGGTCATAAACTCTGAAGATTTCTCTTTCACCACCTTCAACCTCATCATCAGCTTCAACCATAACAGCTTCTCCAGTCTTTGAATCCACGTGCCAACTCTTCATATTTCCCAAAATATCCTGTGGCATTGTCTTCAATGGAATCTGCTGCACACATTTAACAGCTGGATAAATCTTTTTCCTTCTTCTTCTTCCAGTCCTTTGACTTCTCTCCTGTAGTTTCACAGTCTTTCCCTTTCTTGGCTTTATCATCTCAAATTTATTTGTACCAACCTCATGTCTAATAATTCGTTCAACACGATTAGCATAATCATCACGACTTGGGTTGTTGATCTCTAATCTAGCCAAATCACGTATTTCATAACGTAGTAAAGAACTAAAAACTGCCAGCTTTCTTTCAAAATATTGAACTCCGTCATATCTTTTAATTGCAAAAAGCTTCAGTTCAGAGTCAAAATACCAGCCTATAATCCCTTTACGCGGTACGCGTTTCTTTGTCATATCAATTTCAGAAATTCCAATCTTCTTCTTCTGTTTTGGAAGTTTCCGATATTGTACTGCAGGATCATTTGTAAAGACTATCTCTTCTGCTTCATCTTCCGAGGTTGAGTCTACAATATCTTCATCGATATCAACCACTGTTGGACCTTGCTCATTTTCAATAACAACTTCTGTTCTAGATGGGCTTACATGGTGTTCATCAACATTTGCATCTGGATCTACACCTATGTCTTGCACAATCTCAGGAACAGCAGTCCAATCAGCAGGTGGTAGAAATTCTCCATCCTCAAGATCAAAATCTATTTCTTCATCTATCTCGTCAACAATATCTTCTTCTAAATCAGATAGATCAAGCATCTCAAATCCTAGAGAAAAACCACATATACAAATCAATATTAATAATTTAAATTCTTTACTAATTTCCCTGAATTAATCCAAGAATTTCTTTATCAACTCTTTTGTATAATTTAAACCTTCAATTTAAACGCAATATATATATATAACTTATAAAAACCTTTTATTGATTACCCTGAATCAATCTAAGATTCTCTAAAGTCTTATACAATACTTAACAAATAATAATTAATTTTAAATTCTAATGTATTGTGAAAAATCACCAAACATTTAAATTTACTATTAATTATCTTATATAATTTCTAAGTTAATTGATCTTAACTTATTATCAGCATAACTTTTAAATTATATATCATTTGTCTAGTTAATCAAATACATTTTTAACTTGTTAGTTATAAACTCTCAAGTCTAAAATGCATATGTTATTATAAAATTTTGACCGCCGAAAAATAATCGGAACACGCCGCTTGACTACTCATTGAGTCAGAAGACTTTCGATCACTATTTTATCTTAACATATTAATTAACTTAAATTATTTAAAATATATTTTACTTAAAATAATACTAACATTAAGTCGAATATATTAAACATAATAATTAAGTTACAATTATTCAGTACAGAATGTTACAGACAATATTCTACACTATGCTAATACTAAGCTGTCTTACCAGCTTCTGTATCAACCGGTGCATCTTTATCAGCACTTGTACCGATTCTATCATCACCATCACCAGACTCCCCCTGAATCATAGCTTGCTGACTAGTCATTGAAGGACCAGTCTGCTCACCATCTTTCGGTGCATTGGGATCATCGTCTTTATGATTTAATAAACTTATGATTTAATAAATTTAAAACTTTCATTGAATAAATAAAGTTATTACATTCAATCCAAGTTTTACAAATATCTAATCACACATATTACACACTATTTTACTAACAACTTCACCAATATTACTTCATCTTTTGACTTGAGTCGACTTCCCCTAAAGATTAAATTGCTCACTAGTCGTTGAAGGACAAGTCTGCTCTCTATCTTTATTAGATAACAATCTCCCCCTGAGCAGGCTTTCCTGACTTCATTCGCAAAACAAGTCACAAGCTAATACTCTTAGGAAGTAAAATTCTCAACCAAAATAACTGAGTGGGATCCAAGATTCAAAGCAATAAAGCCAAGATTCAGGACAATAAAGCCAAAATCCAGGACAATAAAGCGAAAATCCAAGACAAAGAGAGTATCCCACCAGACCAAAAGAAAGGTCTCCCAAAAAATATGAACTATCAGACGCTTGAGCAACTGTATCAGTACGCAAAACATCCGACAGCACAACAAACTGCACAACTAGGAGACAATCCTAGAAGATGTGAAGACGCATGTCGTAACATGCTTTTGGGCAGAAGCAATCAACACTGATACATCCATCCATCCATAAGCTGAATAAAATCCCATGCCATTGCTTCATTAAAAAAAATACAGTAACATTAGTGGAAACTATCATGTATTATGAATTAAAATTCATCAAACACCTTAGTTTATCAATTTATATATAACTTGTTACAGACATGTCTCAAGTCTTATATAAAAGTATTTAACTTATTACTAAAAAGTCGTAAGTCTAATATATATCAAAATGTGAATCAATTATATAAATGTGAATCCATTACACAATAAAAAGGATAAACACGCATTATTTAAAAAAATTGACTTCACAAAATCTGGCGTGGCGAGATGAGATCATCTCGTCTCGCAAGTCAACTCGCCAAACTAGTCAACTCGCAAATATCTCAACTCGCTAAATTAGCTCAACTCGCTTCGTTCAAGTTTGCGAGTTGAGTTGAAATCTCAACTCGTTCAATGAACGTCCGTCGCGAGGTGAATTTCAAAATCGATTAATCCGTTAATTTGAACATGATCTATCGATTGTATTACATTTACTAATGTTCGTTTAACATAAACCCTACAGATTCATGTCCAATAACATCCTAAATGTTCGTTAATCAATCGAGTTATTAACCGAAACCCTTAGTTTAGAAAAACTCTGAGTTCTCGTTAATTTTACGGTGAAATCCATTGTAATATACCTCAAAATGTTCGCAATCGAATGTTGTATAAAAGCTACGGATTCAAAAACTCGTTCCTTGCTTCGTAAAATCAAAGTCAAACGAAAAGCTCGTTTCGCCTCGTTTCGCTTCGTCTGGACTCGCAGAGTTGTAGTGAACTCGCAAATCAAACTGGGTTCGGTGGATTGGTTGACTCGTTTGACCACCCTTTATACCTTAAACTCGATTCGCAGAAACAATCTCGATTCGCAAGTTGACTAAGTCAACTCGCAGAATTAATATTAATTGCGAATTAAATGATAAGTATAAATTAAAACCCATTATTTTACAAGTCTAAAATAAAAATATCTTTCACCTGTAAAATCTATGTTTGTTCAACACGAACTGAGATAATTTAGAATAATGTATTTCCAAAGGGTAACAATTTTTTAAATAAACACAAAGTTAAAAAGAAATTAAAATACAAAACGCATAATCTAACAGTGATATCAAGTACCATTTTATTAATCACTAGAAAGATAAAATCAAAGAAAATACATAAAGTGAATAAGAATTTATCTGCTTAGGGATCATATTAGAAAGAATAAGCAATTAATTATTTATTAAAGGTCTAAGTTGATTGTTAGTATACATACCTCATGAAATTCAAATAAGATACAATAAAATTACAACTAATTTTATCATTTACACATTTATATTTATAAAATTATATCTTAGATACCTTTATCCACATGATATAACATTTCATTAAAATATAACTTATCATTTCTTATTATTCACAAAAGTGAAAGTGCAAGTATCATAGACAGTTCAAGACAATTACCGGTATTATGATCCACATAAACAAATTACACACAGATTTCTGAGTCAATATTTTATTATTAATGTGCACAATATCTAGTGTTTTCTAATATACAACATACTGAAGAATTCAAGTACAACACATAACACTGTATCTTGTATTATCAAGGTTGAGATTACTAAATGATGTTCTTTAGAAGCATATAACATACACTTGACACGAGATACTTTGTATCTTTCTTATGTAAGGTAGAGGTTACTAAATGATGCCCTTTCGAAACATATAACTCACCTTGTAACACTATGATACTTTGTATCATTTCACAATTTTTTCTTATTTGAGATCACAGTGTATGATAGTACTATCATTCAACAATTAAGACATATGTCATACGTTATATAACAGATCACATAAGATAGTACACACGACAGTTATACTTCTTAACTACTCAGAAATCATAGCATAACCTGCCTACCAATAAATTGTATAATGAAGCTGACTAGACTTAAGTTATTCTTATCACTTGTTAGGTAAAAGAACAAGTTATAATCAGTGGATATAGGTGTATAATCAAATAAATATAAACACATACCTGATAGAACTGCTGTAGTTCTAAAGTAACTTCACTTGAATCTACCAACACATCATCCTTAGGACTTAAGCTTATTATTTTTAAGCTTATTCTCCTAATGTACTATCATTTCCCTTGATTTTTGCAGACAAAAACTTAAATTTTCCAAAAGAACTTCATTTTGTTCTTTTATTGGAGGCGATTCCCCTTAGGTAACAAGCAAATAAATGCCATACGCCAACTTTTTTTTTTTTTTTTTTTTTTTTTTTTTAACGACAAAATAATTTCTAACTATTACAAAAATACCCTTGGAAGACCAATCACTCTGGATTTCTCATTCCATTTCGTTGAACCAACATTTCAAATCTTGCTCTGTCGAAAGCCTTCGTGTAGAGGTCTGCTAAGTTATCCTCAGTCGGAACCTTAACTAACCTTATCAGTTTCTTCTCAGCACAGTCTCTAATAAAATGATGGCGAATATCAATATGTTTAGTCTTACTGTGCTTCACCGGATTATTGGTTATCGACATAGTAGATTCGTTATCAATCATCATAGGAGTATTGGTTAAGTTTAACCCATAATCCCGCAGTTGCTGTTGTATCCAAAGAAGTTGTGAGCAACAGCTGCCAGCTGCAACATACTCAGCTTCACATGTAGAAATGGCTACCGAGCTTTGCTTCTTGCACTGCCAGGACACTAATCTACCTCCTAGGAATTGACATCCTCCGGTCGTAGATTTCCTATTCTGATTGCATCCTCCATAATCCGAATCAGTAAATGCTTCCAGATCTAAGTCTCCTCCAATAGGATACCAAAGTCCCAGCTTAGGTTCCCCTTTGAGGTAACGAAAGATCCGTTTAACTTCTTGCATATGTGACTCTTTCGGATTAGCCTGATATCTTGCACAAATACACACAGCAAACATTATGTCAGGCCTAGAGGCAGTCAAATACATTAATGATCCAATCATGGCCCTGTAAAGAGTAGGATCCACATCCTGATCACTCGATGTATCTGGACCTAGTTTGTGATTGACTGGAATCGGAGTATTGTAGACCTTACTTTCATCCATCTTGAAGCGTTCTAATAGCTCATAAACATATTTAGATTGATGAATAAAGAATCCATCCTTCTTTTGATCAACTTGCAATCCTAAGAAGAATTTCAACTCTCCCATTGCAGACATCTCAAACCTTCTTTGCATGACTTTCTCAAATTCTTGACACATCTTTTCATCAGAAGATCCAAAGATGATATCATCAACATAAACTTGCACCAGGAGAAAGTCTTGCTTCTTCCACTTTACAAATAGTGTACTATCAATCGCTCCTCTTGTAAATCCATTATCAAGTAGATACGTTGACAGTGTCGCATACCACATCCTTGGTGCTTGATGTAATCCATATAGAGCCTTATTCAAACGATATACTCTATCCGGATACTCAGGATTAGTAAACCCTGGAGGTTGTGCGACATACACCAGTTCTTCAACTTTGCCATTCAAAAATGCACTCTTAACATCCAACTGATACACTTTAATACCTTTGAATGTTGCAAATGCTAAGAAGATTCTAATAGCTTCTAGCCTAGCGACTGGTGCAAACACCTCATTATAATCAATACCTTCTTCTTGGTTAAAACCTTGAACCACTAGACGAGCTTTATTGCGAGTAATGATTCCCCGATCATCTCTCTTGCACTTAAATACCCATCTAGTTCCAATTGGATAAACACCCTTTGGCAGGTCAACCAAATCCCAGACTTGTAGCTTTTCAAATTGAGACAGTTCTTCTTGCATAGCCTCGACCCACGAACTTTCTTTAAGAGCCATTTGAATGTTCTTAGGCTCAATTTGTGAGATAAAGCCAGCATAAAGACACTCATTAGTAATGCCTGTCTCCTTTAGTGCAGCATACAAGCTTTGTAAGTCATCCTTATCAGCATACGCATTAGGATAACTTGAAGTACTAGCTTTTGTTTGAGTCCTTGTTTGAACCGGAGTATTAATGTCACCGATGATATTATCAATTGGGTGATTCTTACTCGTTCTTGTTGTAACAATAGTCTCAACAGGAATCTCATCTTCTAAGTTAGTACCAATTTCTTGTTCTTCAGACTGTTCTTCCAAATCTGGTACCTCTTTACTGAAAAGCTGAGAGTTATCATTATCCGAAGTTATTCTTAACTCTTGTAGTGGTGTAAGTAAATCATCCACTACCTTTTGCATATGCTCTTCATCAGTTAAAGGTATATCTACTTTGGACGTTTGAGATCCACTAGTAGATGGTTGATTTGGATCAACAATCTGGATTGCAGATGATTGAACATTTGTCATTGGAGTGTGGCCGGTATCCTCATCTCCAGTAAACACATGTTCAGGAATCTCTGAATCACGAACATAGTCACTTAAGGGAACTTTAAAAGATGCAAAAAGATCAGAATAATCAAATTGCCAATCTAAGCCCTTGTGTACATCCGGTGTGTAACTAGTAACCTCAATATTATACACAACTTCCAGACGACCTGTGACTTTATTAAAGACCCTCTTGTTTGGTGAATTAGGCATGTAACCTAAGAAAAAACCTCCGTCGGCCTTTTCACCAAATTTTGCTTGATGTCCAGTCTTTAAAATTGTGCATGAAACTCCAAAGGGTTCAAGCCCTTTCAAGTTAGGTTTCTTTTTGTTTAAAAGCTCATAACAAGTCTTGTTATGCTGCTTAACCGTAAGAACCCTATTTAGAACATGACAAGCTGTATTCACTGCTTCTGCCCAAAATATGACCGGAAGCTTTGAATCAGCAAGCATTGTTCTCGCAGCTTCAATCAACGTTCGATTCTTCCTTTCAGCAACACCATTCTGTTGAGGTTCATATGGTGCACTGAATTGATGAACAATCCCTTTGCTTAAGCAATATAGATTCAACGTTGAATTCTTAAACTCTGTTCCGTTGTCACTACGAATACGCTTCACTCTCGTTTTGTATACATTCTCTACTAGATCAAAGAATTCAACTAGAATTACCGGAGTTTCATCCTTTGATCCCAAAAAGAATACCCACGAGAATCTAGAGTAATCATCCGTCACAACCAAACAGTACCATTTGCCACCTAGACTTCTCTTGCTTATTGGGCCAAAGAGATCCATGTGTAGCAAATCAAATGGTAAGGAGTTTGAGTTTTCAGTCTTAGGTCTGTGTGTTTTCTTGTGCTGCTTTCCCTTCATGCAAGGGACACACTTATCTTCAGACTCGAAACGTTTTTGTGGTACACCTAGAACCAAACCATTCTTGGTTATATAATTCATTTTACGCCAGTTCAAGTGTGCCATTCTCCTATGCCATAATAAAGCGTCTGCTTCTGAAGCCTTGGATAACAAACATGTAGAAACCATTGAGGAATTAGAATTACCCATGTTTATTGCATAGATATCCCTCCTCCTTGGTGCCCTCATTAGTATCCAATTGTCGGGTATCGTAAATCCCGGCTTCAGGACTAAGGCTTCCTTTTCATTAAAATGAACTGGATGACCTTTATCGCAGACTTGGGAAACACTCACCAGGTTGTGAGTTAGTTCTTCAACGTAATTCACATCCTCAAGAGTCAAAGTTCCATTTGAAACTTTTCCTTTCCCAGTTATTACTCCTCCTTTGTCTCCTGCAAAATTGACTTTTTGCTTGAGACCACTCTGGAAGTCTGTCAGTAGACTTCTCTCTCCTGTCATGTGCCTTGAGCATCCACTGTCTACATACCACCAGCTTTCCTTGTTCACAGTCTGCTCCTGCACATAACACATAACACGATCAGTTGTCAAGAGGGACCCAAGCCATTACGGTCTTGGTTTGTCCCTTATCATCTACAAACTTAAGTTCTTTAAAATAACCATCCTTCCCATCAGGAGCTTTGGTTACTTTCGAAGAAACTTGAGCTTGTGGACGATCAGCCTTAAGAGGTGAATTTGAGGAGAACCTCCTAGGCACAACATTCTGAGCTCTATTATTATAGTTATAATTAAACTCATTGGATCGCGAAGTAGTACCACTTTCATTAAGACTATGGCCTCTACTTTGATTTCTAAACCTCGACGGTGTCATATCCCTAGGCTTATAAATAGTATTGTCACTTGGAATATAAGTCCGTTTAGGTTTAGGAGGGGAGACACTATGTTTACCTTCTCTTTTAAGAATGTTAACAGGTTTAATACCTAAGCTAGATTCGGTATCTAACCTATCTACAGTCATACTAGAGTTGGTCGGTGTCCTTTTATCAATCACAAGCTTATGTGATGCTTCTGGCTTTTTGTTAGGACAACACGAAGCCACATGTCCTTTTTGGTGACATTTAAAGCATGACATCTGCTTGCGTGATTTACTCACTTTTGCTTTCTCATCTGGAGTCTTAGGCACTAAAGGTTTAGAAATATGTTCCTTATTAACATTATCATCAGTGTTAGCATTGTTAATCACTCCACCCGATACAAAATGTATTTTGGTGAGATGAGAAACCTTACTATCATCTGATGAAGAGTTCTTAATAACATCCTTCTGTGCCTCTGACTGTTCAGGTTTATCAGCTACTGAAATCTCAGGATTAACGTCAGTCATTTCAGAATCTTCAGGAATAGGAGTGTAATTGGCATTAAAAGGAGGGGATACATCATTGTAACCTAACCCAGTCTTGTCCTTTACACTACGTTGAGCATCTAACATTATATCCATTTAAGATGTCCTATAGTTCTCAAGTTTACGATTTTGCTCAATTAACCTTAAATTAAGATTCACTATTTCCTGATCCTTACTAGCAATTGTCTCATTCAAGTCCTTGATGTTCATATAGAGTCCATCTATGATGACAGATTTTTCACTTATGGTATCTCTAAGTTTGGTTTTATCCGAAACATCAGACTTAATTTTATCTTTTAAGGCCTGTTTATCATCACTTAATCTACGTATATCCATAAGTGCTTGGTCAAGTTCTGATCTAACAGTCCTATAAGATTCCTTATCCAAATTCAATTGAGATGATAAATTGCTATTAGACACAGTTAATACACTATTCTGAGATTGTAAGTCAGTAACTAAGTAACAAACATCAGCAAGATTAAGAATATCTAAACAAACCTTCTTCTTGTCTGTTTGTACTTCAGCCATTCGTGCCACGAATTCTTCAGGACTCATGTCTGGAGTCAAATCCATGTGCAGCACATCATCATCACTTGCCTTCGCTTCTGACTCAGGCACATCTACTCTCTGTTCAACATCTGTGGGCATGTAGGACATTGATCCAGCAGTGGTCTCTTCAATTTCAGCCATCAAGGCTTCTTCTTCTGACTGAGTTTTCCAGTCATATGAACCATCCAACTGCTTTACCACTAAGGCTTTGGAAGCTAAAGTACTTCCCGAACCTTGCGTCCTATTTGTATCTACCTTAGGTCTTTGGCATTCCCTCGCGAAATGACCAATACCTTGACAGTTAAAGCATTTGACCTTGGTTTTATCAAACCCTGATCTATTGCCCAACACCTTTCTACCAGTTCTCTTGAGGAAATTTTTAACTTTTCTAGAGACTAATGCTAACATCTCTTGAAGTTCTAATTCCTCAACATAATCCGGATCAATCTGCTCATAATCCTCATCAAACAATACAGGATCATTAATTTTCCCCTCAATGTAGTTCTCATATGATGCCACAAAGGAAGCAAGAACAGACAGTTGCTGCTCTGCAGATTTCACACTCATAGGCATCTTCTGATGCTCTTGAGATGACTTCTCAGCACTCTTTACCTTTGTCTCAACACCAGAGGAGGAAATAAAGCACAGATCTTCAGATATCATTTCTCCATTTCTACCTGTATCACCAACTAACAGTGCAGTGGTCGAACTAGAAGATGCAGTCGAAAGATTTGTTTTTCCATGATACAACCCAGGGTTCTGAACCTGATCAGAATCGGTATCTTTTGACTTCTTGGAGAACTCATAACCTTTTAGCTTGTCAATGACTTGCTCTAAGGTCATAGTAGCATATCTGATTTCATTATCCGTTATCATAAGTCCATACATTTCCCACTTAGAAGGCAAACCCTCAATAAACTTGTCGGTTTTATCAACTTCTTCTACAGTGATGTCATTGTATTCCAATTCACTTAACAGATGGTAGAATCGTGTAACATAAGCATCAAGACTTTCCCCTTTTAAAGCTTTAAACATAGTAAACTGCTTTTTAAGGAGCTTCTTCTTGCTAATTCTCATTTGTGGACTACCTTCACCTCTTTTCTCTAGAGCTTCCCAGAGCGTTCTAGCAGTATGAAAAGATTTCAGTTGATGAGCGATATCCTTAGGAAGACACATCTTAATGCACGAATGTGCTTTGTTTTCATTTTTGTATGCTTCCTTCTGTTCATCACTCATGTTCTGATAAGTAAGAGTCACAATGGCATTCTGAACAGTTTGAGTAGGTGCAGTGTATCCAGTCTTGATACACATCCAGATTGACAGATCATGGAATCTACAGTAAGATTCAAATCTGTCCTTCCAGTTGTAGTAATCCTCGATATTTAACAACTTAGGTGGAGAATTTGATTTTCCCACCTCATGTTCCATTTCGATCATTTTACTTAAGTCAGACATCTTAAAAACGTAAGTTCAAACTGTTACGCGAAATCAGAAAATCTCAATTCGCAGAACTCAGTTCAACTCATAATCTCAGCTCGACTCGCGGAACTCAGTTCAACTCGCAGAACTCAGTTCAACTCGCAGAACTCGGTTCGCAAATCTCAGTTCGGATTGCAGTGATGTCAATTCGCAAGTGATCTCGGTTCGCAAGAGATCTCGGTTCGCAGAATAAAGTTCAACTCGCAGGTTCGATAGTTCGACTCGCAAGTTCGACTCGGCTCGCAAATCCAACTCGGCTCGCAAGCTACGCTGGAACCCTAATCTCAACTCGCAAAACGGCTGTTAAACCCGAAAGCGAAATTTTAAGGTATTTTTACGACTGAAACTAGCGATTTCAACCGTAAACAAACCCTAAAATATCCAGAGAATGATTTTGATCGTTAATATTGCTATAATGCACGTAAAAACAACCCGAATCAAAACGCAATATCACTAAAACTCACGAATACACTCGTATTTAGCCCGAAAGCTCTGATACCAGATGTAAGTCCCTAGTTCTAGGATCGATAACTTCGTTATCTGTAGTATTAAGGTGCGGAATCCCTCAATACGGTGTTATCTTACTAATAACGAGTAAATTCGTAATTGCGTTTAATAAGACTTAACTTTATACGATGAATCGTCAAAGTCTAGCCGTAGGTTATGTTTTCTCTGGGTTTGTTGAGTTCGCAGATGATAAAAGTGTTCTCTAGTTTCTGTGCAAAAGTTGTTCTTTCAAAGTTAACGATTTTGCCAAATAAAATCGTTTATATATGTTATCTCGGCTCGGCTCGCATGGGCCTGCGAGTTCAGCCCAACTCGCCTCGCTTAGCCCAAGCCCAGCTTAGCCTTGCTGCGACCTGAGATCTCGACTCGCTTCGCAACAAACGTATAATATAAATACGTTATTTCGTCTATCTTTAATATGAAATATTAATAACAAAACGAATATGCATTTACAAATATAAACCAATATATCAATACAATCACAATTACACTAGTCATATTTCAAGCTAGATCTGTTGTCACAATCTATGTCCCAACAATTAACAAACTTCAAAGCAAACAAACCACATTGGCACTTTGTAATCTAAAGATTTATCTAAGCAATCCTATCAAACCAAATTCACCGAGAATCTAATTAGAAACCTCGTGTTCATAGGACTTGGATAGGAGTTATACCCGGCAAGCACGCGCGTTACATCCATCAATTACTCTTACGCTCGACTGTGAGTATTCACAGCCCCTCTTTTTACCGTTTATACTAAATGTTTTGGGGTGAAAAGCATGTTATCTTGTTGCAAATACTTATCTTGTATGTACATTTTCTATTTATACGCTCTTATTGTATGCTTGTGACTCTATCGCATCTTAAGTCCCCGGTTCTTTATACACAACCTATTAACTCATTATTGAGCCGATGGTTGATATGGATAGTACTATTTGGAAGGAGGCCACCTTCCCACTCATTCATGCATATGAGTGTATGCCACCAACTCTAAATGTTCGCGATAGGACATATCTTTGGGGCGTTGTTTCGGGCCAGTAGGTTTGGTTATGGACTCAAGCTATACATGTCGTTCTTAAATGAATCTTATATGGCGTATAAATACTATTTACTTAATAACAAAATCTTTCAAAAGTGGTTTAGAAACTCCTAAATGTCTTTCACATTAACAATTTATCTAAACCTATGAACTCACCAACTATTTTTATAGTTGACCCTCGTTTTTACATGCTTTTCAGGAAACGGCCAGTAATCATGGAATGAAGCTATGTCATCTTTATTAATGTTGAAGCTATTAGACTTGCTATGTTTTATCTTTTAGATGTAATGGTTGTATGAACTAGTATTTTGTACTGTAAACTTATTGTAAGCGCTAGTAGCTATATTTTGTAAACGGTGAATTAGTGGTACTTTGTGTAATGAAACCATTGTGCTGTTACATCTCGTTTTTTCGCTTTAGCGGGGTGTGACACCTAGGGCATGGTATGAAACACTATCAACTTATCTACTTGAGAATGGATTTACAAGTGGATCAATTGATAATACACTTTTTGTAAAGTGGAACAAGAATGACTTTCTATTAGTACAAGTATATGTTGATGATATTATCTTTGGATCTTCTGATGAAAAGATGTGTCAAGAGTTTGAGAAAGTCATGAGAAAAAAGTTTGAGATGTCTGCAATGGGAGAGTTAAATTTCTTCTTAAGATTACAAGTTGATCAAAAGAAGGATAGACTCTTTATTCATCAATCTAAATATACATATGAGCTATTGGAACGCTTTAAGATGGATGAAAGTAAGGTCTATAATACTCCAATTCCAGTCAATCACAACCTTGGACCAAATACATCGAGTGATAGCGATGTGGATCCAACTCTTTATTGAGCCATGATCGGATCACTAATGTATTTAACTGCCTCTAGGCCTGATATTATGTTTGCTGTTTGTATATGCGCAAGATATCAGGAAAATCCGAAAGAGTCACATATGCAAGATATGAAACGGATCTTTCGTTACCTCAAAGGGAAACCGAAGCTGGGACTTTGGTATCCGATTGATGGAGACTTAGATCTCCTAGCTTATACTGATTCGGATTATGGGGGATGCAATCAGAATAGGAAATCTACAACTGGAGGATGTCAATTCTTAGGAGGTAGATTAGTTTCTTGGCAGTGCAAGAAGCAAAGCTCAGTAGCCATTTCTACATGTGAAGCTGAGTATGTTGCAGCTGGCAGCTGTTGTTCTCAAGTTCTTTGGATCCAACAGCAACTGCGGGATTACGGGTTAAAAATAACCAATACTCCTATGATGATTGATAACGAATCGACAATGTCGATCACCAACAATCCGGTGAAGCACAGTAAAACTAAACACATTGATATTCGACATCACTTTATTAGAGACTGTGCTGAGAAGAATTTGATAAAGTTAGTTAAGGTTCCATCTTTGGATAGCTTAGCATACTTATACACCAAGGCATTCGACATAGCTCGATTTGAGACGTTGGTTCAGATTAACGGAATGAGAAATCCAGAGTGATTAGTCTTCCAAGGGTATTTTTGTAATAGTTAGTAGTCAGTTTTATGTTTATTTTAAAAAAAAAGGGGGGGGGGGGCGTATGACATTCATTTGCTTGTTACCTTAGGGTAATCGCCTCCAATAAAAGAACAATTGAAGTTCTTTTAGAAAAAGCTTTAAGCTTTAGCTGTAAAAACTTGGGAAATGATAGTACATTAGGAGAATGAGCTTAAGAATAATAAATCTAAGTGCTAAGACTGATATGTTAGTAGATTCCTATAAGTTTCATTAGAATTGCATACTTACCTAGGAGTTTATTTATATTTATCTGATTATACACCTATATCCACTGATGATAACTCATGTTCTTTATATAAGTGATAAGAATAACTAAAGTCTATTCAGCTTCATTATATGATATACTGGTAGGTAAATTATTCTTAGATTAATGAGCGATTAAGAAATCTTAATTTTGTGTGTCATATCTTATGTGAACTATTATATACTGTATGACATTAGTCTTAATTGATGAATGATGGTATTGTCATACACTGTTATCATGCATTTATTTACAAATGATAAATAGTTACAAATATGGTTATTAGTGAAACTAACAGATAACTCTATTGTACGTGAGTACAGACCTGTTACCTTTTGTTTTGCCAATAGTCTCAAACTTATTTTAATTATACTAAGGGATCCTCTGTTGTACGTAAGTACAGATCTGGAACCACTAGTATCTTTAAAGTATGTTTGATATTTGTCAAAATTTAAACTCAAGTGTATGTTATATGTTTCGAAAAGATACATCATTTAGTAACCTCTACCTTGAAATTTTAAAAGATGCAGTGATATCTGTTTTACTTAAATTCTTCAGTTTATTATATAATGGTACACTTTAGATATTGTTCACATTAACAATAATAAAGTTTGCTCAAAAATCTTTGTCTAATTTGTTTATGTGGACCCTAATACCGGTACTCATCTTGAACTATTTATGATATTGAATAAAATGGTTATTTTGTTATTAACAGTTATGTCCTGTGGATAAAGGTAAATAAGGTATAATTCTATAAATATAAGTCTACTACTGGTTAAGTTGCAATTTTATTGTATTTATATGAATTTCATGAGGTATGCATACTAGCAATCGTCTTGTTCTTATTAAAATATAATTTTAAATGGCTTATTCTTCCTAATATGATTCCAAAGCAGTTAAAATTTTAAACATGATAATTTTAAAATTGTTTGCTTTCATAGATGTTAGTACTTTTAAATGTTTATTTCTTATTTTGTATTTTTGTTTAAATGATTAATAGAAAGTTTTACTTATGTCTATATGTTACCCTTTGGAATTGAATTATACTGGATATTTATTTTATGTTGAACAAACGTGTGTTGACAATTGAAAAATAATATATAGGTTACGAGGAATATTGATCGAAAGTCTTCCGACTCACATGTAGTCGAGAAGCGTGTCCTGATTTTATATCGGCGGTTAATTTTTCTATTATAACTTAAATACATATTTTAGACTTGTCGTTATACTTAAGACCATACGGTATATAAGTAACTAATTTTAGCTCGAGATTTTTCTTTATACACGATTAACTGTATCATGGGTTTAGTCGGTTAATATATGTAAGAAGATTATCATTGAGGAAAAATTAAGCGAAAACATTTTCTTTAAAATGTTTAGGCTATATAGTTACAGAGTTAACTATATAATTGTGAATGGGGTTATATTTATACTTTGTATTTAATTTGCATTTTTATTTAAAACTTGCGAGTTTGACTGGTCAACGTTGCGAAGCGAGTCCAGTTCTGCGATTTGGCATTAAACTTGCGAATTGAGTAACAGTATAAGAGGTGAAAGGTCAAACGAGTCAAAGCCACCGAGCCCACTTCACTTTTGCGAGTTCACTTAAACTTGCGAGTTGACTTAGTGCGAAACGAGACGAAAACAGTATTTCGTTTGATTTCGATTTTCCAAGTTACAAGGCAGAGTTTTTGATCCATAGTCTATATTCACTTTTGAATTGCGAACATTTTGAAGTATAAACCAACGGATTTCACCGTTTAAATTACACGAAATCGAAAGTATTATTGACTTAGGATTTCGCTTTACCATTTAAACGATTTACGTAGATTAAAGGTGTTATTTGACAAGAATTCAATGAATTAATGTTAAATGAACCTTAATAAACGTGAATTAATCGATAGATCTTACTAAAATTGAGAGTTTAATCGATTTTTGTTTCGACTTGCAACAACAGTTCAAGTTGCGAGTTGACCACAATTTCGATTCGCAGATTTCTCTTTGCGAATTGAACACAGACTCAACTCGCAGATTTACTTTTGCGAGTTGAGATTCTGACTTTTTAACTTGCGGATCGAGTTGATTAGCGAATCGACTTGCGAGTCTGTTGATACATATTAGGTGTCTGTCAGTTGGTCTATCGAGTTGTAATAAGTGTCGTTAGTTACTTAATAGAAATATAGTTTTTATTATATGCGACACTCGTGTTTTAAGTTAGGCGTCACTTGCCTTAGTGACGCATAGCGTCACTTAGGTAAGTGACGCATGAAGGCGGCCACATGCGACACTTCCACAAGTGACGCATGTCGGCTGACTTTTTAGTATAAATAGAAACCTACGGGTTTTCGGCTAGGGTTGACGAAACCCTAGCACCATTTGTCGATTAAACCTTATTGTAATCGTTCTCAAACAGTTATACAAGCTAATATACACGTTTACTTTGTTGAATTTCTCGTGTTCGGTTTGTGAGTTGTTAGCTAAACAAGCAATTGTTTGATTCCGCCTTACGATTGCTGTCAATTGACATCTAGGTCCACGACAAGGGACACTTTCAACTGGTATCAGAGCCACTAGGTGAATACATTGACGTTTAGATTCAATTTTGGGTTGATTTCGGCTTTGTTCGAATAATTAATTGAGATTACATACGGTTTTGGAGCTGTTAAGGTGATTTACAGTCAATATTCTTCATCAACAACAGGTTTTGTCCATTAGGGTTCAAAGAATCTTCGTTTGGTTTACGAAAATTCGACATTTTTAGGGTTTTGGGATTTTTCAGCCGTTTTGCGACACTCGATCCGTCACTTGGACGCGTCACTTATAGCGGCACTAGCTAATCTCAAAATTAGGGTTTTACCGTCACTTAGACGCGTCACTTGAAGCGTCATTTGAGGTTACACGACACTTAACTTAAGTGTCGTCTACCCTAATACACCGACACTCAAGTGCGTCACTGTTGCACGTCACTTGACTCTCAAGCGTCACTTCTGTTAGTGACGCCTGTTTGATTTATAGCGTCAATCTTACTAGTGACGCCTATTAGATTTAGCACGACACTCAAGTACGACACTTGAGTGCGTCACTTGCTTAACTGACCGACACTTACTTATAGTGTCATCAGTCACTTTGTACGTCACTCGATAGCGTCACTTGCTAAGTGTCGCTAGTCGCTGCGACACTTGAGTGCGTCACTTACCTAGTGACGCCTTTGGTACTAATTAGTTTGCAAGTTCTTGTTTTTGCGTATAATTTCATGTATATCTTCGATGGCTTCTATTGCTGACAAGGAAGATATTAGAGGTATTAGGGAGATGCTAAAGCAGGGAAATGATATCGGTTCCAATAATAAACCTCCACTGTTCACTGCAGACATGGACTATGCTTATTGGAGGGATAGATTTGAACAGTTTGTTGACTTTCATTGTCCAGAATTGTAGGGCCCATTAAAACAAAGATATGAGACTCCAGTAGCTGAAGGAGATTATCGTCAGGTTCCTCCACCAAAATCTTTCATTGCAATGACACCTCAAGAAAAGAAGGATTATCAAATAGAAAGAAAAGCACACTCAGCTATCTGTATGTGCTTGACAAAGGATGTCATGAGACTTTTTAGAAATCATGACACAACCTATGATTTATGGAAGGCTATAGAAACGAGGTGTGGGGGAAATGCGAAATACAAGGAAGCTAAGCTGGAATTGATAAAGAAACAGTACGATCTGTTTGACTCATTACCTAATGAGACAACCTCTGGACTGTTTACCCGGTACTCACAATTGGTGAGTGAGTTAACGGAGGGTGGATATAATCTCACAGCACTTGAGATAAATAAGAAACTGTTAGATGTTCTACCAAGTGCATGGGATGTAAAAGTCCAATTCTTGAAGGAAAGTGAAGGATTGGATGGTATGACTTTGGATAAGCTGATAGGAGTTCTTCAAGCACACGCTATGGAGTTAAAGAAGAAAGAGTGCAAGACAACTGGTTTTGTACAAAATCCTTCACTTTATGGAGGCCAAGTTAACTCTGGTAAGAGTTATGGAGGAATGGCATTCATCTCGTATACCAATTCTCCATCTTATTCCGCTGGAGCATCACATGCTGCCTATGTTTCTGGCACACCCTCCATTACTCAAGGATCACAACAGCAGGTTTCATCTTCACCAGCTATTCAAGAGCAAGCGGCGATCTATACAGCTTTCCTTAGTTCTTACAAAGATTTGGTTACTCAACCGAATACTACTTTGGAAATGACCAAAGAAGATTATGCTCAGCTAGATGACGATGACTTGGAGCAGATGGATTTAAACTAGAATATAGCTATGCTTTCCAGAAGGGTTCAGAAATTTATGCAGAGAACGGGATGGAAGAGTTTGGAAGGTAATGGGAAGACCGGATTTGGGTTCGACAAAAGCAAGGTTCGATGTTACAACTGTCAGAACCTTGGTCACTTCGCAAGGGAATGTGAGAAACCCAGGATGCCATCGTCGGGTCTTACTAAACCGGATCCACCCAAGGCAAATGAAAAAGAAGAAGTTAAATCGTTGGCTGTTGATAACGCTTTGATTGTCTTTGAGCCAACTACTTTTGATTGGAGTGCTCAAGCTGCACAGTTTCAATGCCTGATGGCTCACATTACTCCTGAGGTACCAAATGAACCAACTGAGCCATTTAATTGTGTTTCGTGTATTAACTTGACTGAATCCCTTAAGGCCTATCAGAAAGACAATCAAAATCTGCGGGACAAGGTAGTTAAACTTAATGAATCTAATAACTTTTTGCTAGATAATAAAAAACTTTATGAACAACACCTTGAAGCTCATAAATTAGATACCGAAACCTTTAAGGCAAAGGTCTTTAGCCAGCAAGATGCAATTAAAAGTTATCTTACTGAAATTGAATTGTTGACTAAAGAATTATCTGATTTGAAAAATGAGTTTGAGAATCATAAAAGCAAAATCTTAGGCTCAACATCCGCCACTCAAGTCTTTAATGAGATTGTTAGCAAGCAGGGAGCAAGTGGCAAAAAGAAGGAAGGTCTTGGCTATAACCAAGTACCACCACCTTCTAATGCTGAATATTGTCCCCCGATTGCTAAACAAGGTCTTGAGGAGATTTCAGTTGATTATACCAAACTATATGGTATTAAGGCCAAAGAAGCTAAGCTAAACAAACTGACAACGGAGAAAACCAAGAGGCAAGAGTATCCATTGCCTAAGTTTGTTAAAGCTGAAAGTAAGTCTCCAGTTTATACTGATGAGATTGTTGAAATAGAGGATATTACTGATCAGGAATATCCTGAGTTTAAGAAGGTTGAGGTTAGACCTAAAAAGGTTATTTTGAAAGTTGAACCTCTGACAAGGGTTCAAACTAAAAAGGAAAATAAAGTTTTGAATGTGAAATCTCAAACTAATCAGTCACCTACAAAAGTTTTACACCAAAAGGTGACGAAAGAAAAGGTTTTGTTTGATAAAACTTCTGACTCAACTTCTAAACCAACACAAGCATTCTCTAAAACGTGTACAAAATGTTCATGTTCTACAAATGCTTCATTACTTACTGCGGTAAATCCTCCGTCTCAACAGTTTCAAGAGACTCGTTCCTGTTTCTACTGCAAGAAACAAGGACATTTGATCTGCGATTGTCCCAAACTCTCTTATCAGCGTTACGGGAGACATATGCCTAGGACAGCTCTCTACAGAAATTCCTTTTCAAAATCACCTCCTAGGCATCACTCCAACTCTCCCGAGCCTGCTAAGAAAGTTGTTAGTGTTGGGCAAAATCCTTTGTTAAAACCAAAGCCCAACATTATTTCCAAGCCAAATCCCAAACCATTAAAGCTTTGGAAGATAAAGGAGTCCACTGAAGACTCAAATGTCATCAATAATAACACATCATATTCAAAATCTGATTTGTTTAAAAATAAAGTTTTATCTGATGTGCTTATTGTTGATGACTATGGTCGACCTAAGTCTGTAAAGGCTTGGGTCACCGTTTCTCACTAATCTCTTCATCTTTATGTGTTGCAGCAGTCTGAACGTGTAAAAGATAGCGAATGGTTCATGGACAGTGGTTGCTCGCGACACATGACGGGTGATGTGTCTCTCCTAGTGGATATTAAACCATACGCAGGAGGTCATGTTGCTTTTGCTGGAGATACAGGGGGAACAATTTCGGGTAGAGGAACGCTAACTAATGGAAAGGTTAGCTTTGAGAATGTAAATTATGTGGCTGAACTTCAGCATAACTTGCTAAGTGTTTCACAAGTTTGTGATAAGGACTATACCACATCATTTACAAAGACTGAGTGTGTTATATTGAAGCCGGGGTATGTCATTCCAGAGGAATGGGTTGTAATGCGTGCACCTAGAAGAAATGACACCTATGTGATGAACATGCGAACCGTGGAGACATCCAGCGAATACACCTGTCTCCTTTCGAAGGCTTCAGAAAAGGAATCACTCCTTTGGCACAGACGAATGGGACACATTCATTTCCGAAAAATGAATTTCCTAGTCAACAACGACTTGGTTCGTGGAGTTCCGAAACAGTCCTTCGCCTTGAAGGATGACTGTGTTTCTTGCCACAAGGGCAAACTCCATAAGAAGTCTCATAAGTCTAAGGTTGTGAATTCAATTAATGCTCCGTTGGAATTACTGCATATGGATCTTTTTGGTCCTGTTTCCACAAAGAGCATCGGTGGTCGCTCTTACTGTTTAGTAGTGACAGATGACTACTCACGGTTCTCGTGGGTATATTTTCTTGCAACGAAGGATGAAACAGCGGGTATTTTAGTTTATTTGTTGGATAAGTTGGCAAATCTATGCAACTTAAAGGTAAAGAGACTGCGAAGCGATAACGGAACCGAATTGAAAAACTCAACTCTCGAATTATTCTGTGCTTCTAGGGGTATTGAACATCAATTCAGTGCTCCGAGAACTCCTCAACAGAATGGAGTTGCTGAACGAAAGAATAGGACCATCATCGAAACTGCTCGCACTATGCTAGCGGATTCCAAACTTCCTATTATTTTCTGGGCTGAGGCAGTTAATACTGCTTGCTACGTTTTGAATCGGGTACTTTCGGTTAAAAAGAAGAATAAAACGTGTTATGAGCTCTTCAACAATCGCAAGCCAAATCTGCAGTTTCTGGAGCCATTTGGGTGTCCTTGTTTGATCATGATAACAAAAGAACGTGTCCCTAAGTTTGGTGATAAAGCCGTTGAAGGGATTTTTCTTGGATATTCGGTCAATTCTCCAAACAAACGGGTATACAACAAATCAACAAATGAGATCGAGGAACACTTTGAGGTAAAATGTTTACGATATACAGAACCACCTCAAGGAACGGGTCCGGATTGGTTCTTCAATTATGGGAAACTCTTCAGTTCCTTCAATGTACCGGAGGACGACGACACTAAAGAGTTAATCACAATGCTTCATGGACTTGATGTTTTTCAACAAACATCCGATTCTCTCCCTACAACACCCAATCCAATTCCCGATACGACATCCACTCCTGCACCTATTCCAACACAACAAATGCCTGCACCTACATCCACCACTTCTCCTGCATCTGTACCTACATCCACACCACCAACTACAACCATTCCGTCTTCTTCAAACACTGTTAATGCCGCGGATCTTCCGGACGATCCCAATATGCCTCTCCTAGAGGATGACGAAGACATGGATTATTCTCGTTTCTTCATTAATGAAGAGAACGACGATGCTTCTCCCACTGAAGGTGATTTGAACAACTTGGAATTAAATCTTGTGCCAGACGCCATTCCAGTGACTCGGATACATAGGAATCACCCAGTTGAAAACATTATTGGTGATCCTCATTCTACTGTTCAAACAAGACATCAGGCGAAGCAATCTGCTGAAAATAATGATACTTCAGCTAATCAGATTTTGGGATTTATGGCGACTGTTAATTCATGCCATCTTTCTCAAACTGAACCGAAGAAAGTTTCGGAGGCCTTACAAGATCCATCTTGGGTCGAGGCCATGCAAGATGAACTGCAACAATTTCACAAGTTGCAGGTGTGGACTCTAGTACCATTACCCAAGGGTGCTGATCCAAAAGGCACTCGATGGGTATATCAAGTAAAGAAGGATGATCGAGGGGTTGTTACAAGAAACAAAGCTCGATTAGTTGTTCAAGGGTATACTCAGGTTGAAGGACTGGATTATGATGAGATTTTTGCCCCTGTCGCCAGATTGGAGTCTGTCCGTATCTTCTTAGCTTTTGCTTCTTTTAAAGGGATTCGTGTCAAGCAACTTGACGTCAAGAGTGTATTCCTTTATGGTAAGATTGATACGGAGGTTTATGTTCAACAGCCTCCAGGTTTTGACGATTCGGTGCATCCAAATTATGTCTACAAGCTAAATAAAGCATTGGATGGACTTCATCAATCTCCTCGACTATGGTATGAGAGACTTGCTACTCATCTGGTGGACAACGGTTTTTCTCGGGGCACCATCGACAACACCCTTTTCACAAAAGGGAAAGGGGATGATTTGTTACTCGTTCAAGTATACGTCGATGATATCATTTTTGGATCATTAAATGAGGCTTTATGCAGAGAATTTGAAGAGGTCATGAAGTCAGCTTTCGAGATGAGTGCGATGGGAGATCTAACTTTCTTCCTAGGAGTGCAAGTTGAACAGTCATCCAAAGGGATGTATATTCATCAGTCGAAATATGTCAATGACATGTTGACACGGTATGATATGCTCACTTGTAAGCCTTATGGAACTCCTATTGAACTCAACCATAATCTTGGACCTGCTGATGATGATGAGGACTGCAAAGAAAAGGATTATCGTTCGATGATAGGTTCTCTAATGTACCTTACTGCCTCAAGGCCTGATATCGTATTCGCGGTTTCAATTTGTTCAAGATATCAGGCACGTCCCAAGGTTTCTCATATGAAGGCGGTGAAGCGAATTTTTGGCTATCTTAAATATAGACCCACTCTCGGTCTATGGTACTCAAATGAGAAGAACTTCACGCTCTCTGCTTATTCCGATTCAGATTATGGTGGCTGCAACATGAATAAGAAGTCTACAATAGGAGGATGTCAGTTTCTAGGATCCCGATTGGTGTCATGGCAATGCAAAAAGCAAACAACGGTTTCTACTTCAACAGCAGAGGCTGAATACATTGCTGCTGCAAGCTGCTGCTCTCAAGTTCTTTGGATTCAACACCAATTGCGCGACTACGGGTTACTCTTAACTTTAACTCCTATACATATTGATAATACTGCTGCCATATCAATCACACGCAATCCCGTACAACACTCTAAAACCAAACACATAGAAATTAGGTTTCACTTCATACGGGATTGCTATGAGAAACATCTTATTGACCTTGTCCATATAGATACCCTCAAACAAAATGCTGACTTATTCACTAAGGCTTTTTCTAGAGCCCGATTTGATGAATTAGTCAACATGATCGGTCTAAGATTCTTTACTACGAAAAAGTAATTTGTGACTTGGATTAGCTTTAAAGTAATGTTTTATTAAAAAAAAAAAAAAAAAAAAAAAAAAAAAGTGCAACCAACGCAACTGCCACTCATTATATTTTCTAGTATTAATGAAATGAAAGGTTGCTACATTTTAAAATAGACGTTGAAGTTGTGTCTGTAAACAACTTGGGATATGATAGTACATTGGGTGACATGCATAAAAATGGAAATTTAAGGTTTATCTTGGATGTGTCAATAGATTTATCTGACGTATTGAAAACAGTTTTTATAAACATTGTCTTCATCATACGATGTATTAGTAGGCATGATATACAAAACTCTTAGAGAAGTCTTAAGAAGCTTAATCATTAACTGTCTATTTCAAGTGGTAAAACACCATTAGATGTATGACAAAAGTCTTAATTTCTTACTTATACGAGATATGCTTTCGTGAAAGATGTTTATTTGATATCATTTGGGGGTATATATTGATAGTTTCCTCTGTTATACGTAAGTATAGACCTGGCTTCTATTAATATATACTTTAAACTTAAGCAAACACAAGTCAAAGAACTTGCAACGTCTTTAAAAAATAAAGATACCTTACAAGGTCGCCAAAATGGTTTGACCAAGTCTGGTTTTGCTTAAACCTGAATCAAGCTATGTCGCTCTGTTGTACGTAAGTACAGACCTGTCACCGCTGACTTGATTCTTAAAATTGATTTTCTTATATTCTATCTGTAAATGGAAGCATGGTCTTTGTCTTAAGTTAAGATTTATATCTATGGTGGAAACTACAGCGAAATGCACATACCAATAACAATAAAATACTTCCTAGATGTGAGTATAACATGTTTATGTGGATAAACATACTAATAATCGTTTTTGAAATAATTTTTATAAAAAATGCTTTTAGTATGTCAAGTAAATTTAAATAGGACATATATACTGATGATCGAAATAACACTTATTGTTCCTAATAAATGCATGTTATTCCAATATGATCCCTAACCAGACTTTATCAACTCCGTCACCAAAAAGAATGTGTTAATTCTCTAGTTGTCAATTTACATTTTTTTGTATAAGTTTTATTTTATCTAAGTTAGTGTAATTTTAGTTATTATCCAAGTTACAGTTACATTTTCAAATTTGAGTTCCGAAATCACAACGCGAAAAATCGATGAAATCGCAATTTAATCACTAAAAGTGAACTGAGCGTCACTTTCATAAGTGACGCTACCAGTGACGCATTCGATATCGCGTCACTTGCTTAAGTGACGCAGTGAGTGTCGGGGTAAGCTTCGCTATAAGTGCCGGGTTGAGTGACGCATACAAGGGTCGGTGTATAAATACCCCTTCCTCACGACACTCAACCTCACCACTTTTCAAATACTTATACCGACACTCGCTCTGACATACCGTCACTTACACTGTCTCTGCGTCACTCGGTCTGTGCGATTTTCTTCGATCTGTTCGTGGTATCTACGGTTTTTTCGAGCATTCCAGTCTCATATTCTTGTTCTACTCATTCACACGAGCTCTTTGGTACTAACCTTACCCTTTGTCGTTTAATATTCATGCTGTAATTTAGATTTAGGGTTACGGGATTTTCGATCATATTTTCTTGTAATAAAGGGTGTGTTCTCATCGTTTTTACCATACGCACAATCCCCTTCCTTCGATTTTGAAAACCCCTAATTTTTAAATCTGGGTATGAACAGTGACACGATGATCTTCATCGTTGCGTCACTTCATGCGTCACTTACTTCAAGTGACGCTGTTTGGTAATTTTGAAAAACCATCCCGTCACTTAATAAGTGCCGCTTGATTTTGCGTCACTTCTTAAGTGACTCATGTAGTGACGCATATGATTGCTTTACTTGTTGAGACCGTCACTCTTCCTAGTGACGCCTTTACATGTGTCACTACCCCAAGTGACTGTCTAAGTGACGCTTATTTCTAAACGTCACTTATACCGTCACTTCTTAAGTGACTGTCTTAGGATAACATCACTATGTTAAATGTCACATGTTCTTCACCCGTCACTTTGCAAGTGTCGTATAAATTAAATCACAAAATACAAACGTCACTTACATCAGTGACGCATGATAGCGTCACTTCCAACTAGTGACGCTATATTTTAATTTTAATTTTAAATACATTGCAATACGACACTCCCTAAGTGACGGTAGTGGCCATGCGTCACTTACCATAAGTGACGCCTAAGATCAAAATTCGTTTTCTTACCCTTCTGTGTTTGGGCTAACTTTATAACGCTTTCGGTTATTTTTTCTTTGTATTTTAGCTTACAGATGGCTGAGTTACAGAACTATTACCGCCGCACGAACACACGTCACAATATCACGGCGTTTCTGGAATCCACGCATGCGAATTCGTTGCCCTTTAGGCCGATGATCGACTTTCTTCGCTGATCAAGGATTTATTACGCCATCACCGCATCGACTCCGGTTTATATGAACCAAGTTGAGGAATTTTATGATCATGCGGTGATCAGAGTTCAGGGTGACGTCCCGAGGATTGTTTCAAACATGTTCGGTGAGGAGATAGAGATCACCGAGAATTCTATTCGTCGGGTTCTCCGTTTCAATGACAATGATACGATGCCCACTATCTTCCCCACTACATTCATCTACGGGGGACTTCAGAGAATGGGATATCCAGCTAATCAGCTGTCGGATTTTCGAAAGCAGTTTCTGTGCCGTGTTTGGAGGTATCTCTGCCACATTATTATTGTATGTCTATCTCCAAGGAAAGGGGGGTATGATGCGGCAAGTCATTTGACTTTATCGCTTATGTTAGCCCTAGTGTATAATAAGCCCTATAACTTTAGCGGCTATATTTTTGGGAATTTGGTGGAAAACATCAGGGCTGGGAAGGACAAATGGTTGCAGTATCCTCGTTTTGTCCAGTTATTGTTAAATGATTTGAACTTGGATATAGCACCTGACCAGCGTTCTCTTTTGGTGCCAACCCCGATGCTTTTACGAGTCTTTAATGACTGTAAGCTGGCACCGAAAGGTGAACAAATTTTGGCTGACCGGGAGTTATTCGGGCACATAGTGAACGAAAACTATGTTGCGCCGCATGATCACGGATTTTTGGATGACGTCGTGCCTCCGGTCAACGAGGACGACTTGGTTGATACCAATATAGCTCAAGATTTAGAGGATATCGATCGCGTTGATCGAGTTGAGCCTGATTCTGACGACGGTGGGCCCACCCCTTCTGATTCTGAGGGTGACGTGCCACCTCAATCAGCTTTAGATGGGATTCAATTGGCTGATCCCCAACGCTTTAAGCGTATTATGCGCCAGATTTCTGCTGGTCGGGTTCATATCCCGAGGAATCCTGGCAAGCGTCCTGCTGGGTCGTCGCCTTCTTATGCCGATTTACCTTTACGTCGACGCCAGCGGACTTCGATTGTCCTTGAGGAGCCGACTCGACAGACTTCTCCTCAGCTTGCAACTGCTTCTATTCAGCAGGTTTTAGCTCAACTGGAGCTTTTATCCAAGCGTTTTGATGATCAACAGGCGATCATTGCAGCTCAAGCTTCACAGATTAAGGACTTAGAGATTAAAGCTGCTACAGTGGACTCTCTTCAGCAACAGATAACGACTATGTCTTCTAGGTTGTTAGAATTGGAGTCAGTCACACTTGTTTCGGGGGAGGATAATCCTACGGAAATAGAAACAAATGTAACTCCTTCCCCTGAACCTGAAAATGTACAACCTTCAGATACTATAAATGAAAATATCAGTTTGGATTATTTTGTTGAGGTTCAAGGTCAGGCAAGACCTATTGCGGTTGATTATTCATTCGTAGATCTCACATATTTGCAAAACTTGATGAATGATAATAACGCGATGCCTGAGGAAGAGGTAATGAATGATCCTGTAGCAGAGGATTATTTCTTTGAAGAAAATGACGAAGTTGAGGTTGAGGAGGAGCAATTGCACAGTGATGAATGTTATGATGATGCTCCCATTATAGAATCGGATTCGTCTGAAGATGAATCGGAAAAAGAAACGAACGAGCCATCAACTTCTACAACAAAACCGGATATTGTGCTTAAACCGATTATCGAGGTACCGGTTACGTGTAAATACTACAAAGTTAGATCTGATTACACGGGGTTGATTAAGAGTTGGAAATTTGATGAGAACAACTCTGTTTTTATGATAAAGAGAAGTGACGGTATTCAGTACTTCAATATGAAGTTTTATAAAATAAGTACTTTGCCGAAGTGTGAGCTTCAAAGGTTAGCTCAGATACCCTTGATCAACCGATCACGAGATTCAAGAGCAGATTTCTTTCAGGTGATCATACGTCGTGAGATGAATAGTAAAAAGTATAACTTGATAAAGCCGACGTTGGGTATGAGGTATAAATTTAAGAAGAAGCTAGATCCGGTTACCAGACAACCTATTCTGAAGATGATCTATCCACCAGAAAAGTGTCTACAGAAGATACCTTTGGAGATCATCCCGCTAGATTTTTTGAATAGGTTGGTTTATTGGGTATATGACGATGTTACGGGTGAAGCTGTGATTGTATTAATTCCAAATTCTGAACCAGCTACAGACTCGGAGTCTTCTATTGCAGATACAGGAAATAACGAAATAACAGCTTGGGATGCTGTTCAGCCTACTAAGAGGTCGTTATGGGGTCTCAAGAGGAAAATGTTTTGTGTTTTTGACCCATTAAGTTTGATCAATCTTTCTGCTCAAGATATGAAAAGATTACATGAAAATAGAATTGAGTTCAAGACGAAAGATAGAGCTGAAGCGTTAAAATTTCAGAAGATCGTGGATATCTGCGTTGCCAATGGAGTACACGCTGGTGGTGTATTTCCAGCTGGCTGGAAGTGAAGACTTGAAGATTTTTGAAGACCAAGCTGAAGACACGGGGGAGTTTGTTGATACATATTAGGTGTCTGTCAGTTGGTCTATCGAGTTGTAATAAGTGTCGTTAGTTACTTAATAGAAATATAGTTTTTATTATATGTGACACTCGTGTTTTAGGTTAGGCGTCACTTGCCTTAGTGACGCATAGCGTCACTTAGGTAAGTGACGCATGAAGGCGGCCACATGCGACACTTCCACAAGTGACGCATGTCGGCTGACTTTTTAGTATAAATAGAAACCTACGGGTTTTCGGCTAGGGTTGACGAAACCCTAGCACCATTTGTCGACTAAACCTTATTGTAATCGTTCTCAAACAGTTATACAAGCTAATATACACGTTTACTTTGTTGAATTTCTCGTGTTCGGTTTATGAGTTGTTAGCTAAACAAGCAATTGTTTGATTCCGCCTTACGATTGCTGTCAATTGACATCTAGGTCCACGACAAGGGACACTTTCAGAGTCGAGTTGCGGATTGACTTGGTAAGCGAGTTGACATGGTTGCGAGTTGAGCTGCGAACCGAGTTGAACTCAATTCGCACATGATACTTCTGCGAGTCCAGTACTTTGAAAAAAAAATTTAGAAATTTTAAAGTTTTTATATGAATGTTAAGACTTGTTCAGTAATAATGTTTATATTATGGACTTGTATTAAATTTTATATGTTTATATCGAACGTCTACCAATTCAAGAGGTAATTGAGTGGCGTATCCTAATTCTATATTAGCGGTATAACTTATATTTATCAAACACGTTAATGACTTGAGAATTACAAATTAACAAGTAATTAATGGGACGTACATATTGAACTTACGACTTATTAGTAATAAGTTATATATGTTAGAAATAATTATATACGACTTGAGACTGTAATGTAACAAGTTATATATAATTTTAAAACTAAGATGTTTGATGAATTTTTATTCATAATACGTTATAGTTTAAAATTGATTAACGTGCGTTAATTGTTTTCGTCATTTGTGCTTTTATAGATATGGCGAGACAATTCGATAAAGGTCACAATATTCTTGTTGATCTGGATCTTTCAGCACGCGGAGCACATCAAGTTGCTCAAGTGCTGACATTTTTTGCACGTTCACGTATTCGGTATGCGATTACCGAGTCTCCTCAGATCTCTCAAACGATACTGAATGATTTTTGGACGAATATTCAGTATGATCAGACAGTCAATCCACCGGTGATACGCACTACGGTTAATCAGAGACTGGTTGTTTTCTCTGCATCTGGTATATGTCAGATTTTACAACTGGGGACAGTAGACCAAGAAAATGGTCCGATTGAGTATCCTAGTGATTTTATTGAGGGAGCTATAGGTCGTATGGGATATACGGGCGATAGAAGAGGACGATAGTTCCAAAACCTCTGGTTATTAGATAGTGGAGGTTTTTATGGCACGTGATTGTCACGGTTTTTGCACCAAAGAAGGGAGGATTCGATGAATTGAGCCCTGAGCTTGTATCAGCTGTACTGTCACTGGTTTACAACAAACCATACAATTTTTGTGATTACATTTTTGGCGAGCTGGTTAGATAGATTTCGGGTTCTGTTAGATCACGGTTTCTGGTTTATCCACGTTTTTGTATGCTGATCATTCGTGCTCGTCTACCAGAGCTTGTTATTCATGGGCCATATTTACGTGTAGATACTATTACAATGCGATGTTTTTGCAGACAGTGAGGAAGGAAGGGGTAGTGAAACCTGAGGAGAGAGAGCTTTTTGGTTTTATTGTTGATCCTGCCTATGTAATGCCACCGAACAATGGTTGGTTAGATGTTGGTGCTGATGTTGCTGTTCCGGACCCGAGAGCTGATGTGGTTCATGCTGAAGATCCACAAGAGCTCATTGAGGATGTGTTGGAACAACCTGCACATGCTGGGGAATAGGTGAACCCAGATGTTGCTGCTCAAGTGATACAGGAGGTGCTGGTAGAGCATGATGATGCTACTGATATCTTGCTACGGGATATTGATAGTTATGTTGCATCACCTGAGGTAATTTTATTATTATATAGTAATATAGGTACTTAGTTGTTACATTATTATCAAATTATTATTATATAATGCAAATGTTATAGATATTTAGTTAATTAGATAATATTTCTGATTATAAAATATGAATATCATTATGATCAGGGAGCTGAGACTGCAGACCCAGAGGTTACTCGACCTAAGGGTGAGCAGGGACAGCTAGATGGATCTGAGGGTTTACCTTCTAAGGTACTTATCAGATTAATCATAAATATATAGAACTTGTATGATAGAGCTTTTAGCTTATCATAAATGTTTAATATATTTAATATTTAGGATTCTGATGTTGGTCCATCTGGAGGCCGTGATGGTGAATCGGCTTCAGATGATGATGATAGTACTCCTTCTCCACCTCCAAATGCTGGTTGTATTAGATACCGATCTCGGGTGATTCCAGATCCAACACTGAAGGAGAAGAGGAAGGCTAAGGAAGTCGACCAAGACTTCAGTATTATTGACGAAGGTCCTGAGGAAGGGGATATATCTCTTATTTCTCAACATCGTAAGCCTTCCAGGACATTGACCATTCAGGATGGTATGTTTTATTTAGAATTAGATAATCTTAACTTGTTGTATATTAGGAGGTCAACTGAGACACTTAATTCTGTGACAGTTTCTCGAGATACATCGCAAGTAGAGACGATGATACCGGTGGTTACTGAACCAGTATCTGTACCATCTGAGGTATGAGATAAACGTTTAGTACTACAAGTATTATAAATATTTAATTAGAGATTGAGACAGAGTTATTTGTAACAATTACTTCTTTAATTATATCTAACTTTATAGGCTGAGAAACTGCTTGAGTCAGTGGAACCAGAAATGGTCTCCGAGACTATTGAGGAGGGAGTTGCAGAACTGGTGCATGGTGCTCAGTTCCTGACCAATAAAGCTAGTAGATTTGCAGCTAGTCTTCTCAAGGAAGCGTTATCTCAAGCTATTCCACCACTTACACGTGAATCTTACATTTCTTCAGTGACACCGCCTGGACCATCAACAATTTCTGTTATTCCAACGACTGATGCTGAAAGGATTACATCCTTAGAGTCAAGAGCTAAGGAATTGGAACAGAGTACATCCAGGATTCCAGGGTTGTTGGCTGAGAATGTTTCTCTTGCTCAGTAGATGGTTCATATCAGTGAATCACATTTGACTCTGCTGAAGACTCATGATACTTTGCTTGCTGATTTTACTGCCCAACGACTGAAGCTTGAACACTTAGAACGTTTAGTGTTGAGAGTGCATTCAGGACAGTCAACTCAGGGGGAGATAATGATATATCAAGAAGCTTGCAAAGAGGATGAGTTAGCTAAGAAGAGAAGAGATGATAAAGATGATGATCCCAATGCTCAAAAAGATGGTGAGCCGACTGGTGAGCAAGATATTATTCAGGAGGAGTCTGCATGTGTTGGTGTTAGTGGTGATGGTGCTGGTACAAGTGCTGCGGGTACAAGTGAAGCTGGTAAGATAGCTTAGACTTGTGTAGATATTTGTACTTAGAATTTAGTTGAATTATAATTGTAATTTATAATTGTAACTGAATAATTGTAACTTAATAGTTTTGGTAATATATTCGGCTTGAGATTATTATTACAAGTTAAGTATATTAGAAATTGTTTAACTTATTCAATTCTAAAAAGTTAAATAAATTAGTGATCGAAAGTCTTCCGACTCATTGAGAAGTCGAGCAGCGTGTTCTGATTTATTTCAGCGGTCAAAGTTTATTTTAACTTAGACATTTTTAGACTTGAGAGTTTTTATAACTGACAAGTTAAATATGTATGATTTTTTAACTAGACAAATGATATATAATTTAAAGGTATAGTTGAAAGTTAAGTTTTTATTATATAACAGTTCAATTAAGTCTTGAAAATT
Source organism: Pseudognaphalium luteoalbum (assembly GCA_963422505.1). NCBI lineage: Eukaryota > Viridiplantae > Streptophyta > Magnoliopsida > Asterales > Asteraceae > Pseudognaphalium > Pseudognaphalium luteoalbum. The sequence goes on along the minus strand of OY730193.1, from coordinate 59,121,556 downwards.
ATATAAGTTAGTTAAGTGTAAACTTAAATGTTTGGTGATTATTCACAGTACATTAGAGTTTAAGTTTAATTAATGTTTGTTAAGTGTTTGATATAAGACTTAGGAAATCTTAGGTTGATTCAGGGTAATCAATAAAAGATTTATAAGTTATATATTTCGCGTTTATTATACAAAAGGATTAGTATTTGAATTCTTAGATTGATTCAGGGAAATCAATATAAGAATTTAAATTATTAATTTATTTGTGTTTGTTTGTTTTCTCTAGGAATGGAAAGTCTAGATCTATCAGATTCAGAAAATGATATTTTGGATGAGATAGATGAAGAGATTGATTATGATCTTGAAGAAGGAGAATTTCAGCCACCTGAAGATTGGACTGCTGTATCTGAGATTGAGCAAGACATGGGTGTAGATCAAGATGCTAATGTTGATGAACACCATGTGAGCCCATCTAGGACAGAAGTTATTATTGAAAATGATGAAGGTCCAATTGTTGTCGATGTAGATGAAGAGATCGATGATTCAACCGATACAGAAGATGAAGAAGTTTTTAATCCTACAAATAATCCAGCTGTTGTGCTTAGGAAACTTCCAAAACAAAGAAAGAAAATTGGAGTTTCAGAAGTAGATATAATAGGAAAACGTATACCACGCAGAGGGATTATTGGTTGGTACTTTGACTCTGAGCTGAAGCTGTTTGTTATTAAAAGGTTTGACGGAGTTCAATATTTTGAGCGAAAGCCTGTAGTGCTTAGTTCTTTGCCTAGATTTGAGATTCGAGATTTTGCTCGATTATCTTTGAATAATCCAAGTGATGATTTTGTTGGAAGATATGTTGAACACATAATCAAGACTGAGGTTAGAGCTAATAAATTTGAAAAGATTAAGCCAAGAAAAGGAAAGACTATTAAACTGGCAGAGAGAAGTCAAAGGACAGGAAGAAGAAGAAGAAAGAAGATTTATCCGTCTGTTAAGTAGCAGCTCTAGACTGCCCGACCAATGGGCCTCTCGAAGTACAAGTTCAATCAACAGCAGATTCCACTGAAGACAATGCCACAAGATATTTTGGAAAATATGAAATATTGGTATGTGGATTCGGAAACAGGAGAAGCTGTCATGGTTGAAGCAGATGATGAGGTTGAGAGTGGTGAGCGTGAGATTTTAAAAGTTTATGACCATCGACACCTAATGAATATGTCGAAGAAAGATTTGTTAAAGTTACATGAAAATAAAATCTTGACGACAGAAGCATGGGGTGATTTAGCACGAGATTATCAGATGATGGTTAAGACTTGTATCAAGATGAAGATGTACGTAGGAAGTAAAATTTACAAATGAAGACTAAAGACAAGTGTGAAGATAAAGACGCTAGAGCTATTGTCAAGGGGGAGTTTGTTGAGACATAGATTGTGACAACAGATCAAGCTTGAAATAGGACTGGTGTAATTATTATTAAGTTTGTGTATTGGTTTAGATTTGTAAATGAATATTTTTTATTTAATGATAGACGAAATTTTGTATTTTATTATTTACATATGCTGCGAGTCGAGATCTCATGTCGCAAAGGTTGCGAAGTGAGATGAGATCTGAACTCGCAGAGCCAAACTCAATAGGTGACAAACGAGTTGAGTTGAGCATGGGCTTGGGCTGCGTAGCGAGTTGAGTCAACTCGCAGGCCCAAAGGCTGCGAGTTGAGATGACATATATATATGTTTTTAATATGTGGAAATATATAACAACTTGGAGAGAAAACTTTTTCTATCACATATTTCCTGCGAATCCAATTTCCAGCGGAAAGAAAATAAACCTAACGACTAGGTTTTGACGATTATTCGTTTAAAGCAAAGTAATTAGCTAACCGAAATGCGAACTTATTCTTTGTTAATAAGATAACATCGTATTGAGGAATTCCGCACCTTAATACTACAGATAACGAAGTTATCGATCCTAGAACTAGGGACTTACATAACTCCAAGAACTCTCCGATAAGGGATTTATTCACCCCAGCTCATCACCATGGGTTGCTCCTGTTCTATTCGTTAATAAAAAGGATGGATCCTTACGAATGTACATTGATTATCGAGTACTGAACAAATTAACAACTAAGAATAGGTACTCGCTCCTTTAAATCGACGATCTATTCGATCAGCTGCAAGGCACCTCCTACTTCTCCAAACTCGACCTACGGTCAGGTTATCACCAGTTACGGATTCACAAAGAAGATATACCCAAAACGGTGTTCCAAACACGATATGGGCATTACGAGTTTATGCTTATGCCCTTCAGCCTAACCAATGCTCCTGCGGCATTCATGAACTTAATGAACAGAGTTTGCAGAGCATTCTTGGATAAATTTGTGATTTTTATCGACGACATACTAGTCTACTCGCGTAGTAAAAAGGATCACGAGCAACATTTAGGGCAAGTGTTGCAACCACTCAAGGAATAGAAGTTGTACTCCAAATTCTCTAAGTGTGAGTTTTGGAACAGAGAAGTACACTTCCTCGGTCATATGGTGAACATAGAAAGGATCCATGTGGATCCAGCTAAAATCGAGACGATTGAGAAATGGGAAATCCTGAGGACCCCTACGGAAATCCGTCAATTTCTAGGATTGGCTGGATACAATAGAAGGTCCATAGAAAATTTCTCAAAGATCGCCAAGCCCTTGACAGGACCGACCCAAAAGATGAAGGAATAAGTTTGGGATATTGAATAGGAGAAGGCATCCCAAATGCTGAAGGAGAAACCGTGCAATGTGCCAATCCTATCATTGCCCGAAGGAACAGATTGTGGTATATTGTGATGCGTCACACTTGGGATTGGGCTGCGTTTTGGTGCAGAAGAATAAGGTAATTACGAATACTTCCTAGCAGCTCAAGAAAAATGAGGTGAACTGTACTACACATAACTTGGAACTAGAAGCAGTGATCTTTACACTTAAGATCTGGAGACATTATCTATACGGTTCCAGATGTACTGTGTTTACCGATCATAAGAGTCTCTAGGACATACTCGAGCAGAAGATGCTCTACATGAGGTACAGAAGGTGGATGGAGTTACTTAATGATTATGATTGCGAAATTAAGTACCAAAAGCCGTCAGGGTCATTACAACAACCCGAAATACCCCAATGGAAATGGGAACAGATAACAATGGACTTCATCACTAAGTCACCTCGAACTTCCAAAGATCATGCTTGTTATTGTCGACCAACTGACAAAATTCGTGCGTTTTCTACTTATCCGAGAGGATTACATAATGGAGAGACTTGCTCAAAGCTATATTGAAGAAATTATGGCTCGTCACGGAGTGCCCATTTCAATTATCTACGACAAAGATTGTCATTTTACATCACGGTTTTGGCGATCAATGCAGAAGGTGTTGGATACCCAACTAAACCTGAGTACAACTTATCACCCTCAAACAGACGGGCAAGTAAGCGAACTATTCAAACCTTAGAAGATATGCTATTAGTCTGTGTACTAGACTTCGGAGGAAGTTGGGATGTACACTTACTTACCCCTGATAGAGTTCTCTTACAACAACAATTACCAGACTAGCGTCAAGTGTGCACCATTTGAGGCCTTGTATGGAAAAAAATGCAGATCACCATTGTGTTGGCACGAAGTCGATGAGAAGCACTTGACAAGGCCAGACGTCATTCAGGATAGCTACGTTGACAATCGCAGAAAGCCACTAGAATTCGAAACGGGTGATAGAATGTTCCTGAGAGTATCACCTCGGAAAGGACTTGTACGCTTCGGCAAGAAAGGCAAGCTAAGCCCACGCTAAATTGGACCATACAAAATCTTGAAACAAATAGGCTCGGTGGCTTACAAACTAGAATTTCCCAAAGAGTTGGATGGTGTTCATGACATATTTCATGTCTCAAACCTTAAGAAGTGTCTAGTTGACAACTCTCTACTTTGCCCTTTGAAGAGTTCGAATCGATGATTGACTACTTTCTTTTAGTGAAGCACCTACTGAAATCCTTAATAGAGGTACCAAACAGTTGAGACGTTACAAGATTCCTTTAGTTAAGGCACACTAAAATTCTAAACATGGACCTGGGTTCACATAAGAACAGGAACATTTAATGAGATGAAAGTACCTGCCTCTATTCTCGAGTGCATCATCACCCCATGGGACAAATTGAATTTCGGGATGAAATTCGTTTCAACGGTGGGATACTGTGACATCCGTCAAAATCTCAGGTCATTACCACACTCGAATCTTAAATTTACAGCATTCCTTCGATCCTAGTGAAACTTAAGGTTATGACTCCTTAGGTTTACTAAAGCCATAGAACGATTTAGAGATTGCTTAGTGAACCATAAGTTCTTTTAGACATGTTAAATTAGGTTACTAAGTGCCAAATTAAACAATGAAAAACTTATCTCTTTATGCTTTAACAAATTCTTTATCGAATCGCAAACTGAAAGTCCCTTGACTCGACAACGCAAACTTAATCGGATAAATAATACGTGAACATCAAACTTGGACAAATTAAGTATATAATAATTTAATTCAAGAACTTAAAATTTCTAACCTTTAGAACTCAAATATTAATCACTAAATTATCTCCAAATAAACCAATAATTATACAAATGCTTATACCAATTTAATACTTAACCATAAACTAAACTTTTATACATATTATTTAATAATAATAATAATAATAATAATAATAATAATAATAATAATAATAATAATAAAAATAATAAGCTCCAAAAATCTGCCCCCTCCTTTCCATTCAAATTATTTCACTTCCCTAAATACTTCTCATTATTACTTTCATTTTCCAAAACACACTCTTCATTCTCTCCCCTTTCTCTCTCTCTAAAACACACACTTTCTCTCAAAAATCCAGCCACATTCAAGACTAAAATCTAGATTTCTTGAAGGTGTTCAACACCAAATAAAATCTTAAAGGTAATCTACATCATCTACATCTTTCCATCTTTCATTTTTTTGTGTTCTTCTTTATAAAATTCGGATTTTAAGCCTTTTCCATGGCTAAAATCCTTATACAAAGCTTGATGTTTGTAGGTTATCTCCTTTCACATCTTTTTGTGTTAAAAGAAATAGTAACCCATGATCAAACCGAAAATCAAGTGAAAAATTGAATTGTTGCTTGTAATCTTGTTAGATCTTGTTTATCTTTGTGTAAAAATCTTGTTCTTATGTTAGTAATCATCTCTAACACATCATGGATGTATTTCAACACCATGCATGTGTTAGAACATAGATTTAAAGGTCAAAAGATCAAAAACTTCTTTTATTTCATGATTGGTGTTCTTCACTATGCACAAAACACCCATCTTGAGTCTTGAATGTTTCTGTCCAGAAAGTTTGTTCAATTTCTACGACGTTTATAAAAATAATTTCTTTATGAAAATGAACGTTTTTATAGTCTAAATTCAAGTTCTGGAAGTAAACTTTCCAACCCCACACACCTCATATTTTTCTCAATTTGTTTGATATTTTTAATATTTTTTGTAAGAAAAGGTGTACAAGCTGTCATATTAAGTCAGAAACTTTCATCTCAGTGTTTTAATCATAACTGGAGCTTCACACCTCTAAATGACTTGAAACCAACACCAAAAGTTTACAAATTTGGTTGGTTACAACGTTTGTGTTGATCACTTTTTCTGAAACCCAATAGATTTTACCCAAAAATAATGATTGCATGCATGTGTTTAGATTTGACCTCAGATGTTAAAAGTGAAAATAATAAATACTTGGACTTCTCTATAATCCCTAGAAAAATTACAGTAGATAGACAACATATTGAATATGATCTGTGATTTTTTCCTTATTCCATAAGTATTTTTAATAAATTCAACAAACTGATGTAATTTTCTGGAAGTAAGAATATGGATTGATTTTGGTAAAAGTTGAAAACCGACACTTGCGGACTTGCTATTTAAGAAAATACTAACTCTTTATGACTCATTAACATGTTTTAAGGTTTGGGTAAAAGTCTCAGGTCAAACCGAGAAGATTTGACTGAGTCAACAAGAACGGGCATCGGTTTTGAAAACGGGAAACTTACTATTTTTGGAATGAATGGTAACCAAAAAGGGTTCGGTGTCTTATGATGTATTTATTGGTTTGTGGGTGTGTTAATTATAAGTTGTAAGGAACCAAAGTTCCAACACTCAAAACACTATGAAATTTAGACACAAACAATTGCGATATATTATATACTTATGTATTCATTATCATAATCAACGCGATTATTGGACATTAACAAACTTCAAAAGCAAACAAACCATTTTGGCACTTTGTAATCTAAATATTTAGCTAAGCAATCCTATCAAACCTAATTTACCAAGAAACTAATTAGAAACCTCGTGTTCATAGGACTTGGATATGAGTCATACCCGACAAGCACACGCGCTACATTCATCGTTTACTCTTACGCTCAATTGTGAGTTTATACAGCTCCTTTTTACTTGTTTATTATTTTGAGGTGAAAAGCATGATCCTAACTTTAACTAAATTGGTTGTACTCTTTATGAACTTTTTGAACTTTTACTATACTTTTATGCGAATTGGTGTATACTATTGTTATGCTTGAGTACTATCGTGCTAAAGTCCCCGAAAATACCTGTTACACTACTTATTAACTCGTCCGAGAGCCAGATGAGCCGTTGATATTTATGGATACCGCTGTTTAGGGGGAAACCACTCCTTACTCACACTGGTCATGAGTGCATAGTATCACCTTACTCATGTTAGCGATAGAACATGGAGCTTGGGGCATGTGTCGGTTGAATCGGTTTAGTAGTGGCCTCAATTGCATTAACACTCTTGTATATTACCTTTCATATTCGCAACTATCACAACCAATCCTTTTTATTCATGTCATTTATGAACAAAGCTTTAATTCATTTGTTTGTAACACTAAACCTGTGAACTCACCAACTATGACCATAGTTGACCTTTTGTTTTATCATGCTTTTCAGGTGAATGACAGTAAGGTGCATTCTAGGAGTACTTTTGCATGGATGCATACTCATATGCGTTTGCTTTATTTTGAATTATGATTATCTTTTGGAAACTTTTATGAACTTGGTGTAATCTCTTTTGAAACTATGGGTTGAACTTGTAGTAACTTGTAATACTTTCTACAAATTATGTATGGTGTTGCTTCTATATCTTATGCATTGTTACCCGGTACTGTTACATCTCGTGTTTCCGCTTTAGCAGGGTGTGACATGATTTAACCACATCAAGGCGTTCTTTGCTTGTGTTTGCCTGGAACATTTCCTTAAGCTGTTGGTTCATTTCATAAGCCCAAGTATTCTCAAAATTCTTTTGCAACTCGGGGCTCATGGAGGATGCCTTGATACAAGACACTTTATTCGCATCATCATAATGTTTCCTATGTGCCTCAATCTCCTCTTGGGTTGAGTTTTCATCAATCACGGGAATTTGCTCATCGAGAACATACTCCTTGTTCTCGTACCTCAAGTTAAACCTTAGGTTACGCATCCAAATTATATAGTTTGGACTAGTCAGTCTTTCCCTTCCAAGAACTGAGAGAAGTGAGAAGTTTGAGTTGTGTGCGGAATTGGATACGGGAGGATTAATAACATTTGTAGAAGAGATCTATAAGATAAACAGTTTTAGTTAGTTTGAATATTCCTTAATTAATTACCCAATTTCAAAATTAAGGACATGATCTATATTTTAGATTCGTTTTATGAAGAGGTTTGCCGTAATCATATCGCGAATTTATTTTAGGTAGACAATTCTTTTGTCAATTTCATTCTCTATGAAATTCCTAGTTCTTTTGAGATTCACTGATTTCCATCAATGGCATGTTAATCTCGGATATGCTCATCTACCATTCATGACTGGTATGCCGAGGATCATGAATAAAATGGTGAACTTAACCATGCAAAACCCGCATGGTCCCCGGCCCGAGTACGCTCGAGAATTGCGAGTTTCACATCACCTCTCAATATGTTCTCATATTAATGTCTCGGTAAACCACACACGCTCCATTAATAGACCATACAAAAGATGTGCGGTTTTCTATTCCCTAACTAGATTAATATACGCAGCGGAATTATAACAAAAATAATTAATCTAGGAAAATTAGGAAACTAAACCCTAAGGGATCTTAACTTGAATAAATAAAAGCAATAAAATAAATAAGATAAATAAGAAATTACTAACCTTTGAGAAAACCAATTTCTCACGCGTAGACGAACTAGCATAATCTTCTTGCTTGGTGGCGAATGCCCAAACTAGAACACCTCTAATGGCTCACACCCACAAACAAAGAGAAATTCCCAAGTCTCCTACGGTCACGACTCTTGGTCGTAAAACTCTTACAAGGAGCAGGAGTAAGAAAGAGAGAAAATGAATTTAAAACTTTTCAATTCAAAAAATGGTGTTTTGGAAACAAAGGGTTAGGCCCTTATTTATAGGGAAGAGGGATGGCATGGGTTTCATATCCCAGCCGATGTGGGACAACATCATTTTCAATCCATACGGCGTATGGAAATTCCATACGGCGTATGGATGATGTTTCCAGAACTTTCTGACAGCCGTTCCACTGCCTTATAAACCCTAGCATCCATACGGCGTATGGATCTTCCATACGCCATATGGATGGAGATTCCAGAATTTCTTTTCTTTTTAGTTTCTAATTAATATCCAATTAATAAACTAAATATAAAATTAATTCCAATTAATATTATCTCTCAGTTATTTCTCTTACTGTTCATTGAGGGCGACCCAAAAAGGACTCTACTTTTAATGATGTACTTACCAATTAGTTATGATATTGGATACTATTCCAACAATAAGTACTGCTTGGTAGTAATTGATGATTATTCTCGCTTTTCGTAGGTGTATTTCTTATCTACTAATGATGAAGCTCCCGAGATTCTCACCTATCTGTTTGATAAGCTAGAGAACCTGTGCAATTTGTCAATCAAGAAACTGCGATCTGATAATGGGACTGAGTTTAAGAATTCAACGATTGAGTTGTACTGTCTAAGAAAAGGCATTGGTCATAAATTCAGTGTTGCTCGAACTCCTCAATAGAATGGAGTTGCTGAATGTAAAAACAGGACACTCATTGAAGCCGCAAGAACAATGTTGGCAGACTCTAAGCTGCCTATTACCTTCTAGGCTGAGGCGGTCAATACCGCTTGTTATATTCTTAACAGGGTTTTTGTGGTTAAGAAGCACAATAAAACATCGTATGAGCTGCTTAATAATCGAAAACCTTCATTACAGTTTCTTGAACCGTTTGGGTGTCCCTGCACAATTATGTACACAAAAGAGAGAGTTGCTAAATTTGGAGTTAAATCTAGAGAAGGTCTATTTTTGGGTTTTCCTAATAACTCTCCAAACAAATGTGTGTATAATTTGGCAATTAAGCGCATGGAAGAACATTTTGAAGTCACGTGCTTTCGATACACTGAAAATCCGCAGGGAAATGGACCCGCATAGTTTTTTAACTATGAAGCAATCTTTGACTCTTTCAATCTTCCTAAAGAAGAAGATGAGGTTGATCAGGTGGTTACACTACTACACGGCCTTGATTTGTCTTCAGATACATCTCCGCCATTAGCATCAAAGCCACCGACTGCTTCTGCTACTCCACCTCCTTTTCAAACCAAGGCTGAGGTTCCTAAATCATCAACGAGAAATCAAGAAATGTATACTAATGTTCCTGAGTTGTCTGATGATGAAGATGAAGCACTTGTGAATACTGATGAATTTGATTCAGGACAGGAAGCTGATTTAAAAATTTGGATTCTGTCATTGTGCCTAACGAAGTTCCAAGTTCTCGTATCAATAAGGATCATCCGGTGGAGAATATTATCGATCCTTTGGATAAAGGGATTCAGACATGAAGTCAAGTTGCTACTGTTGAGAATTCTGAATCCCCGTCTGATTCTACTGAGCCTGTCTCTCTTGCATGTCTTACCACAGAGGTAAAATCGTGTTTACTATCTCAAGTGGAGCCTAAACGGACAGAGGATGCTTTGAAAGACCCACACTGGGTTGAAGCTATGCAAGAGGAGTTTCAGCAAATCAAAAAGCTGCATGTTTGGGAATTAGTACCGTTACTTAAGGGTGAACATCCTACTGGCACTCGGTGGGTATATAGAATCAAGAATGATGATCGAGGAGTGGTTATTAGAAATAAAGCACGTCTAGTAGTTCAAGGTTTTCATTAAGTAGAGGGTTTAGACTATGATGAGGTTTTCGCTCCTATTGCAAGATTGGAGTCGATTCGTATCTTCTTGGCATGCTCGTCCTTTAAGGAATTCCGCGTTTATCAGCTTGATGTGAAGAGCGCATTTCTATATGGGCAGGTTGATACTGATGTATATGTAAAGCAGCCTCCTGGTTTTGAAGATCCTTTGCATCCGGAATATGTCTGCAAACTTAATAAGGCATTGTATGGTCTGCATTAGGTTCCAAGACTGTGGTATGAGAGGTTTGCTACTCATCTGATTAAGAATGGATTCGAAAGAGGAAGTATTGATAGAACTCTATTCACAAAAAGAGACGGAGATGACTAGTTACTAGTACAAGTTTATGTCGATGATATCATATTCGGTTCTACAAAAGATTTAATGTGTAAGGACTTCGAACATCTCATGAAGTCTAACTTTGAGATGAGTGCAATGGGGGAACTTACGTTCTTTCTGGGTGTACAAGTTGAGCAGTCTGCCAAAGGAATCTACATTCATCAGTCCAAATAAGTTACTGATATGTTAACTAGGTATGACTTGCTTAACTGTAAGACCTATGGCACCCCCATTGAAATTAATCACAATCTCGGACCGACCACTAATGAAGAGGATTGAAAAGAAAAGGACTATCGCTCAATGATTGGTTCTCTCATGTATCTGACTGCTTTAAGGCCGGACATCGTATTTGCTGTGTCCATCTGCTCCAGATATCAAGCTAGGCCCAAGGTTTCTCATATGAAAGCAGTGAAGCGCATATTTAGATATCTCAAATATAGACCAACTCTCGGTACGTTGGTATTCCAACGAGAAAATGTTTGCTCTCACTGCGTCGGATTCTGATCATGGCAGCTGTAGCATAGATAAGAAGTCTACAACTGGTGGATGCCAGTTTCTTGGATCGCGTTTGGTCTCGTGGCAGTGCAAAAATCAGACTACAGTTGCTACTTCCACTATGGAGGCTGAGTATGTTGCTGCGGCTAGTTGCTGTTCCCAGATTATGTGTATTCAGCATCAATTGCGTGATTATGGGTTACTTCTTACTATGACTCCTATTCATATTGATAATACTGCTGCTATATCTATTACACGTAATCCCGTACAACACTCTAGGACTAAACACATAAAACTTAGGTTCCACTTTATATGGGATTGCTATGAGAAACACTTAATAGACCTTGTCCACATAGATACCCTTAAGCAGAACGCTGATTTATTCACCAAGGCCTTTTCTCGCGCCTGATTTGATAAACTAGTCAACATGATTGGTTTACGTTTCTTTCAAGTAAAGAAGTAACTTTTTGGACTTGGACTATTGTTTTTTAAGTATTAAAAAAAACATATTACACAACAGCCACTCTTTATACTCTTTAGTATTAAAGAAATGCACGGTTGCAACATTTGTAAAAAGACGTTTAGTTGGGTCTGTAAACAACTAGGGAAATGATAGTACATTAGGGTACATGCCCAAAGTGGAAATTCTAAGATATACCCTTGATGTATCAGTAGGTTTATCTAGCATACTTACCACAACTTTTGTAAACATTAGCTTCATAATATGATGTACTGATAGGCATGATACACACCGGTCTTTGAGCTATTAAAAAGTAATACTAATACATGTCTATTATCGTATGGTAAACACCCTGTAATGTATGACTAAATGTCTTTATTCCTTAATATAGCTTGGCATACTTCTATTTTAGTTTATAATACGAAATCATTTGGGGGTATATGTTGATTGTTTCCTGTGTTGTACGTAAGTACAGACCTGGTCTCAATATGTATATACTTACAAGTTAAGCAACCGCAAGTCAATGAACTTGAAAAATTCTTAAATCACAAGATACCTAACAAGGTCATCAAAATGGTTTGACTAAGTCTGGTTTTGCTTACACCTGAATCAAGCTATGTTGCTTTGTTGTACATTTGTACAGACCTGTCACCACTTGCTTGATTCTTAAAAATGATATTCCTCTATTCTATCGATCTTGGAAGTTATATTCTTGTCTAAATTATAGGGGTATGTCTATGGTGGGGACCACATATAAATATTCATACTAACAATAAAAAATTATTCATAGACACGGATGTAACATGTTTAGGTGGTCAAACAATACCAGTAATCATCTTAAAATAATACTTATCAAAGGTGTTCGAAATTTGCTAAGTAAATTTAAAGTGGACAAATATACTGATAATTGAGGTAACACTTACTATTTGCTAATAATTGCATGTTATCCTAATATGATCCCTTAGTAGACCAAACAACTACGTCACCAAAAATACTGTTATGTTATTTTAGTATATTTTACTTTAAATTTTTGATATATATTTAATCAAGTCCTTAAAAGCTACTCTCGAACCGGGTTACGAAACTTGGAATAAATTCAAAAATTACAATTTTATGCTCTTGCGACATAACTTATGTCTCAGACTATGTCGCATGTTATGTCGCTAGATCGGGCTGAGGTATAAATACCTGACACTAGTCGTTATCACTGTTACCACATATAGCGACACAAAATCAAATCTAGCAACACAAATTCTCGACTTAGCGACACAACGCTCTGCGGTGATTTTTTTGATTTCGTCGTGCTTTCGGTGTGTTTTCTTGCTGATCAACCACTCGATTCTTGTTCATCGTGTTTTACTCGACATTTAGGTACTTGTTTCATCTATTTTCACTGAGTATTTAGGCTTTAATCATCAAATTTTTAAGACGGTTTTCAGGGTTAAAGTTTTTGGGGTAATTTGGCACCAAATGTTAGTTTTTAGATGTTAATACTTGTGATTTCGTGCTTCTGTATGTTGACCGCACCCTAAGGTATGGCTTGTTTACGAAAACCCCAATTTTTAGTGCTTAGGGTTTCTGGGTTGGGATTGCAGATCGTCATTGCGACACAACCTGCGACATAATTTTTTATGTCGCAGGTTTCATGAAATTTAATTTATGTCGCTAACGTCTGCGACATAACTTCTTATGTCGCTAATGTCTGCGACATAACTATTTATGTCGCCAGTTTATGCGTCACATCCCTTTATGTCAGTTCATGAAAGCGACACAACCCATGCACCACAAGAGTTATGTCGCTAAGTTAATAATATTCGACTAAATTCGATTTAATTGAAAAAAGCGACACAACTCTGTCCGTCGCATCCGTGATTAGCAACACAATCCCTTATGTCGCTTGTTTTTGGAAATCAATTTTAACTCTGTAAGTGACACAAGACTTTTATGTCGCAGGCCTTCTGCGACACAATTCCCAGTGTCGCATAAAACAGATTCTAAAATTGATTTATTTGTCTAAATAGAATTTGCTTACGCTAACTGTTTTCAAGTGTTATTGTTATATCTTATACATCAATGTCAGACGGTGATGTTATTTGGAAACCATGTCACAACATCGTGGCATTTTTGGATGACTCAAAGGAAATGGCGGATCCGTACAGGCCAATGGTGGCATTTCTACGCCGATCTCGTATCTACAATGCTATCACTACGACCACCACTATTTACAAGGATCAGGTGGGTCCGTTTTGGGAGCATGCAGTGATCAATTCCGAGTTGCCATTTACCAGGATTATCTACATTCTTGGCGATCGTCAGATGATAATCTAAGAACAAGTCATTCAGGAATTCTTTCAGTTCGGTGATACTCCCGACAAGCATACTTTATACGGAAATCAGTTTATAGTTGGCGCTATGAAACGTATTCGTTATCCAGGTGTTCCGAATGACCAATACCGAAAGGCGAATCTGCCTAAGGTTTGGAGATACCTAATGCACGTGGTGATTGTATGTTTATCTCCACGCAAGGCTGGTTTTGACGGGATCAACTATTCAACGGCCTCTGCTATGCTTTCGTTGCTTTACAACATGACCTTCAACTTTTCAGGTTATATATTCAGGGCAATGGTAGACAATGTCTATGTCGGGGACAGGTGTTGGAATCTATATCCACGCTTCATTCAGCTTCTTATCGATAATCAGCTTCCCGGTATTCCACCGAACGTTAGAGAACGCTTGCGTCCGACTCCCATGAACGTCCGAATCTGGACTGTTTGTGCTGCTGGAGCAAATGCCGGAGGCAACTTTCCACATAAAAACTTACGCAACAGCCACTCTTTATACTCTTTAGTATTAAAGAAATGCACGGTTGCAAAATTTGTAAAAATACGTTTGGTTGTGTCTGTACAACCAGGGAAATGATAGTACATTAGGGTACATGCACAAAATGGAAATTCTAAAGTTTATCATTGATGTATCAGTAGGTTTATCTAGCACACTGACCACAACTTTTTATAAACATTAGCTTCATAATATGTTGTACTGGTAGGCATGATACACACCAGTCTTTGAGCTATTAAAAGTAATACTAATACATGTCTATTATCGTGTGGTAAACACCCTGTGATGTATAACTAAATGTCTTTATTCCTTAATATAGCTTGGCATACTTCTATTTTAGTTTATAATATGAAATCATGTGGGGGTATATACTGATTGTTTCCTTTGTTGTACGTAATTGCACACCTGGTCTCAATATGTATATACTTAAAAGTTAAGCAAACGCAGGTCAATGAACTTGAAAAAGTCTTAAATCACAAGATACCTAACAAGGTCGCCAAAATGGTTTGACCAAGTCTGGTTTTGCTTACACCTGAATAAAGCTATGTCGCTTTGTTGTACGTTTGTACAGACCTGTCACCACTGGCTTGATTCTTAAAAATGATATTCCTCTATTCTATCGATCTTGGAAGTTATGTTCTTGTCTAAATTACAGGGGTATGTCTATGGTGGGGACCACAAATAAATATTCATACTAACAATAAAAAATTGTTCATAGACACGGATGTAACATGTTTAGGTGGTCAAACAATACCAGTAATCATCTTGAAATAATTGTTATCAAAGGTGTTCTAAATTTGCTAAGTAAATTTAAAGTGGACAAATATACTGATAATCGAGATAACACTTACTATTTGCTAATAATTGCATGTTATCCTAATATGATCCCTTAGCAGACCAAACAACTACATCACCAAAAATACTTTTATGTTATTTTATTTTATTTCAGTCTATTCTACTTTAAATTTTTGATATATATTTATTCAAGTCCTTAAAAGCTACTCTCGAATCGGGTTACGAAACTTGGAATAAATTCAAAAATCACAACTTTATGCTCTTGCGACATACCTTATGTCTTTGACTATGTCGCGTAATACATTTTATGTCGCTACATCGGGTTGAGGTATAAATACCTGACCCTAGTCGCTATCACTGTTACCACATATAGTGACACAAAATCAAATCTAGCGACACAAAACCTCGACTTAGCGACACAACGCTTTGCGGTGATTTTTTCGATTTCTTCATGCTTTCGGTGCATTTTCTTGCCGATCAACCACTCGATTCTTGTTCCTCGTGTTTTACTCGACATTTAGGTACTTGTTTCATCTATTTTCACCGAGTATTTAGGCTTTAATCAAAGAATTTATAATACGGTTTTTAGGGTTAAAGTTTTTGTGGTAATTTGGCACGAAATCTTAGCTTTTACATGTTAATACTTGTGATTTCGTGCCTCTGTATGTTGACCGCACCCTAGGGTATGGCTTGTTTACGAAAACACCAATTTTTAGTGCTTAGGGTGTCTTGGTTGGGATTATAGATCGTCATTGCGACACAACCAGCGACATAAGTTTTTATGTCGCAGGTTTCATGAAATTTAATTTATGTCGCTATCGTCTGCGACATAACTTTTTATGTCGCTAATGTCTGTGGCATAACTATTTATGTCACTAGTTTATGCGTCACATCCCTTTTTGTCGCTTCATGAAAGCGACACAACCCATGCGCCACAAAAGTTATGTCGCTAAGTTAATAATATTCGATTAAATTGGATTTAATTGCAAAAAACGACACAACTCTGTCCGTCGCATCCGTGATTAGCAACACAATCCCTTATGTCGCTTGTTTTTGGAAATCAATTTTAACTCTGTAAGTGACACAAGACTTTTATGTCGCAGGCCTTCTGCGACACAATTCCCAGTGTCTATGATTTATTTGTCTAAATTGAATTTGCTTACGCTAACTGTTTTCAAGTATTATTGTTATATCTTATACAGCAATGGCAGACGGTGATGTTATTTGGAAACCATGTCACAACATCGTGGCATTTTTGGATGACTCAAAGAAAACGGCGGATCCGTACAGGCCAATGGTGGCATTTCTACGCCGATCTCGTATCTACAATGCTATCACTACGACCACCACTATTTACAAGGATCAGGTGGGTCCATTTTGGGAGCATGCAGTGTTCAATTCCGAGTTGGCATGTACTAGGATTATCTACATTCTTGGCGATCGTCAGATGATAATCTAAGAACAAGTCATTCGGGAATTCTTTCAGTTCGGTGATACTCCCGACAAGCATACTTTGTACGGAAATCAGTTTATAGTTGGCGCTATGAAACGTATTTGTTATCCAGGTGTTCCGAATGACCAATACCGAAAGGCGAATCTGCCTAAGGTTTGGAGATACCTAATGCACGTGGTGATTGTATGTTTATCTCCACGCAAGGCTGGTTTTGACGGGATCAGCTATTCAACGGCCTCTGCTATGCTTTCGTTGCTTTACAACATGCCCTTCAACTTTTCAGGTTATATATTCAGGGCAATGGTAGACAATGTCTATGTCGGGGACAGGCGTTGGAATCTATATCCACGCTTCATTCAGCTTCTTATCGATAATCAGCTTCCCGGTATTCCACTGAACGTTAGAGAACGCTTGCGTCCGACTCCCATGAACGTCCGAATCTGGACTGTTTGTGCTGCTGGAGCAAATGCCGGAGGCAACTTTCCACATAAAAACTTACGCAACAGCCACTCTTTATACTCTTTAGTATTAAAGAAATGCACGGTTGCAAAATTTCTAAAAATACGTTTGGTTGTGTCTGTAAACAACCAAGGAAATGATAGTACATTAGGGTACATGCACAAAATGGAAATTCTAAAGTTTATCATTGATGTATCAGTAGGTTTATCTAGCATACTTACCACAGCTTTTTATAAACATTAGCTTCATAATATGTTGTACTGGTAGGCATGATACACACCAGTCTTTGAGCTATTAAAAGTAATACTAATACATGTCTATTATCGTGTGGTAAACACCCTGTGATGTATAACTAAATGTCTTTATTCCTTAATATAGCTTGGCATACTTCTATTTTAGTTTATAATATGAAATCATTTGGGGGTATATACTGATTGTTTCCTTTGTTGTACGTAAGTACACACCTGGTCTCAATATGTATATACTTAAAAGTTAAGCAAACGCAAGTCAATGAACTTGAAAAACTCTTAAATCACAAGATACCTAACAAGGACGCCAAAATGGTTTGACCTAGTCTGGTTTTGCTTACACCTGCATCAAGCTATGTCGCTTTGTTGTACGTTTCTACAGACCTGTCATCACTGACTTGATTCTTATAATGATATTCCTCTATTCTATCGATCTTGGAAGTTATGTTCTTTTCTAAATTATAGGGATATGTCTATGGTGGGGACCACATATAAATATTCATACTAACAATAAAAAAAATCTATCATAGACACGGATGTAACATGTTTAGGTGGTCAAACTGTAACGTTCTCAATACCAGTCTGGTAATTTCTTTACCTTTAATTGATTTTAATAAGTTATAAGTAAATTTAATATTATTTGCTTTTGTGTAACTTATTGTGAATAGTGAAGTATTATTTGTTTTAAATAATTATAGGTGACGGTAAAATAAAATAACTATTTTCGCAATTGATTTTTTAGGTTCCAGACTGTAGATTTAGAACGGGTATCAAAATAGCCAAAAAGTGAGTCGGTTTCAAAAGGAGGGCCGACCTCCTTTATTTCTTTTTCCCCGTTTGTTTTGTTAAGTCGGGAAAACTCATAGCTAGCTTCAAGAAACACAAAATTCATACATAAACTAAATTCTTTCAAGTGTAATCTTAAGCCAAAGTTGAATCCATTGTGTTCTTCTTCTTCATCATCATCATCTTTGTTCTCAAGAGTTGTAAGTATTTGATTTATATTTGAGTGTTCTTTTGACTTTTTGGTCAAATAGTTGAAATTGAGCAATTGGTGTGAAATGATGATTGTTGATTGTGTTTATGAGTATGATTGGTATTAGTAGATGCAAATTGTTGTTATGATTATGCTAATTGAATCAAAGAACTCATAAACTAGTGATATTGATGATGAACTTGCTTTAGGTCAAAATTTCAAGAATTTGATGTTTGATGCATATGAAGTGTTGTTGATGTTGTTTATATACATCTAGAGTAATAACTTATGATAGTTATAAGATTAGAATAGAGCTGTAACTTGAATTTGGTCAAAAATTAGGTTTTGGTTCGTATGTGTGTTGTGCAGGAACAAGAGCAGGGTAAACCTGCATGTAGCAGGTACCCGGCGGGTTCTTTTACCCGGCGGGTAACCCGTGTTCCAGGTAAAACCAATCAAGTCAAGTACCCGGCGGGTAGACGGGTACATGGCAGGTAACGGGTTGGGTAAACCTTTATACAGCGGGTAAAAGGTACCGGGTAACTAAAGTGAGTTTCTGATCAAAAAAATTAGCTCAGATGAGCCACTTGTACCCGGCGGGTAAAGAGTGAATCCGGCGGGTAACCCTTGTACCCGGCGGGTAACCCTTTTACCCGGCAAGTAAAGCCAGTTCATCAGCATTTGATTGTTTGACTTAATTTGACTCTAATACTTTGCAATATGCATAGTTGACATGTATGTGTTATAAATTAGTTAGTGACTTGTAGTTTGAAGTAAATGCATTCAAAATAAGTTACTAACTAGTAGTTTGATTATTTCAGATAAATCGAAGGCTCATGACTTAGTGATCCTGAGTGTGGAGGTGCTAGAGGTATCGGTGAGTGGATTTAGAACTCCCCTTTTGATTTAGTTGTAACCGTTTGGTTGTAATAAGTAATTGTTGATATGTTGATAGAATTACTTATTTAGCATTGTTGACTGAGACCTTATATGCTAGTTGACATGTGAATACAAGTTGTTTTGAGGTCAATACGTTGGTTGAGCTAGTTGGTTATTGTGTGAATTACACATAGTATTGCTTCATTTGTTGTGTATGAGACTTGTGTTTGAGTACAATAACCAATAGCTATTGGTCTATTTTGTATTGGCCATACGGATTGTTGGATAAGTGTTCTTGAGAGCCACTGCGGCAGTAGGGTTTCTCAAGGACCACCGATCCTCATAGTTGAAACAAGTGGTTATACTAAGTTGATTAGTATGTAATAATCAACTATGTTTTTTTGTACAATATAATACCCCGTTTGTATTAAGTAAATGTTGGTTTTGTAAATATTAAACTTATGGTGCATGTTTATATTAAAAGTTTATAAATTAATATTTTGTTTAATAAGCTTCCGTAGTCGAAAATGATAAATTAATATCTTTAGAAAGAGGGGTGTTATACAAACAATACCAGTAATCATCTTGAAATAATAATTATCAAAGGTGTTCTAAATTTGCTAAGTAAATTTAAAGTGGACAAATATACTGATAATCGAGATAACACTTACTATTTGCTAATAATTGCATGTTATCCTAATATGATCCCTTAGCAGACCAAACAAATACGTCACCAAAAATACTGTTATATTTATTCAAGTCCTTAAAAGCTACTCTCGAATCGGGTTACGAAACTTGGAATAAATTCAAAAATCATAACTTTATGCTCTTCCGACATAACTTATGTCTCAGACTATGTCGCATAATATGTCGCATGTTATGTCGCTAGATCGGGCTGAGTTATAAATACCGAACCTAGTCGCTATCACTGTTACCACATATTGAGTTATAAATACCGAATCTAGTGACACAAAACCTCGACTTAGCTACACAACGCTCTGCGGTGTTTTTTTTTGATTTCTTCGTGCTTTCGGTGTGTTTTCTTGCTGATCAACCACTCGATTCTTGTTCCTCGTGTTTTACTCGACATTTCGGTACATGTTTCATCTATTTTCACCGAGTATCTAGGCTTTAATTATCAAATTTTTAATACTGTTTTTAGGGTTAAAGTTTTTGGGGTAATTTGGCACCAAATGTTAGCTTTTACATGTTAATACTTGTGATTTCGTGCTTCTGTATGTTGACCGCACCCTAGGGTTTGGCTTGTTTACGAAAACCCCAATTCTTAGTTCTTAGGGTTTCTGGGTTGGGATTGCAGATCGTCATTGCGACACAACCTGCGACATAAGTTTTTATGTCGCAGGTTTCATGAAATTTAATTTATGTCGCTAACGTCTGCGACATAACTTTTTATGTCGCTAATGTCTGCGACATAACTATTTATGTCGCTAGTTTATGCGTCACATCCCTTTATGTCGCTTCATGAAAGCGACACAACCCATGTGCCACAAGAGTTATGTCGCTAAGTTAATAATATTCGACTAAATTCGATTTAATTGCAAAAAGCGACACAACTCTGTCCGTTGCATTCGTGATTAGCGACACAATCCCTTATGTCGCTTGTTTTTGGAAATCAATTTTAACTCTGTAAGTGACACAAGACTTTTATGTCGCAGGCCTTCTGCGAATCAATTCCCAGTGTCGCATAAAATATATTCTAAAATTGATTTATTTGTCTAAATTGAATTTGCTTACGCTAACTGTGTTCAAGTGTTATTGTTATATCATATACAGCAATGGCAGACGGTGATGTTATTTGGAAACCATGTCACAACATCGTGGCATTTTTGGATGACTCAAAGGAAACGACGGCTCCGTACAGGCCAATGGTGGCATTTCTACGCCGATCTCGTATCTACAATGCTATCACTACGACCACCACTATTTACAAGGATCAGGTGGGTCTGTTTTGGGAGCATGCAGTGATCAATTCCGAGTTGCCATTTACCAGGATTATCTACACTCTTGGCAATCGTCAGCTGATAATCTCAGAACAAGTGATTCGGGAATTCTTTCAGTTCGGTGATACTCCCGACATGCATACTTGTAACACCCCCCAATTCGTTGTTTTTGTTTAGCGGAAGCATTTAGTTAAGTGTAGGGGGTGTCACAATACACAGTACATGCATACATATCAGAGCTTATGATTACAACAGAACAATATATATTAAGATGCCAAAAGTAAGTTACCATGTTTACGATTCATCAAATCATATAAGTTGAAAAGTAGTTAAGTTACAAAAACAGATTTTGTAAATATGACTTAAACCGATTAGTTATATAAAAGAAATCCAGTATCAAGAGTTGGCATCCTAGTTTCTTCGTGGGTCGCCTAGAATCCGTAAGTGCAGGGGGTCCTTACGTGTGCTGCTAATTCCCTGAAAAACATAGTAAAAGTCAACAACGAGGTTGAGTGAATCCAAAGGTTTCATGTGTGCAATAATAGTTGGTTGTTTTCAAAGTGTTCACCAGAGTTGTTATTATTGAAATCAATTGAAGTTTGGAGACGTGTTGTCCCAAGCATACATTTAGTGGGATGTTGCCCAAAACACAGTTTATAATTCGTAGGAAAACGGTATCCTATTAGTCTTCATAGGAGTGTAAGTATCCGAGTAGTTGTTTGTAGACCTAACAATACCTAATAGTTGTTCGTAGGAATGTCAGCATCATATTAGTTATTCGGTGGATCCATGTCAGTAGGATCTAGTGCCCATGTCAGTAGGGACTTTTCAATAGTTTAACAATAGTAGATCCATGTCAGTAGGATCTAGTGCCCATGTTAGTAGGGACTTTTCAATAGAAGGGAGTGTCAGTGTCCCTTGATCCATGTCAGTAGGTTCCGGTCCATGTCCGTAGGACCCATCAGTTATCCAATCAGTTTCGTAAAAGCGCTGCTGGTGGTTCCCCAGCGTTTCCAAAACATGTTTATGCGTTTACAGTGTTTATAGTCTGAAAGTGTTTATAGTCTGAAAGTGTCGTTTCGTAATCATCGGTTTGCATATCAGTTTACCAGTTCAATGTACTCCACTTGTTTGAGTAAAATAGTATACAATCATGTTTATATAAAAGAGTTTGACTATGTTTTCCACCCCCAAAAGCCGTTAAAACAATAAAAGTAGGGGGCTGTGAACTCACCTCGTGGACTATAGTGTATGAGAGCTAGCAAGGGGGGTTATTCAAATGTATCTTTTAACGTCCTAAACGTAAGAGATGGTTGTATAAGTAATTGGTTCAATGCCAAACTATGTTCGTTGTTCACTCGTTCCAAATGACCGTTTGTGTTAAGCGCATGTTCGCTTGGTTTGTGATGTTTTTGTAATAATAATAGTTCAAAACGACTTTTATTATTTTATTCGTATTTCCGTATGTTTTATAAAATAATATGTATATAATCTGTTCATCCATGATTTTATATCTGTTCATCCGTGATTGTATGTATTCTCGTTTTAATATTCAACTATGTATATCTATATCCGTGAGTTTGATAGTCCGACAATAGGAAATGTCGGATGCACTGTTCATCCGACAATAGTGTTGTCGTGGAATGTTTGTGCGACAATAAGGAACTGTTTATGCAACAATGGGGTATTCACGGAAAGGCTTATGCGACACTAAGGACTTTATGCGACAATATTAGTGTCGCAAAAAGGGAATTCACGGAAAACTCTATGTGACAATAGCTAGTGTCGCAATTGCTATTCACGGAAAGCGTTATGCGACACTAAGGGTTCACGGGTTACTGTTCATGCGACAATGTCCAAGTGTTGCAGGTGATTCACGGAAGAATTAAAGGTCAAAAGTCAAACTGTCAGATTCGAGGTGTCGGATTCGTATTCTCGGAGTTTGAATTGTCGGATTTTCCTTAAGTCAGGCTCATTTCTACAGGGTGTTTGGACATTAATTTGATTATGTTTGACTTAACTCGAATTTATGAAATTTTTTTACACAAAGTTCCCCTATGTCTTAGCTTTCCAAAACATATCTTTGCATCAATTTTAACACATTACAACTCGAGATAAAAATTTGCAAAGTGCAGCAGGTCCAGTGAGTCATTTTTGTGACATGTGTGTACTAATCTGGTCATATCTCAAGTTTTACGAAACTTCATGACATGTGCGAGTAGGGGAATTAAAGGTTACACAAAAACACAGGTTTTCCAAGTGGTTTCATCGGTTTTTGATGGGTAGTTTTCAAGATACACTAGTTCCAAGTTGACTGCATTTTTGGTCAGAAAATGCAGGCTGAACATGTACTTTTATTTTATTTCTTAAAAATAGTAAATGACCACCAAAATTCGTGTAAGTTACAGATTTGAGATCTAGACTCTTTGAACTTCGTTTTAGGCTCAAGAACCGCATGATTTCATTAAGAAATAAGTTAGTTATTATTCTTTAAAGTCGGTTTAAGTTTTGTCCGGTGGGTAAAGTCGTTGTCCGATGGTTAATCACGACTAGTTAACGTTTTTGGTCAGGTTTTTGGTCGATTTTTGAGTGAGATGAACAACAAACATGTTTATATACTTAAAGCAAGGAAATATAAAGGAAAAGTGAAGAGTTTTACCCAAAGAAAACGTGAGCTAAAGCTGAAATACGTGTGGTGTGCAGATTTGGTCCTATCCTTGCCTTTCCTTGCAAAAGTCGATGGTAGAAGGGGCTAGATGACTGTGGCTGAGGTTGGTGGTGCTAGGAGGACGTGGGTGGTGGTGTTGGAGGTGGTGGTTCGGCTGGAATAAGCAGAGAAGGAAAGGGAGTGTTTGTTTAGTGAGGATTTGTGTTTGTGAGAGTTGAATGGGTTAAGGAAAACACTCAATATCCTTCCTTAGGGCTTTGGTGGGTTTGTTTAGGGTTGGGCCGCCCCGGGCTAGACCTGGGCCATGCCCGACCTGGTCCAAGGGGTCTCGGGCTTGTGTGTTTCGTTTCTCAAATTTCCTATAAGTTTGGTTGTCGGTTATTCGTTAGTTGTACATGTTGGTGTGATAGTTTTGTTTACCACTTTAATATTTAACATAGGTTAATACATTTTAGGGTATCATTTATAATACTTTATTTTGAGTTTCAAAAGTATAATCTTTGACTCGTTCGGTTGTCGGGTTCGTTCCGATTGTTTTGCGTGTAATAAGAATAACTAGGAACTCGTAATACTCCGCGTATTAAAATAGTGGACCTTGCTAGACTTAACTCATAAAGTAGGGAATTAGCACTAAGTATGCAAGTGATTAACGTTCGTAATTGCGTTTAAATTTGCGGGGTGTTACAATACTTTATACAAAATTCAGTTTATAGCTGGCGCTATGACACGTATTCGTTATCCAGGTGTTCCGAATGACCAATACCGAAAATCGAATCTGCCTAAGGTTTGGAGATACCTGATGCACGTGGTGATTGTATGTTTATCTCCACGCAAGGCTAGTTTTGACGGGATCAGCTATTCAACGGCCTCTACTATGCTTGCGTTGCTTTACAACAAGCCCTTCAACTTTTCAGGTTATATATTCAGGGCGATGGTAGACAATGTCAATGTCGGGGACAAGAATTGGAATCTATACCCACGCTTCATTCAGCTTCTTCTCGATAATCAGCTTCCTGGTATTCCACCGAACGTTAGAGAACGCTTGCGTCCGACTCCCATGAACGTCCGAATCTGGACTGTTTGTGCTGCTGGAGCAAATGCGGGAGGCAACTTTCCACTTTTTGGGCATATTGTTGATGAAGCCTATGTTGCTCCGCCCAATGAAGGGTTTATGGATATTTTGGCTGTATCTGGGCAGCAACCTCAAGAGGAACTACGTCTCCATGAGACATAAATACAGGTTGATGACCTGTTTCAGGAAATTGACAATTTTCCAGTTGGTGGACAGGCTGATCAGCCTAATCTTGAGGAACCAGCTACTGACGATTCGGATGGGGGTTCTACTCCTACTACTTCTCCGAGGCTTATACCTTCAGAGAATGCATTGAGAAACATTCAACGGTTTGATCCACGACGGTTCATACGTATTCGGCGTCGTATTCGTCAGGGAATTATATCTGTGCGACTTGATACGGGTAAACGACCAAGAGACGATGATCCCACTGATGAAAATTGGGTTCCACCCCAGTCTATCCGTCGTACCTCTACTTCTTCTGCTTCAAGGCCACGGGTTGACATTCCCCGTGTTGAGGTTCCAGTTCAACCTTTGCCTTCGGTCATCCAAGAGCTACTGAAATGAATGGATGCGATGCAGCAGACTATGGATAATCAAGCTCAGTTGATTCAGTCTCAGGCATCTGTATTGGAGGTTCAAGCTGCGCATATCAAGGTGTTAGAAGAAATGGCAGCGTTAGTTCCTACTTTGAATACTAGGGTGTTAGAGTTAGAATCCCTAGCTGCTGTTCCGGGGGAGTCAGGCCTGCGTGCCATAGAAACAACATCTAGGACTTCTACCAGAACACAGACTGATGATGTAAACGATAATGTAAATGTTTCTGATGATAATGAAACTCTTCATTTGGATTACTTCTCCGTCGACGATATTCCAGGTCAACCAAGACCGCTAGCTGTAGATTATTCACATGCTAATCTATCTTTTGTTCAGCGAATGGTTAGTGAGGAAGGTCAGACATCTGAACCTGAATTTGACTTTGAAGTTAATGATGATGTTGATATTGAGGAAGAGGAGATGCATTCTGATGAGTTTTATGATGATGCTCTGACAATCGAGACTGATTCTTTAGAAGATGAAGCAGAGCCAGCTGGAACTTCACAAACTATTCCAGAGACTACACTGGCTTCTGAAACTGCTTCTACATCAACTTCTGAACGACCTGTGATAAGTTTTATTCCTGGTGAACCTATTCCCATTACTTGCAAGTCATATAAAGTTAGTGGGAATTACATGGGAATTATTAAAAGTTGGAAGACCTACAAAGGTATTTTTATGATTAATAGAAGCGATGGTATTCAGTATTTTACAAGGTCGTTCAAGAAGCTGAGTACGTTGCCTAAGGGAGAGATAAATCGTCTAGCTCAACTGGAATTGATAAATCCAACCAGAGATTAATGAGCTGATTTTGTACAGACGGTTTTGCATCGTGAAGTGAAAAGTAAACGTTACAAATTTATCAAACCAATGCTTGGAACGAGATATATATTCAAGAAAAAGCTTGATCGAGTAACAAGACAGCCGATCTACAAAGTACATGATCTGCCAACTGATTGTTTGACTGAGATTCCTCTTGAGACTCTTCCCCTTAACTTTCTTAGAAGATTTCATCATTAGGAACTTGATCCACATACGGGCGAAGCGGTATTTGTTTTTGTTCCATAATCTGAGCATCTGCTAACAACTTTGTTGTATGGTTTGAAGAAAGCTCAATTCAAAGTATTTGATCCTATGAGCTTGATAAATCTGTCATAGAAAGATTTGAGTAAATTGTTTGATAGTCCAATTCGCTTTAACATAAGAAATTTAGTGAATTCGATTCTTGCAAGACAATTTCAAAAGGTTGTGACTGTGTGTGTTACGCATGGGATTCATGCTGGAGGCAGGTTTCCCGCATGCTGGGTTTGAAGAAATTTTGGAGACCAAGCTGAAGACATGGGGGAGTTTGTTGGTGCATCTTAGTGTATCTGTCAGTTGGTCTAAGTCTGTAATGCGTTAGTTATGTAATTACGTTTATTATGACGTTTGTATTTAGAAGTAATTACGTTTTGTGTTTTGCGACACAAGGGTTATGTGTTGCAAGAGTGAACTTGGCGACACAACTTGTGTCGCATGAGTCGGATTGGCGACACAACTTGTGTCACATAGATCAGATTAGGTGTCAAGTATAAATAGATGAGTTCGGCTCATTTGTTATGGTTGACGAACCTAGGTGAAGTTTCAGTATATTGTACTCGAGCTTTTGCAATTAATTTGATCGGTAATTATTTGAGTATTCATATACTTTGTGTTTGTTTATTTTAATCGTATTAACGTTTATATTCAATCATTGGATTCCGCACGTTGATTGAGTATTAGGATTCGATTAGGTCCGACCATAGGGGATCTACAAATCATAAACTTTGTAACTATTACTCTTGGCATCTTAATATATATGTTCTGTTGTAATCATATGCTCTAATATGTATACATGTACTTTGTATACGTCGACACCCCTACTCGATCTAATGCTTCCACAAACTTCTGATAAACTTAATTAATGATTTTGGGGGTGTGACAGAGCTCTCGGAGAATCGCCCAAGTCACAGCTGGATCTGCTATGGTAACTCCATAGTCGAGCACTAGGGCAGACACTGGTGGAGTGATCGTCACATCTGTCACATGCTCCTTTGGGGCAGTGGTCAACTTCTTCTTTCCTCTGCGGTTTTTCTTCCTCTTCTGTTGTCGCACCCCCAAATTTGTTAATCGTGGTTAGCGGAAGCATTAGTATAGTCGGGGGTGCCGATGTTAACGCTGGACAATCACGCATATCAGAGCGTATGATTATTGTTGAACAGTAGCTAAAATGTCATCCTATTTCGTCGTGGGTCCCTTAGTTCCATATGCATGCAGTCTTACTGGTGCTACTAGTTTCCTGAAAGACATAGCAAAAGTCAACAAAAATGTTGAGTGAATTCATAGGTTTTAAGTTTATGAGTATAGTTTGTTAAACCAGCTTCTTTATAAGTTTGTTGACTCAAAAGTCAAATAATGTCAAATAAGGTTTCATTTTGTTGGAACGTTATCCAAAAGTGTCATTTTGTTGGGTTGTCACCCAAAGTATAGTTTAGTTGAATCAATATCCAAAACGTAGTTTCGTTGGGATGTTACCCAAAATAAAGTTTAGTTGGATCACTATCCAAAAGTATCGTTTCGTTTTCGTGATGTCAACACATCGTTTTGTATACGTTTGGAAAACCAATCCAGTTGTATAAATAGTAGGAACGCATTCCTATGTAGTCAATCGTAGGAAAATGTTATTTCTCAAAAAGTATGTAATAGTAGTAGGGAAACATAGACGGTGATCCCTCAAAGGTTAGCTAGACCTTATGAGTTAAAGTAACGACCCCTAGTGCTATAACCAATCCACGACGTTTTTACGTTTTTACCACAGTAACATTTTAAATATACGCTCCTCGTTACGATCGTCGTCGTGCGGTTGGCGCGACCAACAAGTTATAATAGTGGAAGGGCTGTCAACTCGATAGTACTATCCGTATATCTAGTGGCAAGAGTCACCTAGCTAATGGTTATAGGTTGCGTACACTGGGACTTTTGTGCACACAACTACCTCTCGTAAACCTAGGTCCGTACCAAGATTCGTTGTCATGTTCCCAAAATAGTGTGAAAAGTCATTTCGTAAACAGTTCAAGTAATAGTATGAAAGCATTTATAATAATTGTTGTACGTTTGTATCAAAACAATAAAGTAGTAGCTATGTCCTTCACCCCTGTTAGAGAAAAGTATTGAAAACAGTAAAAGTAGGGGCTGTGAACTCACCTGTGGTTGCTAGTGTCTCTAATGCAATTATGGTTCGAGTCAATAATCCCCTAACGTCCTAAACGTATGAGATTACAAGTGTAAGTATGTGGATGTCGTAGTTGACCATCCATGTTAGCGTTCATCAACTAGTTATGCCCAAATAAGTTGTTCAAGTTCGTTTATTAAAACATGTACGACCCGTTGGTGAAAGTTTGTAATAATAATTCATTTAGACATTATTATTAAGTTTGTTTTGTTGTATACCATTTATTAGTACATATCGTATGTTGCAAACAAATTATTTAGTTTGTAAAAACCTTAAACCGTTGGTCAAAGTTGGTCAAACCTGGTCAAACTGGTCAAAGTTGGTCAAACTGGTCAAAGGTGGTCAAACTTGGTCAAAGTTGGTCAAAGGTACCAACTAAGTCACCCAAACCCATTTTTGTTACCATTTTCCCAAAAATAGGAAGTTTTAAGAAATCGAGCCACCATTGTTGACTTGGTCAAACTTACCCGGTTTGAATCGAAACTTTCACCCAACCCATATATCAGTTTTTAGAGTCCAAATAAAATGTCGGTTCATGTCGGAGTTCACCAAAAGTGTCGGTTTTAACAATAGTTCCAAAACAGTCCCTAGTTATGTTTTCGGTTTTTGTCGGTTTGTTTCGCCATAGTTCTTACTAACTTATGGTCCAAATCAAGCCTCACAAATTTTACCAACTGATCACATGGTTTCTAGACTAACATATAACTTTTATAGAAAGTATAGTATCCATTTACATAGGTAATTAATTTGTCTAAGGAATCGAACTCGGTTTTCGAAAACCTTCAGACCAGGCTCAAAGATCTGGTTATATATAAAAATCCGTACATTTCTGGAAAGAGCCAAAGAAGAACTTTTTGTAGATCTTTTCAATACGCAACTTTTAAAATAAAATTCATTGTCTAACTCTTCCTAGAACTCTAGTTATGGTCGATTTTGTAAACTGTAACATTCTAGACAGAATCATCACTTTTATATAAAAACTTAAAAAACGTATTTTAACATATATCTTGGACATAATCTAGTTAGATGAGCTAATAAACATTAAAATCGGTAGTATTTAACTAAATAAGTGAGGGGTTCAAGTGTTCCATACAAAGAAATGATGAAGATGAAGAAGAGATGATGAAGGAGATGGTGTTCTTGAGCTTGTTCTTGATCTTCCTCCTAAATTGGTGATGATGAAAGGTGATTTTGATGATGTTTAGGGCTGGTTTTTCTCAGTATTTTTGAGAGGATTTTTGTGAGAAATGTGGAGAGGAAAGATGAAAATGAAAGGAGGTTGGAAGTAGTGATTGTGGGTAAGTGTAAAAGGTGTAATTGCATGAAATTTGATAGGGTGGGAGTGGAGGTGGCACATGGGGTGGCATGTGATGAGAAATCAGCAGATTTCTCATGGGTCCTGCACAAGATTTGGTCAAATTTTAATTCCCCAAAGTTACGTTAAGTCCCGTGGTTGTTTACCCGATCGTTTCGACGTTAATTTAGACGTTAAATGTTTAGTATGCGCGTTTAAGTAACGATTTAAATTTCGATATTTTTTATGTGATAACTTTATTCTAAATACGAAAACATTTATAAAAAGGTTCTGTTAATTTATCTGTCTCGATTTGCGCGTTCATTTTACGGAGGTTACATCGCGTAATGTTTAAATCAGACCTTTTTCGTTATCGATTCAAAGTACGATATTTTATGTAAAAGTTTTTCTTGAAACAATATATTTTAAATTCATAATATATATTTGGGTTCTCATTCGATTGTCGGGCGCGTTCCGCGCGTTTGAGTTATTTTATATGATGTGAATGATTCGTTAGATATTATCGGCATAATATTTATAAGTTTTTGAGTTTATTAAATAATTTCGTATTATTTAATATTTTGTTCACCAACGGTTGTGTACTTTTGTCGGGTTCATTCCGAATGTTTTATACGTAATTATAACTGATTACGAATTAATTAATACTAAGCGCATTAAATTTTTTTGAGGGGTGTCACATTCTCCCCCTGTTAGAGAAATCTCGTCCCAAGATTTAAATCGTGTCAGCGTTAGACGCGTGTGTTTCCAAGAAGTCGTGTTGTTACCATAGTAGCTTTAGGTTGTTGTAAATGTTCTAACGGCTTAAGTATACTCGTCGTATAGTTCAATAAGTTATATGTTCAACAACAGTCCATGTTCACTAAGCGCTAAATTCAAGATGTTTGAATAATGTAACTTTAAAGAGTAGTAGGAGTTTACTAAGATGTATCGATGTTAATGTAGGGATCCGGTTGTGTACCCTTTGATTTAAGAATGTTCGTGCATCCAGGAGCTGTTGGAACGTTAACGTTGCGTTGTTGTTTAAAATAAACAACTTGTTGTTAAAACAGTTGGCAATTCGAAACGGTTAAATTGTTGTTCAAATCGTGGTGAAATCATGACAGAGTAGTTGTGTAAAATAGTTGATAAACTTACATGTAAATCTTTCATTGTTTAAATATAAACAAGTTATGTATAAATCGTTGACATTCAATCGAAATAGTGATCAATTCGTATATGTTTTAGAAAATCATTTCAGTGTATAAATAGTAGTGTTCGTTTGGAAATTAATCCGGTGAATAAATAGTAGGAAAACCTTCCAGTATAGTTGTTTGTTGAAATAACCGTTTCAAAATATAATTTGTAGGAAATTATCCTATAAGGTTTGCTATTCGTGGGAGAATTCGTTCCACATAGTACTTAAGAAGGCTCGTTACTCCGATACGTATCGCGATCTCCATTTGTTTCATCCGTCCATTCGATTGATGAGTTGTCGGTCCTAATCGTTAAACTAGTATGAATTCGCTCGGTCCGTTCGAGAATAAGAGTTTGTTTACACAATAGTCAAGCAGAATAGAGTAGTCGTTCAGATAGTAGTAAGTGCCAAAGTAAGGAATGTGAAGAATGAGTCTCACATGTTTCTGTTATCGAGCATTAAGAAGAATTAGCGATATCCCCATCACGTATCTTAGGACTATGAAATGCCCATATGTACTTAGTATAATATAATCACGTTGGCCAAGCGTCATTATATGATGCCAAATACATACTTCTTTTCATCAACCGTTCAATACGATCAGGTTCACGCGAAGTCAAAGCAGGAATGAACGAATTGAAAGTAGTATGGTTCAAGGAATACAAGGTAAAACCAACCATACATTTATTACACAAGAGTTGAAAATGTCGTATAGTGAATAAATAGGTTGAGTGTATGATAGAGTCGTGCGGTGGGTTCTCGTGTGCCGATGTGTCGTGATTAACATAGGCGTGACGATAGTTGTCGTATAGCGAGTTAGACGTATGCAAGTGTATGTATGCATGAGTGTCCTAGCCAAGGCTATAGTCTAGGTCTCTAAGGTCTCTAGGTCACTTAAAGACTTCTAGTTCGCTATAACCAATGGCTCTGATACCAATCTGTCGCACCCCTAAATTTGTTAATCGTGGTTAGCGGAAGCATTAGTATAGTCGGGGGTGCCGACGTTAATGCTGGACAATCACGCATATCAGAGCGTATGATTATTGCTGAACAGTAGCTAAGATGTCATCCTATTTCGTCGTGGGTCCCTTAGTTCCATATGCATGCAGTCTTACTGGTGCTACTAGTTTCCTGAAAGACATAGCAAAAGTCAACAAAAATGTTGAGTGAAGTCACAGGTTTTAAGTTTATGCGTATAATTTGTTAAACCAGCTTGTTTGTAAGTTTGTTGACTCAAAATTCAAATAATGTCAAATAAGGTTTCATTTTGTTGGAACGTTATCCAAAAGTGTCATTTTGTTGGGATGTCACCCAAAGTATAGTTTAGTTGAATCACTATCCAAAACGTAGTTTCGTTGGGATGTTACCCAAAATAAAGTTTAGTTGGATCACTATCCAAAAGTATCGTTTCGTTTTCGTGATGTCAACACATCGTTTTGTATACGTTTGGAAAACCAATCCAGTTGTATAAATAGTAGGAACGCATTCCTATGTAGTCAATCGTAGGAAAATGTTATTTCTCAAAAAGTATGTAATAGTAGTAGGGAAACATAGACGGTGATCCCTCAAAGGTTAGCTAGACCTTATGAGTTAAAGTAACGACCCCTAGTGCTATAACCAATCCACGACGTTTTTACGTTTTTGCCACAGTAACATTTTAAATATACGCTCCTCGTTACGACCGTCGTCGTGCGGTTGGCGCAACCAACAAGTTATAATAGTGGAAGGGCTGTCAACTCGATAGTACTATCCGTATATCTAGTGGCTAGAGTCACCTAGCTAATGGTTATAGGCTGCGTACACTGGGACTTTTGTGCACACAACTACCTCTCGTAAACCTAGGTCCGTACCAAGATTCGTTGTCATGTTCCCAAAATAGTGTGAAAAGTCATTTCGTAAACAGTTCAAGTAATAGTATGAAAGCATTTATAATAATTGTTGTACGTTTGTATCAAAACAATAAAGTAGTAGCTATGTCCTTCACCCCTGTTAGAGAAAAGTATTGAAAACAGTAAAAGTAGGGGCTGTGAACTCACCTGTGGTTGCTAGTGTCTCTAATGCAATTATGTTTCGAGTCAATAATCCCCTAACGTCATAAACGTATGAGATTACAAGTGTAAGTATGTGGATGTCGTAGTTGACCATCCATGTTAGCGTTTTATCAACTAGTTATGCCCAAATAAGTTGTTCAAGTTCGTTTATTAAAACATGTACGACCCGTTGGTGAAAGTTTCTAATAATAATTCATTTAGACATTATTATTAAGTTTGTTTTGTTGTATACCATTTACTAGTACATATCGTATGTTGCAAACAGATTATTTAGTTTGTAAAAACCTTAAACCGTTGGTCAAAGTTGGTCAAACTTGGTCAAACTGGTCAAAGTTGGTCAAACTGGTCAAAGGTGGTCAAACTCGGTCAAAGTTGGTCAAAGGTACCAACTAAGTCACCCAAACCCATTTTTGTTACCATTTTCCCAAAAATAGTAAGTTTTAAGAAATCGAGCCACTTTTGTTGACTTGGTCAAACTAACCCGGTTTGAACCGAAACTTTCACCCAACCCATATATCAGTTTGTAGAGTCCAAATAAATTGTCGGTTCATGTCGGCGTTCACCAAAAGTGTCGGTTTTTACAATAGTTCTAAAACAGTCCCTAGTTATGTTTTCGGTTTTTGTCGGTTTGTTTCGCCATAGTTCTTACTAACTTATGGTCCAAATGAAGCCTCACAAATTTTACTAACTGATCACATGGTTTCTAGACTAACATATAAGTTTTATAGAAACTATAGTGTCCATTTACATAGGTAATTAATTTTGCTAAGGAATCGAACTCGGTTTTCGAAAACCTTCAGACCAGGCTCAAAGATCTGGTTATATATAAAAATCCGTACATTTCTGGAAAGAACCAAAGAAGAACTTTTTGTATATATTTTCAATACGCAACTTTTAAAATAAAATTCATTGTCTAACTCTTCCTAGAACTCCAGTTATGGTCGATTTTGTAAGATGTAACATTCTAGACAGAATCATCACTTTTATATAAAAACTTCAAAAACGTATTTTAACATATATCTTGGGCATAATCTAGTTAGATGAGCTAATAAACATTAAAATCAGTAGTATTTAACTAAATAATTGAGGGGTTCAAGTGGTCCATACAAAGAAATGATGAAGATGAAGAAGAGATGATGAAGGAGATGGTGTTCTTGAGCTTGTTCTTGATCTTCCTCCTAAATTGGTGATGATGAAAGGTGATTTTGATGATGTTTAGGGCTGGTTTTTCTCAGTATTTTTGAGAGGATTTTTGTGAGAAATGTGGAGAGGAAAGATGAAAATGAAAGGAGGTTGGAAGTAGTGAGTGTGGGTAAGTGTAAAAGGTGTAATTGCATGAAATTTGATAGGGTGGGAGTGCAGGTGGCACATGGGGTGGCATGTGATGAGAAATAAGCAGATTTCTCATGGGTCCCACACAAGATTTGGTCAAATTTTAATTCCCCAAAGTTACGTTAAGTCCCGTGGTCGTTTACCCGATCGTTTCGACGTTAATTTAGACGTTAAATGTTTAATATGCGCGTTTAAGTAACGATTTAAATTTCGATATTTTTTATATGATATCTTTATTCTAAATACGAAAACATTTATAAAAAGGTTCCGTTAATTTATCTGTCTCGATTTGCGCGTTCATTTTACGGAGGTTAAATTGCGTAACGTTTTAATCAGACTTTTTTCGTTATCGATTCAAAGTACGATATTTTAAGTAAAAGTTTTACTTGAAACAATATATTTTAAATTCATAATATATATTTGGGTTCTCATTCGATTGTCGGGCGTGTTCCGCGCATTTTCGTCGCGTTTGAGTTATTTTATATGATGCGAATGATTCGTTGGATATTATCGGCATAATATTTTTAAGTTTTTGAGTTTATTAAATAATTTCGTATTATTTAATATTTTGTTCACCAACGGTTGTGTACTTTTGTTCCAAATGTTTTATACGTAATTATAACTGATTACGAATTAAGTAATACTAAGCGTATTAATTTTTTTTGAGGGGTGTCACATCTGTTGAGTCTGAGCAGTGTGTCCTGATGTCTCAGCTGAAGCGTCCAACCTGAAACATAAAGAAAAACAGGTAATGCTAAATTTTATGAGGTTATACAAACGCAGCAGAGTCTGATGACTTTTAAAATATTTTTATAAAGTTTGAGCCATCTGAATGGTTGCATTTGTATAAGTCAAATAAAACTTATCTCCGATGTATATGTAAGAGTGTGGTGCGATCGGGTATCTAGCTTATCTTGCATTTATTAGTCTAGGGATGTTAATACTAAGCAAAAATAAACATAGAAATAAAATAAAACTAATCTAAGATAAGAAATGGGGTACCTCCCAAGAGCACTTGTTTAACGAGTCGTTAGCTTGACTCTTTTACCTACTTTGTCAGCTCAAGGTGGTTCAAAGATATAGACTACTTCACTGGAAGGAAAGTCTTCGATGTAGTGCTTTAAGCGGTGGCCGTTGACTTTAAAATTACCGTCCAGTGCCTCTAGTTCGACTTCTCCGAAGGTAAAGACCTTTGATATCACAAATGGTCCGCTCCACCTTGATCTGAATTTGCATGAAAACTTTTTGAAGCACGAATTGTAGTGAAGAACTTTATCTCTAGGTTTGAACTTAGAATATTTAAGTTTGGTATTGTGGATATTCTTGGTTCGCTCCTTTAAATGTAGAGAACTATCGTATGCTTGGTGTCTTAATTCGGCTAGTTCATTCAGCTGCATCTTGCGATGTAATCCTATTGTGGAAGGGTCTAGATTGCTATCTCTCAGTGCCCAGTATGCCTTATATTCCAACTCTATCAGCAGATGACACGGTTTTCCATAGACTAGTCTGTAAGGTGTGGTTCCTAATGGTGACTTATATGCAGTTCTGAACGCCTACATAGCGTCCTCTAATTTATCGGCCCATCTTTCCCTATGATTCACCACGGTTCATTCTAAGATCCTTTTGAGCGCTCTGTTTGTCAGTTCGGCTTGCCCATTCATCTATGGATGGTAGGCCGTAGAGGTCTTATGGGTGACACCATAATATTGTAATGTCCTCATAAACTGAGCATTACAGAAGTGCATGCACCGATCACTATTGATCGGCTTTGGAGTTCCGAAATTAGAAAAGAGTTACTTGAGGAACTTGGTCACGACTCGTGAGTCAGTGGTAGGAAATTCTTGTGCCTCGGCCCATCTAGAGACATAGTCGATAGCTACCAGAATGTATTCTTTTCTGAAGGACTTTGGGAATGGTCCCATGAAATCCAACCCCCATATATCGAAGATCTCGCAGGCCTGGATGTTAGTAAGTGGCATTTCACTCCTCCGTGAGATACATCCAAACCTTTGGAAAGCATCACAACGTTTTACCAAGTCGTGAGCGTCTCTGAATATGGCCGGCCAATAGAAGCCAGAATCGTATACCTTCCTTGTGGTCATATTTGCTCCATGATGTCCTCCAGTGGGTCCGTGATGACTTTGGTGGAGAATGTTCATTGCTTCCCTTTCGTCTGCGCATCTTCTGATGATGTGGTCCGGACATACTTTGAATAAGTATGGATCATCCCAATAGTAATTTTTAATGTCTCTGAAGAATTTGTGCTCTCTAGATGTGGGCATTCCTTTTGGCACAATTCCTCCAACCATATAATTAGCGTAGTCTGCGTACCAAGGGTTAGTTGAATTGTGATCCCTTCTGGTGGCCTCTGATATTCATTAGTTGTTCTTCAGGAAACTGATCTTGAATTTCTTTTTCATTAAGCTTTTCCATCGATGGGTTTTCCAATCGACTAAGATGATCTGCCGTGACATTTTCTTCTCCCTTTTTATCCTTGATTTCTATATCGAATTCTTGGAGGAGCATAATCCATCGAAGTAGTCTTGGTTTAGCATCTTGCTTTTTGAAAAAATACTTCAAGGCTGAGTGATCTGTATAGACAATAGTTTTAGACAAGATTAAGTAAGAACGAAATTTATCAGAAGCAAATACTGCCGCAAGCAGCTCTTTCTCTGTGGTAGTGTAATTCTCTTGAGCATCGGTGAGTGTCTTTCTGGCGTAGTATATTGGTTGAAAATGCTTATCCTTCCTTTGCCCTAAGACAGCTCTAACAGCAAAGTCACTGGCGTCACACATGATTTCAAATGGGAGACTCCAGTCAGGAGCAACCATATTGGAGCATGTGTGAGCTGGTCCTTTAAAATGTTGAAAGCTTTAAGGCAGTCAACTGAAAAGACAAACGGAGTATCCTTCTCGAGAAGGAGAGTCATAGGTCGAGAAATCTTAGAGAAATCCTTAATAAAGCGACGGTAGAATCTAGCGTGACCTAGAAAACTGCGAATGGCTTTAACAAAAGTAGGTAGCGAAAGTTTGGCAATGGTCTCAACTTTAGCTTTATCAACTTCAGTTCTAGACTTCGATATTCGATGTCCTAGAACTATTCCTTCCTTCACCTTAAAGTGGCACTTCTCCAAGTTTAAGACAAGATTCGATTCTTCACATCGGGCTAACATTCGTTCGAGGTTGGAAAGACAAGAAGTGAAGGAGTTTCAAAGACTGAGAAGTTGTCCATGAATACTTCCATGCACTGTTCAATCATATCGTGGAATATTGCCACCATACACCTTTGGAATGTAGCAGGTGCATTGCATAGCCTAAAAGGCATGCGTTGGTAAATGAATGTTCCGTAAGGACATGTCAAGGTCATCTTTTCCTGGTCCTTAGGATCTAGAGGAATCTGGAAATAGCCAGAGAGACCATCAAGGAAACAGTAGAACTCATTCCCAGATAATCTCTCCAACATTTGATCAATGAACGGTAGAGGGAAATGATCTTTTCGAGTGGCTTCGTTCAGCTTCCGATAGTCGATGCATACCCTCCAACCGGTGATGGTTCGTGTTGGAATAAGCTCATTATCTTCGTTAGCGATAACCGTCATTCCTCCTTTCTTGGGGACAACCTGAACTGGGCCGATCCATGGGGAATCTGAAATAGGATAAATCAAGCTAGCATCCAAGAGTTTGATAACCTCCTTCTTGACAACATCTTGAATCTTCGGGTTGACTCTCCTCTGTCTCTGTATAGAAGGTTTGAAGTCGTTTTCCATGAGTATCTTATGCGTGCATTAATTTGGACTAATTTCTTGAATATCAGAGATTTTCCATGCAATCGCCTTCTTATGTGACTTTAACACTTGGATGAGGTTTGCTTTCTCTTCGGGTGCAAGACCTTTTGCAATCATGACAGGCAAGTGTGAGGTTCCTTCAAGAAATGCATACTTCAGATGAGAGGGTAGTTCCTTCAGCTCCAACTGTGGCGGTTTTTTAGTGGAAGGTTTCATTCGAGTGATCTTGTCTCTTCGTAATTCGTCATACTCTGTTTGGAACTCGGGTTCGTTTCGAGAGAGTCGGCTGTAGTGCCTGATGCTATTTCTACTAATTCTGTCTTATTAGAGAGTGCATTCTTCTTCAGCTCGTATTTGCTTGTAGATGATGAGGAGGTTGCATTATCTTCACTAAAGATGATATCATTGTTGTCATTGAATGCGAACCTCTGAAATTGAGATGTTGAAGATGTACTTATGGTAATTTGTGGATTTTGAGGCGCACAACCTTCAGATAGTTGCAGCTCAACTGAAAATTCTGATTCCATCTCCTCAAAAGATTTAAGAATTTCAGCTACCGAAGGAGATGAATCAGTTTGACTCCTTTGTAAGATTAGTAGAGGGATGCCTTCACCTAAAGGAACAACAACAAAGGAGTTGTTCGTGAAAGTGCTGCCAGGAGGTGCACGAGGATACTTCATTTCAAATAAAGGAAATAGCAACTCCCCAGAGTGTGCTGGTTAGTCAGAAATAGCTGAGCAGAGTCCAATATCATCCTGGCATAGTCTTCTTGTAGTGATGACTGTTTTGGGAAGAGGGTCGGGATTGCTAACTGCTAGAATCAACAATATCTATAGCTAATAATAGCTATCTTATTCATGAAAGATTATTATTAATTATTAACCCCAACCTATCAAAATCAATATATCAAGCAATAATCATCAACCAAAATCAACAATCATCAATAACTTACTATTTAAAAGGAAATCAATCTCAATTGATTAGTAAACCACGTTAGGTAATCACTAATAATCGCCAATAAACAAGGATTATCAAATAAGCACACAAACATTCATAAAATCCAATGTCTTTCGCAAATCAATAATCAAACCATCATCTAAGTATCATCATCTAAGCAAATACATAAATAGTTTAGCCACTCATAATATTGCAGAAAATCAGAATTGAAAATGTAATCAACATCATAATCATGATGAAGAGTAATAACGTTTTCAAACCGAGAAACTGAAGAAATGAATGAACAATCGAAAACCCTTGATTCTTCTTGCTTTATTCACCTTCAAAGTGCTCCCGGAATAAGGTTTTAGGATCTGGAAATCGGCTGGAGAGAAAGTGTGAAGTTCCCCCTAAAAAATGAGATTAAATGAGGTTTTAACCTATCTGCCGTTATGATCCATCCGGCGGATGGATGCAAATTGTCCAAGTCCACGGCCCACGACTCTGGCAGCCCGACTCACTCAATCCAACCGCCGGATGGATGTTTCATCCGGCGGATGGATGTGAAGTCCCATATTTCTTCAATTTTTCCAAATCTCTTTTTTCTAGCTTCGAATCTTTAGCTTCTTCTCTTCAATATTAGCTCGATTTCTGTTTCTTTATGATCCAAGCTCCAAATAAATTTCTAAATACAAATATAAACAAAATAAGTATCGAATTCACATAATATGCATTAGAAATTAATCAAACAAAAGGGGTAATTAGTACTATAATCTAGTACATTTTGGCATTCATCAAACATCCCCCACTTGAATTCTACTTGTCCTCAAGTAGAGCATCGATTAATAACTTTAAAACTTTCAGTAAGAACGATAAACAAAAGTGCAAAAGGACTTACATACTTCCCAATATTCTGCAAACCAAACTTTTATCTTAAAATTAATTCTACCTTAAAGTTTAGCAATCAAGAAACTCTCTTAGGGAAACAACTTCATCGTATTTTATTATTAGGCATAAAAGATGATTCACCAGGATTACCGATATTGTTGTCCACCTAAACAATCTATATTATAGAAGTAGAGCTTGATTATTATTATTCTTAGCAGGCATTCCCGTGATTCTCAATAGCAAAATATTCCTATACAACTAACGTGCCACAACTATCCACACAAAGTGAATCCTAATAAATCAATCATTTTTCAAGCCAAGACATTGGTGACAGGGTTGTACCTTAGTACAACAGAGCAACATAACTTGACTTTGGCAGATATTATGTTATTAAATATATATATTTTTTATCCAATATACTGACGGAAACCAGGTCTGTACTTACGTACAACAGAGGAGACAACACCCAGTATATTTCCAAATGATGATCATTAAAACCTCAGAGATGTGGGCTATAACATGCTATCGTATAAGAATTAAGACCAAAGTCATACCTTACTAAAGCTCTTAATCCTTCAAAATGCTCCTGGAATGAGGCTAGAATAAGTGCAAAATGGCTGGAGAGAAATGAGAAGTGATTACCCTAAAAATGAAGGGAAATAGGGTTTTTAAGAATTCTGTCGAAACCATCCATACGCCGTATGGAATTCCATACGCCGTATGGATTGAAAAAGCCCAACAGATTAGGCCCGCGTATTGGTAGTCCGGCTCACACAATCCATACGCCGTATGGATTTCCATACGCCATATGGATCAAAAATCCAACTTTTCAGCAATTCGATTTCTCTTTTTTCCTTCTTCAACTTTTTAGCTTATTTTCTTCAATATTTGCTCGATTTCTGTTTCTTTTTCGATTCAAGCTCCAATTAACTCCTATATGCACATATGAACGAAATCAGTATCTTATTCACACAAAATGTGTAAGAATTCAATTAAACAAGGGGGTGATTAGTACTATAATCTAGTACATTTTGGCGTTCATCAGAGTTCTGGATGCAAACCGTTCAATTCCTTGGACATGTTATCGATAGTCAAGGAATCCATGTCGATCCATCAAAAATCGAAGCTATCAAAGACTGGCAGTCGACAATCACTCCGACCGAGGTACACCGATTCTTGGGATTGGCAGGGTACTATCGGCGCTTCATCGAAGGTTTCTCAAAAATAGCTCAACCACTCACGGCACTGACTCAGAAAGACAAAACATTCGATTGGACTGATAAACAAGAGTCAGCATTTCAACTCCTGAAGCAAAAACTTTGCAGTGCTCCAATCCTATCCTTACTCGAAGGCACTGATGACTTCGTGTTTGACAATCCCCCATTTAGTGTAATAATCTTTACCTAACTTCATGCATTACCTAGAGTAATTCCCTGATTAGTGAATTCAAAACAATTTTTATGTGTTAAGTTTGTGAAACTTACTATGTGATACGAGATGTATTAGATTCGTAGTTATATGTATATATAATTACGTACGAAATGAACGTATTAAACTTGACAAACTAAATACAATTAAGTTGGTGATACAAAATAATTAATAATTCGAAAATTATTAATTACAAATATTATTAACTTATATTATTGAAATAATATACGATATTATACGTTTTATATTAAACGTGACGAGCGCGTCATACATGAACAGAAACAATTATAAAACGTACCTAAAGGTCGAAAATAATAAAAGTATTTATTTTCCCATTCCCGTTTTAGTATTTGAAACATTACCTCAAAATATGATTTCCAAATTCAACTAAAATCTGGCACGCAGTTTAACTGTATAGTCCCACTACGGCGAATAATTTTAGTAATAATTTTTAAATAAAATTATTTCATTTTTGTATTTATCAATTTCAAAGTTTAAAATAAAATTTAAACAAACGAATAATTGAGTGGGACACGGGGTACAAATAATTAGACCCGTACACGGAATTAACGGGTTAAAAACCCAAACTAATACCCAAAATCTAAATATCTGGGGGACACACACGTACACACCCATTCCCTCCTTTGAAAATCAAAAAAGCAGTTCAATACATACTCCCACTCCCTTACTTGATCACTCACCCGCACTCTTTTTCTCTCTGGCTTTCATCGACAAGCAGCAGCAGTAGTGAAGAAGTGGAGCTAGAACTACAAACCATTTTCATAATCTCCAAACACAAACTAACAAAATGATCACATAATCTTTATCATCACAATCATCTCGTCATCATCAACATCAGAAATCATAGTCATCTTCATCTATAATCTTTGTAAGGTTCAAACCATAAATTTCATACCCAAAGTTCATATATAATTTTGATTGTATAATGTTAGTATGTATCTAAACATGTTATAGTAGGAATTGTATGATATATTTTGATGATTTAGTAATGCACAAAAACTGAGATCAAACACCCAAACATATACATATATGCATTACAGACCAAGAACAAACCAATAACAGGGATGAACAGAGGCTGAACTGGGCTAGGAACCAAACCGATCGGTTGGTTTTAACCAGCCGATCGGCTGGATTCAATGAGCCAATCGGCTCATCCTCTTTAGCCGATCGGCTAAGGGGTGTTTGAGCCGAACGGTTTGTTAAACATTCACCCGATCGGCTAGGCTGTCTGTGTACTGACTTTTTCGATGCATTTAATTTATACACTGTCGATACATATATTTCGTAATACAACTACACTAACGAGTACGAAATACAAATATTAAAAAGTTATAAAAGTTACAAAATCTAATGATACAAAGTTTGGGACAAAATTGTACTCGACCGCGGGATATTATTTTGACATGGACAATTAATAATATAACTTTTTGGGCCAAACGGGCCGAATCTAAATTGGATCAAAAATTGTATTTTTGTTAACGGGCCAAACTATTCGACTTTGATATTGGGCCAAACTAATTGGGCCAGGCCCAACAGGCTACGTGATTCCAAAACTCAAACTTAAACCAGATTATATATATGTGACAAGTTAAACGAGACGAATGATATTAGTAACATGACAAATGGATTATATATATAGTCAACGATTATAAATTATATATAGCTATATAAATGGATTACGACAATCGAATTAAACAAAGTTACTTGTATAACAAATGTACTTATGTTTTTAAAACATAAACAACAACGATAAACAATATATATATATATATATATATATATATATATATATATATATATACGCGACATTAACAAATGAATAATGTATATATATATATATACATGGCAACGACAATATATATATATATATATATATATATATATATATATATATATAAGAATATATATATTCAACTAATGAGTATATATATGTATACACTTACAATAATGAAATACTCAACTCAGCAATCACCAACAACTAAATCGTATAAGCTATTAGTCGAATACTTATATAAGTATACTTCTTGCGTCTAGGGCCTTGAAGTACACAGTTTGGACGACTACTATTACTAGCCGTATTCGCTGAAGCTTTGCTACACGTGAGTTCACAGCCCCTACCTTTTACTTGTTTTAAATGCTTTTAAAACCAGGGGTGGAAAACATAGAACTATGTGCTATTACATGCTACTTGTTTATATAATTGCTTGACATGCTTTTATATCAAACTGATTTGTATAAATGCTTTATGCTTTAAAATCAACAGTTAACTATATGAAACATTTTCACAACTATTTTGGGAATAAGACAACGAATCTTGGTACGATCCTAGGTTTACATGAGGTAGTTGTAGTGCACATGAGTCCCAGTGCTTGCAACCTATAACCATTAGCTAGGTGACTCTAGCCACTGAGTATACAGATAGTACTATCGATTTGACAACCCTCCCACTGATATAACTCGTTGGTCATTCCAACCACACGACGACAGTCGTAACGAGGAATGTATACTTACCATGTTACTGAGGCAACAACATCAACTAGTCGTGTTTTGGTTATAGTACTAGGAGTCGTTACTTTAACTTTAAAGGTGTCCCTTACCTTAGAGGGATCATAGTCCATATTTCCCATGTAACTAAGCAACAAAACTACAACTTGATTT
This sequence comes from Pseudognaphalium luteoalbum, assembly GCA_963422505.1. Taxonomy (NCBI): domain Eukaryota; kingdom Viridiplantae; phylum Streptophyta; class Magnoliopsida; order Asterales; family Asteraceae; genus Pseudognaphalium; species Pseudognaphalium luteoalbum. Next base: position 59,077,247 of record OY730193.1, on the reverse strand, counting down.
GGGAAGGGTATTCCCTGTGATAACTAATAGGACATGTGTTCCTACGCATGATTTCTTTTTAGGAAACGTTTACCTTGATTGGATTACTTGGTTTCCCGACAAAACAACTTTTATATGGAAATGTTTACTTGGTTGTTAAACCTGTGTTTCCTACAGCTATTTATATGGAAATGTTTACTTGATTGTTAAACTTGAGTTTCCTGCAACTATTATTAGGAAATGTTTATGATTAAACTTGTGTTTCCTAACACATCGACTGAATTGTGGTAAGAATGACATTCTTACAGTAAGATAGGAAATGTTTTCTTTAATGAGAATACTTGTGTTATCAGCTATACATATAAACATTATGTTTGTGTACATGAATGATTTATACAAAACTTGGTTAAACTACGCTTATACTAAACCTGTGAATTCACTCAACATTCAACGTTGACGGTTTACTATGTTTTACAGGGAATTAGGACTCAGGTACTTCTGCATGCATAAAGGACGTAGGCAACCCAGACTATTTATGATGCCACTTTTGGGACACTTGGATTTCCTTTGTATTACCAATTCCATTGGTTATACTTACGAAATCCCTCTTTTATAAACTCATGTTTTGTAACCTTATGTTGTTCTACAACACCACTACTTGTACGACTTTATAAGTCGTACCCTTTTGTAATAACGCTTAAACTTATGGCATCTTAAATTAATATGTTCTGTACGATCATATACTCTGATACAATGAATGCACTATTGTAACGTCAGCACCCCCGCTGTTAAACTGTAACTTAAAATGCTTCCGCTAATTAACTAAAGCTTCCGCTAAACCATTAATAAACGCAATTACCGATTTTGGGGGTGTGACAGATATAGTACTGGAAACACTTATGGCTGAGTACAAATGTATGGAAGTAGGGAACGATCGAAGGTAGTCATGTTATGAATCGATTAACAAACTTGTTACTTAGGTTTCTATTCTTAGTATAAACCATCCCTGTTTTCTTGCATACTTGAGTAATGTTGATAATTTGTATGAATAAGTGATGACATACTATCCGACCGTCTAGACCGGTTATTCTAACCTGTTCGGCGAGGGTAAAACCCGTTTACAAGATTGTTTATTCAGCAAACTGTGCCATGATTCGGACGTCTCTGATGACCGAGATTGGGGAATATGATTTGAGATTAACTGTTGGATAATATGGACATGCATTTGAGAGAACTTTCGGTATATGTTTTAATATATTCTGCAACCCATGTGACATTCTATTTGCCTGATTGTGGACACCTCCACGTTAGCCCGGAAGAAGGACTGTAGAATAGCTCACATTAACCTACAAATTTATCCTCATTAGAACTCCTCTTAGTTAACTTCACCTAAACCACTTCATAGTAGACAATCGCTTTAATTGCTGAACGCCCGAAGTAACCTCCACCTTTTAGTTTATCTTAAATTTAATTTTAATTTAGAAAAACCCAAAACCAAAACCATCTTTCTGAGCCCCAGCTAAATTCATAAAAGTTCCTAAACAGCTGTCATTTTTGCCCTCAAAATCTGAAGACATTATCTCTACGGCACTAAGTGCACAATCTTTACCGACCACAAAAGTCTCCAACATATATTCGATCAGAAGGATCTCAACATGAGACATAGACGGTGGGTCAAGTTGCTCACCGATTACGATTGCGAAATCAAATACCATCCGGGTAAGGCAAATGTTGTTGCCAACGCCCTCAGTCGAAAGGAACGATCGAAACCACTTCAAGTCCGAGCTCTCAATATGACTATTCACAATGATCTAAACATTCAGATTCTCACTGCTCAACTCGAAGCTCTGAAACCCGATAACATTAAAAACGAAGCCTTGCGAGGCATGGATAAGCAATTCGAAAGCAAATCTAACGGAGTTAGGTATTTCTCAAACCGAATCTGGTTGCCCAGTTTTGGAAACCTACGAGACTTGATGATGGATGAAGCTCACAAGTCTAAATATTCTGTCCATCCTGGATCTGACAAAATGTATCACAACATCAAGGAATTTTATTGGTGGCCAAATATGAAAGCTGAAATCGCTACATACGTCAGCAAGTGCCTTACTTGCTCAAAAGTCAAAGCCGAGTATCAAAAACCTTCTGGTTTACTCCAACAACCCAGCATTCCTGAATGGAAATGGGAACAAATTGCCATGGATTTCATAACCAAACTACCCATGTCATCGAGCGGTTGCGATACCATTTAGGTGATCGTCGATCGTCTCACAAAATCTGCTCATTTCCTGGCAATCAAGGAAACCGACAAAATGGAACGCCTCACACGAATCTACATCAAAGAGGTTGTTACTCGACACGGTGTTCCAATCTCGATTATCTCAGATAGGGATAGTCGTTTCACATCTCACTTTTGGCAATCACTTCAAAAATCATTGGGTACCCGTCTTGATATGAGTACCACATACCACCCACAAAACGACGGCCAAAGTGAACGAACAATTTAAACACTGGAAAACATGCTACGAGCTTGCGTAGTTGACTTCGGTGTAAACTAGGAAAAACACCTACCGTTGTGCGAATTCTCATACAACAATAGCTATCACACCAACATCAAGGCTGCACCTTTCGAGGCACTGTATGGTTGTAAGTGCCGATCACCAATTTGTTGGACCGAAGTGGAAGATAGCCAACTCACTGGTCCCAAACTCATATACAAAAAAACCGAGAAAATCTTCGAGATTCAAAACAAACTCAAGGCCGCACGTGATCATCAGAAAAGTTATGTTGACGTGAGACGCAAACCACTCGAGTTCCAGGTTGGGGATCGAGTACTACTAATAGTTTCACATTGGATAGGTGTTATCCGATTCGGTAAATGCGGGAAGTTAAATCCCAGATACATTGGACCATTCGAGATCCTCAAGTGGATTGGTTCAGTGGCATATCGATTGTAGCTGCCACCCGAACTCAACAGCGTGCATCCCACCTTTCACATTTCTAACTTGAAAAATGCCTGTCTGATGAGACACTCATTATTCCACTCCACGAGATTCATGTCGATGACAAACTTCACTTCGTTGAAGAACCCGCTAAAATCATGGACCGTGAGGTCAAACAACTCAAACAAAGTCGTATTCCCATCGTTAAGGTCAGGTGGAATTCGCGACGTGGTCCGGAATTCACTTGGGAATGGGAAGACCAAATGCGACTCAAGTATCCTCAGTTATTTGTTGATGCTACTTTAAACACGACTTCGAGCTAAATTTTGGGATGAAATTCTCCTAACAGGGAGAGAATGTGACACCGGCCAAATTAGGGCCAGTAATTAGTACCTAATCAAGTGTAATACATGTAATTAGTTCTATGTTAGGATAATTAATGTATCAATATATATATTGTTGAATATATACAAGTATGCGATATGATTAAATCGTACAAGTTTCAAATCGAATGCAATTCGATTCAATTAATACGGACGTTGGTGAACAATTTTAATAAATAATATGACATTATTTAATAACTCTATTTTATCCAAAATATTATTTAGATAATATTTCAACTCGAATTAGTATCATTTAAACAACAGTTACGCGATTAAAATAATAAACGCGTGAACAATCGAAACAAGAATAAGTTATATTTTATAACTCAAGTACAAGTAATTGATGAAATATTTCAACAAAAACATTAATAATTATTCGTATTTTAAAGATAATTATTAAACATTTAAAACAATCGGAAAAACGAACACCGCACGGAGCACAAACACGGAATAAACAAAAACTTGGTGAAGCCACATGATGGGCCCCACCAAGCCGGACCAAGGAGAGGGGGGAAAACCCCTCCTCACTCCCCATTTCACCTCATTTCCTCTTTTCTTCTTTTTCTTCCTTTTCTTTCTCTCTCTTTTCTCTCATTCCACCACCACACCACCATCACCATAATCCCACAAATACTACCATCAAACACCCTTGAATCACCTCGCTCGTTTGAAGAAAAAAAATCACCTCGCAACGATCTACATTTCTATCTTTCCGGATTCCCCTCGCGCGAAGTTGAAAGTTTCCGACAAACTCCCGAAACTCTCCGATTTTACTTGTTTTCACTTGTTTGTTGTTTGTAGTAGCTTGAAATGTCCATCTAAGGGTTGGGTAAAAGAATAGGACCAAACATAAACCGGAAAACTCATTTTTGGCTCAAAATCCGTCAAACAGACGTAAGTGTCGCATTGGTCAGACCAGTATAGCGTCACTTCGTGCGTCACTTAAGTAACGCATAAAGTGCCGCATAAAACCCTAAATTTGCGTTACTTGCCTAATTGCCGCGTAAAACCCCTTTTTCCTAACACTTACATCCGTCACTTGTCTAGTGACGCCTAACACTACTTACCGACACTTCTAGCGTCACTTGCCTAAGTGACGCCTATAACCTAAATCTGATTTGTACCGTCACTTGCCTAGTGACGCTTAACACTTCTAACCGACACTCACACCGGGCACTTGCACAAGTGTCGCATCTCATGCGTCACTTCCTCAAGTGACGCTAGTACCTCAGAATTCCTCATTTTATGCGACACTTCTTGAGTGTCGCATAGACCCTAAGTGTCGCTATAAGTGACGCTAAAAACAGAATGTTTGCAACTCTTTTTCACACTAAGTGTTTGAACTTATATAACCTCAAATCTTTATATGATACGACACCTAAAACACATTGGAACATGTTTTCAAGCATAACACTTTAAAATCATAATAATGATAATGAGATTATTATTACAACCGATTCACCAACGGGCCGTACACGTTTTCAAACATAAACCAATCAACTAAGTCATAGTAACTTGGACAATTTAAACCACCAAATCATAGTAATTTGGATAATCAAATCAACCAAATCGTAGCAATTTGGACATACTAGTTGGACGAACAACTACAAAGGTAGTCTTTCGAGATACCTACTCATGTTTATAACCATCACGTGTCTTGGACACCCTCAGGTTACAAGTCTTCGGACATCAATTCACGGCTAATCAATTCAAGTTTATTAAGTTAAACACTCAAGGCTCAGGTGAGTCTCATAGCCCCTATTTTACGGTTTTCATCAGGGTGTAATTACATTGCTCGTTTTATTTTACAATACGAACGCAAGTACAATACAAATCAAATACTACATGAGTTGTTTTCACAAATCATTTCAAAGCCCTCTACAACATAGTTTGGTAATACATCTGTAGCGTGAATGTTAGTATATGATATCATATAGGATTGACAATCCTCGACCGGGTTAGCACGCACTAACTGGTCAAACGGACGTATTAGCATTTTGGAAGACGAGTGTAGATTAGGCACTCGTAGGAGGTAACTCAGTTAGGTTTCCTTAATTGGACCTGACGCTCAAGTTAAGCTCGGACTATGTGCTCATGGCTGTATAACTTTTATTTTGCTTCATTGCATTTTAAATTCAATTAAATCTTGCGGTTCATACAAATATGTGTTGACATACAAACCTGTGAGCTCACCAGCATTTCGCTGACCCATTTTAGCATGTATCACAGGTACTCAGCAGTAGGTTGGCTGCCCATAACAGGAATCATTAGCTCGAGTCTGCATTCAAACAAATCAGAGATTTAATTACATTATTATATTTTGTATAAATTAATTATGTAATGCAAATATCTCAATTTCAAGTAACAGAGCTAATGTAAACAATATTTTGATGTCAACTTTATTTTTATCAATACAATGTAAAACGACGCATTTAGTGGTCGTTCATTATATCTTATGTGCCGTGTATATTGATTAGTCACGCCCCGACCCGATTCGCTTCCGCAACCCAAATTTGGGGGTGCGACAGATTGGTATCAGAGCCTAAGGTTATAGTGAACTAGGTTGCATTTAGTGGGCCTAGACTATGACTGTTAGGCAGTATTCCTTACTAAGTTTGATTAGGTTCAGTGACTACCTTATATTGGTTTAATTTAACATAGCCTGATCAACTATGTACAATTAAAAGAATATGATATGAGATCTGAAAGGAGTCACGACTGAATAGGATACACTAGTTGACTTTGACCACGAGAGAAACCGGGACTCAAACATGTCTGTGTTAGACACTTTAGGCTATTATGTGATATGTGTATATACATAGATAAGCCTCTCTCTCGCTCAATATCTTAGGCTATATTATATATGTAGGTTCCTGTACCTCTGATCTATCGGATCGTCTTAATCAACCAAATGTGCGGAATCCGTTTGGTTAGCGATTATTGAACGAATAAACAAAAACACGATTTCTATAACGTTTTCTTTGTATTCACAATTGAGTATAAACGTTACAAGCTTTTCTCCTCTCTCTCTCTCACACAAAAACGCCTCACTTTGTCTCTCTCTATTGACCAACGACCCTAAAACTGAACCATAACTCTCTATTTATAGGTTGTCCATACCTTATAGCGACACTAGCCAAGTGTCGCTATATGCGACACTTGCTTAGTGTCGCATAAACACTAATTTGTGTATATTTTCTATTTCACTATTCATTTACAGACTCGCATATACACACTGAACATTATACAAACGCATACTAATTGACTTCAACGATTACAAATGTTTGACCAACTGACTGACACACAAAATGCACCAACAAACTCCCCCATGTCAGCAGCTTGGTCAAATAAGTCTTCAATTAGTCTTCATCAACAAACTCTTTCATGTTAGCAACAATCAGAAACTCCCCCATTGAGATAGCATGGTCTTCAAAGAAATCTTGATGTCCAAATTCATGTGACTAACACAAATTCATCATACAGTAAGATCTTCTAACTATGTGACCATCTCTCAATCATCAGCAGCTTCTCCAATAGAATTTATCTTCACAGTCTTTGGAGAATAACTGACATCCTTTACATCTTCAATATTTGACTTTAACAAGATATGTGATGTTTGAAGAAAATAATATAGAAATAAAATCTTTTTGTATTTTCTTTATAAAGGAAAAGAAAGAACAAAGATTAAAAGAAATTTAGGGATAGGATTGTTTTACGTCTGCTTTGAGATCATATCAGGCCAACATACAATTATTAGGAAATAGTAAGTGTTATCTCGATTATCAGTATATTTGTCCTCTTTAAATTTACTTAGCATATTTAAAGCACCTTTTATAAAAATTATTTCAAGACGATTACTGGTATTGTTTGTCCACTTAAACATGTTACATCCGGGTCTGTGAGTTAACCTTTTATTGTTAGTATGAATATTTCTCCATGGTCCCCACCTATGACATACCCCTGTAACCCAGACATGAGCATAGCTTCCTAATCCAGAGAGAATATAAGAATATCATTTTTAAGAATCAAGTCAGCGGTGACAGGTCTGTACTTACGTACAACAGAGCGACATAACTTGATTCAGGTTTAAGCAAAACCAAACTTGGTCAAACCATTTTGGTGACCTTGTTAGGTATCTTATGATTTAAGACTTTTTCAAGTTCATTGACTTGCGTTTGCTTAACTTTTAAGCATATACTAATTGAGACCAGGTCTGTACTTACGTACAACAGAGGAAACAATCAGTATAGACCCCCAAATGATTTCAAATAAACTTCAGGTATAGAAACATGTCATGCTATGTTAAGGAATTAAGACATTTAGTCGTACATCATATGGTGTTTACCACAAGATCATAGACACATATTAGAATTACTTCTTAAGAACCCAGAAACCGGTGTGTAACATGTCTACTAGTGAAGCTAATGTTTATAAAAGCTATTTTAAAATATGCCAGATAAACCTACTGACACATCAAACATAAACCTTAAAATTTCCATTTTATGCATGTCATCTGATGTACAATCATTTCCCATGTTGTTTACAGACACAATCCGATATATTTTTTATGAATAAGAATTTTGTTGTTCACATTTCTGATCCAAATAATCAGAATTTTAATTACTCCCCGTGAACAACAAATTCTTTTCAGAAATTCAATTTAAATGTACTCCCATTAAACATTGAACATATTTTTGTAATTTTTATTTAAGACATTTCGCAACATTGCATTTCTTTGATACTAACATGTACAAAGAATGGCTGTTGCAATAATAATAAAATTTAAAAGAAAAATATCAAAATCACATATCAAGTCAAATCAAATGCCTTTTAGCACTTTTACCACCTTAACTTCAGAAATTTCAGCAATCCAGTCATCATTCTTCCAACAATACCCACATTTATGCAGTCAATAAAAATATTGGCTAACAAGAAACTGACTGCATCACCACAAACAATAAAACATTAGTACTTATGGGACACCCAAGCCTTGATAGACTTGGGTTGTCCATGATCATCCATAATCATCACATCAATGAGTTTATGATATTTTAAAAACTCAGAAGATTTCACTGATGCGTTGTTTGTGGATTTGGTTTTCCAAACCTGTTTAGTCTCAGATGATTTGTTTTCAACAATGTTGTGCTGTTGAACTTGAGGTCTACTAGGCACAACTTTGTTTACTCTTGCCATAGGTTTTGGAGAATTTGATGCACAACTAGATACAGGCGAATGCGAATAACGCCTTGAAAAAGGTTTTGAAAAAGAATTCCTGAAAAAAGAAGTTCTTGGCATCCCTCTACCAAACCTATCTAGGGATAATAACCTACAATCCCTAATAAGATGGCCCTGTTGACCACAACGATAACAAGAACGACGCTCCACAAAAGATGTATTCCAATGAGTTCCCTCAAAGCGTTTCGGTGGAGGACAATACACAGAAGGTCTATTAGCAGGAACATTTCTTGAACATGCACTCTTAGGTGTACATGTTGAAGTAGATGTTCCTGAGGTTGAGTTAGTAGATTTTGAATCCCTTTTAACATCTTTAACTTTGAAAGATTCATTTTTAACTTTAGCTTTTCCTTTGCATTTAAAACAATCAGGTTTGACAGCTATTTTCTCAACCTTAATGGTAGACTCTTCTGGTATATCTTCCACTTCAACAATCTCCTCAACACAAACTTGAGATTGACTTTCAGGTTTAACAAACTTAGGCAGGGGATACTCTGGCCTTTTGGTTTTCTCCTTTGCCTGTTTGTTTTCCTTTGCTTCTTTTGATTTAATACCATAAAGCAATGCATAATCGACTGGAATCTCTTCAGTGTCTTCCTTAACAGGCATAGGACAGTATTCGGCATGGGAAGGTGGTGGTACTTGGTTATAACCAAGTCCTGCCTTCTTTTTACCTCCTGTCCCTTGCTTGTTAACGATTTCATTAAAGACAACTGTTGCTGAAGAAGAACCTAAAATTTTGCTTTTATAGTTATCGTACTCACTTTTTAAATCAGAAAGCTCCTTTCTTAACAGTTCTATTTCAGTAAGATAACTTTTAATTGCATCTTGCTGACTAAAGACCTTTGCTTTAAAAGTTTGAGTATCTAACTTGTGAGCCTCAATATGTTTTTCATAAAGCTTTTCATTTTCTAGCAAAAACTTATTAGATTCTGTAAGTTTAACAACCTTTTCCCGCAAGTTTAAGTTGTCTTTTTGATAGATCTCAAGAGATTCAGTCAATTGAATACAGGTAGCACAATTAAAAGGCCCAATTGGTTCACTTTGTACCTCAGGTGCATTAGAATCAATGTTTTTGTTCGAATCCACCATTGCACTATGTTGAGGTTGTTCTTCCTTTTTATATCCACCACAACGCTTTTCAATGGCATCCCAGAGATCATACGCATTTTCGTAATTCTTAAACAACTTTAAGACCTCCGTAGATAAAGATCCTTTAATTGCGTTGAAAGTCTTCTTTTCATTATCCCATGCTTTGCGTTCTTCGAGAGTCATTGATATATATGATTTTGCAATTTTTGTTCCTTCCATGACTGGTATTTCATATTTCTCAGTCAATGTAATCCACATGTCTGGATCATTAAAAGAGATATAGTCCTCAACAGCTCTCCTCCAACTTGAGTAGTATGTGTTTGGAGTTAACATCGGAAGGTTGTTGCCAACACTATGCAAGCGTGACATCTTTTAAACAAGAACTTTAGCAAAACCCAGACAACCAGATTCTCCCACCAAAATTTGATTTGAAAATATTGAAAATTGAGCGAGCACAACTAAACTTTTCCCAAGCTAAAATTATGAACTTTTAAGCTCAAAAACAAAATTTTGGTACTACAAATTTTTCGCGAATTTCCCGCCAAAAATTCAACCGAAAACGTCCAAAAATGACCGGGTAAAATGAAACTTTTTCAAGGCTAAAAATGAACACTTTTAAGCCTATGGAAAAATTTTAAAAACGCAAAAAATTTCTGGAATTTCCCGCCAAAAAAACTTAGAAACTGATTATAATCGATTAATACCTTCGCGAATCAACCGAAAACGTTCAAAACACGATCCGAAACCGTCGAATCCTTGATTCACGGCTCTGATACCAAATGTAGGTTCCTGTACCTCTGATCTATCGGATCGTCTTAATCAACCAAATGTGCGGAATCCGTTTGGTTAGCGATTATTGAACGAATAAACAAAAACACGATTTCTATAACGTTTTCTTTGTATTCACAATTGAGTATAAACGTTACAAGCTTTTCTCCTCTCTCTCTCTCACACAAAAACGCCTCACTTTGTCTCTCTCTATTGACCAACGACCCTAAAACTGAACCATAACTCTCTATTTATAGGTTGTCCATACCTTATAGCGACACTAGCCAAGTGTCGCTATATGCGACACTTGCTTAGTGTCGCATAAACACTAATTTGTGTATATTTTCTATTTCACTATTCATTTACAGACTCGCATATACACACTGAACATTATACAAACGCATACTAATTGACTTCAACGATTACAAATGTTTGACCAACTGACTGACACACAAAATGCACCAACAATATATGTATTATATGAATATAGGCCTCATTCTTTCTAATGCTTTGTCTCAAAATGGCAAACACACCACCCAATTCGTCACGCTCTCATCCATATGGATCGCGAAACCCAAGGGTGGCTAGGAGGAACACCAGGTTGCCTCGAGCTGACCTATACCCCATTCACTTCGCTTTGTCAGAATTAGCCGCTAGGCTACACCGACACGAGCAACGACTTGATACAATGGATATCGAACTACAAGAAACCAACGAAAACTGGAGACTCACATCGCTCAAACGTATCAATCAAGTCTCCGAAGATCAAGAAAATACCGTCAACCACATGGACACCCTTAACAACCGTCTGGGTGAACCCATCGAAACTATGGAGGTTGTCCACAACCAAGTGATTGGCAACCGAAATGAAATTTCCGTCCTACAATCAAGGCTGAACCAGTGCGAGACACGTCTAAGGGAAACTGAGGACGCCCTCCGAATGGTTAGCAGACTTGTAGAATCTGTGGACCATCTCACCACACTACTGTCACAACTCAATCTACGTCAAGATTAGCTTAGGCTAAATCTATACTTTATCATGCTTTCGTAGGATCTATGTAATTCGACGGGATGTAATAATTCCAGACACTTTTGTAAAATGTCTAAGTCTGTGACTTTTGAAACTCCTAACTAGAAATTGTCTGTAACCATTCGACTTTGTAATATGAATTGACAGTTGCTCCCGTTATTTCTACATTGTGATGTTACCGTGTGATGTTGTATATTACCACTTATATATATATATACATCTATCGTACTTATTATTTTGGTACTACCTCTCATGTACCTCATATTTCTCTCTTGAAGAATCATGCCGCCAAAGAAGAAAAGTTACAGTGATGTCGAACTTGTTGCTGTCGTATCTCGGGCAGCAGCCGATGCTTTGGCTGCTCGGGATTCACCCTGTAACTCTCGAAGCAATGAAGAAACCCAAGTCAATACTCCTATTATCAAACCTTGCTCTTACAAGGATTTCCTTAGCTGCAAACCACTCTACTTCAAAGGCACGGAAGGTGCCATTGGCCTAATCAGATGGATTGAACGTATGGAATCTGTCTTCAATCTCTGTAACTGTACGGAGGATAACAAGGTCAAGTTTGTGGCCTACAACTTTCAGGAAGGTGCCCTTACGTGGTGGAACACCCACACAAACTCTGTGGGTATTGAAATAGCAAACCGACTTCCTTGGGCGGAGCTGAAGAAAAAGCTTAGGGAAAAATACTGTCCCGAGGAAGAACTGCACCATTTAGAGGAAGAATTCTGGCACTTGACAGTGCAGGGAAATGACATTGCTGGATATACCACCAAATTCCAACAATTCGCTTTTTTATGCCCGGGTTTAGATGATCCGGAGGAGAAGTGCATCAAGAGATATATCCGCGGCCTCCCGGAGAATATCCAGGGGAATGTCGCCTCATCTAAACCAACCACTGTTGATAGTGGAATCCAGTTGGCACATGAACTCATGGACATGGTTGTCAGCTGTGAGACATCCAACACATCCTCTTCCAACAACAACAAACGCAAATCATCTGAACACCACAACAACCACAACAAGAAATCAAATGCGATCCAAGTTTACAACACAAATTCTGAACCCAAGCGTGGATACACTGGGGACAGGCCATACTTCTCCAAGTGTAACTATCACCACGATGGTCCATGCAGTATTCTCTGCAATAACTGCATGAGGTACAGGCACTTGACCAAAGATTGTCGAGCCCCCAAATCCAACAACAACACCTCTCACAACAATTCCAACCAACCCAAATCCTGCTATGGGTGTGGGGAAATGGGACACTTCAGAAACGAATGCCCTAAAAACAAGAACAAGAACAACAACAACGCAAGGGGAAGAGCTTTCGTACTCAACTCCGGGGATGCCCGTCAGGACCTGAATGTGGTCACGGGTAAGTTCCTTCTCAACAACTTATCTGCTTCTATTTTGTTTGATACTGGTGCCGATAGAAGCTTTATTTCTGATGAGTTTTGCCCCCTACTTGATATCACACCTATTGCTCTAGATGTTAAGTACGCTGTAGAACTTGCAAATGGTAACTCATAGAAACCGATAGTGTGATACCTAATTGCACTTTAAACCTAGCCAACAAGACCTTCTCAATCGATCTTATGCCTGTTGAAATAGGAAGTTTCGACGTCATCATTGGTATGGACAGGTTGTCCAAACATCGTGTCGAAATCATTTGTTACGATAAGATCGTTCGTATTCCTCTCGCCGTCGGTAAAACCTTGGTCATACAGGGGGAGACCGGTGGGACGAGACTCAACATCATATCTTTCTTGAAAACTCAGAAATTTCTGAGAAAGGGTTATCCAGCAATCCTCGTGCACATCATGGAGAAAAATTTGGAGTAGAAGCGACTTGAGGATGTGCCCATCGTTCGAGACTTTCCAGAAGTCTTTCCTGAAGAACTACTTGGTCTACCACCACCAAGACAGGTTGAGTTCTTAATCGACCTCGTGCCAGGTGCCGCACCTGTGGCTTGAGCGCCATACCGCTTAGCCCCATCCGAACTTTAGGAGTTTTCCAATCAATTACATGAACTCCTAGAAAAGAGGATTCATTAGGCCGAGTTCTTCACCCTGGGGTGCTCCTGTCCTGTTTGTCAAGAAGAAAGACGGTTCTTTTCGAATGTGTATCGACTATCGAGAGTTGAACAAGCTAACTATCAAGAACCGGTACCTACTTCCTCGAATCGATGACCTGTTTGACCAACTACAGGGGTCGAGTTTTTATTCAATGATCGATCTCCGGTCAGGTTATCACCAATTACATGTTCGCGACACTGACATCCGAAAAACTGCTTTCAGAACCCGTTATGGGCATTACGAATTCCATGTGATGCCATTCGGTCTAACCAACGCACCAGCTGTATTCATGGAAATTATGAATTAGGTGTGCAAGCCATATCTCGAAAAGTTTGTCATTGTATTCATTGACGACATTCTCACTTACTCGCCCAACGAACAGGAACATGCCCAACACCTCAGAACCATCCTAGAACTACTTAAGCACAAGGAGCTTTACGATAAATTCTCTAAGTGTGAGTTTGATGATGTGTAAACAGAGTTAAGTTTTATAAATAGGAGTACCTTCTTACTATACACAACACAATCAAGAATACCTAGACGTATTATAGTATAGCCTGATAAGTCTGAGTCGAACACGAGGAACGAATGAAAATATTAAATAAATTGGAAATTGTTGCAAATAAAAATAGTAAATAATGGGGGGACGTTTTAGTTCCGATCGAACAATTGGCGAACAATTATTAAAAGCGAATTATTAAATGAAAATTAAAAGAAACTAATTAAAGAACAAGTACTCAAATAAATATATTTAATTCAAATGATAGAAGAAATACATTTGTTTAGATTACTTTCCTAAGAATCCGATTATCACTTTATTGAATTGCTAACATATGGATTTTATTGTCATATGACAAAGACTACCAATTATCCTTACAAGATTAATTGATTAAACACAATTAAGAAAGATATCAAGTTGTTGTCAACATGTTAACAATTCAAATTAACGTTATCCACCAAATTGTGTTCTAAATTGAACCTACACCGTTTATATGATTTACTTTTGCAACTTGAATCAACAAAGTTTATAACTAATTAATAGTTATCACATTCATTACCGATTATCAACCATTATTGATCCTAACCTATCAAACTCAATATATCTAGTGATAATTCTCAATTAAAATCAACAATCATCAATAATAATCTATCAATAAAGAAATCAATCATAAATCAATAGATCAACATGTTAGGTAATCCCCAATAATCAATAATTAAACATGGATCATCAAGTAAACATATAAGCATTCATAAAATCCAATATAAATCCGCAATTCAATAATCAAACCATCATCTGAGTATTATCATCTAAACAAATGTAATAAGAACTTAGCCAATCATATTGTTACAGAAACTCAGATTCATAATCATAACCGAAATCATAATCAAATGAAAAGGATTAAAATATTCGAACCGAGAAACTGAAAGAACGATTGAACAAACGAAAACCCTTGATTCTTCAAGCTCTTAATCCTTCAAAATCCTCCTGGAATGAGGCTAGAATAAGTGCAAAACGGCTGGAGAGAAATGAGAAGTGATTACCCTAAAAATGAAGGGAATTAGGGTTTTTAAGAATTCTGTCGAAACCATCCATACGTCGTATGGATTGAAAAAGCCCAACAAATTAGGCCCGCGTATTGGTAGTCCAGCTCACACAATCCATACGCCGTATGGATTTCCATACGCCGTATGGATTGAAAAATCCAACTTTTCAGCAATTTGATTTCTCTTTTTTCCTTCTTCAACTTTTTAGCTTCTTTTTTTCAATATTTGCTCGATTTCTATTTCTTTTCCGATTCAAGCTCCAATTAAATCCTATATGCACATATGAACGAAATCAGTATCTTATTCACACAAAATGTGTAAGAATTCAATTAAAGAAGGGGGTAATTAGTAATATAATCTAGTACATTTTGGCGTTCATCAAACATCCCCCACTTGAATCCTACTTGCCCTCAAGTAGACTGTCGATTAAGACTTTCAAAAACTTCCAATATGAACGGCAAATAAAAGTGCAAAAGGACTTACATGCTACCTAGCATTTCACAAACCAAATTCTTATCCTAAAATTGCTTCTACTATACAACTTAGTAATCAAGAATTTCTTCTAGGAAAGATAACTCACAATGATTATCGATACTGTTGTCCACCTAAACAATCTATAATTCAGAAATTGAGCTCAACTTATTATTATTCTAGCAGGCTTTTTCCCTTGATTTTCAATAGCAAAATACCCTCACACAACTAACGTGCCACAATTCTCCACATAATGAATATCCAATTAAATCAATCATTTTTCAAACCAAGACATTGGTGACAGGTCTATACCTTAGTACAAAAGAGCGACATAACTTGGCTTTAGTTTTTCAGTTCATGAGTCCTTTGTACTCTTTTCTTTTTATCTATATTTTTTTATATATATATCAAATATACTGACGGAAACCAGGTCTGTACTTACGTAAAACAGAGGATACAACAACCAATATATTCCCAAATGATGATAATCAGGATCCCAAAATTATGGATTATAACACGCTATCATATAAGTATTAATACTAAGGTCATACCTTGCTAAAAGATCCTCTTATGATAAATCCTATTTTATGCATTAAATTTCTTAAAAGCTCAATAACCTTCATATAGATTGTCTATCGATACATCATAAGATGAATTATCTAATATATAAAATTAAGTTCATTTCATCCTTTGAATTCCCAAAGTGTGTTACAAGATTTGCTAAACTTTACACAGAAAACAATTTTAAAAGAAAAATTTTGGGCTTGAAAAATGAGTAACATAGAATGCCCTTTAATTCAATATTCACCATTCATATCTTCAGGACAAACAAACTTCTTTTCCCCCCATCCCCCACATTAAAAACATGCAATGTCCTCATTGCAAAATAAAAAATAATATAGGGAATAAAAAAGAAGTGAACATAAACTCCCCTGAGCTATCTTCAATATACAAGCTAGACTGAAGCCTTTCAACAACCAGCATCCTCTTCCATGAGCTTTATTAACACAAAACAAAACAACATAAATAATTAAGAAAAACAGCGGTTTGTCTCCCGAAAGCGCTTTTGTTTATCACGTCGGTAAGCTCGACATTTTGCTTCATAACTCAATAAAGATTCATCTCCAAATCATGTTCGGAGTCCCTTGCATCCCCATAATACTTCTTCAAATGGCTTCCATTCACCTTGAACGTTGTACCAGAATGACCTTTCAAGTCAATAGCACCAAAAGGATAAACCTTCTCGACTACAAGCTAGACTGAAGCCTTTCTACAACCAGCATCCTCTTCCGTGAGCTTTATTAACACAAAACAAAAAAAAAATAATTAAGAAAAACAACCGGTTGTCTCCCGAAAGCGCTTTTGTTTATCACGTCGGTAAGCTCGACACTTTGCTTCATAACTTAATTGAAATTCATCTCTAAATCACGTTTGGAGTCTCTCACATCACCATAATACTTCTTTAAACGACTTCCATTTACCTTGAATGTCGTACCAGAATGACCTTTCAAATCAACGGCACCAAATGGATAAACCTTTTCAACTACGAAAGGTCCTGTCCAACGAGTCTTCAACTTCCCAGGAAACAAATGCAAACGAGAACTGTATAAGAGCACTTTTTCACCTTGCTCAAATGAGTTATTTGATCTAAGACGTGCATCGTGCCATTTCTTGGTGCGTTCCTTATACAGTCGAGCATTATCATATGCATTTATCCTTAACTCTTCTAGTTCTTGTAACTGAGTCAGTCTCTCTTTCCCAGTTGTATCATCATCGAGATTGCATTGCTTCAATGCCCAATACGCTTTGTGTTCCAACTCAAACGGTACGGCGTGATTCCAATGGACGTTTTAAAAGCAGTCCTTGCGGCCCATAATGCATCATCCAGTTTATTCGACCAATCTTTCGGATTTCCATCAATTGAACGTTCTAAAATGCGCTTCAAACCGTGATTGGCCACTTCTACTTGTCCACTACTTTGTGGGTGATAAGCAGTAGAGAACTTGTGATTGACTCCATATTTCTTCAAAACTTTCTCCAATTGCGCATTTGCAAAATGCGTTCCACAATCTCTAATCAACGCCTTAGGAGTTCCAAATCGTGAAAACAACTGCTTGAGGAACTTAATCACCACTCGTGCATCATTAGTCGGTAATGCTTTTGCTTCAGCCCACTTTGAAACATAATCGACAGCCACAACTAAATACTTATTTCTGTTGCTCGGTGGAAATGGTCCCATAAAGTCGATTCCCCAGACATCGAAAATTTCACTAACCATAATAGGATTTTGTGGCATCTCATATCTTTTAGAGATCCTTCCCGTTCGTTGGCAAGCATCGCATTCCTTCACAAACTCATATGCATCCTTGTAGACAGTTGGCCAATAAAATCCTGCCTCAAACACCTTTCTAGCTGTGTATGATGGCCCATGATGTCCTCTCGTAGGACCGTTATGACACTCACTTAGAATCTTTATGCATTCTTCTCCATGAACGCACCTCCTCACCATACCATCAGCACATTCCCTAAACAAAAACGGGTCTTCCCAAAAGTAATATCGCAAAGCCGAAAGAAATCTCTTCCTTTCGTTGTACTTCATCTCGATGGGAAGAGTTTTTGTAACTAGAAAATTTGCGTAATCAGCAAACCATGGCAGTCCATTCATAATAACCTTCAGTAAACTCTCATCGGGAAATGTATCCTTAATTTCCGCTTCATCCAACTTATCTAACTCGGGATTTTCCAACCTTGAAAGGTGATCAGCGGCTAAATTCTCAGCTCCCTTCTTATCTCGAATCTCGATATCAAATTCTTGTAGTAGCAGAATCCATCTTAGCAATCTTGGCTTCGCATCTTGCTTGCTAAATAAATACCTCAACGCCGAATGATCGGTAAACACTACAGTTTTTTGATAGAATCAAATAAGACCGAAACTTATCAAAAGCAAACACAACTGCAAGCAATTCCTTTTCGGTTGTAGTGTAATTCTCTTGCGCGTTTGTCAAGGTTTTACTAGCATAATAAATCGGTTGAAACTTCTTATTAATCCTTTGCCCTAACACTGCTTCTACAGCATAATCATTAGCATCGCACATTAGTTCAAATGGGAGATCCCAATTTGGACTAATCATGATGGGTGTTGATACTAACTTTTCTCTCAAAAGATTGAATGCATCAAGACCTTCTTTGGAAAACTCAAAATTAGCATCTTTCTCCAACAGTTTGTTCATCGGACGAGCTATCTTGGAAAAATCCTTAATGAATCGTCTATAGAACCCAACATGTCCTAGAAAAATTCGTATTCCCTTGACATTTGTTGGGGGTGGCAACTTTGCTATTGCCTCAATTTTGGCTTTGTCTACTTCAATTCCAACACTTGAGATCTTGTGTCCTAATACGATTCCTTCACGTACCATAAAATGACACTTCTCCCAATTTAGAACAAGATTCGAACTCTCGCACCTTTGCAACATCTTTTTCAGATTTGCTAAAAACTTTTCAAAAGAATCTCCGAAAATGGAGAAATCATCCATGAATATCTCCATGCTATCCTCCACCATGTCATCAAAAATCGCCATCATGCATCGCTGAAATGTTGCTTGTGCATTGCACAAACCGAAAGGCATTCTTCGATAAGCAAAAGTCCCGAATGGGCATGTGAACGTGGTCTTGTCTTGATCATGTGCATCTATCAAAATTTGGAAGTAACCATAAAATCCATCCAAAAAGCAATAGTATTCTTTTCCGGCTAAACGCTCGAGCATTTGATCGATGAATGGTAAAGGAAAGTGATCCTTGCGCGTAGCATCATTCAACTTCGTATAATCGATACAGACCCTCTATCCGGTGACAGTTCTCGTGGGGATTAATTCATTGTTCTCATTAGCTACCACTGTCATTCCTCCCTTCTTTGGCACAACATGTATGGGGCTTATCCAGGGGCTATCGGAAATTGGGTAAATTAACCCAGTGTCAAGTAACTTAATGATCTCCTTACTTACCACATCAGTCACTTTAGGATTTAAACGCCTCAACGGTTGCACCACAGGTTTGAAATCAGATTCCATGAGGATCTTGTGCGTGCAGTAGGAGGGGCTTATTCCCTTGATATCACTAATCGTCCAAGAGATAACATGCTTGTGCTCCTTAAGAACCTTCAATAAACTTTCTTTCTCGTTGGCTGATAGCCAAGATGAAATAATTAATGGTAGGTCCGACTTTCCTTGCAAATATGCATATTCCAAATGGTTCGGTAAATCTTTCAATTCTAACTTTGGTGGTTCTTCGAATGAAGATTTAACCATCGAAACCTCTTCCCTCGAACAAGAAATACCATACATAGCAATTTGTGTCTCTGTGATGATCGACACTCCACTTTCCAAAATGGACTTTTTACTCTCCTGCAGTTTGACTCCCCCAGTCTCTAATTCATCTTCGCATGTTGTCTCACTCTCTTCCTCGAGCAATTTATCGAGCTCCTCAATCTCCCGAATAGCTTCAAGACTTCCTGTCCAACCTTCCAGAATCATTGGATCAATATCTTCATCTTCCATGAGACCTTGTAGAAATTCCTCATCATCTGTCATTTCTTTAGCACTCACAAAGTAACAGGTATCATCTACTGACGCAGGGTATCGCATTGATTTGTTAATATCAAACACCACTTCTTCATCGCCTACCTTAAATGTGATCCTTCGGTCAAAAACATCAATCAATGCCCTTGCAGTGGCTAGAAAGGGTCTTCCCAAAATGATAGGTAATTTTGAATCTTCTTCCATGTCAAGAATCACAAAATCGCACGGGAAGAAAAACTTATCTACTTTAACCAAGACATTCTCGATCACACCCTTAGGATATTGAATTGAACGATCTGCTAACTGAATGCACATTCTGATTGGTTTAGGTTCACCTAACTTGAGTCTTGCATACATAGTGTAAGGCATTATCAATATGCTTGCTCCCAAGTCAGCCAACACATTAATGATGTCTAAACTTCCAATAAGACAAGGAAGGGTAATACTCCCAGGGTCTTTCATCTTCGGTGGTAGTTTATTTTGCATCACCACTGAGCATCTGTCATTCATTGTCACCGTGGTTGCCTCCATCAGCTTGCTCTTGTTGGTTAACAATTCTTTCAAGTACCTTGCATATTTAGGCATTTGAGCAATGGCCTCCACAAACGGAATGTTGATGTGGAGTTGCTTCAAGTTCTCGAGAAATTGGTGATAATGAGCTTCATCCTTTCCTCTTCTCAAAGCCGCTGGATAAGGTGGTGTAGGTGCATGATTCTTCGCATATTGCTTATCCCTAGCACTTTGATCATCCTTAGTGTCCAACTTCGGGCTTCCAAAAACTTCTACCTCCTTCTCTTTTTCAGGCAGAGGTTGAGATACATGCTTCTTCTTTACAATTGGATCTTCATGAACCTTTCCACTTCTAGTAATCACAGCTTTAGCCTGATCACGTGGATTGGTTTCGGTGAATCCGGGTGAGTTCTAGGAAATCTCTCTTGGAGAACTTTAGCAATGTTCGAGATACTTCCTTTAATCTTCTTAATAGCAGCACCTTGATTTTGCACTAATGCTTCAGTAGTGTCTATACGCTGTCCAGAACTAGCAATAAATTGCTCATTAGTGGTCAAGAACTTTCCCATCATTTCTTCAAGGTTGGTCTTCTTCTCGGGAAAAGGTGCTGCAGGATGCTCCTTGGTATAAAGTCCCGGTTGAGCTTGGCGAAACGGGCGATTTCCTTCCTGATAAGTTCGTCGGAAAAAGGTCCCTCCGCCTTGGCGGTAGTTTCCCTGAGCTTTGCCAAACTTGACTTCTTGTTTCGCTTCTCCATATTCAATCTCAGGGCAATCCTTGACTAGATGCGATCCTCCATAGTTATCACATCCGACTTGGATTGCATGAACAATTTTGGTTACCTTCTTTAGATCTCTTCCCATGCTGTCAAGCTTAGCAGTGATGGCGGCGAGTCCATCCTCATTGCTAACTGACCTTTTTCTCCGACTGGTTCCATCATCCCAAAGCTGAGAATGTTTTGCTTGGTCACGAATTTCTTCTAACGCGTCTCTTGGAATCTTTTTCGATAGAGATCCTTGAGCATCCAACTGCTGTCTTGTTGCACGATCCACTCCTTTATAGAACACCATAACTATTTGTTGATCATTTAGGTCATGCTGTGGGAACCTATGCATCAAATACTTGTATCTTTCCCACGCTTGGTGAGCTGATTCGTCGATGTCCTCCTTGAAATTCCTAATCTCATCAATCATCTTCGATGTTTTGGATGGTGGGCAATACATCTTCAAGAATTTCATGCGCAGATCTTCCCACGTGGTGATGGATCCAGATGGTTCGTTTGAAATCCACCTCTTAGCGGCTCCCTTTAGTGTTATTGGGAACACTCGGAGCATGACTTGATCGCGCGTAACGTTGGGAACGTTGAACATATCGGCGATTTCCAGGATCTTCTCGACGTGCTCGTTAGCATCCTCTTTTTCTTCGCCAAGGAAAGGGTTCTCTCTAAGTTCCTTGAGGAACTGTCCCTTGATTTCGAATTCCACTTCTCGCACAATGGCGGGCCTCACTACTCTGGGACCAAGATCGGTACGCATTCAGCTTGAATACTGCTCTAGAGTCATGTTGGCAATGTCGTCCGCCATGTCGTGGTCTGGTCCGATTGATCGCTGGGATACTCGGTTGGTGGTCTTTCGGGATACTCTTCGTATTCATCCTCAAAATCAGACTTGTAGTTGGAGGCCAGTGGTATGTGAAGATTGCAGTCTAATATCCCGTCCGCTTCATTCAGGAATGGGTTGACTATTGGTGAATGGGGCGGTGCGGAATGCGTGCGTATTCTTTGATGAAACGTGCGTTCGGGCTCTTCGAACGGAACGGCAAGATTGGGATCTGATGTTCGGGTCATAAATGTCCTGCAATTAAACTTACCAAGTCTGTAGAACAGATTACTTAGGTAACACAGCGTAATACTAACTATCCCGACTTTAGTTAAAAGAAAAAGTATGAATAGACAGAATTTTAAACAAAAGCACACCTTAAAACCGACAAACTAAAGGTAAATCACAACTGTACAACTAAAACAATTTTCAAATTATTGAATTGAATCAAACCGCTCCCCGGCAGCGGCGCCAAAAACTTGATGCTGTGTAAACAGAGTTAAGTTGTATAAATAGGAGTACTTGCTTACTCTACACAACACATGCAAGAATACCTGGATGTAATATAGTATATCTTGATAAGTCCGATGTCGAACACGAGGAACGGATGTCAATATTAAATAAATTGGAAATTGTTGCAAATAAAAGCAGTAAATAATGAGTGGACATTTTGGTTCTGATCAAACAATTGGCGAACAATCATTAAAAGCGAATTATTAAATGAAAATTAAAAGAAACTAATTAAAGGACAAGTACTGAAATAAAATTATTTAATTCAAATGATAGAAGAAATACATTTGTTTAGATTACTTTCCTAAGAATCCGATTATCACTTTATTGAATTGCTAACATATGGATTTTATTGTGATATGACAAAGACTATCAATTATCCTTACAAGATTAATTGATTAAACACAATTAAGAAAGATATCAAGTTATTGTCAACACGTTAACAATTCAAATTAACGTTATCCACCAAATTGTGTTCTAAATTGAACCTACACCGTTTATATGATTTACTTTTGCAACTTGAATCAACAAAGTTTATAACTAATTAATAGTTATCACATTCATTACCGATTATCAACCATTATTGATCCTAACCTATCAAACTCAAGATATCTAGTGATAATTCTCAATTAAAATCAACAATCATCAATAATAATCTATCAATAAAGAAATCAATCATAAATCAATAGATCAACATGTTAGGTAATCCCCAATAATCAATAATTAAACATGGATCATCAAGTAAACATATAAGCATTCATAAAATCCAATATAAATCCGCAATTCAATAATCAAACCATCATCTGAGTATTATCATCTAAACAAATGTAATAAGAACTTAGCCAATCATATTGTTACAGAAACTCAGATTCATAATCATAACCGAAATCATAATCAAATGAAAAGGATTAAAATATTCGAACCGAGAAACTGAAAGAACGATTGAACAAACGAAAACCCTTGATTCTTCAAGCTCTTAATCCTTCAAAATCCTCCTGGAATGAGGCTAGAATAAGTGCAAAACGGCTGGAGAGAAATGAGAAGTGATTACCCTAAAAATGAAGGGAATTAGGGTTTTTAAGAATTTTGTCGAAACCATCCATATGCCGTATGGAATTCCATACGCCGTATGGATTGACAAAGCCCAGCAGATTAGGCCCGCGTATTGGTAGTCCGGCTCACACAATCCATACGCTGTATGGATTTTGTGACAACCCGTACTTAGGCGTATTAATTTACTCTAAGTTGCTGGTAATTACTTGTGATTGGTTTGAAATAGAACTAAGTTGCTTGTAATATAACGTATATTGAATATACACACGTACGTAATAAATTGATATTACACGATTTGCTCGGATGGATTCTGACTTAACTGGACGTTGGTGAACACAATTTATTAAATAATGCGAATTTATTTGATAAACATACTTATTTTCAAATATTATTGCGATAATATTTCACAAGCATTTCGTATCATATATAATGCTCAGAAACGACCAAAAACGCGTGAAACACGCCCGACACGCAAAGATAAACTCAAGTTATATTTTTATAACTCAAAACTAAGTATTTTAATAAAATACTTCAAGTAAAAATATCGCGATTACACGCGTACAATTATAACATTTAAAAACGTTATACGGTTAATTAAAACGTAAAACGAACGGGTAAAAGGGTACCGCACACAACACAACTTTGGGGAAACAAATTTACACACCACATGGGGTGGGACCCCTCTGATTCCTGCAGAAAAATGGCAAGAGTATGGCTTGCCATACTCTCCCCATCCTTCCTTGAATTATACTTAACATTACCACCATCACTCCTTCACACACCATACTTCCTCTATCACTCTCTACTCCTTCTCTCTCTCTATCTCGGCTCTCTCTCTCTCTCTCTCTTTTCACAGAGTTCCAGCCCAAAAACAACCACCACATTCCACCATTAAGCCAACACAATCCGCCATATCACCGCGACGAAGATTTTCAAGAATACATGCGGAATCGAGCACTCTACTCCTTCTTCCTTTTTCTTCTACTAAACAACCATTGTAAGAACTTCATTCTCTTCTAAAGTACTTGCTTTATGTTTATTTACATGTTCTAGTACTCCCTCGACTTGGATATGTCCAAAACATAAATCGAAACGCACTTTACAACTTGAAATGCTACTTTAACTTTCTGTCCAGAAAAGGGTCAATTTCCATGATTTTTATAAGATTTATCTCTTAACTAAAATGGTCGCTTCTTAAGCCTAAAATGTAGCTCGTGGTGTTAGCTTTCCAACGACATCTATTTCGTGACATATCGATTTCATTTACTATTTTAAAATAATATTTCTGTTAAGCTGCGCATTACTGTTCCGGCGGACAGAAACATTCATCCTCTTCTCGAGACCATATCTTGAGTTCTACACCACTAAAACGAATTAGACCAGTGCCAAAACCTCACATATTTTGTCAACTTTAAAAAGTTCTTCTATGACCATTTCCATAAATGTCCTTATTTTCGTGTATAACTCGATCTTTGAACATATAACCGTTTTGGACCAAGTCTGACCACACCTTGAAACTATTTTTGTTTAAAATAGTAAATGAACATATAAAAACACCATAAAGTGCAGAAATGAACTAGACATATATGAGAACATGTGTGATTTTTGGTTAGGTATAAATCGGAGTAGAAATGCTCCAAATCGAAAGGCTTATCGAGTTTATAACAAACAGTGGTAACGAGTTATAAACTAACAGTGGTAACGAGGTTGTAAACTAACAGTGGTAACGAGATTAAAACTAACAGTGGTAACGAGCTAATTAACTAACAGTGGTAACAAGATTATAACAAACAGTGGTAACGAGCTAATTAACTAACAGTGGTAACGAGATTATAACAAACAGTGGTAACGAGTTAATTAACTAACAGTGGTAACGAGATTATAACAAACAGTGGTAACAAGTTAATAAACTAACAGTGGTAACGAGTTAATTAACTAACAGTGGTAACGAGCTTATAACAAACAGTGGTAACAAGTTAATAAACTAACAGTGGTAACGAGTTAATTAACTAACAGTGGT
This sequence comes from Pseudognaphalium luteoalbum, assembly GCA_963422505.1. Taxonomy (NCBI): domain Eukaryota; kingdom Viridiplantae; phylum Streptophyta; class Magnoliopsida; order Asterales; family Asteraceae; genus Pseudognaphalium; species Pseudognaphalium luteoalbum. The sequence continues at coordinate 59,051,456 of OY730193.1, read as the reverse complement.
AACGAGTTTATAACGAACAGTGATAACGAGTTTAGTAAACAGTGGGAACAAAGTATAACACTTGTATTAAAGTATAACACTTGTATTCTAGAAAATCATTGGTCCATCAATCCTCATTATTATCGCATGAAATCTCAACTCCGTGAATACCATTGTCTCATAAACAAAAACCGTGAATACCATTCACGCATAAACAAAATCCGTGAATATCATTAACGCATAAACACAATCCGTGAAAATCATTAACGCATAAACAAAGTCCGTGAATTACTAATCTCGCATGAACAGTGTCCGAGAATCCTATTGACGCAGTACCCTATTGTCGGATAAATTGTGGCCTTTGACTTTCTTTGACTCACGGACCAAATGTATTGTCGCATGAAACAGAAACTTGAAGATACTTTTTATACCAAGCCTTGAATACATACAATATCACGACATACTTGATTTAACGTCAGTAACAGATAACCAACTTATATATACGCTTTGTAAGGTGTACAACACGATGAATTATAATAATGTGTAGATTATTATTACATACCTAAACTTCACCAACGGGCCGCAAATGTTTTTAATTAAACAAACGGATACTTACTTGGACATAACTAGTTGAGTGGACAACTAGCATGAACGATCTTTTGATACATTCACTTATATATACAACCTTATATGCTTAGGGCATTAGAAGGTTGCGGGTTCGCGGAACCTACGGAATACTACTGCTTTCAGAATTTACATTTATTAAGTTAACCACTTGCTTGCTTGACTCAGGTGAGTCTTACAACCCCATTTTTACTGTTTTACTTACGGGGTGAGATACATTGCTTACATTTTTCTTGAACACAAGTGCTAAAACTACTTACTTTCATATACGGGCTTGCATGAGTTACTTACTAATCCACTGAAGTCCCTCCATCATAGTTTCGTTAGTTATGGACTTAAGCGCAAATATTAATTAATGGATCCATTAGGGACTGACCCTCCCCGCCCGGGGTAGTAGCGCTACCACGAACCGTTATGTATAAACGGGCGACTTTTATTTGTTTCGTACGAGTGTTTGGATTGGGCACTCGTGGGGGCACTATATGGTACTTGGTTGTACCACCGATTTACGGGTTAAGCTTCGACTATGAGCTCATGGCAACGGTATATACATATTTACTTATTTGCTTGGTTGCAGATACTTGATTTACGCCTGCGGGCACAACTGATAAAAATCTTGTGTTCAAACTATTATTTACTTACAAACCTGTGAGATTCACCAACATTCGTGTTGACCCTTTTTAGCATGTATTCTCAGGTACACGTACGGAGTAGGATTACTCCAAGATTACTAGCTAGAGTCGCATGATTTCCAAACTGCATTTAACGGAGATTCTTTAGCATTATCTTTTGTAACTATGGTTATGTAATAGAATCTCCCGCTACGTACGCGGACTCTAGGGGACCTTATTTTGTAACGAAAACATTATGTTTTCAAACATTATTTCATATGGGAATATAACTATTTTAGAAACGTCTCATTTAGAGGTCGTTTGCCATACTTTAGTGCTTGATTATTGATTAGTAACACCCAAAGCTTGCTTCCGCGCAACATTAAATTTGGGGGTGTTACAGATTGGTATGAGAGCCTAAGGTTATAGTGAACTAGGTTGCATTTAGTGGGCCTAGACTATGACCGTTAGGCAGTATCTCCCTATTAGTTATGACTGGTTCGGATTACATCATACGACTTTAATTTAACATAGCCTGATCAACTATGTACAATTAAAGAAGGATGATGTGAGGTCTGAAATGGTTATGATGAACAGGGATACACTAGTTGACTCTGACCACGAGAGAAACCGGGACTCAAACATGTCTGTGATTAGACACTTTAGGCTATTATGTGATATATATACATGTATACATAGATAGGCCTCACTCTCGCTCAATATCTTAGGCTATATTATATATGTATTATATGAATATAGGCCTCATTCTTTCTAACGCTCTATCTCAGAATGGCAAACACACCACCCAATTCATCACGCTCCCAACCGTATGGATCACAAAATCCATGGATTTTTAGGAGGACCACAATGTCACCTCGAACTAACCCCTATTCCATACCAGCTTTAGCCGCCAGGCTAAACCACCATGAGCGACGACTTCGCGAAATGGACATAGAACTGGAGGAGACTCGTGAGAACTGGAGACTCACAGCCCTTGAACGTATCAACCAAGTCTCTGAAGATCACGAGAACACTGTGGATAACATGGACACACTTCACGACCAACTGGGAGAAACTATCGAAACCATGGGAACTATTCACAATCAAGTGATCAGTAACCAAAATGAAATCTCTGTTCTGCAAACAAGGCTGCAAGAATATGAGACGCGTCTACGGGAAACCGAGGATGCTCTTAGATTGGTTAGCAGGCTTGCAGAATCTGTTAATCATCTCGTTTCTCTGTTGTCACAACTCAACCTACATCAAGATTAGTGCAGTGGTTATCATGTAACCTATTAGCTAGCTATGTAAACTCTTGTAACCCGACCGGATGTAACGTTCCCGGCATCTTTTGTGAACTTAAAATTCTGTAATCTTTTGAACTCGCACCTTGAGTGGTTGCTAATATATCCATCTTATGTTATTGATTATCCTATAGTGATGTTGTATATTACCCCTTTATATATATGCATCTGTGATAATCATACTCCTTGTACAGAATCTCACCTACCTCCTAACTTTTACTAAAGGAACATGCCGCCAAGGAAACAGACTTTCACCGCTGCTGAACTTGCCCAGTTCGTTGCCCAAGGAGTAGCTGATGCCCTGGCTGCTCAAGAGGCACAACGAAACAGTGGTTCAAATCCGAACCAGGGCAGCGAAAATACCACCAACACAGTATCAACTGCCAAACCTTGTACATACAAGGATTTTCTGAACTGCAAACCATTAAACTTCAAGGGAACTGAAGGAGCCATCGGCTTACTGAGATGGATTGAGAAACTGGAATCTGTTTTTCGAATCTGCAACTGCACCGAGGATTGCAAGGTTAAGTACTCTACCTGCACTTTTATGGATGGTGCCCTTACCTGGTGGAATACCTACGCCCAAACTGTGGGGATTGATGTCGCTTATCAACTCCCTTGGGAAGATCTAAAGAAGATGCTGACAGATGAGTACTGTCCAAGAGAAGAGCTACAACAGCTTGAGGTTGAATTCTGGAACCTCACAGTGAGAGGTGATGATATCACCGGTTACACTACCCGCTTCCACCAGCTGGCACTTTTGTGCCCAACAATGGTCGATCCTGAATACAAGAGGATCGAAAGGTATATCTGGGGACTCCCAGCCAAGATCCAAGGGATGGTAACTGCGTCCAACCCGGGGACTATTCAGAGTGCCGTCCGTATGGCACATAACTTAATGGCTCAGGTAGTCCGTCGTGGAACATCCGCTGGAAAGGATACTGGAAACCGATATGGGGATAACAAACGGAAATGGAATCCCAACCACAACCAAAACCAAAGTCAACACCAAAACAAGAGGTCAGATACTACAAAGGCCTATGCTGCTGGTACCGACGAAAAGAAAGGATACAGTGGGAGCAAACCCTATTGCTCCAGATGCAACCGTCACCATGATGGTTCTTGCCCTTGTAGCAAGTGCAAACGTTTCGGGCACTTAGCTAAGGATTGTCGAACCAACACCACAATTCCAAACTCTAACACACCAAAGGCCTACTTTGAGTGCGGAAACACCGGACATTTCAGGAATGATTGTCCAAAGCTGAGAAGTAATAACAGGAACAACAACACCAACGCTCGCGGTAGAGCTTTTGTGTTGAACTCGGGGGAAGCCCGCCAAGACCCGAACGTTGTTACGGTTATGTTTCTTCTCAACGACTTAACCGCTTCAGTCTTATTTGATACTGGTGCCGATAAAAGTTTCATATCTGATGAATTTAGCCCATTGCTCAATGCTATCCCCACTGCCTTAGATGCTAAGTACATCGTAGAATTAGCAAACGACAAACTAATTGAAGCCGGTAGTATAATATGCAATTGCACCCTAAACCTAGCAAGCGAACTTTTCTCTATAGACTTAATACCCGTTGAAATCGGAAGCTTTGATATTATCGTTGGTATGGACTGGTTGTCCAAACACCACGCCGAAATTGTTTGTTACGAGAAACTCGTCCGTATTCCTCTCGTCACCGGTAGAACTTTGATCATACAAGGGGAGACTGGTGGAACGAGAATAAACATCATATCCTGCATGAAAACTCGAAAATATCTGAGAAAAGGATATCAGGCAATCCTCGCACACGTAACAGAAAAGAAGTTGGAGGAAAAGCGGCTCGAGGATGTGCCTATTGTACGAGACTTCCCTGAAGTCTTTCCTGAAGACTTGCCTGGCCTTCCACCGCCAAGACAAGTCGAGTTTCAAATTGACCTTGTGCCTGGAGCTGCACCCGTGGCACGAGCCCCTTACCGATTAGCACCGTCCGAGTTGCAGGAGTTGTCCACTCAGTTACAGGAACTCCTGGACAAGGGATTCATTCGACCAAGTTCCTCACCGTGGGGAGCTCCGGTCCTCTTTGTGATAAAGAAAGACGGATCGTTCAGGATGTGTATCGATTACCGGGAACTGAACAAACTAACTGTGAAAAATCGATACCCACTTCCCCGAATCGATGACTTATTCGACCAACTTCAAGGGTCAAGCTGTTATTCAAAAATCGACCTGCGTTCAGGTTACCATCAATTGAGGGTTCGAGATGCCGACATTCCGAAAACCGCATTCCGAACCCGTTACGGACACTACGAATTCCAAGTTATGCCATTCGGCTTGACCAACGCACCGGCAGTATTCATGGACCTTATGAATCGGGTGTGTAAGCCTTACCTTGACAAGTTTGTCATCGTCTTCATTGACGACATTCTGATTTACTCGCGCAATGAACAAGAACACGCGCAACACCTGAAAACCATTCTAGAACTACTCAAGCACGAGGAGTTATATGCCAAATTCTCCAAGTGTGAGTTCTGGATGCAAACTGTACAATTCCTTGGACACGTGATTGACAGTCAAGGAATTCGTGTTGATCCTTCAAAAATCGAAGCCATCAAGGGTTGGCAAGCACCTACTACACCCACCGAGGTACGACAATTCTTTGGACTCGCCGGATACTATAGGCGATTCATTGAGAACTTTTCAAAAATAGCTCAACCCCTCACTGCACTGACCCAAAAGGAAAAGAAATTCGATTGGACTGATAAACAGGAGTCAGCCTTCCTGCTGCTCAAACAAAAACTCTGCAGTGCACCTATCTTATCTTTACCCGAAGGCAACGATGATCTCATGGTATATTGTGACGCTTCACACCAAGGTCTCGGTTGTGTGCTGATGCAACGAGACAAAGTCATTGCTTACGCCTCACGACAACTCAAGGTCCACGAAAAGAATTACACCACTCATGACCTAGAGTTGGGGGCAGTGGTATTCGCCCTAAAGATCTGGAGACACTACTTATACGGTACCAAGTGTACAATTTTCACCGACCACAAAAGTCTCCAACACATCTTCGACCAAAAAGACCTAAACATGAGACAACGCCGTTGGGTCGAACTACTTACTGATTACGACTGCGGAATACGTTATCATCCAAGTGAGGCAAACATTGTTGCTGATGCCTTAAGTCGTATGGAACGAGTGAAACCCCTTCGAGTCCGAGCGCTTAGTATGACTATACACAACGACCTGATAACCCAAATTCTTACCGCTCAACTCCAAGCACTCAAAGCTGAAAATGTGAAACACGAGGCCTTGCGAGGCATGGACAAACAACTGGAAACCAAACCAAACGGGGCCAAGTACTTCTCTGACCGACTCTGGTTGCCCAACTACGGGAACTTACGAGATTTGGTGATGGACGAGGCACACAAGTCTAAATACTCTATACATCCTGGTGCCGACAAAATGTACCATGGCATCAAGGAGTTGTATTGGTGGCCCAGCATGAAATCCGACTTTGCTACCTACGTTGGCAAGTGTCTTACTTGTTCTAAGGTTAAAGCCGAACATCAAAAACCTTCTGGTTTACAACATCAACCGGAAATCCCCGCATGGAAATGGGAGCAAATCACCATGGATTTCATTACCAAACTCCCAAAAACCTCTAGCGGTTGCGATACCATTTGGGTGATCGTAGACCGACTCACTAAATCTGCTCATTTCCTAGCCATCAGGGAAACTGACAAGATGGAACGTTTGACACGGATTTACCTTAAAGAGATCGTGTCAAGACACGGTGTACCCATCTCGATTATCTCTGACCGAGATGCTCGATTTACTTCTCGCTTCTGGCAATCACTACAAAAATCTCTTGGTACTCGTCTAGATATGAGTACAGCTTATCATCCTCAAACTGACGGCCAGAGCGAACGAACTATACAAACACTGGAGGATATGCTACGAGCTTGCGTAGTTGACTTCGGTAACAACTGGGAAAATCACTTACCGTTGTGTGAGTTTTCATACAATAACAGCTACCACACCAGCATCAAAGCTGCACCCTTCGAGGCACTTTACGGTCGTAAGTGCCGATCACCCGTTTGTTGGACTGAGGTGGGGGATACACAACTCACTGGCCCAGAAATCATTCACGAAATCACTGAAAAGATCGTCGGCATACAAAACTGACTGAAAGCTGCGCGTGATCGTCAGAAAAGCTATGCTGACGTGAGACGCAAACGCCTCGAATTCCAGGTTGGGGATCGAGTACTTCTGAAAGTATCACCTTGGAAAGGCATCATTCGTTTTGGTAAACGTGGGAAACTGAATCCCAGGTACATTGGACCGTTCGAGATCCTTGAAAGGATTGGTCCAGTGGCATACAGACTGCAGCTACCTCCTGAACTCAGTAGCGCGCACCCTACTTTTCACATTTCTAACCTAAAGAAATGTCTGTCTGATGAGACACTGATTATACCTCTCGATGAGATACACATTGACGACAAACTACACTTTGTCGAGGAACCCATGGAAGTTATGGACCGTGAGGTCAAGCATTTAAAACAGAGTCACATTCCCATTGTTAAGGTCCGATGGAATTCTAGGCGAAGCCCTGAATTCACCTGGGAACGAGAAGATCAGATACGCGAGAAATACCCACACCTCTTCTCGACCCCCACTCAGACTCCTACTACAACTTAATTTCGGGATGAAATTTCTTTAACAAGGGGAGAATGTGACAACCCGTACTTAGGCGTATTAATTTACTCTAAGTTTGCTTGTAATTACTTGTGATTGGTTTGAAATAGAACTAAGTTGCTTGTAATATAACGTACATTGAATATACACACGTACGTAATAAATTGATATTACACGATTTGCTCGGATGGATTCTGACTTAACTGGACGTTGGTGAACACAATTTATTAAATAATGCGAAATTATTTGATAAACATACTTATTTCCAAATATTATTGCGATAATATTTCACAAGCATTTCGTATCATATATAATGCTCAGAAACGACCAAAAACGCGTGAAACACGCCCGACACGCAAAGATAAACTTAAGTTATATTTTTATAACTCAAAACTAAGTATTTTAATAAAATACTTCAAGTAAAAATATCGCGATTACACGCGTACAATTATAACATTTAAAAATGTTATACGGTTAATTAAAACGTAAAACGAACGGGTAAAAGGGCACCGCACACAACACAACTTTGGAGAAACAAATTTACACACCACATGGGGTGGGACCCCTTTGATTCCGGCAGAAAAATGGCAAGAGTATGGCTTGCCATACTCTCCCCATCCTTCCTTGAATTATACTCAACATTACCACCATCACTCCTTCACACACCATACTTCCTCTATCACTCTCTACTCCTTCTCTCTCTCTATCTCGGCTCTCTCTCTCTCTCTCTCTCTTTTCACAGAGTTCCAGCCCAAAAACAACCACCACATTCCACCATTAAGCCACCACAATCCGCCATATCACCGCGACGAAGATTTTCAAGAATACACGCGGAATCGAGCACTCTACTCCTTCTTCCTTTTTCTTCTACTAAACAACCATTGTAAGAACTTCATTCTCTTCTAAAGTACTTGCTTTATGTTTATTTACATGTTCTAGTACTCCCTCGACTTGGATATGTCCAAAACATAAATCGAAACGCACTTTACAACTTGAAATGCTACTTTAACTTTCTGTCCAGAAAAGGGTCAACTTCCATGATTTTTATAAGATTCATCTCTTAACTAAAATGGTCGCTTCTTAAGCCTAAAATGTAGCTCGTGGTGTTAGCTTTCCAACGACATCTATTTCGTGACATATCAATTTCATTTACTATTTTAAAATAATATTTCTGTTAAGGTGCGCATTACTGTTCCGGCGGACAGAAACATTCATCCTCTTCTCGAGACCATATCTTGAGTTCTAGACCACTAAAACGTATGAGACCAGTGCCAAAACCTCATATATTTTGTCAACTATAAAAAGTTCTTGTATGACCATTTCCATAAATGTCCTTATTTTCGTGTATAACTCGATCTTTGAACATATAACCGTTATGGACCAAGTCTGACCACACCTTGAAACTATTTTTGTTTAAAATAGTAAATGAACATATAAAAACACCATAAAGTGCAGAAATGAACTAGACATATATGAGAACATGTGTGATTTTTGGTTAGGTATAAATCGGAGTAGAAATGCTCCATTTCGAAAGGCTTATCGAGTTTATAACAAACAGTGGTAACGAGTTATAAACTAACAGTGGTAACGAGGTTGTAAACTAACAGTGGTAACGAGATTAAAACTAACAGTGGTAATGAGCTAATTAACTAACAGTGGTAACGAGATTATAACAAACAGTGGTAACGAGTTAATTAACTAACAGTGGTAACGAGATTATAACAAACTGTGGTAACAAGTTAATAAACTAGCAGTGGTAACGAGTTAATTAACTAACAATGGTAACGAGCTTATAACAAACAGTGGTAACAAGTTAATAAACTAACAGTGGTAACGAGTTAATTAACTAACAGTGGTAACGAGTTTATCACGAACAGTGATAACGAGTTTAGTAAACAGTGGGAACAAAGTATAACACTTGTATTAAAGTATAACACTTGTATTCTAGAAAATCATTGGTCCATCAATCCTCATTATTATCGCATGAAATCTCAACTCCGTGAATACCATTGTCTCATAAACAAAAACCGTGAATACCATTCACGCGTAAACAAAATCCGTGAATATCATTAACGCATAAACACAATCCGTGAAAATCATTAACGCATAAACAAAGTCCGTGAATTACTAATCTCGCATGAACAGTGTCCGAGAATCCTATTGACGCAGTACCCTATTGTCGGATAAATTGTGGCCTTTGACTTTCTTTGACTCACGGACCAAATGTATTGTCGCATGAAACAGAAACTTGAAGATACTTTTTATACCAAGCCTTGAATACATACAATATCACGACATACTTGATTTAACGTCAGTAACAGATAACCAACTTATATATACGCTTTGTAAGGTGTACAACACGATGAATTATAATAATGTGTAGATTATTATTACATACCTAAACTTCACCAACGGGCCGCAAATGTTTTTAATTAAACAAACGGATACTTACTTGGACATAACTAGTTGAGTGGACAACTAGCATGAATGATCTTTTGATACATTCACTTATATATACAACCTTATATGCTTAGGGCATTAGAAGGTTGCGGGTTCGCGGAACCTACGGAATACTACTGCTTTCAGAATTTACATTTATTAAGTTAACCACTTGCTTGCTTGACTCAGGTGAGTCTTACAACCCCATTTTTACTATTTTACTTACGGGGTGAGATACATTGCTTACATTTTTCTTGAACACAAGTGCTGAAACTACTTACTTTCATATACGGGCTTGCATGAGTTACTTACTAATCCACTGAAGTCCCTCCATCATAGTTTCGTTAGTTATGGACATAAGCGCAAATATTAATTAATGGATCCATTAGGGACTGACCCTCCCCGCCCGGGGTAGTAGCGCTACCACGAACCGTTATGTATAAACGGGCGACTTTTATTTGTTTCGTACGAGTGTTTGGATTGGGCACTCGTGGGGGCACTATACGGTACTTGTTTGTACCACCGATTTACGGGTTAAGCTTCGACTATGAGCTCATGGCAACGGTATATACATATTTACTTATTTGCTTGGTTGCAGATACTTGATTTACGCCTGCGGGCACAACTGATAAAAATCTTGTGTTCAAACTATTATTTACTTACAAACCTGTGAGATTCACCAACATTCATGTTGACCCTTTTTAGCATGTATTCTCAGGTACACGTATGGAGTAGGATTATTCCAAGATTACTAGCTAGAGTCGCATGATTTCCAAACTGCATTTAACGGAGATTCTGTAACACCCCCAAATTTGTTGTTTAGCGGAAGCAAGATTTGGGTGTTACTAATCAATAACAAAGCACATAAGATAAAGCGAACGACTCTAAATGCGTCGTTAAAAAAAAACCATTACATAGATAATATGAAAGTTTTACATTGTTGTTCTTGTTACAAAAGCTCATAGCTAAATGTAAAAGATTCTAAGGCATATCTAATAGTACAAAATATAGAAATGCATATGAATCTTCTGAAATCTGAATGCGACTCGAGCTAATATATCCTGAGCAGATCTACTACTGCTCGGTACCTGAGAATACATGCTAAAAGGTCAGCTAAAAGCTGGTGAGCTCACATGTGTAAATTGATGAAATCCAAATTATGAACCACAAGATTTTGTTTAGTGATTTGCAAACATGCAAATAAAATATGTGTGCAATTATTGCCATGAGCACATAGTTTGAGCTTAACTGAGTGTGCCAGGATCCACATTCAAGGACCTGATCGAGTTTGCCCCCGGCATGTGCCTAATCTACACATGTATGAACAAATGAAAATGCGTCCGTTCGACCGCAGTCGTGGTAGCACGACTACCCCAGACGGGGATTGTCAATCCCATATGGTACCATACACTAACATTCACGCTATCAAAATATAAACAAACAATGTTGTGAGGGACTTCATGATTAGATAAAACAAACTCATGCAATCAATATATCGAGGTTTTGTACTTGTGTTCACATGTAAAACAAATCTGAGCATGTATTCCCACCCCTGGGTTGAAATCAATAAAATGAGGGGCTATGAGACTCACCTGAGTCTTCGCGTTTATATCGATAAACGTATGTCCGTGTGCTAAAATCAGCGAGTAGGTTCTCTGAACCCGTAACCTTCTAATGTCCTAGACACGTAAGGTTATATAAGTAGATGTCCCGTAAGACCATCCATGCTAGTGTTCATCCCACTAGTTATGTCCAAATAATTTGGTTTGTGTTTGAAAGTATGTACGGCCCGTTGGTGATACGTTTAGTTTTATTTGTAAATTTTTCCGTAAGGTTTCCTTATAGTTATACATATATATTGTTTGGATAATAATGTATGCGACAATAAGAATACTTATATATATATCCGTGAATGTTTGTCCGACAGTAGGAGTTTTATTTAAATGTTTATTTATCCGACAATATAAAAGGGGTCGGGTCATCCGATATTGTTGGTCCGACAATACCTATGCGATAATGAGGTTTTGTTAAGTGTTCTTATCCGACAATGAGAGTTTTATCTAAGTATATAAGTATTTAATTATCCGACAATAAGAGTTTTGTTTGAGAATTTAATTATCCGACAATAAGGGTTTCGGGTCACGGGTCATCCGATAGTAGCAAGTTGGATCCGAAAATGAGGATTCTCGGGTTTGGTATTCACGGATTAGTAATGTACGACAATATTTCGATGATATAGTGATTTGTCCGATAATAATAATTTGCGACAGTAGAGTAGTGCGTCAATAGGATTCTCGAACACTGTTCATGCGTGAATGGGAATTCACTGGTACTGTTCATGCAACAATAATGAGGATTCACGGATTGTGCATTCCAACAAGAGTTTATTCACAGAATGGTTTTTATACGATAATAATGAGGATTGTCGGACTAATTAATCCGTGAATAGGGTATTCACGGACTGCTTTATCCGACAATAGGGTTTCACGGGTTTTGCTTATTCACGGACAGAAGGTTTTGTGCAGTTACGTTTTTCACTCGATTTCATTTAATTATTCGACCATATAGAATTTAGCTAAAATTAATGAAATTTTTATATGATGTTCCCCTATGTCTTAGCTTTCTATATCATATTTTTACATGTAAAATGGATAAACAGAATTCAAGATAAAAATTTGGGAAGTGTAGGGTGTCAAATATGTGAGTTCGGTGACATGCATTCATCTGAAAGTTCATAACTAAATTTTTACTAAACTTCACCAGATGAGTAAATAGGTGAATTAAAGCTAACGAAATTATCTAACTTTTCCAACTGGTTTCATCGATTTTTGTTGTGTATTCTTCGAGATATGACTAGTTCTTTTTGGCCCATTTTCCTGTCAGGATTCGCAGACTGTACATGTACTTTTGTACCCATTTGTTAAAATAGCTATACACTTCAGAAAAATATGAGGTTTACGGTTTTGGAAACTAGATTCGATGAGCTTCATTTTAGAGCCAAGAAACATGAGATTTCGTTAAGTTATGGTTTAGATATCGCCGATCTAAGTCGATCTAAAATATTGTCCACCAGGTAATAGCTTTGTCCAACGGTTTTTAGTTTTGTTTTTCGGTTTTTAGCATGGATATGGACATAAATCAGTGGAGTTGAAGCACAATCATGAATTATAACATGTTCCAAGGATGTATGAACGTTTTCTAGAAGAGAACTTACTGAGAAAGTCGAGTTTAGAGCTGAAAGTAGAAGAGTAGCTGCTGTCTTGTTCGGTTGTGTGTTCCTTGCTTCTCCTTGCTCAAAACGATGGATGATGTTGTTAGATGAGTAAAGGGACGACTTGGTGGTTCTTGGGTGGGGTTGGAGGAGTGAGGGGTGACTGATTTCAGTCGTTTTTAGTGAGAGAAAGCAGAGAATTTGGTGAGGTAGAGAGAAGGTGGCATGTGTGGAATGAGAGGGTTAAGAGGAAAAGAAGATTCAATAGTTAGGGTTAAAGAGATGGGTTTGAGCCTGGTATTTGGGCCGAATTTCGGGCCTTTGGGTCGTGGGTTTGGGTCAGCCCCAAGTGAGGGTTGGGCTCATGAATCTCGTTCCTCGATTCGGGTTACGTTTATTAGTCGGTTAAAGTTAATTTGTGCGTTTTTGTCGCGTTTATGACGTTTTATAGAATCGTATTTGTTTATTGCATGTTATTATCATAATATTCATAAGTTTTGATTTATTAAGAAATACTTAAATGATTTAAATATTTTGTTTACCAATGTCCATAGTATTGTATCGGGATCCGCCCGATATGAAAATGCACGATTTAATCAAATCGCGTACGTGTGTACATATATTAAAATATCAATACACATAATGACACATATAATTAATCTTAATTACATGTACTTACACTTATGATTAGGTACTAATAATAGCCCTAATTTGACGGGTGTTACATTCTACCCTTGTTAAAGGAATTTCGTCCCGAAATTTAGTTCGGAGTCGTGGCATGAGGGGAGTCTGTGAATAACTGTGGGTACTTGAGTCGCATTTGGTCTTCCCGTTCCCAAGTGAATTCCGGACCACGCCGCGAATTCCACCGGACTCTAACGATTGGAATACGACTTTGTTTAAGTTGTTTGACCTCACGGTCCATGATTTCAACAGGTTCTTCAACAAAGTGAAGCTTTTCGTTGACGCAAATCTTGTCAAGGGGGATGATAAGTCTCTCATCAGACAGACATTTCTTTAAATTTGAAATGTGAAAAGTAGGGTGCACACTGCTGAGTTCGGACGGCAGTTGCAATCGGTAAGCTACGGGGCCGATTCTTTCGAGGATCTCGAAGGGTCCAATATATCTGGGGTTTAACTTCCCGCGTTTGCCAAAACGAATCACGCCTTTCCAAGGCGATACTTTCAAGAGTACTCGATCCCCAACCTGGAACTCGAGTGGTTTGCGTCTCACGTCAGCATAACTTTTCTGACGATCACGGGCGGCTTTGAGTCGGTTCTAAATTTCAGAGATTTTCTCTGTGGTTTCGTGTATGAGCTCGGGACCAGTGAGTTGGCTGTCTCCCACTTCGGTCTAGCAAATCGGTGATCGGCACTTACGACCGTACAGTGCCTCGAATGGTGCAGCCTTTATGCTGGCATGATAGCTGTTATTGTAGGAAAACTCGCACAATGGCAGATGTCTTTCCCAGTTGGCACCGAAATCAACTACGCAAGCTCGTAGCATATCTTCCAGTGTCTGTATGGTTCGTTCACTTTGGCCATCAGTTTGAGGATGGTATGCGGTACTCATATCGAGACGAGTACCCAATGATTTCTGAAGTGATTGCCAAAAGTGAGATGTGGAACGAGCGTCTCTGTCGGAGATAATTGAGATTGGGACACCGTGTCGGGTAACGATCTCCTTGACATAGATTTGTGAAAGGCGCTCCATTTTATCGGTTTCCTTGATTGCAAGGAAGTGAGCGGATTTAGTGAGACGATCGACGATCACCCAAATGGTATCGCAACCGCTCGGTGACTTGGGCAATTTGGTTATGAAGTCCATGGTGATTTGCTCCCATTTCCACTCGGGAATCCTGGGTTGTTGGAGCAATCCGGAAGGTTTTTGATGTTCAACCTTGACCTTGGAACAGGTAAGGCACTTGCTGACATAGCCAGCAATTTTGGCTTTCATGTTCGGCCACCAATAGAATTCCTTGATGCCGTGATACATTTTATCGGATCCAGGATGGACAGAATATTTGGACTTATGAGCTTCATCCATCACTAAGTCTCGCAGGTTCCCAAAAGCAGGTAACCAGATTCGGTTCACGAAGTACCTAACTCCGTTAGGCTTGATTGCAAATTGCTTATCCATGCCTCGCAAGGCTTCATTCTTAACATTCTCGGGTTTCAAAGCTTCGAGTTGGGCAGCGTGGATCTGAATAGTGAGGTCATTATGAATAGTCATACTGAGAGCTCGGACTCGGAGTGGTTTTACACGCTCCTTCCGGCTGTGGGCATCGGCAACAACATTTGCCTTGCCAGGATGATAGCGGATCTCGCAGTCATAATCAGTGAGTAACTCGACCCATCGACGTTGTCTCATGTTGAGATCCTTTTGGTCGAGTATATGCTGAAGGCTCTTATGGTCGGTAAAGATTGTGCACTTAGTGCCGTAGAGGTAATGCCTCCAGATTTTGAGAGCAAAGACAACAGCTCCTAATTCGAGATCGTGAGTGGTGTAGTTCTTTTCATGAGTTTTGAGCTGCCGCGAAGCATAAGCGATAACTTTGTCTCGTTGCATCAGTACGCAACCGAGACCTTGATGAGAAGCGTCGCAGTATACCACGAAGTCATCGGTGCCTTCGGGTAGAGATAGAATCGGAGCACTGCAAAGCTTGAGTTTTAATAGCTGGAATGCTGACTCCTGTTTATCAGTCCAATTGAACTTCTTGTCCCTCTGAGTTAGTGTCGTGAGAGGTTGAGCTATTTTGGAGAAATTCTCAATGAATCGCCGATAGTACCCGGCCAATCCCAAGAATTGGCGTACCTCGGTGGGAGTGGTTGGCGCTTGCCAGTTTTTGATGGCTTCTATTTTCGATGGATCAACATGGATTCCTTGACTATTGACAACATATCCAAGGAGTAGAACGAATTCTATCCAGAATTCACACTTGGAGAATTTAGCATATAACTCCTCATGTCTGAGTAATTCTAGAATGGTTTTGAGATGTTGCGCATATTCTTGCTCGTTTCGCAAGTATATGAGGATGTCATCGATAAAGACAATGACGAATTTGTCAAGATAAGGTTTGCACACCCGATTCATCAGATCCATGAATACCGCCGGTGCGTTGGTTAAGCCGAATGGCATCACTTGGAATTCGTAATGCCCGTAGCGAGTTTGAAAAGCTGTCTTCGGGATATCGGTGTCGCGAACTCGAAGTTGATGATAACCTGACCGAAGGTCAATCTTTGAATAAATACTCGACCCTTGTAGCTGGTCAAACAGGTCATCGATACGAGGGAGTGGATATTTGTTTTTGATGGTTAATTTGTTCAACTCTCGGTAGTCGATACACATTCAGAAGGAACCGTCTTTCTTTTTCACAAATAAGACCGGGGCTCCCCAAGGTGAAGAACTCGGTCTAATGAATCCTCGATCCAGGAGCTCCTGTAGCTGGGTAGAAAGCTCCTGAAGTTCAGATGGGGCTAAGCGGTAAGGTGCTCGGGCTACTGGTGCGGCACCCGGCACAAGATCGATTGAGAACTCGACCTGTCTGGGTGGAGGTAGACCAAGTAGTTCTTCTGGAAAGACTTCGGGAAAGTCTCTAACAATTGGCACATCCTCAAGCCGTTTCTCCTCTGACTTGTTCTCGGTGATGTGCGCGAGGATGGCGGGATACCCTTTTCTGAGAAACTTTCGGGTTTTCAGACAAGAGATGATGTTCAGTCCCGCTCTGCCGGTCTCCCCTTGTATGACTAAGGTTCTACTAGCAGCGAGGGGAATGCGGATGACTTTTTCAAAACAAACGATCTTAGCTCGGTGTTTGGACAACCAGTCCATTCCGACAATGATGTCAAAGCTTCCGATCTCGACGGGTATAAGGTCAATAGAGAAAAGTTCTCCGGTGAGGTTTAGAGTGCAATTGGGTATCACACTGTTGGTCTCAATGAGTTTACCATTAGCTAATTCAACAATATACTTTTCGTTTAATGCAACAGGAATGATGTCAAGTAGTGGGCAAAATTCATGGGAAATAAAACTTCTATCAGCACCGGTATCAAAAAGAACAGAGGCAGTAAGATTGTTGAGGAGGAACATACCCGTGACCACGTTCGGGTCTTGACGGGCATCTCCCGAATTCAGAACAAAGGCTCTTCCCCTTACATTGTTGTTGTTATTGTTTCCATTCTTCAGTTTCGGGCAGTCATTTCTGAAGTGCCCGGTGAGACCGCATTCAAAGTAGGCTCTGGGTTGGTTGGAGTTGTTGTTGTTGGTTCTAGGGGATCGACAGTCCTTGCTCGAATGCCCGTACCTCTTGCAGTTGTTGCAAGGAGTACTGCAAGGACCCTCGTGGTGATAGTCACACTTTGAGCAATGGGGTTTGCTCCCAGTGTAACCCTTCTTTTCCCCAGTTCCAGAGGAGTAAGCCCTGACAGTTTCGGACTTCTTGAAGGTTGGTGGGTTGTTAGGGTTTCCAGAAAATTTCCTCTTGTTGTTAGAGGAAGTAGTCGATGCTTCACGGCTGACAATCATTGCCATGAGTTCATGTGCCAGTCGAATGGCACTGTGGATGGTGGTTGGCCTTGATGAGGCGACATTTCCCTGAATGCTCTTGGGAAGGCCGCGGATGTACTTCTTGATGCGTTTTTCGTCCGTGTCGACCAAAACCGGACATAGGAGAGCAAGTTGCTGGAATTTTGTGGTGTATCCAGCAATGTCATTACCTTGCACAGTCAAGTGCCAGAATTCTTCCTCCAACCTGTGGAGTTCTTCAGTGGGACAGTATTCATCCCTTAGCATTTTCTTCAGCTCTGCCCAGGGAAGTTGGTTAGCTACCTCGATCCCCACAGAACTGGCATGAGTGTTCCACCAGGTTAGAGCACCTTCTTGAAAGGTGTAAGCAGCAAATTTGACCTTGTTGTCTTCCGTGCAGTTGCACAGGCCGAAGACAGACTCGGTCCTCTCGATCCATCTGATTAGACCGATGGCACCTTCCGTGCCCTTGAAGTTCAGCGGTTTGCAGCTGAGGAAGTCCTTGTAGGAACAAGGTTTGACAACAGGTGTGACTTCGGGAGTCTCAGTATTCCTGCTTGAGTTTTGAGGGGAGTCTCGAGTGGCTAGGGCTTCGGCCACAGCTCGGGATACTATGGCAGCAAGCTCAGCATCACTGTAACTCTTCTTCTTTGGTGGCATATTTCTTCAAAAGATAAATGAAAGGTACATGAGAAATATTACTAAGATAATAAGCTCGATGGATGTACACATATTCAAGCGATAATATGCAACATTGTAAGAAATAATCATAAAGTAGAAACAGTGGAAGAAACTGTCAATACATAACATGAAGCTGAACGATTATAGAAAATTTCTAATTAGAGTCTCGAGAGTCATGACTTAAGAGTTTTACAAAAGACTACATAATATGGGGAGTACAAAAAGGTACTGGGAATTGTTACATCCGGTTCGAATGATAAGAGTTTTACATAGATAGATATAGATCACAAGATGATGGTCACCCTAGTTCTAACGCAAGTCTATCCTATCCATTAGGGTGACAAGTCAGTCCACAGTGGTGGCAAGTCTGCTGGTTTGTCGGGCGTTGTCTTCTGCTAGGGTCAAACGTTGTACCAGCATCCTTGAGTATTCTTCGGCTTCTTGCAAGCGTTGTTCACATTGCTCTACTCTGTGCCGTAAGAGTCCGTTTTCCACCCTTGATTCCACCACTTGGTTGTAGAGTACGTTCGTATTGTTAATAGTGTTTTCGTGATCCTCGGCGACTTGGTTGATTCGTTCGAGTGCTATGAGTCTCCAGTTTTCGTTAGTTTCCTGCAAGGTGATATCCATGGTGCGGAGTTGTTGTTCCTGACGGTCTAGCCTAGCGGCCAAGGCCGACAGAGTGAGGTTGTTTGGATACGGGCCAGCTCGAGGCAACCTGTTGTTCCTCCTAGCTACCCTCGGGTTCTGCGACCCAGATTGAGTGTGTGATGAATTGTGTGATGAGTTTGCCATTCTGAGACAAAGCGTTTCGAGAAAAAAAAAAGTGAGGCCTATATTCATATAATACATATATAATATAGCCTAAGACGTAGAGTGAGAACGAGGCCTATCTATGTATATATATATATATATATATATATATATATATATATATATATATATATATATATATTATATCACATAATAGCCTAGGGTGTCTAACACAGACAAGTTTGAGTCCCGGTTTCTCTCGTAGTCAGAGTCAGCTAGTGTATCCTGTTCAGTCATGATTCCTTTCAGATTTCACATCATACTCTTTTAATTGTACATAGTTGATCAGGCTGTGTTAAATTAAACTAATACAATGCAGTCACTGAACTTAATCATACCTAATGAGGAATACCGCCTAACGGTCATAGTCTAGGCTCACTAAATGCAACCTAGTTCACTATAACCTTAGGCTCTGATACCAATCCGTAACACCCCCAAATTTGTTGTTTAGCGGAAGCAAGATTTGGGTGTTACTAATCAATAACAAAGCACATAAGATAAAGCGAACGACTCTAAATGCGTCGTTAAAAAAAAACCATTACATAGATAATATGAAAGTTTTACATTGTTGTTCTTGTTACAAAAGCTCATAACTAAATGTAAAAGATTCTAAGGCATATCTAATTGTACAAAATATAGAAATGCATATGAATCTTCTGAAATCTGAATGCGACTCGAGCTAATATATCCTGAGCAGATCTACTACTGCTGGGTACCTGAGAATACATGCTAAAAGGTAAGCTAAAAGCTGGTGAGCTCACAGGTGTAAATTGATGAAATCCAAGTTATGAACCACAAGATTTAGTTTAGTGATTTGCAAACATGCAAATAAAATATGAGTGTATATTATTGCCATGAGCACATAGTTTGAGCTTAACTGAGTGTGCCAGGATCCACATTCAAGGACCTGATCGAGTTTGCCCCCGGCATGTGCCTAATCTACACATGTATGAACACATGAAAATGCGTCCATTCGACCGCAGTCGTGATAGCGCGACTACCCCGGACGGGGATTGTCAATCCCATATGGTACCATAGACTAACATTCACGCTATCGCAATATAAACAAACTATGTTGTGAGGGACTTCATGATTAGATAAAACAAACTCATGCAATCAATATATCGAGGTTTTGTACTTGTGTTCACATGTAAAACAAATCTGAGCATGTATTCCCACCCCTGGGTTGAAATCAATAAAATGAGGGGCTATGAGACTCACCTGAGTCTTCGCGTTTATATCGATAAACGTATGTCCGTGTGCTAAAATCAGCGAGTAGGTTCTCTGAACCCGTAACCTTCTAATGTCCTAGACACGTAAGGTTATATAAGTAGATGTCCCGTAAGACCATCCATGCTAGTGTTCATCCCACTAGTTATGTCCAAATAATTTGGTTTGTGTTTGAAAGTATGTACGGCCCGTTGGTGATACGTTTAGTTTTATTTGTAAATTTTTCCGTAAGGTTTCCTTATAGTTATACATATATATTGTTTGGATAATAATGTATGCGACAATAAGAATACTTATATATATATCCGTGAATGTTTGTCCGACAGTAGGAGTTTTATTTAAATGTTTATTTATCCGACAATATAAAAGGGGTCGGGTCATCCGATATTGTTGGTCCGACAATACCTATGCGATAATGAGGTTTTGTTAAGTGTTCTTATCCGACAATGAGAGTTTTATCTAAGTATATAAGTATTTAATTATCCGACAATAAGAGTTTTGTTTGAGAATTTAATTATCCGACAATAAGGGTTTCGGGTCACGGGTCATCCGATAGTAGCAAGTTGGATCCGAAAATGAGGATTCTCGGGTTTGGTATTCACGGATTAGTAATGTACGACAATATTTCGATGATATAGTGATTTGTCCGATAATAATAATTTGCGACAGTAGAGTAGTGCGTCAATAGGATTCTCGAACACTGTTCATGCGTGAATGGGAATTCACTGGTACTGTTCATGCAACAATAATGAGGATTCACGGATTGTGCATTCCAACAAGAGTTTATTCACAGAATGGTTTTTATACGATAATAATGAGGATTGTCGGACTAATTAATCCGTGAATAGGGTATTCACGGACTGCTTTATCCGACAATAGGGTTTCACGGGTTTTGCTTATTCACGGACAGAAGGTTTTGTGCAGTTACGTTTTTCACTCGATTTCATTTAATTATTCGACCATATAGAATTTAGCTAAAATTAATGAAATTTTTATATGATGTTCCCCTATGTCTTAGCTTTCTATATCATATTTTTACATGTAAAATGGATAAACAGAATTCAAGATAAAAATTTGGGAAGTGTAGGGTGTCAAATATGTGAGTTCGGTGACATGCATTCATCTGAAAGTTCATAACTAAATTTTTACTAAACTTCACCAGATGAGTAAATAGGTGAATTAAAGCTAACGAAATTATCTAACTTTTCCAACTGGTTTCATCGATTTTTGTTGTGTATTCTTCGAGATATGACTAGTTCTTTTTGGCCCATTTTCCTGTCAGGATTCGCAGACTGTACATGTACTTTTGTACCCATTTGTTAAAATAGCTATACACTTCAGAAAAATATGAGGTTTACGGTTTTGGAAACTAGATTCGATGAGCTTCATTTTAGAGCCAAGAAACATGAGATTTCGTTAAGTTATGGTTTAGATATCGCCGATGTAAGTCGATCTAAAATATTGTCCACCAGGTAATAGCTTTGTCCAACGGTTTTTAGTTTTGTTTTTCGGTTTTTAGCATGGATATGGACATAAATCAGTGGAGTTGAAGCACAATCATGAATTATAACATGTTCCAAGGATGTATGAACGTTTTCTAGAAGAGAACTTACTGAGAAAGTCGAGTTTAGAGCTGAAAGTAGAAGAGTAGCTGCTGTCTTGTTCGGTTGTGTGTTCCTTGCTTCTCCTTGCTCAAAACGATGGATGATGTTGTTAGATGAGTAAAGGGACGACTTGGTGGTTCTTGGGTGGGGTTGGAGGAGTGAGGGGTGACTGATTTCAGTCGTTTTTAGTGAGAGAAAGCAGAGAATTTGGTGAGGTAGAGAGAAGGTGGCATGTGTGGAATGAGAGGGTTAAGAGGAAAAGAAGATTCAATAGTTAGGGTTAAAGAGATGGGTTTGAGCCTGGTATTTGGGCCGAATTTCGGGCCTTTGGGTCGTGGGTTTGGGTCAGCCCCAAGTGAGGGTTGGGCTCATGAATCTCGTTCCTCGATTCGGGTTACGTTTATTAGTCGGTTAAAGTTAATTTGTGCGTTTTTGTCGCGTTTATGACGTTTTATAGAATCGTATTTGTTTATTGCATGTTATTATCATAATATTCATAAGTTTTGATTTATTAAGAAATACTTAAATGATTTAAATATTTTGTTTACCAATGTCCATAGTATTGTATCGGGATCCGCCCGATATGAAAATGCACGATTTAATCAAATCGCGTACGTGTGTACATATATTAAAATATCAATACACATAATGACACATATAATTAATCTTAATTACATGTACTTACACTTATGATTAGGTACTAATAATAGCCCTAATTTGACGGGTGTTACATTCTACCCTTGTTAAAGGAATTTCGTCCCGAAATTTAGTTCGGAGTCGTGGCATGAGGGGAGTCTGTGAATAACTGTGGGTACTTGAGTCGCATTTGGTCTTCCCGTTCCCAAGTGAATTCCGGACCACGCCGCGAATTCCACCGGACTCTAACGATTGGAATACGACTTTGTTTAAGTTGTTTGACCTCACGGTCCATGATTTCAACAGGTTCTTCAACAAAGTGAAGCTTTTCGTTGACGCAAATCTTGTCAAGGGGGATGATAAGTCTCTCATCAGACAGACATTTCTTTAAATTTGAAATGTGAAAAGTAGGGTGCACACTGCTGAGTTCGGACGGCAGTTGCAATCGGTAAGCTACGGGGCCGATTCTTTCGAGGATCTCGAAGGGTCCAATATATCTGGGGTTTAACTTCCCGCGTTTGCCAAAACGAATCACGCCTTTCCAAGGCGATACTTTCAAGAGTACTCGATCCCCAACCTGGAACTCGAGTGGTTTGCGTCTCACGTCAGCATAACTTTTCTGACGATCACGGGCGGCTTTGAGTCGGTTCTAAATTTCAGAGATTTTCTCTGTGGTTTCGTGTATGAGCTCGGGACCAGTGAGTTGGCTGTCTCCCACTTCGGTCTAGCAAATCGGTGATCGGCACTTACGACCGTACAGTGCCTCGAATGGTGCAGCCTTTATGCTGGCATGATAGCTGTTATTGTAGGAAAACTCGCACAATGGCAGATGTCTTTCCCAGTTGGCACCGAAATCAACTACGCAAGCTCGTAGCATATCTTCCAGTGTCTGTATGGTTCTTTCACTTTGGCCATCAGTTTGAGGATGGTATGCGGTACTCATATCGAGACGAGTACCCAATGATTTCTGAAGTGATTGCCAAAAGTGAGATGTGGAACGAGCGTCTCTGTCGGAGATAATTGAGATTGGGACACCGTGTCGGGTAACGATCTCCTTGACATAGATTTGTGAAAGGCGCTCCATTTTATCGGTTTCCTTGATTGCAAGGAAGTGAGCGGATTTAGTGAGACGATCGACGATCACCCAAATGGTATCGCAACCGCTCGGTGACTTGGGCAATTTGGTTATGAAGTCCATGGTGATTTGCTCCCATTTCCACTCGGGAATCCTGGGTTGTTGGAGCAATCCGGAAGGTTTTTGATGTTCAACCTTGACCTTGGAACAGGTAAGGCACTTGCTGACATAGCCAGCAATTTCGGCTTTCATGTTCGGCCACCAATAGAATTCCTTGATGCCGTGATACATTTTATCGGATCCAGGATGGACAGAATATTTGGACTTATGAGCTTCATCCATCACTAAGTCTCGCAGGTTCCCAAAAGCAGGTAACCAGATTCGGTTCACGAAGTACCTAACTCCGTTAGGCTTGATTGCAAATTGCTTATCCATGCCTCGCAAGGCTTCATTCTTAACATTCTCGGGTTTCAAAGCTTCGAGTTGGGCAGCGTGGATCTGAATAGTGAGGTCATTATGAATAGTCATACTGAGAGCTCGGACTCGGAGTGGTTTTACACGCTCCTTCCGGCTGTGGGCATCGGCAACAACATTTGCCTTGCCAGGATGATAGCGGATCTCGCAGTCATAATCAGTGAGTAACTCGACCCATCGACGTTGTCTCATGTTGAGATCCTTTTGGTCGAGTATATGCTGAAGGCTCTTATGGTCGGTAAAGATTGTGCACTTAGTGCCGTAGAGGTAATGCCTCCAGATTTTGAGAGCAAAGACAACAGCTCCTAATTCGAGATCGTGAGTGGTGTAGTTCTTTTCATGAGTTTTGAGCTGCCGCGAAGCATAAGCGATAACTTTGTCTCGTTGCATCAGTACGCAACCGAGACCTTGATGAGAAGCGTCATAGTATACCACGAAGTCATCGGTGCCTTCGGGTAGAGATAGAATCGGAGCACTGCAAAGCTTGAGTTTTAATAGCTGGAATGCTGACTCCTGTTTATCAGTCCAATTGAACTTCTTGTCCCTCTGAGTTAGTGTCGTGAGAGGTTGAGCTATTTTGGAGAAATTCTCAATGAATCGCCGATAGTACCCGGCCAATCCCAAGAATTGGCGTACCTCGGTGGGAGTGGTTGGCGCTTGCCAGTTTTTGATGGCTTCTATTTTCGATGGATCAACATGGATTCCTTGACTATTGACAACATATCCAAGGAGTTGAACGAATTCTATCCAGAATTCACACTTGGAGAATTTAGCATATAACTCCTCATGTCTGAGTAATTCTAGAATGGTTTTGAGATGTTGCGCATATTCTTGCTCGTTTCGCAAGTATATGAGGATGTCATCGATAAAGACAATGACGAATTTGTCAAGATAAGGTTTGCACACCCGATTCATCAGATCCATGAATACCGCCGGTGCGTTGGTTAAGCCGAATGGCATCACTTGGAATTCGTAATGCCCGTAGCGAGTTTGAAAAGCTGTCTTCGGGATATCGGTGTCGCGAACTCGAAGTTGATGATAACCTGACCGAAGGTCAATCTTTGAATAAATACTCGACCCTTGTAGCTGGTCAAACAGGTCATCGATACGAGGGAGTGGATATTTGTTTTTGATGGTTAATTTGTTCAACTCTCGGTAGTCGATACACATTCAGAAGGAACCGTCTTTCTTTTTCACAAATAAGACCGGGGCTCCCCAAGGTGAAGAACTCGGTCTAATGAATCCTCGATCCAGGAGCTCCTGTAGCTGGGTAGAAAGCTCCTGAAGTTCAGATGGGGCTAAGCGGTAAGGTGCTCGGGCTACTGGCGCGGCACCCGGCACAAGATCGATTGAGAACTCGACCTGTCTGGGTGGAGGTAGACCAAGTAGTTCTTCTGGAAAGACTTCGGGAAAGTCTCTAACAATTGGCACATCCTCAAGCCGTTTCTCCTCTGACTTGTTCTCGGTGATGTGCGCGAGGATGGCGGGATACCCTTTTCTGAGAAACTTTCGGGTTTTCAGACAAGAGATGATGTTCAGTCCCGCTCTGCCGGTCTCCCCTTGTATGACTAAGGTTCTACTAGCAGCGAGGGGAATGCGGATGACTTTTTCAAAACAAACGATCTTAGCTCGGTGTTTGGACAACCAGTCCATTCCGACAATGATGTCAAAGCTTCCGATCTCGACTGGTATAAGGTCAATAGAGAAAAGTTCTCCGGTGAGGTTTAGAGTGCAATTGGGTATCACACTGTTGGTCTCAATGAGTTTACCATTAGCTAATTCAACAATATACTTTTCGTTTAATGCAACAGGAATGATGTCAAGTAGTGGGCAAAATTCATGGGAAATAAAACTTCTATCAGCACCGGTATCAAAAAGAACAGAGGCAGTAAGATTGTTGAGGAGGAACATACCCGTGACCACGTTCGGGTCTTGACGGGCATCTCCCGAATTCAGAACAAAGGCTCTTCCCCTTACATTGTTGTTGTTATTGTTTCCATTCTTCAGTTTCGGGCAGTCATTTCTGAAGTGCCCGGTGAGACCGCATTCAAAGTAGGCTCTGGGTTGGTTGGAGTTGTTGTTGTTGGTTCTAGGGGATCGACAGTCCTTGCTCGAATGCCCGTACCTCTTGCAGTTGTTGCAAGGAGTACTGCAAGGACCCTCGTGGTGATAGTCACACTTTGAGCAATGGGGTTTGCTCCCAGTGTAACCCTTCTTTTCCCCAGTTCCAGAGGAGTAAGCCCTGACAGTTTCGGACTTCTTGAAGGTTGGTGGGTTGTTAGGGTTTCCAGAAAATTTCCTCTTGTTGTTAGAGGAAGTAGTCGATGCTTCACGGCTGACAATCATTGCCATGAGTTCATGTGCCAGTCGAATGGCACTGTGGATGGTGGTTGGCCTTGATGAGGCGACATTTCCCTGAATGCTCTTGGGAAGGCCGCGGATGTACTTCTTGATGCGTTTTTCGTCCGTGTCGACCAAAACCGGACATAGGAGAGCAAGTTGCTGGAATTTTGTGGTGTATCCAGCAATGTCATTACCTTGCACAGTCAAGTGCCAGAATTCTTCCTCCAACCTGTGGAGTTCTTCAGTGGGACAGTATTCATCCCTTAGCATTTTCTTCAGCTCTGCCCAGGGAAGTTGGTAAGCTACCTCGATCCCCACAGAACTGGCATGAGTGTTCCACCAGGTTAGAGCACCTTCTTGAAAGGTGTAAGCAGCAAATTTGACCTTGTTGTCTTCCGTGCAGTTGCACAGGCCGAAGACAGACTCGGTCCTCTCGATCCATCTGATTAGACCGATGGCACCTTCCGTGCCCTTGAAGTTCAGCGGTTTGCAGCTGAGGAAGTCCTTGTAGGAACAAGGTTTGACAACAGGTGTGACTTCGGGAGTCTCAGTATTCCTGCTTGAGTTTTGAGGGGAGTCTCGAGTGGCTAGGGCTTCGGCCACAGCTCGGGATACTATGGCAGCAAGCTCAGCATCACTGTAACTCTTCTTCTTTGGCGGCATATTTCTTCAAAAGATAAATGAAAGGTACATGAGAAATATTACTAAGATAATAAGCTCGATGGATGTACACATATTCAAGCGATAATATGCAACATTGTAAGAAATAATCATAAAGTAGAAACAGTGGAAGAAACTGTCAATACATAACATGAAGCTGAACGATTATAGAAAATTTCTAATTAGAGTCTCGAGAGTCATGACTTAAGAGTTTTACAAAAGACTACATAATATGGGGAGTACAAAAAGGTACTGGGAATTGTTACATCCGGTTCGAATGATAAGAGTTTTACATAGATAGATATAGATCACAAGATGATGGTCACCCTAGTTCTAACGCAAGTCTATCCTATCCATTAGGGTGACAAGTCAGTCCACAGTGGTGGCAAGTCTGCTGGTTTGTCGGGCGTTGTCTTCTGCTAGGGTCAAACGTTGTACCAGCATCCTTGAGTATTCTTCGGCTTCTTGCAAGCGTTGTTCACATTGCTCTACTCTGTGCCGTAAGAGTCCGTTTTCCACCCTTGATTCCACCACTTGGTTGTAGAGTACGTTCGTATTGTTAATAGTGTTTTCGTGATCCTCGGCGACTTGGTTGATTCGTTCGAGTGCTATGAGTCTCCAGTTTTCGTTAGTTTCCTGCAAGGTGATATCCATGGTGCGGAGTTGTTGTTCCTGACGGTCTAGCCTAGCGGCCAAGGCCGACAGAGTGAGGTTGTTTGGATACGGGCCAGCTCGAGGCAACCTGTTGTTCCTCCTAGCTACCCTCGGGTTCTGCGACCCAGATTGAGTGTGTGATGAATTGTGTGATGAGTTTGCCATTCTGAGACAAAGCGTTTCGAGAAAAAAAAAAGTGAGGCCTATATTCATATAATACATATATAATATAGCCTAAGACGTAGAGTGAGAACGAGGCCTATCTATGTATATATATATATATATATATATATATATATATATATTTATATCACATAATAGCCTAGGGTGTCTAACACAGACAAGTTTGAGTCCCGGTTTCTCTCGTAGTCAGAGTCAGCTAGTGTATCCTGTTCAGTCATGATTCCTTTCAGATTTCACATCATACTCTTTTAATTGTACATAGTTGATCAGGCTGTGTTAAATTAAACTAATACAATGCAGTCACTGAACTTAATCATACCTAATGAGGAATACCGCCTAACGGTCATAGTCTAGGCTCACTAAATGCAACCTAGTTCACTATAACCTTAGGCTCTGATACCAATCCGTAACACCCCCAAATTTGTTGTTTAGCGGAAGCAAGATTTGGGTGTTACTAATCAATAACAAAGCACATAAGATAAAGCGAACGACTCTAAATGCGTCGTTAAAAAAAAACCATTACATAGATAATATGAAAGTTTTACATTGTTGTTCTTGTTACAAAAGCTCATAACTAAATGTAAAAGATTCTAAGGCATATCTAATTGTACAAAATATAGAAATGCATATGAATCTTCTGAAATCTGAATGCGACTCGAGCTAATATATCCTGAGCAGATCTACTACTGCTGGGTACCTGAGAATACATGCTAAAAGGTAAGCTAAAAGCTGGTGAGCTCACAGGTGTAAATTGATGAAATCCAAGTTATGAACCACAAGATTTAGTTTAGTGATTTGCAAACATGCAAATAAAATATGAGTGTATATTATTGCCATGAGCACATAGTTTGAGCTTAACTGAGTGTGCCAGGATCCACATTCAAGGACCTGATCGAGTTTGCCCCCGGCATGTGCCTAATCTACACATGTATGAACACATGAAAATGCGTCCATTCGACCGCAGTCGTGATAGCGCGACTACCCCGGACGGGGATTGTCAATCCCATATGGTACCATAGACTAACATTCACGCTATCGCAATATAAACAAACTATGTTGTGAGGGACTTCATGATTAGATAAAACAAACTCATGCAATCAATATATCGAGGTTTTGTACTTGTGTTCACATGTAAAACAAATCTGAGCATGTATTCCCACCCCTGGGTTGAAATCAATAAAATGAGGGGCTATGAGACTCACCTGAGTCTTCGCGTTTATATCGATAAACGTATGTCCGTGTGCTAAAATCAGCGAGTAGGTTCTCTGAACCCGTAACCTTCTAATGTCCTAGACACGTAAGGTTATATAAGTAGATGTCCCGTAAAACCATCCATGCTAGTGTTCATCCCACTAGTTATGTCCAAATAATTTGGTTTGTGTTTGAAAGTATGTAAGGCCCGTTGGTGATACGTTTAGTTTTATTTGTAAATTTTTCCGTAAGGTTTCCTTATAGTTATACATATATATTGTTTGGATAATAATGTATGCGACAATAAGAATACTTATATATATATATATCCGTGAATGTTTGTCCGACAGTAGGAGTTTTATTTAAATGTTTATTTATCCGACAATATAAAAGGGGTCGGGTCATCCGATATTGTTGGTCCGACAATACCTATGCGATAATGAGATTTTGTTAAGTGTTCTTATCCGACAATGAGAGTTTTATCTAAGTATATAAGTATTTAATTATCCGACAATAAGAGTTTTATTTGAGAATTTAATTATCCGACAATAAGGGTTTCGGGTCACGGGTCATCCGATAGTAGCAAGTTGGATCCGAAAATGAGGATTCTCGGGTTTGGTATTCACGGATTAGTAATGTACGACAATATTTCGATGATATAGTGATTTGTCCGATAATAATAATTTGCGACAGTAGAGTAGTGCGTCAATAGGATTCTCGAACACTGTTCATGCGTGAATGGGAATTCACTGGTACTGTTCATGCAACAATAATGAGGATTCACGGATTGTGCATTCCAACAAGAGTTTATTCACAGAATGGTTTTTATACGATAATAATGAGGATTGTCGGACTAATTAATCCGTGAATAGGGTATTCACGGACTGCTTTATCCGACAATAGGGTTTCACGGGTTTTGCTTATTCACGGACAGAAGGTTTTGTGCAGTTACGTTTTTCACTCGATTTCATTTAATTATTCGACCATATAGAATTTAGCTAAAATTAATGAAATTTTTATATGATGTTCCCCTATGTCTTAGCTTTCTATATCATATTTTTACATGTAAAATGGATAAACAGAATTCAAGATAAAAATTTGGGAAGTGTAGGGTGTCAAATATGTGAGTTCGGTGACATGCATTCATCTGAAAGTTCATAACTAAATTTTTACTAAACTTCACCAGATGAGTAAATAGGTGAATTAAAGCTAACGAAATTATCTAACTTTTTCAACTGGTTTCATCGATTTTTGTTGTGTATTCTTCGAGATATGACTAGTTCTTTTTGGCCCATTTTCCTGTCAGGATTCGCAGACTGTACATGTACTTTTGTACCCATTTGTTAAAATAGCTATACACTTCAGAAAAATATGAGGTTTACGGTTTTGGAAACTAGATTCGATGAGCTTCATTTTAGAGCCAAGAAACATGAGATTTCGTTAAGTTATGGTTTAGATATCGCCGATGTAAGTCGATCTAAAATATTGTCCACCAGGTAATAGCTTTGTCCAACGGTTTTTAGTTTTGTTTTTCGGTTTTTAGCATGGATATGGACATAAATCAGTGGAGTTGAAGCACAATCATGAATTATAACATGTTCCAAGGATGTATGAACGTTTTCTAGAAGAGAACTTACTGAGAAAGTCGAGTTTAGAGCTGAAAGTAGAAGAGTAGCTGCTGTCTTGTTCGGTTGTGTGTTCCTTGCTTCTCCTTGCTCAAAACGATGGATGATGTTGTTAGATGAGTAAAGGGACGACTTGGTGGTTCTTGGGTGGGGTTGGAGGAGTGAGGGGTGACTGATTTCAGTCGTTTTTAGTGAGAGAAAGCAGAGAATTTGGTGAGGTAGAGAGAAGGTGGCATGTGTGGAATGAGAGGGTTAAGAGGAAAAGAAGATTCAATAGTTAGGGTTAAAGAGATGGGTTTGAGCCTGGTATTTGGGCCGAATTTCGGGCCTTTGGGTCGTGGGTTTGGGTCAGCCCCAAGTGAGGGTTGGGCTCATGAATCTCGTTCCTCGATTCGGGTTACGTTTATTAGTCGGTTAAAGTTAATTTGTGCGTTTTTGTCGCGTTTATGACGTTTTATAGAATCGTATTTGTTTATTGCATGTTATTATCATAATATTCATAAGTTTTGATTTATTAAGAAATACTTAAATGATTTAAATATTTTGTTTACCAATGTCCATAGTATTGTATCGGGATCCGCCCGATATGAAAATGCACGATTTAATCAAATCGCGTACGTGTGTACATATATTAAAATATCAATACACATAATGACACATATAATTAATCTTAATTACATGTACTTACACTTATGATTAGGTACTAATAATAGCCCTAATTTGACGGGTGTTACATTCTACCCTTGTTAAAGGAATTTCGTCCCGAAATTTAGTTCGGAGTCGTGGCATGAGGGGAGTCTGTGAATAACTGTGGGTACTTGAGTCGCATTTGGTCTTCCCGTTCCCAAGTGAATTCCGGACCACGCCGCGAATTCCACCGGACTCTAACGATTGGAATACGACTTTGTTTAAGTTGTTTGACCTCACGGTCCATGATTTCAACAGGTTCTTCAACAAAGTGAAGCTTTTCGTTGACGCAAATCTTGTCAAGGGGGATGATAAGTCTCTCATCAGACAGACATTTCTTTAAATTTGAAATGTGAAAAGTAGGGTGCACACTGCTGAGTTCGGACGGCAGTTGCAATCGGTAAGCTACGGGGCCGATTCTTTCGAGGATCTCGAAGGGTCCAATATATCTGGGGTTTAACTTCCCGCGTTTGCCAAAACGAATCACGCCTTTCCAAGGCGATACTTTCAAGAGTACTCGATCCCCAACCTGGAACTCGAGTGGTTTGCGTCTCACGTCAGCATAACTTTTCTGACGATCACGGGCGGCTTTGAGTCGGTTCTAAATTTCAGAGATTTTCTCTGTGGTTTCGTGTATGAGCTCGGGACCAGTGAGTTGGCTGTCTCCCACTTCGGTCTAGCAAATCGGTGATCGGCACTTACGACCGTACAGTGCCTCGAATGGTGCAGCCTTTATGCTGGCATGATAGCTGTTATTGTAGGAAAACTCGCACAATGGCAGATGTCTTTCCCAGTTGGCACCGAAATCAACTACGCAAGCTCGTAGCATATCTTCCAGTGTCTGTATGGTTCTTTCACTTTGGCCATCAGTTTGAGGATGGTATGCGGTACTCATATCGAGACGAGTACCCAATGATTTCTGAAGTGATTGCCAAAAGTGAGATGTGGAACGAGCGTCTCTGTCGGAGATAATTGAGATTGGGACACCGTGTCGGGTAACGATCTCCTTGACATAGATTTGTGAAAGGCGCTCCATTTTATCGGTTTCCTTGATTGCAAGGAAGTGAGCGGATTTAGTGAGACGATCGACGATCACCCAAATGGTATCGCAACCGCTCGGTGACTTGGGCAATTTGGTTATGAAGTCCATGGTGATTTGCTCCCATTTCCACTCGGGAATCCTGGGTTGTTGGAGCAATCCGGAAGGTTTTTGATGTTCAACCTTGACCTTGGAACAGGTAAGGCACTTGCTGACATAGCCAGCAATTTCGGCTTTCATGTTCGGCCACCAATAGAATTCCTTGATGCCGTGATACATTTTATCGGATCCAGGATGGACAGAATATTTGGACTTATGAGCTTCATCCATCACTAAGTCTCGCAGGTTCCCAAAAGCAGGTAACCAGATTCGGTTCACGAAGTACCTAACTCCGTTAGGCTTGATTGCAAATTGCTTATCCATGCCTCGCAAGGCTTCATTCTTAACATTCTCGGGTTTCAAAGCTTCGAGTTGGGCAGCGTGGATCTGAATAGTGAGGTCATTATGAATAGTCATACTGAGAGCTCGGACTCGGAGTGGTTTTACACGCTCCTTCCGGCTGTGGGCATCGGCAACAACATTTGCCTTGCCAGGATGATAGCGGATCTCGCAGTCATAATCAGTGAGTAACTCGACCCATCGACGTTGTCTCATGTTGAGATCCTTTTGGTCGAGTATATGCTGAAGGCTCTTATGGTCGGTAAAGATTGTGCACTTAGTGCCGTAGAGGTAATGCCTCCAGATTTTGAGAGCAAAGACAACAGCTCCTAATTCGAGATCGTGAGTGGTGTAGTTCTTTTCATGAGTTTTGAGCTGCCGTGAAGCATAAGCGATAACTTTGTCTCGTTGCATCAGTACGCAACCGAGACCTTGATGAGAAGCGTCGTAGTATACCACGAAGTCATCGGTGCCTTCGGGTAGAGATAGAATCGGAGCACTGCAAAGCTTGAGTTTTAATAGCTGGAATGCTGACTCCTGTTTATCAGTCCAATTGAACTTCTTGTCCCTCTGAGTTAGTGTCGTGAGAGGTTGAGCTATTTTGGAGAAATTCTCAATGAATCGCCGATAGTACCCGGCCAATCCCAAGAATTGGCGTACCTCGGTGGGAGTGGTTGGCGCTTGCCAGTTTTTGATGGCTTCTATTTTCGATGGATCAACATGGATTCCTTGACTATTGACAACATATCCAAGGAGTTGAACGAATTCTATCCAGAATTCACACTTGGAGAATTTAGCATATAACTCCTCATGTCTGAGTAATTCTAGAATGGTTTTGAGATGTTGCGCATATTCTTGCTCGTTTCGCAAGTATATGAGGATGTCATCGATAAAGACAATGACGAATTTGTCAAGATAAGGTTTGCACACCCGATTCATCAGATCCATGAATACCGCCGGTGCGTTGGTTAAGCCGAATGGCATCACTTGGAATTCGTAATGCCCGTAGCGAGTTTGAAAAGCTGTCTTCGGGATATCGGTGTCGCGAACTCGAAGTTGATGATAACCTGACCGAAGGTCAATCTTTGAATAAATACTCGACCCTTGTAGCTGGTCAAACAGGTCATCGATACGAGGGAGTGGATATTTGTTTTTGATGGTTAATTTGTTCAACTCTCGGTAGTCGATACACATTCAGAAGGAACCGTCTTTCTTTTTCACAAATAAGACCGGGGCTCCCCAAGGTGAAGAACTCGGTCTAATGAATCCTCGATCCAGGAGCTCCTGTAGCTGGGTAGAAAGCTCCTGAAGTTCAGATGGGGCTAAGCGGTAAGGTGCTCGGGCTACTGGCGCGGCACCCGGCACAAGATCGATTGAGAACTCGACCTGTCTGGGTGGAGGTAGACCAAGTAGTTCTTCTGGAAAGACTTCGGGAAAGTCTCTAACAATTGGCACATCCTCAAGCCGTTTCTCCTCTGACTTGTTCTCGGTGATGTGCGCGAGGATGGCGGGATACCCTTTTCTGAGAAACTTTCGGGTTTTCAGACAAGAGATGATGTTCAGTCCCGCTCTGCCGGTCTCCCCTTGTATGACTAAGGTTCTACTAGCAGCGAGGGGAATGCGGATGACTTTTTCAAAACAAACGATCTTAGCTCGGTGTTTGGACAACCAGTCCATTCCGACAATGATGTCAAAGCTTCCGATCTCGACTGGTATAAGGTCAATAGAGAAAAGTTCTCCGGTGAGGTTTAGAGTGCAATTGGGTATCACACTGTTGGTCTCAATGAGTTTACCATTAGCTAATTCAACAATATACTTTTCGTTTAATGCAACAGGAATGATGTCAAGTAGTGGGCAAAATTCATGGGAAATAAAACTTCTATCAGCACCGGTATCAAAAAGAACAGAGGCAGTAAGATTGTTGAGGAGGAACATACCCGTGACCACGTTCGGGTCTTGACGGGCATCTCCCGAATTCAGAACAAAGGCTCTTCCCCTTACATTGTTGTTGTTATTGTTTCCATTCTTCAGTTTCGGGCAGTCATTTCTGAAGTGCCCGGTGAGACCGCATTCAAAGTAGGCTCTGGGTTGGTTGGAGTTGTTGTTGTTGGTTCTAGGGGATCGACAGTCCTTGCTCGAATGCCCGTACCTCTTGCAGTTGTTGCAAGGAGTACTGCAAGGACCCTCGTGGTGATAGTCACACTTTGAGCAATGGGGTTTGCTCCCAGTGTAACCCTTCTTTTCCCCAGTTCCAGAGGAGTAAGCCCTGACAGTTTCGGACTTCTTGAAGGTTGGTGGGTTGTTAGGGTTTCCAGAAAATTTCCTCTTGTTGTTAGAGGAAGTAGTCGATGCTTCACGGCTGACAATCATTGCCATGAGTTCATGTGCCAGTCGAATGGCACTGTGGATGGTGGTTGGCCTTGATGAGGCGACATTTCCCTGAATGCTCTTGGGAAGGCCGCGGATGTACTTCTTGATGCGTTTTTCGTCCGTGTCGACCAAAACCGGACATAGGAGAGCAAGTTGCTGGAATTTTGTGGTGTATCCAGCAATGTCATTACCTTGCACAGTCAAGTGCCAGAATTCTTCCTCCAACCTGTGGAGTTCTTCAGTGGGACAGTATTCATCCCTTAGCATTTTCTTCAGCTCTGCCCAGGGAAGTTGGTTAGCTACCTCGATCCCCACAGAACTGGCATGAGTGTTCCACCAGGTTAGAGCACCTTCTTGAAAGGTGTAAGCAGCAAATTTGACCTTGTTGTCTTCCGTGCAGTTGCACAGGCCGAAGACAGACTCGGTCCTCTCGATCCATCTGATTAGACCGATGGCACCTTCCGTGCCCTTGAAGTTCAGCGGTTTGCAGCTGAGGAAGTCCTTGTAGGAACAAGGTTTGACAACAGGTGTGACTTCGGGAGTCTCAGTATTCCTGCTTGAGTTTTGAGGGGAGTCTCGAGTGGCTAGGGCTTCGGCCACAGCTCGGGATACTATGGCAGCAAGCTCAGCATCACTGTAACTCTTCTTCTTTGGCGGCATATTTCTTCAAAAGATAAATGAAAGGTACATGAGAAATATTACTAAGATAATAAGCTCGATGGATGTACACATATTCAAGCGATAATATGCAACATTGTAAGAAATAATCATAAAGTAGAAACAGTGGAAGAAACTGTCAATACATAACATGAAGCTGAACGATTATAGAAAATTTCTAATTAGAGTCTCGAGAGTCATGACTTAAGAGTTTTACAAAAGACTACATAATATGGGGAGTACAAAAAGGTACTGGGAATTGTTACATCCGGTTCGAATGATAAGAGTTTTACATAGATAGATATAGATCACAAGATGATGGTCACCCTAGTTCTAACGCAAGTCTATCCTATCCATTAGGGTGACAAGTCAGTCCACAGTGGTGGCAAGTCTGCTGGTTTGTCGGGCGTTGTCTTCTGCTAGGGTCAAACGTTGTACCAGCATCCTTGAGTATTCTTCGGCTTCTTGCAAGCGTTGTTCACATTGCTCTACTCTGTGCCGTAAGAGTCCGTTTTCCACCCTTGATTCCACCACTTGGTTGTAGAGTACGTTCGTATTGTTAATAGTGTTTTCGTGATCCTCGGCGACTTGGTTGATTCGTTCGAGTGCTATGAGTCTCCAGTTTTCGTTAGTTTCCTGCAAGGTGATATCCATGGTGCGGAGTTGTTGTTCCTGACAGTCTAGCCTAGCGGCCAAGGCCGACAGAGTGAGGTTGTTTGGATACGGGCCAGCTCGAGGCAACCTGTTGTTCCTCCTAGCTACCCTCGGGTTCTGCGACCCAGATTGAGTGTGTGATGAATTGTGTGATGAGTTTGCCATTCTGAGACAAAGCGTTTCGAGAAAAAAAAAAGTGAGGCCTATATTCATATAATACATATATAATATAGCCTAAGACGTAGAGTGAGAACGAGGCCTATCTATGTATATATATATATATATATATATATATATATATATATATATATATTTATATCACATAATAGCCTAGGGTGTCTAACACAGACAAGTTTGAGTCCCGGTTTCTCTCGTAGTCAGAGTCAGCTAGTGTATCCTGTTCAGTCATGATTCCTTTCAGATTTCACATCATACTCTTTTAATTGTACATAGTTGATCAGGCTGTGTTAAATTAAACTAATACAATGCAGTCACTGAACTTAATCATACCTAATGAGGAATACCGCCTAACGGTCATAGTCTAGGCTCACTAAATGCAACCTAGTTCACTATAACCTTAGGCTCTGATACCAATCCGTAACACCCCCAAATTTGTTGTTTAGCGGAAGCAAGATTTGGGTGTTACTAATCAATAACAAAGCACATAAGATAAAGCGAACGACTCTAAATGCGTCGTTAAAAAAAAACCATTACATAGATAATATGAAAGTTTTACATTGTTGTTCTTGTTACAAAAGCTCATAACTAAATGTAAAAGATTCTAAGGCATATCTAATTGTACAAAATATAGAAATGCATATGAATCTTCTGAAATCTGAATGCGACTCGAGCTAATATATCCTGAGCAGATCTACTACTGCTGGGTACCTGAGAATACATGCTAAAAGGTCAGCTAAAAGCTGGTGAGCTCACAGGTGTAAATTGATGAAATCCAAGTTATGAACCACAAGATTTAGTTTAGTGATTTGCAAACATGCAAATAAAATATGAGTGTATATTATTGCCATGAGCACATAGTTTGAGCTTAACTGAGAGTGCCAGGATCCACATTCAAGGACCTGATCGAGTTTGCCCCCGGCATGTGCCTAATCTACACATGTATGAACACATGAAAATGCATCCATTCGACCGCAGTCGTGATAGCGCGACTACCCCGGACGGGGATTGTCAATCCCATATGGTACCATAGACTAACATTCACGCTATCGCAATATAAACAAACTATGTTGTGAGGGACTTCATGATTAGATAAAACAAACTCATGCAATCAATATATCGAGGTTTTGTACTTGTGTTCACATGTAAAACAAATCTGAGCATGTATTCCCACCCCTGGGTTGAAATCAATAAAATGAGGGGCTATGAGACTCACCTGAGTCTTCGCGTTTATATCGATAAACGTATGTCCGTGTGCTAAAATCAGCGAGTAGGTTCTCTGAACCCGTAACCTTCTAATGTCCTAGACACGTAAGGTTATATAAGTAGATGTCCCGTAAAACCATCCATGCTAGTGTTCATCCCACTAGTTATGTCCAAATAATTTGGTTTGTGTTTGAAAGTATGTACGGCCCGTTGGTGATACGTTTAGTTTTATTTGTAAATTTTTCCGTATGGTTTCCTTATAGTTATACATATATATTGTTTGGATAATAATGTATGCGACAATAAGAATACTTATATATATATATATATCCGTGAATGTTTGTCCGACAGTAGGAGTTTTATTTAAATGTTTATTTATCCGACAATATAAAAGGGGTCGGGTCATCCGATATTGTTGGTCCGACAATACCTATGCGATAATGAGATTTTGTTAAGTGTTCTTATCCGACAATGAGAGTTTTATCTAAGTATATAAGTATTTAATTATCCGACAATAAGAGTTTTATTTGAGAATTTAATTATCCGACTATAAGGGTTTCGGGTTACGGGTCATCCGATAGTAGCAAGTTGGATCCGAAAATGAGGATTCTCGGGTTTGGTATTCACGGATTAGTAATGTACGACAATATTTCGATGATATAGTGATTTGTCCGATAATAATAATTTGCGACAGTAGAGTAGTGCGTCAATAGGATTCTCGAACACTGTTCATGCGTGAATGGGAATTCACTGGTACTGTTCATGCAACAATAATGAGGATTCACGGATTGTGCATTCCAACAAGAGTTTATTCACAGAATGGTTTTTATACGATAATAATGAGGATTGTCGGACTAATTAATCCGTGAATAGGGTATTCACGGACTGCTTTATCCGACAATAGGGTTTCACGGGTTTTGCTTATTCACGGACAGAAGGTTTTGTGCAGTTACGTTTTTCACTCGATTTCATTTAATTATTCGACCATATAGAATTTAGCTAAAATTAATGAAATTTTTATATGATATTCCCCTATGTCTTAGCTTTCTAAATCATATTTTTACATGTAAAATGGATAAACAGAATTCAAGATAAAAATTTGGGAAATGTAGGGTGTCAAATATGTGAGTTCGGTGACATGATTTCATCTGAAAGTTCATAACTAAATTTTTACTAAACTTCACCAGATGAGTAAATAGGTGAATTAAAGCTAACGAAATTATCTAACTTTTCCAACTGGTTTCATCTATTTTTGTTGTGTATTCTTCGAGATATGACTAGTTCTTTTTGGCCTATTTTCCTGTCAGGATTAGCAGACTGTACATGTACTTTTGTACCCATTTGTTAAAATAGCTATACACTTCAGAAAAATATGAGGTTTACAGTTTTGGAAACTAGATTCGATGAGCTTCATTTTAGAGCCAAGAAACATGAGATTTCGTTAAGTTATTGGTTAGATATCGCCGATCTAAGTCGATCTAAAATATTGTCCACCAGGTAATACCTTTGTCCAACGGTTTTTAGTTTTGTTTTTCGGTTTTTAGCATGGATATGGACATAAATCAGTGGAGTTGAAGCACAATCATGAATTATAACATGTTCCAAGGATGTATGAATGTTTTCTAGAAGAGAACTTACTGAGAAAGTCGAGTTTAGAGCTGAAAGTAGAAGAGTAGCTGCTGTCTTGTTCGGTTGTGTGTTCCTTGCTTCTCCTTGCTCAAAACATTGGATGATGTTGTTAGATGAGTA
The DNA here is from genome assembly GCA_963422505.1 of Pseudognaphalium luteoalbum. Lineage (NCBI taxonomy): Eukaryota > Viridiplantae > Streptophyta > Magnoliopsida > Asterales > Asteraceae > Pseudognaphalium > Pseudognaphalium luteoalbum. The sequence continues at coordinate 59,011,930 of OY730193.1, read as the reverse complement.
AAGGGACGACTTGGTGGTTCTTGGGTGGGGTTGGAGGAGTGAGGGGTGACTGATTTCAGTCGTTTTTAGTGAGAGAAAGCAGAGAATTTGGTGAGGTAGAGAGAAGGTGGCATGTGTGGAATGAGAGGGTTAAGAGGAAAAGAAGATTCAATAGTTAGGGTTAAAGAGATGGGTTTGAGCCTGGTATTTGGGCCGAATTTCGGGCCTTTGGGTCGTGGGTTTGGGTCAGCCCCAAGTGAGGGTTGGGCTCATGAATCTCGTTCCTCGATTCGGGTTACGTTTATTAGTCGGTTAAAGTTAATTTGTGCATTTTTGTCGCGTTTATGACGTTTTATGGAATCGTATTTGTTTATTGCATGTTATTATCATAATATTCATAAGTTTTGATTTATTAAGAAATACTTAAATGATTTAAATATTTTGTTTACCAACGTCCATAGTATTGTATCGGGATCCGCCCGATATGAAAATGTACGATTTAATCAAATCGCGTACGTGTGTACATATATTAAAATATCAATACACATAATGACACATATAATTAATCTTAATTACATGTACTTACACTTATGATTAGGTACTAATAATAGCCCTAATTTGACGGGTGTTACAGATTCTTTAGCATTATCTTTTATAACTATGGTTATGTAATAGAATCTCCACCTACGTACGCGGACTCTAGGGAACCTTATTTTGTAACGAAAACATTATGTTTCCAAACATTATTTCATATGGGAATATAACTATTTTACAAACGTCTCATTTAGAGGTCGTTTGCCATACTTTAGTGCTTGATTATTGATTTGTAACACCCAAAGCTTGCTTCCGCGCAACATTAAATTTGGGGGTGTTACAGATTTCCATACACCGTATGGATTGAAAGATCCAACTTTTCAGCAATTCGATTTCTCTTTTTTCCTTCTTCAACTTTTTAGCTTCTTTTCTTCAATATTTGCTCGATTTCTGTTTCTTTTCCGATTCAAGCTCCAATTAACACCTATATGCACATATGAACAAAATCAGTATCTTATTCACACAAAATGTGTAAGAATTCAATTAAACAAGGGGGTAATTAGTACTATAATCTAGTACATTTTGGCGTTCATCAGAGTTCTGGATGCAAACCGTTCAATTCCTTGGACATGTTATCGATAGTCAAGGAATGCATGTCGATCCATCAAAAATCGAAGCTATCAAAGACTGGCAGTTCACAACCACTCCGACCGAGGTATGCTAATTCTTAGGATTGACAGGGTACTCTCGGTGCTTCATCGAAGGTTTCTCAAAAATAGCTAAACCACTCACGGCACTGACTCAGAAAGACAAAAATTTCAATTGGACTGATAAACAAGAGTCAGCATTTCAGCTCCTAAAGCAAAAACTTTGCAGTGCTCCAATCCTATCCTTACCCGAAGGCACTGATGACTTCGTGGTATACTGCGATGCTTCTCACCAAGGTCTCGGTTACGTGTTGATGCAACAGGACAAAGTAATTGCTTACGCTTCGTGACAACTCAAAATCCATGAAAAGAACTACACCAGCCACGATCTCGAGCTAGGAGCTGTCATTTTTGCCCTCAAAATCTGGAGACATTATCTCTACGACAGTAAGTGCACAATCTTTACCGACCACAAAAGTCTCCAACATATATTCGATCAGAAGGATCTCAACATGAGACAACGTCGGCGGGTCTAGTTGCTCACCGATTACGATTGCGAAATCAAATACCATCTGGGTAAGGCAAATGTTGTTGCCAACGCCCTCAGTCGAAAAGAACGATCGAAACCACTTCGAGTCCGAGCCCTCAATATGACTATTCACAACGATCTAAACATTCAGATTCTCACTGCTCAACTCGAAGCTCTGAAACCCAATAACATCAAAAATGAAGCCTTGGGAGGCATGGATAAGCAATTCAAAATCAAACCTAATGGAGTTAGGTAGTTCTCAAACCGAATGTGGTTGCCCAGTTTTGGAAACCTACGAGACTTGGTGATGGATGAAGTTCACAAGTCTAAATATTCTATCCATCCTGGATCCAAAAAAATGTATCACGACATTAAGGAATTTTATTGGTGATCAAATATGAAATCTGAAATCGCTACATACGTCAGTAAGTGCCTTACTTGCTCAAAAACCGAGTATCAAAAACCTTCTGGTTTACTCCAACAACCCAGCATTCCTGAATGGAAATGGGAACAAATTGCCATGGATTTCATAACCAAACTACCCAAGTCATCGAGCGGTTGCGATACCATTTGGGTGATCGTCGATCATCTCACGAAATCTGCTCATTTCCTGGAAATCAAAGAAACCGACAAAATGGAATGCCTCACAGGAATCTACATCAAAGAGGTTGTTACTCGACATGGTGTTCCAATCTCGATTATCTCAGATTGGGATAGTCGTTTCACATCTTACTTTTGGCAATCACTTCAAAAATCATTCGGTACCCGTCTTGATATGAGTACCGCATACCACCCACAAGCCGACGGCCAAAGTGAACGAACAATTAAAACACTAGAAGACATGCTACGAGCTTGCGTAGTTGACTTCGGTGTAAACTAGGAAAACACCTACCATTGTGCGAATTCTAGTACAACAATAGCTATCACACCAGCATCAAGGCTGCACCTTTCGAGGCATTGTACGGTCGTAAGTGCCGATCACCAATTTGTTGGACCGAAGTGGGAGATAGCCAACTCACTGGTCCCGAACTCATATACGAAACAACCGAGAAAATCTTCAAGATTCAAAACAAACTCAAGGCCACACGTGATCGTCAGAAAAGTTATGCTGACATGAGACGCAAACCACTTGAGTTTCAGGTTGGGGATCGAGTACTACTAATAGTTTCACCTTGGAAAGGTGTTATCCGATTCGGTAAACACGGGAAGTTAAATCCCAGATACATTGGACCATTCGAGAACCTTAAGAGGATTGGTTCAGTGGCATATCGATTGCAGCTGCCACCCGAATTCAACAACGTGCATCCCACCTTTCACATTTCTAACTTGAAAAATGTCTATCTGATGAGACACTCATTATTCCACTCGACGAGATTAGTGTCGATGACAAACTTCACTTCGTTGAAGAACCCGCTAAAATCATGGACCGTGAGGTCAAACAACTCAAACAAAGTCGTATTCCCATCGTTAAGGTCTGGTGGAATTCGCGGCGTGGTCCGGAATTCACTTGGGAACGGGAAGACCAAATGCGACTCAAGTATCCTCATGTATTTGCTGATGCTACTTCAAACACGAATTCGAGCTAAATTTGGAGATGAAATTCTCCTAACAGGGGGAGAATGTGACACCCGCCAAATTAGGGCTAGTAATTAGTACCTAATCAAGTGTAATACTTGTAATTAGTTCTATGTTAGGCTAATTAATGTATCAATATATATATTGTTGAATATATACAAGTATGCGATATGATTAAATCGTACAAGTTTCAAATAGAATGCAATTCGATTCAATTAATACGGACGTTGGTGAACAATTTTATTAAATAATATTTCAACTGGAATTAGTATCATTCAAACAACAGTTACGTGATTAAAATAATAAACGCGCGAACAATCAAAATAAGAATAAGTTATATTTTATAACTCAAGTACAAGTAATTGATGAAATATTTCAACAAAAACATTAATAATTATTCGTATTTTAAAGATAATTATTAAACGTTTAAAACAATCGGAAAAACGAACACCGCACGGAGCACAGACACGGAAGAAACAAAAACTTGGTAAAGCCACATGATGGGCCCCACCAAGCCGGACCAAGGAGAGGGGGGAAAACCCCTCCTCACTCCCCATTTCACCTCATTTCCTCTTTTCTTCTTTTTCTTCCTTTTCGTTCTCTCTCTTTTCTCTCATTCCACCACCACACCACCATCACCATAATCCCACAAATACTACCATCAAACACCCTCGAATCACCTCGCTCGTTTGAAGAAAAAAAACCACCTCGCAACGATCTACATTTCTATCTTTCCGGATTCCCTTCGCGCGAAGTTGTAAGTTTCCGACAAAATCCCGAAACTCTCCGATTTTACTTGTTTTCACTTGTTTGTTGTTTGTAGTATCTTGAAATGTCCATCTAAGGTTGGGTAAAAGAATCGGACCAAACGGAAACCGGAAAACTCGTTTTTGGCTCAAAATCCGTCAAACAGACGTAAGTGTCGCATAGGTCAAACCAGTATAGTGTCACTTCGTGCGTCACTTATGTGACGTATAAATTGCCGCATAAAACCCTAAATTTTCGTCACTTGCCTAAGTGCCGCGTAAAACCCCTTTTTCCCGACCCTTCCATCCGTTACTTGTCCAGTTACGCTGTAGGACCCCTGTAGTCGGACCTAAATGAACCCAAATATCCAATCCAAGTGCAAAATCCACGAATTGAATATATAAACGTTTAACGAATAAAACAACACCAACACAAAGTATATTAACACTCAATTGATTTCCAATCAGATTAACTTGAATAGCCTGAGTACAATATGCTCTCACAATACCTAAATTCGTGAACCCTCACAACTGAGCCGAACTTGACTATTTATACTTAAACCTAATCTGATCTATGCGACATAAGTTGTGTCACCAAACTGACTCATGTGACACAAGATGTGTCGCCAAGTTAACTATTGCGACACAAAGTCCTTGTGTCGCCAAAACACAAAATGTAATTAATACAAACGTTATAACTAACGTAATTACATATCAAACGCATTACAGACTTAGACCAACTGATAGACACACTAAGATGCACCAACAAACTCCCCCGTGTCTTCATCTTGGTCTTCAAAATTTCTTCAACTAAACCCATCCTGCAGGAAACCTGCCTCCAGCATGAATCCCATGCGTAACACACACAGTCACAACTCTCTGGAATTGTCTAGCAAGAATCGAATTCACAACATTTCTTACGTTGAAGCGAATTGGATTATCAAACAACTTCCTCAAGTCTTTTTGTGACAAATTGATCAAGCTCATATGATCAAAAACTTTGAATTGAGCTTTCTTCAAACCATAGAGCGAAGTCTTCTCTGGATACTAAGATTCTGGAACAAATATAAACACAGCTTCACCCGTATGTGGATCAAGTTCCCAATGATGAAATCTTCTAATAAAATTAAAGGGAACAGTCTCAAGTGGAATCTCAGTCAAACAATCAGCTGGCGGATAATGCACTTTTCAAATCGGCTGTCTTGTTACTGGATCAAGTTTCTTCTTGAATACGAATCTCGTTCCAAGCGTCGGTTTGATAAAGTTATATCTTTTGCTCTTCACTTCACGATGCAAAACCGTCTGTACAAAATCAGCTCTTGAATCCCTGGTTGGATTTATCAGTTCCAGTTGAGCTAGATGATTTATTTCTCCATTTGGCAATGTACTCAGCTTCTTGAATGATCTTTTAAAATACTGAATACCATCGCTTCTCTTAATCATGAAAATACCTTTGTAGGTTTTTCCAGCTTTTGATAATTCCTGTGTAATTCCCACTAACTTTATATGTCTTACAAGTAACAGGAATAGGTTCACTAGGAATAAAACTTATCACAGGTCGCTCAGAAGTTGAAGTAGAAGCAGTATCAGAAGCCGATGTAGTTTCTGGAACAGTTTGCGAAGTTCCAGCTGGCTCTGCTTCATCTTCCGAAGAATCAGTCTCGATTGTCGGAGCATCATCATAGAATTCATCAGGACGCATCTCCTCTTCCTCAATCTCAACATCATCATTAGTCTCAAATTCAGGTTCAGTTGCCTGACTTTCCTCATTAACCATTCACTGAATAAAAGATAGATTAGCATTTGAGTAATCTACAGCTAACGGTCTTGGTTGACCTGGAATATCATCGACCGAGAAATAATCCAAACCAAGAGATTCATTATCATCAAAAATGTTTACATTATCATTTACATTGTCAGTCTGTGTTCGGGCTGAAGCCCTAGATGTTGTTTCTATGGCACGCAGGCCTGACTCCCCCGGAACAGCAGCTAGGGATTCTAATTCTAAAACCTTAGTATTCAAAGTAGGAACTAAAGCTGCCTGTTCTTCTAACACTTTAATCTGAGCAGCTTGAACCTCCAAAACCGATGCCTGAGACTGAATCATTTGAGCTTGATTGTCAATGGTCTGCTGCATCGCATCCATCCTTTTCAAAAGTTCCTGAATAACCGAAGGCAGAGGTTGAATTGGAACCTCAACACGTGGAATGTCGACCCGTGTCCTCGAAGATGATGTAGAAGTACGACGAATAGACTGAGGTGGAATCCCATCTTCATCAGCTAGATCATCACTTCTTGGTCATTGCCCTGATCAGGGCGTACTGAACTCGTACCTTCGCGAATACGACGCTGTATTCGTTGGAACCGACAAGGGTCAAAGCGTTGAATATTCCTCAACGCATCTCCTGAGGGAACATCCCTCGGAGAAGTCTCAGGAGTAGAACCTCCATCCGAATCTTCAACAACTGGATCTTCAAGATTAGGCTGATCAGCCTGTTCTCCAGCTTGGAAATTATCAATTTCCTGTAACAGGTCATCGACCTGTATTTGTGCATCATAGAGGTGTAATTCCTCCTCCTGAGGTTGCTGCCTAGGTGCAGCCAAAACATCCATAAAACCGTCATTGGGCGGCGCAACATAAGCTTCATCAATTATGTGCCCAAACAACGGAATTGTTGTTCGCGTTCGCACCTGCCGCACAAACCGTCCAGATTCGGACGTTCATGGGAGTTGGACGCAAGCGTTCTGTAGCATTTTGCAGAAGGCCGGGAAGCTGGTTATCAAGAAAAAGCTGAATAAAGCGTGGATATAGATTCCAACGCTTGTCCCCGGCGTTAAGATTGTCGACCATCGCCCTGAAGATATACCCAGAAAAGTTGAAGGGCTTATTGTAGACCAACGCTAACATGCCTGAGGCCGTAGAATGACTGATACCGTCAAAACCCGCCTTATGAGGAGAAAGGCAGACGATAAGAACATGCATCAAATATCTCCAAACCTTAGGCAGATTCACCTTTCGGTATTGATCATTAGGAACGCCTGGATAACCGAGACGTGTCATAGCCCCAACAATAAACTCATTTCCAAAAAGAGTAGGCATTTCCGTAGTATCACCAAAGTGGAAGAATTCCCGAATAGACTGTTCGGAGATAATGAGTTGACGATCACCCAAAGTGTAGATAATTCTGGTGAATGGCAACTCGGAGTTGATCACCGCATTTTCCCAAAATTGACCCACCTGATCCTTGTAAATGTTGGTGGTTGCGGTGATAGCAGTATGGATACGAGACCGGCGTAGAAATGCCACCATTGGCCTGTACGGAGCAGCCGTCTCCTTCGAATCATCCTAAAATGCCACAATGTTGTGACGTGGCTCCCAAAGAATATATCACCATCTGCCAATGCTGTACAAAGTATAACAATAAAACTCACAAACAGTTAGCGTAAGCAGATTCAATGGGAACAAATAAATCAATTTATTATTGTGTTGTATGCGACATAGAGAATTGTGTCGCAGAAAAGCTGCGACATAATTGGATTGAGTAGCTAACAGAACAAAAGTAAGCGACATAAGGAATTGTGTTGCTAATGACTAATGCGACGGACAGAGTTGTGTCGTTTTTTGCAATTAAATCGAATTTAAACCATTTGTGTCACAAAGATGAGGCGACATAAAAATTGTGTCGCACAACAGAGTGCAAAATAACAAGTAAAAAGATCAAATTTGCACAAATTAAGGGTTTAAATGATAATAAAGATAAATACATTGTTATGATTACAAGGTATCACATTCTAAACCCTAAACCCTAAACCTAGATAGTATCCTCGGATACTATTAATACACAAATGGCCAAAATTCAAGACAAGGACAGGCAAAGTTCCAGGATAAGGAGGGGATCCCACTAGACCACCAAAAACGAAAGGTAATCGATCAAGCAAGAATGCTATCACGACACCTTAGTGCACATAAGCTTCCACGACTGAAAGGTGATCCTCGAAGTCGTGGAAGTGCAAGACATGATAGTCTTTGGACAGAAGCAGTGAACACAGTAGTGTAAAACACCATTGTCCTGAACGAAATCACCTGCCATGCCTGATATTGCATAAAAAGTCACATTTTTACTACCGATATCTCTCTCATTCTGGAATGATTCTTGGCACTTTAACTCAAAATCATTACAAATCAATAGTATTATGCCAAGATGGTCAAAACAAGGTCGCACGATAAAAATCAAGCGAAACGGATGAAAAACGAAGATTCTACGCACGTTTGAAGATTCAAGACATCAAAACGAGATTTCAAGACAAAAGAGCCCATCACATACATCTATTTGACCCAAGATGTTCGTTTTCAAATTACGAATCCAACAGAAGAAGAACCAACTAAAACGGACGAAGAATGAAGATTCTACGTACTCCGGAAGATCCAAAAGATTCGTACGACACATATAAAGTTCAGAGACATATTTTTGAGATTTCTTTTCATCAAAAGCTTTGTTTTTGAATTACGAATCCAACGCAAAAAGAATCAACACAAACGGACTCATAACGAAGAAAACACGCACGAATCGAGAAATGAAGCAACCGGCAGCAGGCTGGTGCAGGTTGCAGCCAGCTGCCGCCGGCCACCACCCCACCGCCGCCGGCTGCCGGTCACCCGCACGGATTGCGCTTTTTTATCCTTTTTCGTACCCGGTGCTAGATCTTTACATGCTTTTCGTACCTGGTTCCACTACCTTTTTCGCCTTTTTATACCTAGTGCCACTACCTTTTCCACCTTTTGCTAATGTGTGCTTCCAATGGCTAAAATGCACCAAAACTCCTCTATAAATAGGAGGCATGAGGCTCATTTGAAAGACACACCAACACACCTCAAAACCAACCAAGGGCACTAGAATACTTACATACCTAGACACTTTCTTCTAGCTTTTCTTTCTTTCATTATTTTAAATTAGTATTAGGCTAGTTAAAATAGAAGCAAGGAACGTGTTTGTAATCCTTGGTGAGGAACGCATTTGTAATCGGTGGTGTACGCTTGGAGCAACTCTTATTAATTCAAGTCTACTCCTTCTCGCATATTAATCTCGGGTATTTCTATCCTTATCTATCTTGATTAAATGTGTATACTTTAATTATGCTAGAGATAGTTTATGCCATGCTTAGCGAGTAGATTACTATTGTATTTCTTGTGATGTAGTTAGCATATATAATTGTGGGATGACTTTAAATACGTCGTGAAATAATATGACGGCCCCTATTCGACTGTTTACTCGGTATAGTGCTGGAAATGCTTTTAAGCAAAGTACATACGTATGGAAGCCGGTAACGACCGAAGGTAATTGTATTATGAATCGACATTGTAAAACGGAAACTTTATGAACGGACTTATCTTATGATTTTAAACCTAAAATTTACATTCGCCTTTCGATTAACAATCGTGATTGTAACCATTTAAAGAGGAGTCGCGAACCTTACTACTCGGTCAATAGTTATCTGTGTAAAACTATGGTTTCGATTGTATCATTATGCGAGCATCATAAAATGCAATGTGATTACGTGGAAGTGCCATGAGTACTGTACACTTGAAATCACAATGTACTTATCATGTAAACATCGTGAAGCAATTGAATCCACAATGGAAACATCGGTAACCGATTAAATACATTGTGGACTACCATAGCATTTTCTGACATGGTCTGGGTTTAATTCTAAACAAAAAGCCGTCAGCATTTTAATTATTACTTTAATTAGATTAGATTAGGTTAGATTAGATTAGGTAGGCTATAGGCTAAATAACCATTTACGAAAACCTAGGGATTTGTTAATTGTATTGAGAAAGGAAAGTTTAAAATCCAATTTAAATCGATACTTTTCCTTAACCTATGAAATATAAAGTAAGGTACGCAAGAAACCTCAACACTATCCTTTGCTCACCATGCTTAAAATTCATTAATAGGAATTGATCAACTAAGTCCGAACATATTTGCTAAGTTAGTTGTTCGCTAAATTTATAGTCTTTATGGTATTAAGAACGGTTAGACTTGTTGTTGACTTGCTACTCTATGCCTTCGCCCAAGAGTAAATGTGCTCGATAACAAGGGCCACTGACTCCCTCACAGGAGAGTGTGGAGAGTTGAGCATTGTCTGTCTGATCAGAATCATGACACCGTGGTTCCTCGTGACATATTAGTTGATAACCGACTAATAGGGAACCTATCGGTTATACCATAAACTACCAAGTCTAGTGAACATTCCAAATTTTGTAAACGTTTTCCCTATAAGTCATCGTCCCACATTATAAGCTAACGAACTCACAACAAATACTCCTTTTATTATCTGAATTACAATTATCTTTTATTCGTTTTAATTAGTTTAATTAATTAACTGAACCAAAAACCCCCAACGCACTCTTTTAAAACCTTTACTAGAAAAGAAAGATTGATTGGATCCCCTCTGTTTCAATTCAGTTTCTCTTTAAGAACGAATCTAGGTCATACTTACCATCTACCAGCCTTTTGGTTCGGTATCAGTAAGTCACACTTAGACCCCAACAAATACAAATTTAAAACAAACCGATTGCGGTCCGAGAACCGTCTTCATACGGACGCTGGGCAGCGCAACAAGTTTTTGGCGCTGCTGCCGGGGAGACTAACTGTCCGATACAGAGGCCCAACCAGTCCCAATTCTAGTAAACCCTTAGGATAAAACCTTCTAAAATATATATATATATATATATATATATATTTATATATATTTTCTTTATTATTAGTTTCACCTCTATTTTCTGTTTCTCTTTAGTGTATGACCTGTTCCCCTAGAACTACACCACTGTTTAATTTCCCTGATCCAGAACTTATAATACGTACTATTCGACGAGAAATAAAGCAATCCGCGCTTGAACAAGCAATGGCTGAACGCATCACTCTCGCTGACAACAGTAAACCCTCTATCGAAGGAAGAGGAGGACCAATTCTCTACCCAGAAACCCCTGGTCAATCTTTCGAGCTTAAACACCACATCATCCAACTAATCCAAAACCACTGTCAATTTCATGGATTGCCAAGTGATGATCCTAACTCTCACCTCGACAAGTTCATATCTCTTTCAAATTCCTACAAACAAAACGGAATTAGCCAAGACATGATCCGCTTGTATCTTTTCCCTTATTCGCTCACTCATCATGCGCAAATATGGTTTCAAGGTTTAGAGACCGGCTCTATCCCTTCATGGACGGTAATGGCGACAAAGTTTCTAACCAAATACTTTCCGCCTTCTAAACAAACCAAACTTCGAAATGACATCATGAATTTCTGACAAGCTTTTGATGAGTCATTATACACCGTATGGGAACGATTCAAAGGAGCCTTGAAGAATGCCCCAATCACCATCTCGACAAATCCGTACAATAGTTTACCTTCTACAATGGTTTAGACCCCAACCACTGAACCACCCTCGATGCTGCTGCACAAGGAAGCTTCATGGCAAAGACGGACGTAGAAGGATGGAACCTGATAGAGAACATGACTATGCATCACCATGATTGGAACTCTGGAGATCACTCAACATCTTCAGCACCTATCGCTGCATAAAATCCAGTTCCAGTATTAATGGAGAAAATGGATTCACTTGTCAAACAGTTTGGAGAACTTAAGAAACAACAACACCAAGTACACCAAGTGCAAGTCTGTCAACATTGCACCAATCCGCAACCATCTAGTGAATACCAAGTGGAATACGAAGAAGCAGATGGCACAGTCTACTATGCTCAGTTTCCCGCTCGACCACAGAATTTTCCACCCGGTTTCAACGAAAACAATAACCAACCTAGAAGACCTACATTCCCACAGAGAACCAACCAACCATACCAACCCCGATACCCACCTAGATACTCACCTTACCCACAACAATCACAACCTTCTTATAACCAACCCCTCGCACTTCCTGCACCCACTTCCGATACAAACCAAACCGCTGAACAACCTGTAAAGACAAATGCCCCAGCTTCAAGTTCAGATGACACCTTCACCCAATTCATGCAAGGTTAACACCTACTCAACCAAAATACGTCCGCTAGACAAGATCAAGCCGACCTCTTTATGAGAAACCAATTGGCCGTGCTAAAGAATTTGGAAGCCCAAATTGGACAATTGGCACAACGTCTTGATAACAGACCCAGAGGAAGTTTGCCTAGCAATACGGTTCACAACCCACATCTTGAGGAAGCAAAGCAACTCACTACTGCAAATGAGGAAGCCACTCCACCCCCTGCTGCTGTACCAGTGAAAGAAGAAACAGAAATCAAGATACCAGCTGTGGAAACCACTCCGACCATGAACAAAGAGGTCAGGATCCCTTATACCGCTAGACTTAAAGCCCAACCTAAGAAATTATCATCCTTTAAGCTAGACGGAAAATTTCTCGATACCATGTCTAGAGTTCCCGGTCGCAATAAATATATGAGGAAGTTGCTATCCACTAAGGATAAACTGCCCGAAGTAAACAACATTCCCCTTAGTTCTGAAACATCAGCCCTACTTAAAAATAGCCTTCCAGAAAAACTAGGAGATACCGGTAGATTCACACTCCCTTGTTCTATTTACCAATCTGGAGATATCAACACTTTATCCGACCTAGGAGTTAGCATTAACCTAATGCCCTACTCCCTTTTTAAGAGGCTAGAACTTGAAAACTTGAAACCCACTAAGATGACTGTCCAGCTAGCTGACCAATCTGTTAGATACCCAAAAGGAATAGCTGAGAACGTCTTATTTCAAGTTAACAAATTCTTCTTTCTGACGGATTTTGTGGTAATGGATATCCACGAGGACATAAACATCCCGATTATCCTTGGAAGACCATTTATGAACACAGCCAGAGCAGTGATTGATGTGTATAACCATACGATTGTTCTACGAGCACATGGTGAAAGCATCACTTACAAGATCGACCAACAAGACTATACACCAGAGCAAGAAGAATGCCACGCTATATCAACAGGAAGAATATGTTCCGATGATGAATCAGACCCCGAAGAAGAACGATGCTTCACTCGACCAACAACCCTGATCTACGATACTGAGACAGACCGAGACGAGGATGAGGAGTATCAGGACGTTGAGGAAGAAGAAGAATCCGAGGAGGACGAATCAGAACCTGAGAAAGAAGAGGAAGAACCCGCTGAGGAAGATGAAAGAACAGAAGAAATGGAAGAAGAACCTGAGGAAGAGGAAGAAATGGAGGAAGATGAACATCAAACTGATTCACCACAGATGGCTGAAGTCAAGAGAATACAAGACTGCAAGACTACACCTCATCTGAAGAATCCTTTGATTACGGAACCATCTACCAAGAGCTTAGATGCACTCATCTCAAAAGAATGGGAAACATTCTCGACTCTTATCTCAATCCATCAAAGTCCTTCACCAGAACCTGACTCCGAGATATAAATACTTTCGAAGAAGAACTCCGAACATCACAGCACCCTGACCTGTATGCTAAACTGCTACAGAGAATTTCTGCATATAAGGCACGACAAGCAAGAAGCCTTGCTGAAGAAAACCTTCAAAACACCATCACGGAAGTCAGAACCATCAAAGTCGACAGTACCCAACCTTTCAACAACGCACCCTCAGATGAAGAATTCCACCAATTCCCAGACTCACGAGACGAAGATTCCAACTACCAGAGTGTCGAATTTGATGACGATTTTGTTGACGTCACTATCAATGAACGCTCTATTCCAAAAACTCCTCTTGCTCCACCAAATTCACCCGTCATCACAACTGAGAGATTAGAGATTCCCCTCATCGACACTCACGAAGAGATGATTGACCTGATTGATGAAAACGATGATGTACGCATCATTGTGGAGGCTATCAAAGAGTCAACCAATGAATACAACACCGCTCAGAGGCACCCGATAAGGCATATTGAACAAGAATATGGTTCATACCTCGCCAACTATGGAGAACCAGTACCCCAGACTTTGCTTAGACATATCCAAGAATTCTCCGATTCCCTTCAAGAACAAGTCACCAGAGAAGCTCAACAGCCAGAAAGACCAGACTACCCAATGGGAGAAATCGAGTTCTGCAACAACCAAAGGAAAATATACCAAAAAGTATATTATGCCTTGGCCGGATTAGCCTTTCCCTACTTATCAAGTCAAAAGGCTACACTAGCATCAATGAGGACCCATCTTGAAAGAGCTACTGGAAATCCACAGAATTATGCTGACATAAGAATGGTGGGAGATCTTAGAACCCCTCTAGATCTCATCGAAACTGGAGAACATCTTACAACTCCAGAAAACTTCAGGATCGTCATTCACTCCACCATTGGTCATCACGTTGAACTAATAGTTGATGAGCTAAATCAGGCAGCATTTGAAGAAAACACTCGTGACATTCCAACACGTTATTGGAACATGTCACCAGTCAACTTAGCATCCTATGTAATAGATCGACTGCGTGGAATGTACGAGGAAGAAGACATAGAAATTGACGCTTACCGCAATGGATATCATGAAATATTCAGCAAGTTAATCTACGTCTTCACGGACTCAGATTTTCCCTTCGACCGTGAGCAACATCAACTCATCAGACAAGTATGCCAAGCAACCTCATCTTTTGGAGGAGACCCTTTAGCTGAAGACTTTCAAGAAGTGAAGACTCAATTCATGGCTTTGATCACCTCAATAGGCAGAAACCACCCCCAGCGTGAAATTGTTCGAACTCACACCTGCACTAGAATTGATCCTAACGGACCAGTCACAAGGGCAGTTCGATACATCAGCTATGGGATGGCAATCCTCGACAGACTGGCCACTGATCACTTCAAGAGCTTCAGGATGGAATCCACCACGCCGCTAACTCTCATTGCCGACATGATAGAGCAATTCCTGCGATACTTTCCTCCACGCTACAGCTTACCTAGGAACCACAGTGACCACTCCAGCACCACAGACACATCCAGCATCATCTGAAGAAGAAAGTACTAAGTCGAGCTCTCGACTTTAAAAGAGCGCTTCTCGGGAGGCAACCTGTGTTTTTACATTTCTGAAATTTACTTTCCAAGAAGTGATGAAATCTCCGACTATCTTTCACACTCGGATCATACAAAGCATGCTCCAGCCTGCAAGGAAGCATCAAGACCAGAAGAAAAGTATATCCGACGTGCTCACACCTACGAGACCAATCAAAAGAAGACTTGATCAAGACTGCACCAAGGAAGATGAAATCCGGCACATGCACCAAAGGAACACTGCAACCACTGGGAAGTACTTCTATACCATCTTTTTCATTCGTTTTAAATATACCATATCCAATATGGTTATCACTAAGTTTGGGATTCAAACCCAACACACACTAAAAGAATGCGCCTTAGATGTTTAAAACCCTAAGTGTGAGATTTTACCCCATTCAAAGCTTAGTATAACATCGAGGATGATGTTTCTTTAAGTGTGGGATAGCAGTAGTTGCACTACTGTAAAATGGATAATGGTATATGCTTGATTCTAAAATCGTTGCTCTTTATAAGACCATCTTTCTCCAAAAAGTAAACAAAATTTTCAAAAATGTGTTGAAAATGAAAAATTTTTAGACAAAGAATGATTTACTTTGGGAAAAAGGATAATTAAAATACAATTTCTTTTGAAAAAATTAGTTTTGTAATCCCATAAAGAGCATTGCATGACTAGGCACACAACAACCCAACTTTCGATTCGTGAGGTATCTTGAGCCATAGAAAAAGCATTCACTTTTAATGCTTCACTTTTTCGATTCTTGAGTGTGCCGATGTATGCGTTTAGAATCAGAACTTGCTCCTGTTATGCATTTCGAATCCAGATTGGTCAGTGAAAAGGAGATCGAATCACATCATTCTTAAACCCAGTCGTACACCCATACTCCTAAGGAAAAATAGATACGTTACCCCTCACCTACTCAAAAGGATCCTTCAAGCTTCATAAAAAGTTTCAAAGATGAACGAAGAGAAATCGTAAGGGGTTGACGTCGCAAAAAAAAAAAAACCGAAGAAAAAGGAATTCAATAGGAGAAAAAGACTCCTTCTACAAATATAAAAAGGAGTCAATCCCTCAAAAATCCCAACTTCGACAAAAAGAAAATCAAAAACCCAAACCCCCTCTCATACCACCAACCTTTCACTCCAAAAACCTTACATCCCCTATCCTTGAATGATTGTGGCTAGATCGACTTCACACTCACCAAAGAGGTAACAATTTGATTCTCGATCAAGCCTATGACGATAAATGATACATGACTGGCGTTCTGAGTGATTGATGATATTAGAATAGGAAACCCTAAACACGTTGAGTGATTTGAGTGACCACCTTTAGAGGATCGCCTAGTCATGTATCCAAGATCAAAGATCACAAGCACGCTCCTAAAGATTACAATCCTTCCTTTCCCAAGAACAAGTATTTTACTTTCCCCTTAGTAAAGAGTTCCACCTTAAAATTATTTTATTTTTAACATGTTGAAAATCGAGTTTGCTTGAGGACAAGCAAAGTTCTAAGTGTGGGATACTTGATATCGCGTAAAAAGTCACGTTTTTACTACCGATATCTCTCTCATTCTGGAACGATTCTTGGCACTTTAACTCAAAAACATTACAAATCAATAGTATTATGCCAAGATGGTCAAAACAAGGTCGCACGATAAAAATCAAGCGAAACGGATGAAAAACGAAGATTCCACGCACGTTTGAAGATTCAAGACATCAAAACGAGATTTCAAGACAAAAGAGCCCATCACCAACATCTATTTGATCCAAGATGTTCGTTTTCAAATTACGAATCCAACAGAAGAAGAATCAACTAAAATGGACAAAGAATGAAGATTCTACGTACTCCGGAAGATCCAAACGATTCGTACGACACATCTAAACTCCGGAAGAATCTACATACTCCGGTCACCCGCACGGATTGCGCTTTTTTGTCCTTTTTCGTACCCGGTGCTTGACCTTTACATGATTTTCGATCCTGGTGCCACTACCTTTTTCGCCTTTTGTACCTGGTGCCACTACTTTTTCCACCTTTTGCTAATGTGTGCTTCCAATTGCTAAAATGCACCAAAACTCCTCTATAAATAGGAGGCATGAGGCTCATTTGAAAGACACACCAACACACCTCAAAACCCACCAAGGGCACTAGGATACTTACATACCTAGGCACTTTCTTCTAGCTTTTCTTTCTTTTATTATTTTAAATTAGTATTAGGCTAGTTAAAATAGAAGCAAGGAACGTGTTTGTAATCCTTGGTGAGGAACGCATTTGTAATCGGTGGTGTACGCTTGGAGCAACTCTTATTAATTTAAGTCTACTCCTTCTCGCATATTAATCTCGGTTATTTCTATCCTTATCTATCTTGATTAAATATGTATACTTTAATTATGCTAGAGATAGTTTATGCCATGATTAGCGAGTAGATTACTATTGTATTTGTTGTGATGTAGTTAGCATATATAATTGTGGGATGACTTTAAATACGTCGTGAAATAATATGACGGCCCCTATTCGACTGTTTACTCGGTATAGTGCTGGAAATGCTTTTAAGCAAAGTACATACGTATGGAAGCCGGTAACGACCAAAGGTAGTTGTATTATGAATCGACATTGTAAAACGGAAACTTTATGAACGGACTTATCTTATGATTTTAAACCTAAAATTTACATTCGCCTTTCGATTAACAACCGTGATTGTAACCTTGTAAAGAGGAGTCGCGAACCTTACTACTTTGTCAATAGTTATCTGTGTAAAACTATGGTTTCGATTGTAACATTATGCGAGCATCATAAAATGCAATGTGATTACGTGGAAGTGCCATGAGTATTGTACACTTGAAATCACAATGTACTTATCATGTAAACATCGTGAAGCAATTGAATCCACAATGGAAACATCGGTAACCGATTAAATACATTATGGACTACCTTAGCATTTTCTGACATGGTCTGGGTTTAACTCTATGCAAAAAGCCGTCAGCATTTTAATTATTGCTTTAATTAGATTAGATTAGTTTAGATTAGATTAGGTAGGATATAGGCTAAATAACCATTTACGAAAACCTAGGGATTTGTTAATTGTATTGAGAAAGGAAAGTTTAAAATCCAATTTAAATCGATACTTTTCCTTAACCTATGAAATATAAAGTAAGGTACGCAAGAAACCTCAACACTATCCTTTGCTCACCATGCTTAAAATTCATTAATAGAAATTGATCAACTAAGTCCGAACATATTTGCAAAGTTAGTTGTTTGCTAAATTTATAGTCTTTATGGTATTAAGAACGGTTAGACTTGTTGTAGACTTGCTACTCTATGCCTTCGCCCAAGAGTAAATGTGCTCGATAACAAGGGCCACTGACTCCCTCACAGGAGAGTGTGGAGAGTTGAGCATTGTCTGTCTGATCAGAATCATGACACCGTGGTTCCTCGTGACATATTAGTTGATAACCGACTAATAGGGAACCTATCGGTTATACCATAAACTACCAAGTCTAGTGAACATTCCAAATTTTGTAAACGTTTTCCCTATAAGTCATCGTCCCACATTATAAGCTAACGAACTCACAACAAATACTCCTTTTATTATCTAAATTACAATTATCTTTTATTCGTTTTAATTAGTTTAATTAATTAACTGAACCAAAAACCCCCAACGCACTCTTTTAAAACCTTTACTAGAAAAGAAAGATTGATTGGATCCCCTCTGTTTCAATTCAGTTTCTCTTTAAGAACGAATCTAGGTCATACTTACCATCTACCAGCCTTTTGGTTCGGTATCAGTAAGTCACACTTAGACCCCAACAAATACAAATTTAAAACAAACCGATTGCGGTCTGAGCACCGTCTTCATACGGACGCTGGGCAGCGCAACAATGTCTATATCATAATTGGACGAAAGTGAGGAATATGCCAAACAGAGTTAAGCGACATAAGATATTGTGTCGCAAATGTCAGTGACATAAATTGAAATTCAGGAACTCTGCAACATAAAAACTTATGTCGCAGGTTATGTCGCAGTGACGAACAACAAGTCCCAACCCAGAAACCCTAACCACTAATTTGGGGTTTTCGAAAACGAGACATACCCTAGGGTACGCCATCAAACCAGGAGCACGAAAACATAGAACAACTAACAGTGAGATATTCGTGACTAATCAACCCAACCCGAAACCCTAAAAAACCCATTACTAAAACCAACGATTAAATCAAAAATAAACGGTAAAATAGGGTGAAACTAGTACCTATCGATCGAGTAGAAGTAGGTGAACAATAAACTAGTGATCGATTGCCAAGATAAACACCAGACGAATGAAATGAAGAGACGAAATCCACCGCAGCTTTTGTGTCGCAAGAATGGGTTTTATGTCGCAGGTTTTAATTTTGTGTCGCTAAAAGTGTAAACAGAGAAAGCGACTGGGGTGAGGTATTTATACCTCAGCCCCACCTAGCGACATAATTTAGCGACATAGAAGGCGACATAAGTTATGTCGCAGGACAATACTTGTGTCGCAGTGCCCAGAAAACTTGATTTTTAATTTCAAGTTTTGTAACCCGATGAAAGAGTAACTAATGGACTTGTAAAAATAAATATACAAAATTGAAGATAAAAATTAATTAAATACTAAACCTAAAATGAAAGTTAAATTAATTTTCCTTTTGGTGACGTAGTTATTTTGTCTGCGAAGGGATCATATTAGGATAACATGCAATTATTAGAAAATGGTAAGTGTTATCTCGATTATCAATATAATTGTCCTCTTTAAATTTACTTAGCATATTTAGAACACCTTTGATAAATATTATTTCAAGATGATTACTGGCATTGTTTGACCACCTAAACATGTTACATCTACAGCTATGAGCGAAACTTTTATTGTGAGTATGAATAATTATATGTGGTCCCCACCATAGACATATCCCTATAATTTAGACAAGAACATATCTTCCAAGATAGATAGAATAGAGGAAAGTCATTTTTAAGAATCAAGTCAGCGGTGACAGGTCTGTACAGACGTACAACAAAGCGACATAGCTTGATTCAGGTGTAAGCAAAACCAGACTTGGTCAAACCATTTTGGCGACCTTGTTAGGTATCTTATGATTTAAGACTTTTTCAAGTTCTTTGACTTGCGTTTGCTTAACTTTTAAGTATATACAACTTGAGACCAGGTCTGTACTTACGTACAACAGAGGAAACAAGAAGTATATACCCCCAAAGTATTTCATATTATAAACTAAAATGGAAGTATGTCAAGCTGTATTAAGGAATTAAGACACTTAGTCATACATCACAGGATGTTGACCACATGATAATAGACATGTATTAGAATTACTTTTTAATTGCTCAAATGCCGGTGTAACATGCCTACCAGTACATCATATGATGAATCTAATGTTTATAAAAGCTGTGGTAAGTATGCTAGATAAACCTACTGATACATCAAGGATAAACCTTAAAATTTTCATTTTGTACATGCACCCTAATGTACTATCATTTCCCTAGTTGGTTACAGACACAACTAAACGTCTTTTTACAAATGTTGCAACTGTGCATTTCTTTAATACTAACGAGTATAAAGAGTGACTGTTGCGTCGTTTTTTTTTTTTTTTTTTTTTTTAATACTAGACAATAGTCCAAGTCCCAAAAATTACTTCTTAAGCTGAAAGAAGCGCAAACCAATCATGTTGACCAATTCATCAAATTGGGCACGAGAAAAAGCCTTGGTGAATAGGTCAGCATTCTGCTTAAGGGTATCTATGTGGACAAGGTCTATTAAGTGTTTCTCATAGCAATCCAGTATGAAGTGAAACCTAAGTTCTGTGTGTTTAGTTCTAGAGTGTTGTACGGGATTGCATGTAATGGAAATAGCAGCAGTATTATCAATATGTATAGGAGTCATAGTAAGAAGTAACCCGTAATCGCGTAATTGATGTTGAATCCACAGAACCTGGGAACAGCAACTAGCCGCAGCAACATACTCTACCTCCGCGTTGGAAGTAGCCACTGTTGTCTGCTTCTTGCACTGCCACGAGACCAAACGCGATCCAAGGAACTGGCATCCACCAGTTGTTGACTTCTTATCTATGCTACAGCCTCCATGATCAGAATCCGAGTAAGCAATCAGTGCAAACGATTTTTCATTGGAGTACCATAGACCAAGAGTTGGCCTATGTTTAAGGTACCCAAAAATACGTTTTACTGCTTTCATATGAGAAACCTTTAGCCTAGCTTGATATCTTAAGCAGATAGACACAACAAATATGATGTCCGGCCTGGATGCGGTCAGATACATGAGAGAACCGATCATTGAATGATAGTCCGTTTCTTTCCAATCCTCGTCATCAATGGCCAGCCCGAGATTATGATTAATTTCAATGGGGGTTCCATAGGTCTTACAATTAAGCAAGTCATACCTAGTTAACATATCAGTGACATATTTAGACTGATGAATGTATATTCCTTTGGCAGACTGCTCAACTTGAACACCCAAAAAGAACGTTAGTTCCCCCATTGCACTCATCTCAAATTCAGACTTCATGAGATGTTCAAAGTCTTTACACATGGAATCTTTTGTAGAGCCAAAAATGATGTCGTTGACATACACCTACACCAGCAATAAGTCATCTCCATCTCTTTTTGTGAATAAAGTGCTATCAATACTACCTCTTTCGAATCCATTCTTAACAAGATGAGTGGCAAGCCTCTCATACCACAGTCGTGGTGCCTGATGTAAACCATATAATGCCTTATTAAGTTTACAGACATATTCTGGATGCAACGGATCTTCAAAACCAGGAGGCTGCTTCACATAAACATCGGTATCAACCTGTCCATACAGAAAAGCGCTCTTTACATCAAGCTGATAAATAATAAGTTCTTTGAAGGACGCGAAGGCCAAGAAGATACGAATCGATTCCAATCTTGCAACAGGAGCGAAAACCTCATCATAGTCTAAACCATCTACTTGATGAAAACCTTGAACTACTAGCCTTGCTTTGTTTCTAATAACTACCCCTCGATCATCTTTCTTGATTCGATAAACCCATCGAGTGCCGGTAGGATGTGCACCCTTAGGTAACGACACTAATTCCCAAACATGCAACTTTTTGAATTGCTGCAACTCCTCTTGCATTGCTTCAACCCAGTGTGGATCTTTTAAAGCATATTCTGTACGTTTAGGCTCCACCTGAGATAGAAAACACGATTTAACCTCAGCAGCAAGACATGCAAGAGAAGCAGACTCAGAAGAGTCAGAAGGGGATGCAGGGTGTGCAACAGCAATAACTTGACTTCTTGTCTGAATCCCCTTATCCAAAGGACCTATAATATTCTCCACTGGATGGTCCTTATTATTGCGAGAACTTGGAATCTCGTCAGGCACAATGACAGAGTCCAGGTTTGTGAAATCGGCTTCCTGTGCCGAATCAAACTCCCCCGTATTCTAAAATGGTTCATCTTCATCATCGGACAACTCAGGAACATCAGTATATGTTTATGGATTTCTTGTTGATGATTCAGGAACATCATCATTTGGTTGAGAAGGAGGTGGAGTAGCAGAGATAGTCGGAGTCTTTGATTTTGATGGCTGTGAAGTATTTGAAGATAAATGTAACACCCCCAAATTTAATGTTGCACGGAAGCAAGCTTTGGGTGTTACTAATCAATAATCAAGCACCAAAGTATATCAAACGACTTCTAAATGAGACGTTTGTAAAATAGTTCCATACCATTATAAAATAGGGTTTGAAAACATAATGTTTTCGTTACAAAAGTAAGGTCCCCTAGAGTCCGCGTTCGTAGCGGGAGATTCTATTACATAATCATAGTTACAAAAGATAATGCTAAAGAATCTCCGTTAAATGCAGTTTGGGAATCATGCGACTCTAGCTAGAATTCCTGGAGTAATCCTACTCCGTATGTGTACCTGAGAATACATGCTAAAAAGGGTCAACACGAATGTTGGTGAATCTCACAGGTTTGTAAGTAAGTAATAGTTTGAACACAAGATTATTATCAGTGGTGCCCGCAGGCGAAATCAGGTATCTGCAACCAAGCAAATTATAAGTAAATATGTATATACCGTTGCCATGAGCTCATAGTCGAAGCTTAACCCGTAAATCAGTGGTACAACCAAGTACCGTATAGTGCCCTCGCGAGTGCCCAATCCAAACACTCGTACGAAACAAATAAAAGTCGCCCGTTTATACATAACGGTTCGTGGTAGCGCTACTACCCCGGGCGGGGAGGGTCAGTCCCTAATGGATCCATTAACTAATATTCGCGCTTAAGTCCATAACTAACGAAACTATGATGGAGGGACTTCATTGGATTAGTAAGTAACTCATGCAAGCCCGTATATGAAAAGTAAGTAATTTAGCACTTGTGTTCAAGAAAACGTAAGCAATGCATCTCACCCCATAAGTAAAACAGTAAAAGTGGGGCTGTAAGACTCACCTGAGTCAAGCAAGCAAGCGTTTAACTTAATAAACGCAAAGTATGAAAGTGGTAGTAATCCGTAGGATTCGCGAACCCGCAACCTCCTAATGCCCTAAGCATATAAGGTTGTATGTATAAGTGAATGTCTCAAAAGATCATTCATGCTAGTTGTCCACTCAACTAGTTATGTCCAAGTATTTGTTTGTACGTTTGTGATCATTTTGTAAATAAGTATGGCCCATTGGTGACGAAGGTGTAATAATAATTCAAGTATTATCATTATGTAATTCATTGTGCTTGTATACCTTGTAAGTGTAGTGTTTTATGTATTCAATACTTAGTATAAAAAGTATTTTAAAGCTTCCATTTCATGCGACAATATGTAACCCGACAATGCCATTTACAGACACTGTTCATGCGACAATCATATTCTCAGAATTTTGTTCATACGACATTAGATTAGTTATTCACGGACTTTTATTTATACGAAAATATACTGTTTGTTTATTTATACGACAATAGTATTCACGGATTTTATTTATGCGAAAATATGTATTCACGGAGTTAATTTATACGACAATATGTATTCACGGAGTTAATTTATACGACAATATGTATTCACGGAGTTTATTTATACGACAATATGTATTCACGGAGTTAATTTATACGACAATATGTATTCACGGAGTTTATTTATACGACAATAGTATGTATTCATGGAATTTAGTTTTTATGCGACAATACATTCACGGATTATTTGTGATTTTTATCTAAAATAGTAAACGTTATCAAATCATTCTGAAATTTTTATACAAAGTTCCTACATATGTTATGTACTTTCTGTAATTTTTTTATGATTTTTGGAGGTCGTTTGATATTTTATAAAAATTCACAAGGTGTCAGTGTTCAGTTTAATCCGAGATTAGATCACTTCTCACAAATCAAATTTTCTGGAGAAATGAGTGCATTTATGGAATGAGCCAAACAAGAACTTTTTGTACATAATAAAATTACCAAGATTTCCCAAGTGGTCTCATACGTTTTTGAGGTCTAGAACTCAAGATATGGTCTCAAGAAGGAGGTCATTGTCGGATTTTTACTATTGTCAGACCTATATTTCACCCGTGTTAAAACATCAATTTGGTCAAGTAAAACTTAACGAATCGTTATGAAATTTTTACACAAGGTTCTCCTATGTCTTAGCTTTCCAAAACATACTTTTGTATCGATTTTAACCAAGCACAACTCGAGATGAAAACTTTTAAATTGAAGTAAGTCCAGCAGATCGTTTTTGTGACATATGCTCAATAATCTGGTCATAAGTTAAGTTTTACAAAACTTCACAAGAAATTACAGTAGGATTTGGAAAACTAACAAAATTTTTGATCTCTTCCAACTGGTTTCAAGTTCTAATTCGTTCCATAGCCCAAGATATACCTATTTTGATTTGGTCAAGATTCTGGTCAGATTCATCAGATCTGCTATATACTTTTATTTCAGTAACTAAAAATAGCAAATGACCTTCAATTTTCGTGAGGCTTACTGATTATGAAAGTAGACTTCTTACACTTGATTTTAGGCTCAAGAAATGTCCATTTTGGTATTGTAATGATTTTTATAAAATTCGTGGAAGTGGAAACAGAATCTGGACAGGAAACATAAACTCATAGTTTCGAGATTTAAATTGCGTTTTAATTTATGTTTTGGACATGTAATCGTTAAGTGGACATCATAACAAGTAACTATATGTTTTCCAAGTAAATATAATGAAATTTCAAGAGTTCTTACAGAGAAATGATGAAGGGGAGAAGAAGAGAAGCCGAAGACTCGTTTTATCACGTTTTCTTGATTTCCGGTGTGGCGGCTTGTGGTGGTTGTATGGTGATGCTATGGTGGTTTGTGGTGGTTGTTTTTGGGCTGGAGATCAGTGAAAAAGAGAGAGAGAGTCGGATTTAGAGGGAGAGGCAAGAGAGAGAGAGATATGGATGGAATGGTTGATTGAATGAAGTGTGGGAGAAGTAAAGAGAGGAGGAGGGAGTCAAGGCATGGGGTGCCATACCTTGGCTGCAGAATTTCGTGGGTGGGACCCACTAGGTGGGTGTTTAAATCATTCCCCCAAAGTTGCACTCCGTGCGGTGTTCGTTTACCCGTTCGTTTCGGCGTTTATTTAGGCGTTAAACGTTTATTACACGTATTTAACTAGTGATTTCAAACCCGATATTTTTAACTTGAAGTAATACTTATTATTACTTAGAAGCATTTATAAGAATGTTATGGTGTTGTGTCGGTAGTAATTCGCGGAGTCGTGTTACGATTATTAAATCGCGTGACGTTTCAATTAAACGTTTTTGTTATCGTTTTGAAATACGATACTTCAAATAAATACTTACCATCCGAAATGATATATTTTGATTTATAAAATATATTTTGATGTTTATTTGATTGTCGGACGCGTTTTGCGCGTTATTGGTTGTTTCTAAGCATTATACATGATACGAAATGCTTATGAAATATTATCGCAATAATATTTGGAAATAAGTATGTTTATCAAATAATTTAGCATTATTTAATAAATTGTGTTCACCAACGTCCAGTTAAGTCGGAATCCATCCGAGCAAATCGTGTAATATCAATTTATTACGTACGTGTGTATATTCAATATACGTTATATTACAAGCAACTTAGTTCTATTTCAAACCAATCACAAGTAATTACAAGCAAGTTTAGAGTAAATTAATATGCCTAAGTACGGGTTGTCACAATAAATCAAGGCCATGGAGTAATGTGACCACCTGATAAACTTCGTCATCTTCCTTAGGAAGATTAAATGAATCAAAGATTGCCTCATAGTTAAACAGATGTGCTGGTCCCTTTCCTTCCGGATTTTCAGAGTAACGAAAGCACGTGACTTCAAAATGTTCTTCCATGCGCTTAGTTGTCAAGTTGTACACACGTTTATTTGGAGAGTTATTTGAAAAGCCCAAAAATAAACCTTCACTAGACTTTGCTCCAAATTTAACAACTCTCTCTTTTGTGTACATAATAGTGCAGGGACAGTCAAATGGTTCAAGAAACTGTAGCGAAGGTTTACGATTATTAAGAAGTTCATAAGACGTTTTATTGTGCTTTTTAACCACGGAAACCCGATTAACAATATAACAAGCAGTATTCACCGCTTCAGCCCAGAAAGAGATAGGCAGCTTAGAGTCTGCCAACATTGTTCGTGCGGCTTCAATGAGTGTCCTGTTTTTACGTTCAGCAACTCCATTCTGTTGAGGAGTTCATGCAGCACTGAATTGATGATCAATGCCTTTTCTTAGACAGTATAACTCAATTGTCGAATTCTTAAACTCAGTCCCATTATCCGATCGCAGTTTATTGATTGACAAATTGCACAGGTTCTCGAGCTTAGCAAACAAATAAGTGAGAATTTCAGGAACTTCATCCTTAGTAGTTAAGAAATATACCCATGAAAAGCGAGAGTAATCATCAGTTACTACCAAGCAGTATTTAGACCCTCCCATACTCTTGTCAAATCGAAATCATTGCCTGACGAATCATTGTCAGATGAAGAGTCAGAACATGACTCCTTGATCTTCCAAACCTTTTGAGGTTTCGATGATTGCTTGTTAACACTATTGAGCTTATCATGTTTAACTTTGTTTGGCTCAATACTGTTATTTTCAGAAGTAGGTGGTGGAACTGCAGAACCCCTCATTGATTTTTTAGAAAAAATTTAAGTGTGTGGGGTTCGTGTATCTCCCCTTCGACCATACTTCTTAGCAAGCAATGGGCACTGACTAATCAAATGACCTTGTTTCTTGCAATAGAAACAAGATCTTTGCTCAACACTATCATGAGATTGAGGTATAAACCTTTGAGCTCGACCAAAAGATGGATGTGCTGAACATGTACACTTATGTGTACAAGCAGAAGTTGAACCTTGAGATTTATTTTTAGAAGATTTTTTATTAGTTTTGTAATTAGCTAGTTGAGAAATCTTTTTTGTAGGTTCAGCCTTGGCTTTACCTTTCATTTTATAAATCTCATCATAACCTTCACTGGTGAAGATATGATGGTCGTTGGTTACATTCTTCTTTTTCAAATAACCGTATTCTTCATCGGTTATATCCTCAATCTCAATTTCCTCCTTCAAACTTACTGGAGGAATTGACTTATCAAAAAGTTTCTCAGACTTGGAAACTACAATAGGCTTAATAGGCTCAGCCTTAGTTTCCTTTTTCTCAACGAATTCATTAGTCATGGGCTTAAAAGGCTCAGCCCTGACATCAAGCTTCTTAACTGAGTCAACCTTATGAGCCTTCAATTTTTCAGGCTCACTAGTCGATGCCTTAACTGGCTCAGGCATACTAGTTATAGGTTTTTCAGACTCATCTTTAACATTTTCGGCCGTATCTTCCTGATGATACTCTGTTGGTGGTGGGACTTGATGAACACCTAGTCCCTCCTTCCCAACCTCAGGCCTACTTATCCTTACTCTAACAGGTCTAACAGGTCTAACAGGTTTTGTATCTACTTGAGGAACAGTAGGTACAAAATCTTTGATGATTTCTTGTTGAGGCATAGGCAAATAATCTTTTGGAGGTGGGACATGGTGATAACCAAGTCCTTCTTTACTTTTAGTATATGTCCTTTGTTTTTGAAGAATTTCATCAAAGACGAGAGAGGATGTTGAAAAATTTGATAGTTTTCGATTTAAAGTAAGAACTTCAGCCTGTGAATCAACAAGTTCCTTTTTAACAAAAGTTAGCATATCTACATAACTTCCTATTTCATCTTGCTGTTCATAAATTTTGGCTTTTAGTTCTTTCTTTTCTTCAAAAATAGCCTTTAATTTCTTTTCAGACGCCTTATAACTTTCTTTTAACATTTCATTATTTTCTGTTAATTGTGAGATAGTAGCATTAAGGCGTTCGTTGTCCTCTCTACACCTGTTAAACTGGTTAGTAAGTTTAATGCATGAAACACAAGATAAAGGTTCATCATCTACCTCATGAACCTCGGCCATTAGTGTTGTGTTTTCTTCTTCATCATCAGCTCCATCTGGCCAGCTGTTGTCCCATGGAGTTTCTGTCAACATCAAAGCAGCTGACAACATAGCTTTCTCTTCTGCCTTTGTTGGAGAAGTCTTGGTAAGACCCGAAGGTGGCATCTTATGCTTTTCACACTCACGAGCAAAGTGTCCATAGTTCTGACACTTATAACATCTCACCTTGCCTTTATTAAAACCAAAGCCTTTTTCACCTGGATTGTTCACAGAGGTTCTCCCAGTTTTCTGCAAGAAGTTCTTTACCCTCCTTGTTAGCATAGCCATGTTCCATTTTAAATCTAACCTCTCCAATTCCTCTTGATCAATTTGACCAAAATCTTCATCAGAAAAATCACCAGCAGAGGCTAAAAATGCTGAAAACGTAGAAGAATTGTTCATACATATTAGGTGTCTGTCAGTTGGTCTATCGAGTTGTAATAAGTGTCGTTAGTTACTAAATAGAAATATAGTTTTTATTATATGCGACACTCGTGTTTTAGGTTAGGCGTCACTTACCTTAGTGACGCATAGCGTCACTTAGGTAAGTGACGCATGAAGGCGGCCACATGTGACACTCCCACAAGTGACGCATGTCGGCTGACTTTTTAGTATAAATAGAAACCTACGGGTTTTAGGCTAGGGTTGACGAAACCCTAGCACTATTTGTCGACTAAACCTTATTGTAATCGTTCCCAAACAGTTATACAAGCTAATATACACGTTTACTTTGTTGAATTTCTCGTGTTCGGTTTGTGAGTTATTAGCTAAACAAGCAATTGTTTGATTCCGCCTTACGATTGTTGTCAATTGACATCTAGGTCCACGACAAGGGACACTTTCAACTGGTATCAGAGCTACTAGGTGAATACATTGACGTTTAGATTCAATTTTGGGTTGATTTCGGCTTTGTTCGAATAATTAATTGAGATTACATACGGTTTTGGAGCTGCTAAGGTGATTTACAGTCAATATTCTTCATCAACAACAGGTTTCGTCCATTAGGGTTCAAAGAATTTTCGTTTGGTTTATGAAAATTCGACATTTTTAGGGTTTTGGGATTTTTCAGCCGTTTTGCGACACTCGATCCGTCACTTGGACGCGTCACTTATAGCGGCACTAGCTAATATCAAAATTAGGGTTTTACCGTCACTTAGACGCGTCACTTGAAGCGTCATTGGAGGTTATACGACACTTAACTTAAGTGTCGTCTACCCTAATACACCGACACTCAAGTGCGTCACTGTTGCACGTCACTTGACTCTCAAGCGTCACTTCTGTTAGTGACGCCTGTTTGATTTATAGTGTCACTCTTACTAGTGACGCCTATTAGATTTAGCACGACACTAAAATACGACACTTGAGTGCGTCACTTGCTTAACTGACTGACACTTACTTATAGTGTCATCAGTCACTTTGTACGTCACTCGATAGCGTCACTTGCTAAGTGTCGCTAGTCCCTGCGACACTTGAGTACGTCACTTACCTAGTGACGCCTTTGGTACTAATTAGTTTGCAAGTTCTTGTTTTTGCGTATAATTTCAGGTATATCTTCGATGGCTTCTATTGCTGACAAGGAAGATATTAGAGGTATTAGGGAGATGCTAAAGCAGGGAAATGATATCGGTTCCAATAATAAACCTCCACTGTTCACTGCAGACATGGACTATGCTTATTGGAGGGATAGATTTGAACAGTTTGTTGACTTTCATTGTCCAGAATTGTGGGGCCCATTAAAACAAAGATATGAGGCTCCAGTAGCTGAAGGAGATTATCGTCAGGTTCCTCCACCAAAATCTTTCATTGCGATGACACCTCAAGAAAAGAAGGATTATCAAATAGAAAGAAAAGCACACTCAGCTATCTGTATGTGCTTGACAAAGGATGTCATGAGACTTTTTAAAAATAATGACACAACCTATGATTTATGGAAGGCTATAGAAACGAGGTGTGGGGGAAATGCGAAATACAAGGAAACTAAGCTGGAATTGATAAAGAAACAGTACGATCTGTTTGACTCATTACCTAATGAGACAACCTCTGGACTGTTTACCCGGTACTCACAATTGGTGAGTGAGTTAACGGAGGGTGGATATAATCTCACAGCACTTGAGATAAATAAGAAACTGTTAGATGTTCTACCAAGTGCATGGGATGTAAAAGTCCAATTCTTGAAGGAAAGTGAAGGATTGGATGGTATGACTTTGGATAAGCTGATAGGAGTTCTTCAAGCACACGCTATGGAGTTAAAGAAGAAAGAGTGCAAGACAACTGGTTTTGTACAAAATCCTTCACTTTATGGAGGCCAAGTTAACTCTGGTAAGAGTTATGGAGGAATGGCATTCATCTCGGATACCAATTCTCCATCTTATTCCGCTGGAGCATCACATGCTGCCTATGTTTCTGGCACACCCTCCATTACTCAAGGATCACAACAGCAGGTTTCATCTTCACCAGCTATTCAAGAGCAAGCGGCGATCTATACAGCTTTCCTTAGTTCTTACAAAGATTTGGTTACTCAACCGAATACTACTTTGGAAATGACCAAAGAAGATTATGCTCAGCTAGATGACGATGACTTGGAGCAGATGGATTTAAACTGGAATATAGCTATGCTTTCCAGAAGGGTTCAGAAATTTATGCAGAGAACGGGACGGAAGAGTTTGGAAGGTAATGGGAAGACCGGATTTGGGTTCGACAAAAGCAAGGTTCGATGTTACAACTGTCAGAACCTTGGTCACTTCGCAAGGGAATGTGAGAAACCCAGGATGCCACCGTCGGGTATTACTAAACCGGATCCACCCAAGGCAAATGAAAAAGAAGAAGTTAAATCGTTGGCTGTTGATAACGCTTTGATTGTCTTTGAGCCAACTACTTTTGATTGGAGTGCTCAAGCTGCACAGTTTCAATGCCTGGTGGCTCACATTACTCCTGAGGTACCAAATGAACCAACTGAGCCATTTAATTGTGTTTCGTGTATTAACTTGACTGAATCCCTTAAGGCCTATCAGAAAGACAATCAAAATCTGCGGGACAAGATAGTTAAACTTAATGAATCTAATAACTTTTTGCTAGATAATGAAAAACTTTATGAACAACACCTTGAAGCTCATAAATTAGATACCGAAACCTTTAAGGCAAAGGTCTTTAGCCAGCAAGATGCAATTAAAAGTTATCTTACTGAAATTGAATTGTTGACTAAAGAATTATCTGATTTGAAAAATGAGTTTGAGAATCATAAAAGCAAAATCTTAGGTTCAACATCCGCCACTCAAGTCTTTAATGAGATTGTTAGCAAGCAGGGAGCAAGTGGCAAAAAGAAGGAAGGTCTTGGCTATAACCAAGTACCACCACCTTCTAATGCTGAATATTGTCCCCCGATTGCTAAACAAGGTCTTGAGGAGATTTCAGTTGATTATACCAAACTATATGGTATTAAGGCCAAAGAAGCTAAGCTAAACAAACTGACAACGGAGAAAACCAAGAGGCAAGAGTATCTATTGCCTAAGTTTGTTAAAGCTGAAAGTAAGTCTCCAGTTTATACTGATGAGATTGTTGAAATAGAGGATATTACTGATCAGGAATATCCTGAGTTTAAGAAGGTTGAGGTTAGACCTAAAAAGGTTATTTTGAAAGTTGAACCTCTGACAAGGGTTCAAACTAAAAAGGAAAATAAAGTTTTGAATGTGAAATCTCAAACTAATTAGTCACCTACAAAAGTTTTACACCAAAAGGTGACGAAAGAAAAGGTTTTGTTTGATAAAACTTTTGACTCAACTTCTAAACCAACACAAGCATTCTCTAAAACGTGTACAAAATGTTCATGTTCTACAAATGCTTCATTACTTACTGCGGTAAATCCTCCGTCTCAACAGTTTCAAGAGACTCGTTCTTGTTTCTAGTGCAAGAAACAAGGACATTTGATCGGCGATTGTCCCAAACTCTCTTATCAGCGTTATGGAAGACATATGCCTAGGACAGTTCTCTACAGAAATTCCTTTTCAAAATTACCTCCTAGGCATCACTCCAACTCTCCCGAGCCTGCTAAGAAAGTTGTTAGTGTTGGGCAAAATCCTTTGTTAAAACCAAAGCCCAACATTATTTCCAAGCCAAATCCCAAACCATTAAAGGTTTGGAAGATAAAGGAGTCCACTGAAGACTCAAATGTCATGAATAATAACACATCAGATTCAAAATCTGATTTGTTTAAAAATAAAGTTTTATCTGATGTGCTTATTGTTGATGACTTTGGTCGACCTAAGTCTGTAAAGGCTTGGGTCACCGTTTCTCACTAATCTCCTCATCTTTATGTGTTGCAGCAGTCTGAACGTGTAAAAGATAGCGAATGGTTCATGGACAGTGGTTGCTCGCGACACATGACGGGTGATGTGTCTCTCCTAGTGGATATTAAACCATACGCAGGAGGTCATGTTGCTTTTGCTGGAGATACAGGGGGAACAATTTCGGGTAGAGGAATGCTAACTAATGGAAAGGTTAGCTTTGAGAATGTAAATTATGTGGCTGAACTTCAGCATAACTTGCTAAGTGTTTCACAAGTTTGTGATAAGGACTATACCACATCATTTACAAAGACTGAGTGTGTTATATTGAAGCCGGGGTATGTCATTCCAGAGGAATGGGTTGTAATGCGTGCACCTAGAAGAAATGACACCTATGTGAGGAACATGCGAACCGTGGAGACATCCAGCGAATATACCTGTCTCCTTTCGAAGGCTTCAGAAAAGGAATCACTCCTTTGGCACAGACGAATGGGACACATTCATTTCCGAAAAATGAATTTCCTAGTCAACAACGACTTGGTTCGTGGAGTTCCGAAACAGTCCTTCGCCTTGAAGGATGACTGTGTTTCTTGCCACAAGGGCAAACTCCATAAGAAGTCTCATAAGTCTAAGGTTGTGAATTCAATTAATGCTCCGTTGGAATTACTGCATATGGATCTTTTTGGTCCTGTTTTCACAAAGAGCATCGGTGGTCGCTCTTACTGTTTAGTAGTGACAGATGACTACTCACGGTTCTCGTGGGTATATTTTCTTGCAACGAAGGATGAAACAGCGGGTATTTTAGTTTATTTGTTGGATAAGTTGGCAAATCTATGCAACTTAAAGGTAAAGAGACTGCGAAGCGATAACGGAACCGAATTCAAAAACTCAACTCTCGAATTATTCTGCGCTTCTAGGGGTATTGAACATCAATTCAGTGCTCCGAGAACTCCTCAACATAATGGAGTTGCTGAACGAAAGAATAGGACCATCATCGAAACTGCTCGCACTATGCTAGCGGATTCC
Organism: Pseudognaphalium luteoalbum; assembly: GCA_963422505.1. Classification (NCBI taxonomy): domain Eukaryota; kingdom Viridiplantae; phylum Streptophyta; class Magnoliopsida; order Asterales; family Asteraceae; genus Pseudognaphalium; species Pseudognaphalium luteoalbum. Next base: position 58,978,104 of record OY730193.1, on the reverse strand, counting down.
AAACTTCCTATTATTTTCTGGGCTGAGGCAGTTAATACTGCTTGCTACGTTTTGAATCGGGTACTTTCGGTTAAAAAGAAGAATAAAACGTGTTATGAGCTCTTCAACAATCGCAAGCCAAATCTGCAGTTTCTGGAGCCATTTGGGTGTCCTTGTTTGATCATGATAACAAAAGATCGTGTCCCTAAGTTTGGTGATAAAGCCGTTGAAGGGATTTTTCTTGGATATTCGGTCAATTCTCCAAACAAACGGGTATACAACAAATCAACAAATGAGATCGAGGAACACTTTGAGGTAAAATGTTTACGATATACAGAACCACCTCAAGGAACGGGTCCGGATTGGTTCTTCAATTATGGGAAACTCTTCAGTTCCTTCAATGTACCGGAGGACGACGACATTGAAGAGTTAATCACAATGCTTCATGGACTTGATGTTTTTCAACAAACATCCGATTCTCTCCCTACAACATCCAATCTAATTCCCGATACGACATCCACTCCTACACCTATTCCAACACAACAAATGCCTGCACCTACATCCACCACTTCTCCTGCATCTGTACCTACATCCACACCACCAACTACAACCATTCCATCTTCTTCAAACACTGTTAATGCCGCGGATCTTCCGGACGATCCCAATATGCCTCTCCTAGAGGATGACGAAGACATGGATTATTCTCGTTTCTTCATTAATGAAGAGAACGACGATGCTTCTGCCACTGAAGGTAATTTGAACAACTTGGAATTAAATCTTGTGCTAGACGCTATTCCAGTGACTCGGATACATAGTAATCACCCAGTTGAAAACATTATTGGTGATCCTCATTCGACTGTTCAAACAAGACATCAGGCGAAGCAATCTGCTGAAAATAATGATACTTCAGCTAATCAGATTTTGGGATTTATGGCAACTGTTAATTCATGCCATCTTTCTCAAACCGAACCGAAGAAAGTTTCGGAGGCCTTACAAGATCCATCTTGGGTCGAGGCCATGCAAGATGAACTGCAACAATTTCACAAGTTGCAGGTGTGGACTCTAGTTCCATTACCCAAGGGTGCTGATCCAAAAGGCACTCGATGGGTATTTCGAGTAAAGAAGGATGATCGAGGGGTTGTTACAAGAAACAAAGCTCGATTAGTTGTTCAAGGGTATAGTCAGGTTGAAGGACTGGATTATGATGAGGTCTTTGCCCCTGTCGCCAGATTGGAGTCTGTCCGTATATTTTTAGCTTTTGCTTCTTTTAAAGGAATTCGTGTCAAGCAACTTGACGTCAAGAGTGCATTCCTTTATGGTAAGATTGATACGGAGGTTTATGTTCAGCAGCCTCCAGGTTTTGAAGATTCGGTGAATCCAAATTATGTCTACAAGCTAAATAAGGCATTGTATGGACTTCATCAATCTCCTCGACTATGGTATGAGAGGCTTGCTACTCATCTGGTAGGCAACGGTTTTTCTCGGGGCACCATCGACAGCACCCTTTTCACAAAAGGGAAAGGGGATGATTTGTTACTCGTTCAAGTATACGTCGATGATATCATTTTTGGATCATTAAATGAGGCTTTATGCAAAGAATTTGAAGAGGTCATGAAGTCAGCTTTCGAGATGAGTGCCATGGGAGATCTAACTTTCTTCCTAGGAGTGCAAGTTGAACAGTCATCCAAAGGGATGTATATTCATCCGTCGAAATATGTCAATGACATGTTGACACGGTATGATATGCTCACTTGTAAGCCTTATGGAATTCCTATTGAACTCAACCATAATCTTGGACCTGCTGATGATGATGAGGACTGCAAAGAAAAGGATTATCGTTCGATGATAGGTTCTCTAATGTACCTTACTGCCTCAAGTCCTGATATCGTATTCGCGGTTTCAATTTGTTCAAGATATCAGGCACGTCCCAAGGTTTCTCATATGAAGGCGGTGAAGCGAATTTTTGGCTATCTTAAATATAGACCCACTCTTGGTCTATGGTACTCAAATGAGAAGAACTTCACGCTCTCTGCTTATTCCGATTCAGATTATGGTGGCTGCAACATGAATAAGAAGTCTACAACAGGAGGATGTCAGTTTCTAGGATCCCGATTGCTGTCATGGCAATGCAAAAAGCAAACAACGGTTTCTACTTCAACAGCAGAGGCTGAATACATTGCTGCTGCAAGCTGCTGCTCTCAAGTTCTTTGGATTCAGCACCAATTGCGCGACTACGGGTTACTCTTAACTTTAACTCCTATACATATTGATAATACTGCTGCCATATCAATCACACGCAATCCCGTACAACATTCTAAAACCAAACACATAGAAATTAGGTTTCACTTCATACGGGATTGCTATGAGAAACATCTTATTGACCTTGTCCATATAGATACCCTCAAACAAAATGCTGACTTATTCACTAAGGCTTTTTCTAGAGCCCGATTTGATGAATTAGTCAACATGATCGGTCTAACATTCTTTACTACGAAAAAGTAATTTGTGACTTGGATTAGCTTTAAAGTAATGTTTTATTAAAAAAAAAAAAAAAAAAAAAATGTGCAACCTACGCAACTGCCACTCATTATATTTTCTAGTATTAATGAAATGCAAGGTTGCTACATTTTAAAATAGACGTTGAAGTTGTGTCTGTAAACAACTTGGGATATGATAGTACATTGGGTGACATGCATAAAAATGGAAATTTAAGGTTTATCTTGGATGTGTCAGTAGATTTATCTGACGTATTGAAAACAGTTTTTATAAACATTGTCTTCATCATACGATGTATTAGTAGGCATGATATACAAAACTCTTATAGAAGTCTTAAGAAGCTTAATCATTAACTATCTATTTCAAGTGGTAAAACACCATTAGATGTATGACAAAAGTCTTAATTTCTTACTTATACGAGATATGCTTTCGTGAAAGATTTTTATTTGATATCATTTGGGGGTATATATTGATAGTTTCCTCTGTTATACGTAAGTATAGACCTGGCTTCTATTAATATATACTTTAAACTTAAGCAAACACAAGTCAAAGAACTTGCAACGTCTTTAAAAAATAAAGATACCTTACAAGGTCGCCAAAATGGTTTGACCAAGTCTGGTTTTGCTTAAACTTGAATCAAGCTATGTCGCTCTGTTGTACGTAAGTACAGACCTGTCACCGCTGACTTGATTCTTAAAATTGATTTTTTTATATTCTATCTGTAAATGGAAGCATGGTCTTTGTCTTAAGTTAAGATGTATATCTATGGTGGAAACTACAGCGAAATGAACATACCAATAATAATAAAATACTTCCTAGATGTGAGTATAACATGTTTATGTGGATAAACATACTAATAATCATTTTGAAATAATTTTTATAAAAAATGCTTTTAGTATGTCAAGTAAATTTAAATAGGACATATATACTGATGATCGAAATAACACTTATTGTTCCTAATAAATGCATGTTATTCCAATATGATCCCTAACCAGACTTTATCAACTCCGTCACCAAAAATAATGTGTTAATTCTCTAGTTGTCAATTTACATTTTTTGTATACGTTTTATTTTATCTAAATTAGTGTAATTTTAGTTATTATCCAAGTTACAGTTACATTTTCAAAATTGAGTTCCGAAATCACAACGCGAAAAATCGATGAAATCGCAATTTTTTCACTAAAAGTGAATTGAGCGTCACTTTCATAAGTGACGCTACCAGTGACGCATTAGATATTGCGTCACTTACTTAAGTGACGCAGTGAGTGTCGGGGTAAGCTTCGCTATAAGTGCCGGGTTGAGTGACGCATACAAGGGTCGGTGTATAAATACCCCTTCCCCACGACACTCAACCTCACCACTTTTCAAATACTTATACCGACACTCGCTCTGACATACCGTCACTTACACTGTCTCTGCGTCACTCGGTCTGTGCGATTTTCTTCGATCCGTTCGTGGTTTCTACGGTTTTTTCGAGCATTCCAGTCTCATATTCTTGTTCTACTCATTCACACGAGCTCTTTGGTACTAACCTTACCCTTTGTCGTTTACTATTCATGCTGTAATTTAGATTTAGGGTTACGGGATTTTGGGTAACTTGAAATCGTTTGATTTAATGCATGTTTCGATCATATTTTCTTGTAATAAAGGGTGTGTTCTCATCGTTTTTACCATACGCACAATCCCCTTCCTTCGATTTTGAAAACCCCTAATTTTTAAATCTGGGTATGAACAGTGACACGATGATCTTCATCGTTGCGTCACTTCATGCGTCACTTACTTCAAGTGACGCTGTTTGGTAATTTTGAAAAACCATCCCGTCACTTAATAAGTGCCGCTTGATTTTGCGTCACTTCTTAAGTGACTCATGTAGTGACGCATATGATTGCTTTACTTGTTGAGACCGTCACTCTTCCTAGTGACGCCTTTACATGCGTCACTACCCCAAGTGACTGTCTAAGTGACGCTTATTTTTAAACGTCACTTATACCATCACTTCTTAAGTGACTGACTTAGGATAACGTCACTATGTTAAATGTCGCATGTTCTTCACCCGTCACTTTGCAAGTGTCGTATAAATTAAATCACAAAATACAAACGTCACTTACATCAGTGACGCATGATAGCGTCACTTCCAACTAGTGACGCTATATTTTGATTTCAATTTTAAATACAGTGCAATACGACACTCCCTAAGTGACGGTAGTGGCCATGCGTCACTTACCATAAGTGACGCCTAAAATCAAAATTCGTTTTCCAACCCTTCTGTGTTCGGGCTAACTTTATAACGCTTTTGGTTATTTTTTCTTTGTATTTTAGCTTACAGATGGCTGAGTTACAGAACTATTACCGCCGCACGAACACCCGTCACAATATAACGACGTTCTTGGAGTCAACACACGCCAACTCGGCTCCCTTCCGCCCTATGATCGACTTTCTCCGCCGATCAAGGATTTATTACGCCATCACCGCATCGACTCCGGTTTATATGAACCAAGTTGAGGAATTTTATGATCATGCGGTGATCAGAGTTCAGGGTGACGTTCCTCGGATTGTTTCGAATATGTTTGGGGAGGAAATCGAGATTACCGAGAACTCGATTAGGCAGGTTTTACAGTTCACCGACAACGACACGATGCCCACTATCTTCCCCACGACGTTTATCTATAGGGGACTTCAACGAATGGGGTATCCGGCAAACCAACTCTCGGACTTCAGGAAACAGTACCTCTGCAGGGTCTGGAGGTATCTGTGTCATATTATTATTGTATGTTTATCGCCGAGGAAAGGGGGGTATGATGCGGCAAGTCATTTGACTTTGTCACTTATGTTAGCCCTAGTGTATAATATGCCCTATAACTTTAGCGGCTATATTTTTGGGAATATGGTGGAAAACATCAGGGCTGGGAAGGACAAATGGTTGCAGTATCCTCGTTTTGTCCAGTTATTGTTAAATGATCTGAACTTGGATATCGCACCTGACCAGCGTTCTCTTTTGGTGCCCACACCGATGCTTTTACGAGTCTTTAATGACTGTAAGCTGGCACCAAAAGGTGAACAAATTTTGGCCGACCGAGAGTTATTCGGGCACATAGTCAATGAGAACTATGTTGCGCCGATTGATCATGGTTTTGCAGATAATGTCATTCCTCTGGTCAATGAGGATGACTTGGTCGACACTGACATTGCTCAGGACCTCGATGATATTGATCGTGTCGACCGGGTCGATGATGATTCCGATGATGGTGGGCCCACTCCTCCTGATTCTGAGGGTGACGTGCCACCACAATCTGCTTTTGAGGGGATTCAACTAGCTGATCCTCAACGCTTTAAGAGTATTCTGCGCCGGATTTCTGCTGGTCGGGTTCATATCCCGCGGAATCCTGGCAAGCGTCCTGCTGGGTCGTCGCCTTCTTATGCCGATTTACCTTTACGTCGACGCCAGCGGACTTCGATTGTCCTTGAGGAGCCGACTCGACAGACTTCTCCTCAGCCTGCAACTGCTTCTATTCAGCAGGTTTTAGCTCAACTGGAGCTTTTATCCAAGCGTTTTGATGATCAACAGGCGATCATTGCAGCTCAAGCTTCACAGATTAAGGACTTAGAGATTAAAGCTGCTACAATGGACTCTCTCCAGCAATAGATAACGACTATGTCTTCTAGGTTGTTAGAATTGGAGTCAGTCACACTTGTTTCGGGGGAGGATAATCCTAGGGAAATAGAAACAAATGTAACTCCTTCCCCTGAACCTGAAAATGTACAACCTTCAGATACTATAAATGAAAATATCAGTTTGGATTATTTTGTTGAGGTTCAAGGTCAGGCAAGACCTATTGCGGTTGATTATTCATTCGTAGATCTCACATATTTGCAAAACTTGATGAATGATAATAACGCGATGCCTGAGGAAGAGGTAATGAATGATCCTGTAGCAGAGGATTATTTCTTTGAAGAAAATGACGAAGTTGAGGTTGAGGGGGAGCAATTGCACAGTGATGAATGTTATGATGATGCTCCCATTATAGAATCGGATTCGTCTGAAAAAGAAACGAACGAGCCATCAACTTCTACAACAAAACCGGATATTGTGCTTAAACCGATTATCGAGGTATCGGTTACGTGTAAATGCTACAAAGTTAGATCTGATTACACGGGGTTGATTAAGAGTTGGAAATTTGATGAGAACAACTCTGTTTTTATGATAAAGAGAAGTGACGGCATTCAGTACTTCAATATGAAGTTTTATAAAATAAGTACTTTGCCGAAGTGTGAGCTTCAAAGGTTAGCTCAGATACCCTTGATCAACCGATCACGAGATTCAAGAGCAGATTTCTTTCAGGTGATCATACGTCGTGAGATGAATAGTAAAAAGTATAACTTGATAAAGCCGACGTTGGGTATGAGGTATAAATTTAAGAAGAAGCTAGATCCGGTTACCCGACAACCTATTGTGAAGATGATCTATCCACCAGCAAAGTGTCTACAGAAGATACCTTTGGAGATCATCCCGCTAGATTTTTTGAATAGGTTGGTTTATTGGGAATATGATGATGTTACGGGTGAAGCTGTGATTGTATTCATTCCAAATTCTGAACCAGCTACAGACCCGGAGTCTTCTATTGCAGATAAAGGAAATAACGAGATAACAGCTTGGGATGCTGTTCAGCCTACTAAGAGGAGGAAAATGTTTTGTGTTTTTGACCCATTAAGTTTGATCAATCTTTCTGCTCAAGATATGAAAAGATTACATGAAAATAGAATTGAGTTCAAGACGAAAGATAGAGCTGAAGCGTTAAAATTTCAGAAGATCGTGGATATCTGCGTTGCCAATGGAGTACACGCTGGTGGTGTATTTCCAGCGGGCTGGAAGTGAAGACTTGAAGATTTTTGAAGACCAAGCTGAAGACACGGGGGAGTTTGTTGATACATATTAGGTGTCTGTCAGTTGGTCTATCGAGTTGTAATAAGTGTCGTTAGTTACTTAATAGAAATATAGTTTTTATTATATGCGACACTCGTGTTTTAGGTTAGGCGTCACTTACCTTAGTGACGCATAGCGTCACTTAGGTAAGTGACGCATGAAGGCGGCCACATGCGACACTCCCACAAGTGACACATGTCGGCTGACTTTTTAGTATAAATAGAAACCTACGGGTATTAGGCTAGGGTTGACGAAACCCTAGCACCATTTGTCGACTAAACCTTATTGTAATCGTTCCCAAACAGTTATACAAGCTAATATACACGTTTACTTTGTTGAATTTCTCGTGTTCGGTTTGTGAGTTGTTAGCTAAACTAGCAATTGTTTGATTCCGCCTTACGATTGTTGTCAATTGACATCTAGGTCCACGACAAGGGACACTTTCAAGAATAATCTTCACCAGAAGACATGCTCGAACTTTGAAAATAAGTACCACCTGATGGAATACTTGTAGATGCATTTCCACTAGCATTGCTAGCGATAAATGCGGTACCTGTAGACTTGCTTGAAGACACAGGAATATCTACACCATATAACTTTGGATTCTGGAGATGGGAAGTGGCCTTGGTCTCCTTTCTTTGCATCTCAAGAAGCTCTGCCTCAATGTGACCTATAAGATCTTCGAGCTCCATGTCCATGATATCCTCATCTCTTTCCATCAAGAGAACCCGAGTATGCCACTTCTTAGGCAGTGAATCAAGAAGTTTCTTGTTCACATCATTCCTTTCCAGGGTTACACCTCCTTCCATTAATTCAGTGACCAATAGGGAATATCTGCTACACAGATCTTCCAATGATTCATCTTGAAGCATATCGAAGACCTCGTACTACTTCTTGATCAAATCAATCTTCTTCTTTTTGTATTGATCACTACCACCACATTTCTTTTCAAACGCTTTCCAGAGATCATAAGCAATCTTATGTTGCCTCAATTGTCTCATGTAGGTTAAGGCAATGCCATAGTGATTGCAGCATGAGTTTTTCTTTCCATGTCAAAAGCCTTACGTTCCTCAGGAGTCATTGATTTAATTGACTTTTCAGAACTGTGCCATTAAAGACTCCTGTTCTTAGAGGACGTTCATATCTTTCCTCTAAATATATCATCATTTCAGGATCATTGAGTCCAACATATGACTCAAAACGTTGACGCCAATCAGAATAACTCATTCCAGGCATATACATAGGAGGCTTGTTTCCGGAACCGACCTCATTATTCTGTTTCAACATTGCTCCAACTGATTGAATAGAATGTGCTGAAGATGATGCCATTTTAAGTACCTGCAAAACAATCAAAGACAAAGAACAAACTGTTATGCGACACAAGTATGTGTCGCAGAGAGATTAAGCGACAGAAAGATTATGTCGTAGAAGAGGCTAAATTCCAAAGAGTCTTGCGACACAAAGGTTATGTCGCAAAGTGATAGCGACGGAAGAAAACTGTGTCTTATGTTGCAAGCTTGTGTCGCCTAAGTGAAGGCTTATGTCGCAAACCAGAATAAGCTTGAGTCGCAAGCTTATGTTGCCTAAGTAAAGGCGTATGTCGCAGTAACCCTAGTCGCGACACAAAAGATATGTCGCAAGGTTGTGTTGCAGAAACGGCTGAGCAGCGACCAAAAACCCTAAAATCGAAAATTTTCGGTAACCTAACGAAAATTTACGAATGGAGGACGAATAATAAACCCAAAATCTTCCAGAAAGGCCAAATACCAACTTTGAAGCACCTTTTGTTGAAGATTTTAACCAAAAAAATAAGTTGTTTTTCCCGAGAAACGTATTAAAATGGATTCAATAACGCCAAATCCTTAGATTTTGGCTCTGATACCACTTGTAGGATCCCTGTAGTCGGACCTAACTGAACCCAAATATCCAATCCAAGTGCGGAATCCAAGAATTGAATATATAAACGTTTAACGAATTAAACAACACCAACACAAAGTATATTAATACCCAAATTATTTCCAATCAGATTAACTTGAATAGCCTGAGTACAATATGCTCTCACAATACCTAAATTTGTGAACCCTCACAACTGAGCCGAACTTGACTACTTATACTTAAACCTAATCTGATCTATGCGACACAAGCTGTGTCGCCAAGCCGACTCACGTGACATAAGATGTGTCGACAAGTTAACTAATGCAACACAAAGTCCTTGTGTCGCCAAAACACAAAATGTAATTAATACAAATGTTATAACTAACGTAATTACATATCAAACACATTACAGACTTAGACCAACTGATAGACACACTAAGATGCACCAACAGGCGCCTAACACTACTTACCGACACTTCTAGCGTCACTTGCCTAAGTGACGCCTATAACCTAAATCTGATTTGTACCGTCACTTGCCTAGTGACGCTTAACACTTCTACCCGACACTCACACCCGGCACTTGCACAAGTGTCGCATCTCATGTGTCACTTCCTCAAGTGACGGTAGTACCTCAGAATTCCTCATTTTATGCGACACTTCCTGAGTGTCGCATAGACCCTAAGTGTCGCTATCATTGATGCTAAAAGCAGACTGTTTGCAACTCTTTTTCACACTAAGTGTCGAACTTATATAACCTCAAACCTTTATACGATACGACTCCTAAAACACATTGGAACATGTTTTCAAGCATAACACTTTAAAATCTTAATAATGATAATGAGATTATTATTACAACCGATTCACCAACGGGCCGTACACCTTTTTTAAACATAAACCAATCAACCAAGTCATAGTAACTTGGACAATTTAAACCACCAAATCATAGTAATCTGGATAATCAAATCAACCAAATCGTAGTAATTTGGACATTCTAGTTGGATGAACAACTACAAAGGTAGTCTTTCGAGATAGCTACTCATGTTTATAACCATCGCGTGTCTTGGACACCCTTAGGTTATAAGTCTTCGGACATCAATTCACCGCTAATCAATTCAAGTTTATAAAGTTAAACATTCAAGGCTCAGGTAAGTCTCATAGCCCCTTTTTACGGTTTTCATCAGGGATGTGATTACATTGCTCATTTTATTTTATAATATGAACGCAAGTACAATACAAATCAAATACTGCATGAGTTGTTTTCACTAATCATTTCAAAGTCCTCCACAACATAGTTTGGTAATACATCTGTAGCGTGAATGTTAGTATATGATATCATATAGGATTGACAATCCTCGTCTGGGTTAGAACGCACTAACTGGTCAAACGGACGTATTACCATTTGGGAAGACGAGTGTAGATTAGGAACTCGTAGGAGGCAACTCAGTTAGGTTTCCTTAATTGGACCTGACGCTCAAGTTAAGCTCAGACTATGTGCTCATGGATGTATAACTTTTATTTTGCTTAATTGCATTTTAAATTCAATTAAATCTTGCGGTTCATACAAATATATGTTGACATACAAACCTGTGAGCTCACCAGCGTTTCGCTGACCCATTTTAGCATGTATCATAGGTACTCAGCAGTAGGTTGGCTGCCCAAAATAGGAATCATTAGCTTGAGTCTGCATTCAAACAAATCAGAGATTTAATTACATTATTACATTTTGTATAGATTAATTATGTAATGTAAATATCTCAATTTCAAGTAACAGAGCTAATGTAAACAATATTTTGATGTAAAGTTTTTTTTTATCAATACAATGTAAAATGACGCATTTAGTGGTCGTTCATTATATCTTATGTGCCGTGTATATTGATTAGTCATGCCCCGACCCGATTCGCTTCCGCAACCCGAATTTGGGGGTGCGACTGGAAAATAACTTCACACATTAATTTCTTTAATGGCTCAACCTCTTTCACATAGATCGCCTATCGATACATCACATGATGAATTATCTAATATTTTAAGATTAAGTTTAATTCGTTTGTTGACTTTCCCAAAAAATGTTACAAGCTTTGCTAATCTTAAAGGGAATATATGTTTAAAAGAAAAATTTGGACTGTAAAATTACTTAACAAAGAATGCCCTTACCATTATTTACCACTTCACAATTAGGACAAAGAAACTTCTTTTCCCCCATCCCCCACTTAAAAATAAGCAATGTCCTCATTGCAAAATGAACAATAATATAGGGAATGGAAAAGAAGTGAACAGAAAATCCCCTGAGCTATCTTCAATATACAAGCTAGAATGAAGCCTTTTAACAACCAGCATCCTCTTCCATGAGCTTTATTAACACAAAACAAAACAACATAAATAATTAAGAAAAATAGCGGTTTGTCTCCCGAAAGCGCTTTTGTATATCACGTCGGTAAGCTCGACATTTTGCTTCATAACTCAATAAAGATTCATCTCCAAATCACGTTCAGAGTCCCATGCATCCCCATAATACTTCTTCAAACGGCTTCCATTCACCTTGAACGTTGTACCAGAATGACCTTTCAAGTCAATAGCACCAAAAGGATAAACCTTCTCGACTAAGAAAGGTCCTGTCCAATGTTTCTTCAATTTCCCACGAAACAATTGCAAGCGAGAACTATATAAGAGCACCTTGTCACCCTCTTCAAATGAATTATTCGATTTAAGGCGTGAATCATGTCATTTCTTGGTGCGCTCCTTATACATGCGAGCATTATCATACGCATTTATCCTTAACTCCTCTAACTCTTGTAACTGTGCCAATCGTTCCTTCCTTGCCGTATGATCATCGAGGTTGCATTGTTTCAATGCCTAATAAGCCTTGTGTTCTAACTCAATGGCAGGTGGCAAGCTTTTCCATAAACGAGTCGATAGGGCGTAGTGCCAATAGATGTTTTAAAAGTTGTCCATGCTGCCCATAATGCATCGTCTAACTTATTCGACCAATCTTTTGGATTTCCATCTATTGAACGCTCTAGAATACGCTTCAACCCACGATTAGTAACTTTAACTTGACCACCAGTTTGCGGATGGTAAGCAGTGGAAAACTTGTGATTGACTCCATACTTCTTCAAAAATCGATCCCCCAAACATCAAAAATTTCACTAACCATGATAGGATTTTGTGGCATCTCATTTCTTTTAGAAATCCTTCCAATTCGTTGGCATGCATCGCATTCCCAAAAGTAATGTCGTAAGGCCGAGAAAAATCACTTTCTTTCATTATACTTCATCTCAATAGGAAGGGTTTTTGTAACTAAAAAGTTGGCATAATCAGCAAACCAAGGAAATTCATTCATAATTATCTTCATCAAACTCTCATCAGGAAATGTGTCCTGAATTTCCAACTCATCTAACTTTTCCAACTCCGGATTCTCAAGTCGTGAAAGATGATCAGCGGCCAAATTCTCGGCTCCTTTCTTGTTGCGAATCTCAATATCGAATTCTTGCAGCAAAAGAATCCACCTTAGCAATCGCGGTTTTGCATCTTGCTTGCTAAATAAATACCTCAACGCTGAATGATCGGTAAACACTACAGTCTTTGACAGAATCAAATAAGATCGAAACTTATCAAACATGAAAACAATCGCTTACAATTCTTTTTCTGTTGTAGTGTAATTCTCTTGAGCGTCTGTCAAGGTTTTACTCGCATAGTAGATAGGTTGAAACTTCTTGTGAACCCGCTTGCCCAACACCGCTCCTACACCATAATCACTAGCATCGCACATTAGTTCGAATGGAAGATCCCAAATCGGACTAATCATGATGGGTGCAGATACTAACTTCTCTCTCAAAAGATTGAATGCTTCAATACATTCCTTGGAGAATTTAAACTTGGCTTCTTTCTCTAACAGTTTGTTCATCGGACGTGCTATCTTGGAAAAATCCTTAATAAAATGTCGATAAAATCCTGCATGCCCTAAGAAGCTTCTTATTCCCTTGACATTCGTCGAAGGTGGCAACTTAGCAATTGCCTTGATTTTTGCCTTGTCCACCTCAATCCCTACTCTCGAAATCTTATGTCCTAATACAATCCCTTCTCGGACCATAAAATGGCATTTCTCCCAATTGAGTACAAGATTCGAATCACATCTTTGCAACATTATCTTCAAGTTGGCCAAACATTTATCAAAAGAATTCCCAAAAATGGAGAAATCATCCATAAATATCTCCATGTTGTCTTCAACCATGTCATGAAAAATTTCCATCATCCACCGTTTGAATGTTGCGGGTGCGTTGCATAGACCGAATGGCATTCTTCTATACGCAAATGTTCCAAATGGACAGGTGAATGTGGTCTTATCTTGATCGTTAGCATCGATGGGAATCTGAAAATATCCGGAAAAACCATCTAAGAAACAGTAATATTCCTTTCCGACTAGATTTTCGAGCATTTGATCAATAAACGACAAGGGAAAATGATCCTTGCGAGTGGCATCGTTCAATTTCCTTTAATCGATGCAGACTCTCCATCCAGTGACGGTTCTTGTGGGGATCAACTCATTCTTCTCGTTGGCTATAACTGTCATACCTCCTTTTTTTGGTACAACATGAATGGGGCTCACCCATGGACTATCAGAAATTGGGTATATAAGCCCGGCGTCTAGTAACTTGATGATTTCTTTTCTCACCACATCCGTTACCTTCGGGTTTAAACGCCTTAGGGGTTGCACCACTGGCTTGAAGTCGGATTCCATAAGAATATTGTGAGTGCAGTATGAAGGGCTTATTCCCTTAATATCATTTATCGTCCACGCTATCGCTTGCTTGTGTTCCTTAAGAACCTTCAACAGGCTTTCCTTTTCCTCTAAAGAATGATGACCTGATATGATTACCGGCAGATTGGATTTCCCTTGCAGATATGCATACTCCAAATGAGCGGGGAGCTCTTTCAACTATAGCTTAGGTGGCTCTTCGAATGAGGATTTAACTGCTAACACTTCCTCTCTTGAACATGGGATTCCATGCATGGTGATTCGTGTTTCCATTTTGATTGAGATTCCATTCATCAGAATCGACTCTTGGCTCTCTCTTAGCTTAATGCCTTCATTCTCTAACTCCTTCTCACACGTTGTCTCGATCTCCTCAAGCATCCTGTCAAATTATTCAATTTCACGGGTTGCCTCGATGCTTCTCGTCCATCCTTCAAGAGTCATCGGATCCAAATCTTCGTCATCCCTTAAACTTTGCAGAAACTCGTAATCATCAGAAAGTTGTCTTGTGCTAGCAAAGTAACAAGTATCATCCAATGATGCAGGATATTGCATAGATTCATTCACATTGAAGACAACCTTCTCGTCACCCACTCTCATGGTGATTTTCCTATCAAATACATCTATCAAAGCTAACGAAGTGGTGAGGAAAGGTCTACCTAGAATTATCGGCACTTTAGGATCTTCCACCATGTCGAGAATCACAAAGTCACATGGAAACATAAACTTATCAATCTTGACTAAAACGTTCTCGGCCATTCCTCTCGGGTATTGAATAGAGTGGTCAGCTAACTTAATGCACATTCGGATGGACTTGGGTTCTCCTAACCTAAGTCTAGCATACATAGTGTAAGGCATGATGGATATGCTAGCTCTAAGATCTGCTAGTGCATTTGCGATGTCCAAATTACCGATCGGGTAGGGAATAGTGATACTCCACAGATCCTTCATTTTTGGTGGCAACTTGTTTTGCATCACGGCTGAGCATCGCTCATTCAACGTCACTGTGGTTGCTTCTGCTACCTTACTCTTATTAGTCAAGAGCTCCTTCAAGTATTTCGCATACTTAGGCATTTGAGCAATGGCTTCCACAAACGGAATGTTGATATGAAGCTGCTTCAAATTTTCAAGAAATTGATGATAATGAGCTTCATCCTTTCCTCGTCTTAAAGTTGCGAGGTAAGGTGGAGGTGGCGTGTGATCCTTCGTATATTGTTTATCCCTAGAAATTTGATCAGCCTTCGTGTCCACCTTAGGACCTTCGACAACCTACGCTTCCTTCTCTTTTTCCAACAAAAGCTCAGATACGGGATTCTTAGCAAAATTGGGGACTTCATGAACCTTCCCACTTCTGGTAGTGAATGCTTTGGCTTGATCACGTGGGTTGGTTTCGGTGAACCCCGGGAAAGTTCCCGGAAACCTCTTTTGGAGAACCTTAGCTATGCTAGAAACAGTCCCCTCAATTTGCTTGAGTGTGGCACCTTGATTTCGTACTAACACTTCGGTAGTATCCATCCATTGTCCCGAACTAGCAATAAACTGCTCGTTAGTAGTCAAAAACTTCCCCATCAATTCCTCCAAAGTAGACTTCTTCTCAGGGAAAGGTGTCGTGGGTTGTTCCTTCGTGTAGAGTCCCAACTGAGTCTGACGGAACTGGCGACCTCCTTCTTGGTATGGTCTTCGGAAATAATTCCCACCACCTTGGCGGTAACCTGCCTGAGCTTCTCCAAATTTAACCTCCTCGCTGGTTTCTCCCGAATCCTTTTTGGGGCAATCCTTAGCTAAGTGCATTTCTTCACAAATCTCACAACCTACTTGAATTGCATGGACAGTCTCAGTTACCTCATTTATGTCTCTCCCCATACTGTCCAGCTTGGCATTGATTGCTGCAAGTCCATCATCACCGGTGACTGACCTCTTCCTCCGTGAGGTGCCATCGTCCCATAGATGAGAATGCTTTTCTTGGTCGCGAATAGCCTCTAAGGCATATCTTGGAATCTTCTTTGGAAGAGATCCTTGAGCGTCAAGTTGTTGTCTCGTAGCACGTTCTACTCCCTTGTAGAACACTATCATGATCTGTTGGTCATTTAGGTAATGCTGTGGGCACCTATGCATCAAATCCTTGTACCTTTCCCACGCTTGGGGAAGTGACTCATCGATGTCTTGCTTGAAATTCCTAATCTCGTCGATCATTTTTGATGTTTTGGATGGCGGGCAATACATCTTTAGAAATTTTGTGCAAAGATCTGTCCACGTGGTGATGGATCCAGCTGGTTCATTCGCGATCTATCTCTTTGCAGTTCCCTTGAGTGTTATTGAGAATACTCGGAGCAAAACTTGATCGCGTGTAACGTTGGGTACATTGAACATGTCGGCGATCTCCAGGATTTTCTCGACGTTCTCGTTAGCATCGCCTTTGTCCTCTTCTCGAAAAGGGTTCTCTCTAAGTTCCTTGAGGAACTGTCTCTTGATTTCGAACTTCACTTCACGCGCAATTGCGGGTCTCACTACTCCTGGACCGAGGTCGGTGCGCGTTCTGCTCGAATACTCCTTAAGGGTCATGTTGGCGATGTCGTCTGCCATTTCAAATTCTGGTTCTGATTGATCGCTAGGATATTCGGTTGGTGGTCTAGCGTGATACTCTCCGTATTCGCCCTCGAAATCTGATTCGTAATTGAAAGCCAGCGCGGTGTAAGGGGTCCTATCAAATTCCTCGTATTCTTCATTAAGATTAGGTTTCGAGATTCGGTGAATTGGGTGGTGTAGAAAAAGTGTGTCTCCTTTGATGAAATGTACGCCCGAGTTCTGCGAATGGAACAGTTGGAACGGTTTTTGAACTTTAGGTCATATACTTCCTGCAATAAATTTATCTAGTAAGTAGAACAGGCTATTAAGGTATCCGAAACAGAGCAAATTAATCTAAAAATCACATTCCTACCCTCTAGACAAAAGCAAAGAACAAAACTAACAGCCTGTACATCATAAACAAAACAACTATACAAATTAAACAAGTTCCAAATTATTTAATTGAATCAAACTGCTCTCCGGCAACGGCGCCAAAAACTTGATGTCATGTAAACGAGGTTAAGTTTTAAGAAATGGAAATTATCTTACTGACTATACACAACTCAGGCAAGAATACTTGGTCGTATAATAATATAGTATGATAAGTTAGGATCGAACACAAGGAACTGATGTCAATTTGAATAAGATGAAATTTTTTACAAATAATTAAAATAAAACAAGAAGGAGCGTTTTAGTTCCGAACGAACAATTGACTAACAATTTTGAAATGTGAATAAAACTTTAATTTAAACAACTAAAAGAAAGAATATATAAAACAATTAATTAATTATAACACTTTCCTTAGAATCCGGTTATCACTTTAGTGATTTGCTAGAACATGGATTTTATTGCGACATAACTTATAAGACAACTCCCTTTCCGAGGTAAATTAATCTAACACAATTAAGAAAGACACAAGATTGTTTTCAATATGTTAATTGTTCAACTAACGTTGCCCACCGAATTGTGTTCTATATTAAACTTACTCCGTTGGTGTGATTTACTTTCGCGACTTGAATCAACAAAATCTATAGCTAATAATAGCTATCTTATTCATGAAAGATTATTATTGATTATTAATCCCAACCTATCAAAATTAATATATCTATCAATAATCATCAACCAAAATCAACAATCATCAATAATTTACTATTCAAAAGGAAATAAATCTCAATTGATTAGTAAACGACGTTAGGTAATCACTAATAATCAACCAATAAACAAGGATTATCAAATAAACACACAAACATTCATAAAATATAATGTTTTTCGCAAATCAATAATCAAACCATCATCTAAGTATCATCATCTAAGAAAATACATAAATAGTTTAGCCACTCATAATATTGCAAAAAATCAGAATTGAAAATGTAATCAACATCATAATCAAATGAAGAGTAATAACGTTTTCAAACCGAGAAACTGAAGAAATTAATGAACAATCGAAAAACCTTGATTCTTCTTGCTTTCTTCAACTTCAAAGTACTCCTGGAATGAGGTTTTAGGGTCTGGAAATCGGCTGGAGAGAAAGTGTGAAGTTCCCCTAAAAAATGAGATTAAATGAGGTTTTAACCCAATCTGCCATTTTGATCCATCCGACGGATGGATGTTCCATCCGGCGGATGGATGCAAATTGTCCAAGTCCACAGCCCGCGACTCCGGCAGGCCGGCTCACTCAATCCAATCGCCGGATGGATGTTTCATCCGGCAGATGGATGTGAAATCCCATATTTCTTCAATTTTTCCAAATCTCTTTTTCCTAGCTTCAAATCTCTAGCTTCTTCTCTTCAATATTAGCTCACTTTCTGTTTCTTGATGATCCAATCTCCAAATAAATTTCTAAATGCAAATATAAACGAAATAAGTATCGAATTCACATTATATACATTAGAAATTAATCAAACAAAGGGGGTAATTAGTACTATTATCTAGTACTTTTTTGCATTCATTATTAAGCCTACCAGGAAATGGAATTCTAGTACTTGGAACGATTTCTGGAACTTGAGTGGACACTGGATCTGGTGCAGTGACAGGGGTGTCACTATGCACTGGATCGATGGTTGGTTCAGTAGAAGTAGAAGGTTTGTTTAAAGGATTATCTGAAGTTTGTTCAACTCTGGTTTCTTTTCCTCTTCTAGTAACAACTAGAATGTCATTACCGATCGTGATTTATCTTTGACTCTCCTCAACTTTTGAAAATATTTGTTTAAGACTAACTTCCAAGTTTTTGATTAAATCTTCGGAAATTCTAAGTAAAGCATCGATTTTGTATTGAAAAGCTATTACTTGTCTATTTGATTAAATCTTCGGAAATTCCAGGTTTTTGATTAAATCTTCGGAAATTCTAGTAACAACTATTATTTGTTTAAGACTAACTCTCCTCTAGTAACAACGTTATTTTGTTTAATCATGAAGTTAGTCAATGTTTTGTTATAGTACTGTTGAGAGTTAATAGAGGAATTGGATAGAGTGGTGGATAAAGTAGACAGAGGTTGAATAGGTATGGGCCACTGAACAAAAGATGTAGAATGAAAGCTTGGTTCAGGGCTTTTGATAGTTGTGACAAGAATTTCTTCCTTACCTTTACTAGTCGATGATCTTCGGAAATCATTCCTTTGTTTAGGTTTAGAAGAATCTTGTAGACCTTCGAAGACTTTGTTAAGATTATCTATTTGAGCTTGCAAAGTTTCTAGGGTTTGATCGGAAGTACTATTTACCTCCTTAGTGGGTTCGCCAGACTCCCAGTAATGTTGATGCATCACCATCGTCTCAAGTAGATCACATGCTTCTTCTGAAGTGTGTGATATGAAGTTTCCTAATGAAGCAGTATCGGGGGTTGATTTGTGATGAGGGTTCAGACCATTATAGAATGTGCAGATAAGGTTTGTATTAACCATCTGATGATTCAGACATCTATGAAGTAATTTCTTAACTCGCTCCCATGCTGCAGATAATGATTCATCATTGCCTTTGTGGAAGTTGATGATGTCATCTTTAAGCTTGGTTTGTTTGGAAGGAGGGAAAAACTTAGTCAGAAACTTAGTAGCCAATCCTCCCAAGTATGAATCGAATTGGGTTCGAGTTCATCAAACCATGCCCGAGCACGTGATGATAAAGAGTAAGGGAAAAGATAGAGTCAAATAACGTCTCTAGGAGTTTCTAAGTGTTCATAGGAGTCAGAAAGATTGATGAATCTGTCCAAATGTAAGTTTGGATCATCAAGCGGAAAACCGTGAAATTGGCAGAAGATTTTAAGTAATTTGATAATGGTCTGCTTAATTTCGAAGTTTACATCACGTGGTAATATGATAGGTCCTCCTCTTCCCTCCAGTAGTGGTATGCTTGTTGACGCGAGAGTGATACGATTCGTTATGGCTGATGGAAGTTTGGGTGTACTAGAAAAGAGATTTTTGGAAAGGAAAGGGTACTGAAAAGGAAAGAACGGAAAAGGAACTTTCGGATGATTTTGATCATCTGAAAAGATCGCTAAATAACTAAGATAACTAAAATCCTAAATCGGTCATTGTAGTCCCCGGCAACGGTACCAAAAACTTGATGCAGCCTGAACGGTCAGGTTGTGATGTTCTATCCTTGTGAAAGGGGAGAACCGTCCTCGTCGTCAAAGGACTAACCAAACAGCATCGGGTTGCGATCAACGGAGTTTAAAAACAAATTTTGTGGGGCCTAAGTATACTAAAGCTATGGGTGAGTACAACGATAGGTATGACCTAGGGTCGTTCTTCAAACTATAATGGGCATGGGATTGGGATCTAGGCTTTTTGATTATCTTTCATAATTTAGCTGGTTTATCAAGAGTTTGAAAGGGGTTTTGTTTCTTTTCTGTTCTAACTACCTAATTTAAAACTAAACTAAAGTAATGGAGGTGAGGTGGCTATGAGAACTACAGATTAACATGAGTGTTTACTATGACAATCGTTTATGCTATTTAGGGGTAGTTATTTTAGTTATGGTTTTAGTTATGATGAAAGAAATCAGGATTTAACATAAGTACTTGGAATAATCAATGATAAAAAAGTAATCAATATACTGCTTTTCCATGGCTTTCACGTATTTGTACTACACCAGTGATGTTTCCAATGCTATACAATGTATTCAGCTGTTATACGGTATTCCCGTTGCTACATTAAAAGGTCCTTGTTGTCTATCCTGGATTGGATATATATGTCCTAATGAGCCATAGCTCCTAGCCTATTATCTATCCAACGTAGAGTTGTCCGCAATCAGATAAATAACATGTCACGAAGATAACAGCTATGGAATGTAAACTACACCAGAAGTTCTTCCAAATGCAGCAACCAATTTAACCAACAACCAACCTCAAATCCTGTTCCCCAATCTCGAACATCTGAGATATCCAAATCATGGCATGAATTGTTGAATAAACAAAAACATGAATAGGGGTTTCCCACTGGAACAAGTTGGGATGGTCTGGTCTAACGGTTGATTAAATTGTTCATCATTATTTCATATAATTCAGCATAACTATTCTACGCATCTTAACCTGGTGTATGCAGTCAATTTATATTCGAAAACCTAATCATATATCCAATATCCCAAGTGATACTAGCATGCAAACCCTAAAGCAACAATCATACAACAACATGCAGCAGAGCAGCACACAGGGATCAGTTTTATTTGTGCAGAGTAACTGGATAAGTGGCTACGTCACAAATGTTCTGAAAGTTCTCTCTAAAACATTTGTTATATAAATTGAATCTAATCTATCTCTAATCCTACGCTCCGTGTCTCCCTCTAGTGTATTTCAACCAGGAAAACACCAGCCTAGTCGAGTTCAACGATCATCAGACACAGAATAATAAGCGGCGTACCACTAGTTAAGTTTTAGCAGTAAGTTACAAACCACAACATAGGTTGGATAGATAAATGATGGAGATTCAATTTATATATTCAAATATATATCAACAGTATAGTATACAGATCCTTGATTCAAAATTTTTGATAATTTTGCTGAAAATCCGAGTTTTGCTAAAAAGTTTGATCAAAAGTTTATGTTGCAATACAATAGTCAATACTGCTGCTATCCCACACTTAAAAGAACATTGTCCCTAATGTTCTACTTCTAAGTTAGGTCAATCCCACACTTAGATTTTTGAATAAGGGTCAATATTTTCGAAGTCATTCTCTATTTGCAAGTAGTAATCCCACACTTAGAGTTTTACTTAGAATTTTAGCGTGTTACATCAAGCAAAATAAGGTTAGAAGAGATACTTCCTTGTGCTGCGTGTGTTGCCATTGGATTTTATGGACCAGATTCAAGTGTGTGAATTTGCTGGAAATGGACCAGGCTCATTAAAAATGAACTTGTTCCACAAATTCTACTTTGAATTCTACATAGTACACATCCTTCAGAAAACACAAGTGTCAATATAAGTTAATATTAAACATAAAATAGCTAATAAAAGCTAATCCATGTCAGCATAGAGTGCCTCCCAATCGGTGAAGTCATCATCCATAAAGATCGTGTTTTCCACGATCGATGTAGGAGATGCTGACTCCTCGATGGTATGGACAGGAGATGCAGTGCCATCCTCTGGATCCTGAATCCAAGCATCTAGGGCAGTAGTTTCCTCCTCTAGTGAGTCCATAAAAGTGGGGTGGTCCTGCGCAGTCAAGCTCCAAGGTGGGAATAAGTCCCACGATGGAATGTGCGGAGCGGGATCAGGTCCCATCTGAAAGGGGCACACAGGTGTGGAGGTAACGCCCAGAGCAGTGTGGATCTTGGAGATGGTGGTGTGCTGGACCTTAAGGGCTCTTAGTATAGACCAAGTGACAGCAGGGTCCGCAGTGGTAACCCCATGCTCAAAGGTGGGTACTCTGGAGGTCCCTACGGTCTGTCCTGCTAGTCGGTGAGATGAAGGTAACCTGGAATGGATGGGACGTAGCAAGAATGACTCTTGAACGTACACCTCCACCGAGTCTGCCAAAATCTCATCCAAACTAGGAGGTGTTGACTGGGATCCCCTGACAATCCTCATGCTACTACCCGGTGATGAACTCTAGGAGTGATGCATGGCAGGCGAGCGTCTCTGACTGGGGGCTCGTGCTCTGTCTGACTGCGAAATCATTAGTCTTTTGTAAGGTGAGGTACTGCATAAAAATATGGATTAGTTCAAACATAACAGTAAAGGAAAGTTAATGCTGAAGACATAAGTTAGGCGTGGGATGCCTCCCAAGAACGCTTTGTTTATCGAGTCTCGTAGCTTGACTCTTTTATAACCATTTTTCTATTAGGGTGGTTCGTAGTTATAGACCTCCTCATTTGAGGGAAAGTCTTCTACGTAGTGTTTTAATCGATGACCGTTTACTTTGAAATTCCCGTGTGGAGCATCGAATTCGATGGCACCATAGGGAAATACTTTAGAGATTGTGAAAGGACCGCTCAATCGTGTTTTGAACTTACCAGAAAATTTCTTAAATCGGGAGTTAAAGAGTAGAACTTTATCACCTGGATTGAAGCGTATGGGGCGGAGCTTTGAATCATGGAGCAACTTGGTTCTTTCCTTAAATTTGTAGGAACTTTCGTAAGCTTGATCCCTCAACTCCGCTAGCTCATTTAGCTACGTTCTCTGGTGCATTCCTGTTATCGTAGGATCTAAACTACAGTTCTTCAGTGCCCAGTAAGCTTTGTATTCTAGTTCAATCGGGAGATGACATGCCTTTCCATAAACGAGCCTATAGGGGGTTGTTCCTAATGGCGTTTTATAAGCTGTCCGAAATGCCCATAAAGCATCGTCTAGCTTGTCTACCCATCTTTCCTTGTGTTGACCAACTGTTCGTTCCAGGATCCTTTTTAGTGCACGGTTTGTAATCTATGCTTTCCCATTCATCTGCGGGTGATATGTCGTAGAGGTTTTGTGGGTAACACCATATTGTTGCAATAGTTTCATAAACTGAGTATTCCAAAAGTGTGTGCCTCGATCGCTGATGATTGCTCGAGGTGCTCCTAAACCGACATAATAGCTATTTTGAGAATTTGGTTATGACTCTTGAATCATTTGTTGGAAAGGCTTGGGCTTCGGCCCATCATGATACGTAATCGACAGCTACTAGAATGTGTTCTTTTCCGTAAGATTTCGAAAATGGTCCTATGAAGTCTAAACCCCATATGTCAAATATTTCACATGCTTGGATATTCGTTAACGGCATTTCATTACGCGTTGTGATATTTCCAAACCTTTGGTAAATATCGCAGCATTTCACCAAGTCTTGTGCGTCTCTGAAAATGGTAGGACAGTAGAATCCTGAGTCGTAGACTTTCTTTGCTGTCAGATTAGTTGCATGATGTCCTCCGATGTGTCCGTGATGGCTTTGGTGGAGTATATGTTCGGCTTCTTTCCCATCGACACATCTTCTTACTATTTGGTCGGGACAGACTTTGAACAAATATGGATCATCTTAAAAGTAATGTTTGATATCGCGGAAGAATTTTCGTCTTCGCGATGAGATCATCCCTTTTCTTGTGATCCCTCCAACTACAAAATTGGCAATGTCTGCAAACCAAGGATCGTGAGTGAATTGAGAGCCTTGTTCTCCTAAACTCATTAACTGCTCTTCTGGAAATCGATCTTTAATATCTCTTTCTGCAAGTTGTTCCATTGACGGATTTTCAAGTCGACTTAAATGATCTGCGATGACATTTTCTGCTCCTTTCTTATCTTTTATCTCGATGTCAAATTCTTGTAGGAGTAGAATCCATCGTAACAATCTAGGCTTTGCGTCTTGCTTTTTGAAGAGGTATTTTAGAGCTGAGTGATCCGTATATACTATTGTTTTAGACAATATCAGGTAGGATCTGAATTTGTCAAAGGTAAATACCATGGCTAGCAACTCTTTTTCTGTAGTTGTATAGTTCTCTTGAGCATCTGTAAGTGTTTTGCTAGCGTAATAGATTGGTCGAAAGTGATTATCCTTCCTTTAACCTAGAACTGCCCCAACTGCGAAGTCACTAGCATCGCACATGATCTCAAATGGTAGGCTCCAATCTGGAGCGACCATGATTGGTGCATTTGTAAGCTCCTTCTTCAGGTAGTTGAAAGCCTTCATGCAGTTCTCGTCAAACACAAACTTGATATCTTTTCCTAGAAGGTGGGTGATAGGTCGAGAAATCTTGGAGAAGTCCTTGATAAAACGACGGTAGAACCCAGCATGTCCTAGAAAGCTTCTAACAGCCTTGACGTTGGTTGGTGGTGGATGTTTGGCAATGGCTTCGACCTTTGCTTTGTCTACTTCAATTCCGGACTTTGATATTCGATGTCCTAAAACTATTCCTTCCTTCACCATAAAGTGACACTTTTCCCAATTTAACACGAGGTTTGATTCTTCACACTTGGCGAGCATTCTATCGAGGTTGGATAGACATGATGCGAAGGAGTCTCCAAAGACAGAGAAATCGTCCATAAAGACTTCCATGCATTGTTCAATCATGTCATGGAAAATTGCAACAATGCATCTTTGAAATGTTGCAGGTGCGTTGCATAATCTAAACGGCATTCATCGGTATGCGAACGTTCCGTAGGGACACGTGAACGTTGTCTTCTCTTGGTCCTTCGGATCGAGCGGGATTTGGAAATACCCGGAAAAACCATCAAGGAAACAGTAGAATTTGTTTCCTGATAACCTTTCGAGCATTTGGTCAATAAACGGAAGCGGGAAGTGATCTTTGCAATTTGCCTCGTTTAACTTCCGATAATCGATGCAAACCCTCCAACCGGTAACCGTCCGAGTTGGTATAAGCTCATTTTCTTCGTTTGTAATGACCGTCATTCCTTCTTTCTTTGGTACGACTTGAACAGGGCTTACCCAAGGTGAGTCAGATATTGGGTAGATCAATCCAGCATCTAAGAGTTTGATAACCTCTTGTTTGACCACGTCCTGAATCTTAGGATTTACCCTTCTCTGCCTTTGTATGGATGGTTTGAAATCGTTTTCCATGAGGATCTTGTGTGTGCAATAGTTTGGACTGATTCCTTGTATGTCGGAAATTTTCCATGCAATTGCCTTCTTGTGCGATTTTAGAACATCAATGAGTTGAGCTTGCTCCTCGGGTTTTAACTCTTTTGATATTATCACCGGGAGTTGTGATGTTCCATGGAGGTAAGCGTACTCAAGGTAAGGTGGTAGTTCTTTTAATTCCAGGTTTGGCGGCTCTTCGATAGACGGCTTCATTCTAGCTATCTCGTCTCTATTCCGCTTTTCGTATTCAATCCTGGAATGGTGCTCCGTCTGTCTCGGGTTCAGATGTGGAGATTGATGCTATTTCAACCCACTCGGTTTTATTTGAGAATTCGTCTGTCTTTAGCTCGTACTTGTTGGCTGATGATGACGAAACTTCATCGTTTCTGGTGATGATGATCTCTCCGTTGTTAGTGATTTGGAATTCTTGAATTTGAGCGGATGAAGATTGGTTTATGGTGATTTCAGGGTTTGAAAACGGCAGTGGTTCGGGTTGGTTGGCTAATTGTAGTTTAAACGATGGTGGTTCAACACTCATTCCTTTGAATGAATCCAAGATCTCTCTAATTGAGGGAAATGGGTTTGGTTCATTGAATATGGGTTTATCTCTCTTTAGCCAAGGTATCGGTGTACTGCATCCTAATGGAACAACAATTGTTTTGCCATCGATGTGAGGAGACTTCTTTTCAAACTGCGGAAATAGTAGTTCATGGAGATGCTCATCAAAAATATCCTACATGGTATCACAAAAACCAAGGTCCTCTTCCAGAGGTTGCTTCATCAATCGATCGACATTAAAGGTGACCTCCTCTTTCCCAACTCTCAATTTTAAAGATTTTTCGTTAACATCAATTACAGCCTTGGCATTATTTAGGAATGGTCTGCCTAGGATGAGCGGGATATGGGTGTCTTCCTCTATGTCCATGACAATAAAGTCCACTGGAAAAACGAACTTATCGACTTTGACCATGACATCTTCAGCAATTCCTCGAGGGAGTTTAACTAATCTGTCAACTAATTGGATAGTCATACGAGTAGGTAATAGGTCATCTAATCCTAATTTCTTGTAGAGGGAATAAGGCATAAGATTAACACTAGCACCTAGGTCTGCTAAGGCGTTACTAATTTGAATTCCTTGGAGAAAACAGGGTATAGTAAAACGTCCAGTATCGCCTAATTTAGGTGGGAGACCACGCTGTACAATTAATGAACATTCGGCATTCAAGGGTAAACTAACTATTTGCCTAAGTTTTTCTTTGTTTAAAAGGAGTTCTTTAAAGAATTTAGCACACGAGGGCATTTCTACTAAGCATCTAATAATCTAAAGTTTAAGTGTAAGCTTTTAAATATTTCCATATATTTACCGAATTGGACTTCTTGCTTTTCCTTTCTAAGTCTACCAGGATAAGGTATTCTCGTTCGAGGTACATTTCTGGAGTTTTGGCTGGTGATGGGTCAGGTATTGTGACAGGGATGTCAATTGACACATTTTCACTAGGTGTAGGTGTGGGCAAAGAAGTGTTTTCGGGGGTGTTATCTGGTGGCGGTGGATCAACTTTGGTTACTTTTCCTCCCTGTTGTTACGATTAACACATCGTCACTTGGTGGGTTAGTGTTTTCCTCAATAAAACTTAAGTTTTTCAAAATGGATTCCATGTTAGAGATTAATTTTTCTGAAATTTTTATCATGGCGTCAATGTTATCTTGAAATCCGATTACTCTTTTGTTTATAAGGTCTTGTTCAAGCATAAAAAGTGGCAAAAGTGATTTTGAGGAAAATGAGTGACTTGTGGGGGAAGAATTATCCAAAAGTTGGGTCCAATCAGGATAAGGTGTTGACATGGTTGGTAAGACTAATCTAATCTAATACTAAAGGCAAGAAATGTAACTTTTGATTGATGTTAATCTTTCAAAAGGATCGCTAAATATTAAAGTGACTAAATCCTAAAATCGGTTGTCGACCCTCCCCGGTAGCGGCGCCAAAAACTTGTTGCGACACGCACCGGTCGTTGGGATTTCTAATGGTGACGTGACACAACAGTGGGTTTTTAATTTATAAGGCTGGGGCCTACGGTTATTTTTATGCTAATCAAAGGGCTAGAAAAGGACAAGTATGACCTAGGATCGTTCTTCAAAGCGTGACAAATTGAAACTAGGGGTTTTAGAAGCTTTTATGTATTTAGCTGGAGTTAAAAGTGTTGGTTTTGATTTTGGGCTTTTGATTTTAAATTAAACTAAACTAAATTAGAGGATGGAGGTTACTTCGGGCGTTCAGCAATTAAAGCGATTATCTACTATGATGTGGTTTAAAAGTTGTTAAATGTGGAAAGTTCTAATGAAGATAAGTTCGTAAGTTGATATGAGCTATTACTGCAATCCTTCTATCGGGCTAACGCGGAGGTGTCCACAATCAGGCAAATAGAATGTCACGTGGATTGCAAAATATATTAGAGTATACACCGAAAGTTCTCTCAAATGTACACCCACATTACCCGACAGTTAACCTCGAATCCTATTCCCCAATCTCGGTCGTCAGAGATGCCTGAATCATGGCATAGTTTGTTGAATTAACAATCTTATGAACGAGGGTTATCCTCACCGGAATAGGTTGGGATAACTGGTCTAGACGGCGGGATAACATGTCATCACTTATTCGTACGAGTTATCATCATTACTCAGGGATGCAAAAAAATAGGGGTGATTTATGCTACAAATGGAGACCTAGGTAATACGTTTGTTATTCGATTCATAATACAACTACCTTCGGTCGTTCTTGACTTCCATACATTTGTACTCCGCCGTAAGCATTTCCAGTACTATATCAAAGAACAGTCGAATAGGGGCCGTCATATTATTTCACGATGATTAATGCCGTTTAAATTTCACTATTATGATGATCCTAAGGCAACAATCAAACAAGAACATGCAATAAGATGATCAAAGCAACAGTTCAATTTAAGCATACAAAAGTATTATCTAAGTTGAGAATATTCTGAAAGTTGTCTCAAAAATATCGTCTATACGAATTTAATCTTAATCTACCTCTACTCCCATGTTCCGTGTCTCTTGGATCCTATTTTGGTCTAGAGAACACCGGCCATGCCGAGCTCAATGATTCAATCTAACATAGTATAACTAAGTGACCTGTATCCTATGAGTTAGCTACGTTCATTTTTGGATAAAGTTTTAGTCATAACATGAGTTGGGCAGATAAACGATAAAGATTTAATTCCTATATCCATTTTTAATATAAACCATCCGCAATCTCATAACATACCACATAGTCACATTTTTAATATTTTCTAAACGACTATCATAGCGGACAATTGAGTTATTTAGCTAATCATGATAGTTCTAGCATGCATATTTAAATTTAGTAAAGAAAGGACAAGCATATTAAATATGAAAGATAGATTAACACCTGGAAAGAAGTACAATAACTCGTAGCTAAAATATGCATCCCGGAGCACCTCCGTACAAATCTTCCTTGACTAGTTAATTAGCTAGTCTAATTAACTAGGAAGAATTACCACTAATATTACAATAAAGAAATGTGGAATGTGTAGGTATCTTGGTGTGGTGGGTGTGTTTTTTGCAAATGAGCCTCATGCCTCCTATTTATAGGAGAGTTTTGGTGCATTTTAGCAAGTGGGAGCTCACGATAGCTAAAGGTGGAAAAGGTGGTGGCACCGGGTACGAAAAAGGTGGAAAAGGTGGTGCACCAGGTACGGAAAAACACGTAAAGGTCTAGCACCGGATACACGAAAGGAC
Source organism: Pseudognaphalium luteoalbum (assembly GCA_963422505.1). Classification (NCBI taxonomy): domain Eukaryota; kingdom Viridiplantae; phylum Streptophyta; class Magnoliopsida; order Asterales; family Asteraceae; genus Pseudognaphalium; species Pseudognaphalium luteoalbum. The sequence goes on along the minus strand of OY730193.1, from coordinate 58,948,753 downwards.
AAAAAAGCACGATCCGTGCAGGTGAGTGGCGGCCGGTGGTGGCCATGTGCCAGCCGGCGGCGGTGGGGTGGCTGGCCGGGAGCGGCTGGCACCCCCCGCACCGATTCGTCGCTTGTTGCCCCGTTTCTCGATTCGTGTGTGTTTTCCTCGTTATGCGTCCGTTTGTGTTGATTCTTTTTGCGTTGGATTCATAATTCAAAAACGAAGCTTTTGATGAAACGAAATCCCAAAAATGTGTCTCTGAACTTTAGATGTGTCGTACGAATCGTTTGGATCTTTCGACGTACGTAGAATCTTCATTCTTCGTCCGTTTTTGTTGATTCTTCTTCTGTTGGATTCGTAATTTGAAAAAAAACATCTTGGATGAGATAGATTTTGGTGATGGGCTCTTTTATCTTGAAATATCGTTTTGATGTCTTGAATCTTCAAACGTGTGTGGAATCTTCGTTTTTTGGCCGTTTTGCTTGATTTTGCTCGTGCAACCTTGTTTTGATCTTCTTAGCATATTATCAATGATTTGTGTGTTGTTTAATTCCAAATGCCAAGTATTTCTACAGAATGAGAGAGATATCGGTGGTAAAAACGTGACTTTTTACGCGATATCAGGTGCACTGGATAACTTTTGTTTCAGGAGTTGGAAAGCCGACTCTTTTCTTTTAGCCCAATCGAATTTCTTTTCTTTTTGAGTGAGGATTGTAGAGGCTGAGCTATCTTTGAAAAGTTTTCGATAAAACGTCAATAATAACCAGCGAGACCCAAGAATTGGCGTACTTCGGTCGACGTTGTCGGTGCTTGGGTCTCGTTGAATTCCTTGACTATCTACCACGTGTGCTGTTTACAATGTGTCCAAGAATTCACATTGTAGATAGTCGAGAAATAGTCAAGGAATTCTCGCTGAATTCCTTGACTATCCAGAATTCACACTTAGAAAATTTGGCGTATAGCTCTTCGTGTTTGAGAAGTTCTAGAATGATCTTAAGATGTTGCACGTGTTCTTTTTCGTCAAGCGAGTAGATTAGAATGTCATCAATGAATACGATGACAAACTTTTCGATATATGGTTTACACACCCGGTTCATGAGATCTATGAATACAGCCAGTGCGTTTTTCAAACCGAAGGGCATGACTTGAAACTCATAGTGCACGTAACGAGTTCAGAAGGAAGTTTTCAGAATGTCAACATCGCGAACTCGTAATTGGTGGTAACCGGATCGTAAATCAATTTTTGAATAGAAACTTGACCCTTGAAATTGGTCGAATAGATCATCGATGCGTGGAAGTGGATAATGGTTCTTGATGGTTAACTTATTCAGTTCCCTGTAGTCGATGCACATGCGGAAAGAACCGTCTTTCTTTTTGATAAACAAGACCGGAGCTCCCCAAGGTGAAGAGCTCGGTCGGATGAACCCTTTGTCCAGGAGTTCCTGTAACTGCGAGGACAACTCTTGAAGTTCCGATGGGGCTAGACGGTATGGTGCTCGTGCCACGGGTGCTACTTCGGGCACCAGATTAATGGAGAACTCTACCTGCCTAAATGGTGGAAGGCCAGGTAATTCCTCAGGAAAGACTTATGGGAAGTCCCGAACGATAGGCACATCCTCGAGTCGCTTCTCTTCTGACTTTTTCTCCATAACGTGTGTGAGGATTTCCTGATAACCTTTTCTCAGATATTTATGGGTTTTCATACATGAAATGACATTCAACCTCATCCCACCGGTCTCCCCTTGTATGGCTAGAGTACCACCGGAGGCGAGGGGTATGCAGACAACTTTGTCGTAGCAAACGATCTCGGCACGATGCTTGGACAGCCAGTCCATGTGATGATGTGAAAACTCTCAATCTCGACAGGTATGAGGTCTATGGAAAATAATTCGTCGGCTAGATTTAGAGTGCAGTTGGGCACTACACTATTGGTTTCAATGAGGTTGTCATTAGCTAACTTTTTTATGTACTTAGCATCTAGGGCAACAGGTGTGGTGCTAAGTAATGGACATAATTCATCAGATATAAAGCTCCTATCAGCGCCAGTATCAAATAGTATAGAAGCAGATAAGTTATTGATGAGGAACATACCCGAGACCACATTTGGGTCTTGGCGGGCATCCTTTAAGTTCAAGACAAAAGCTCTACCTTTAGCGGTGTTGTTGCCTTTGTTCTTCAATTTGGGACATTCGTTCCTGAAATGCCCTGGATTACCGCACTCGAAACAGGCTCTGGGTTGATTGGTGTTGGAGTTGGTAGTAGATTTCCAGTCCTTGGCCATGTGCCCAAATATCTAACAGTTTGAGCATTGGGTACTACAAGGACCATCATGGTGACGTTGGCACTTAGAGCAGAAGGGCTTGTTTCCAGGTAGCCCCTTTTTGGTTCAGACCCAGAAGAGTAGGCCTTGATGGTTTCGGGTTTCTTGGATGATGAGGGGTGGTCATTCTTGTTTCCAGAGCATTTGCGTTTGTTATCCCCAGACTGGTTCGGATTGTTGACTACCTATGCCATGAGGTTATGTACCATTCGGACGGCATCTTGGATGGTGGCAGGGTTGGAAGCAGTGACAAAACCCTGAATCAACAAGAGATGGGCACAGCAGTGCCAGTTGGTTACACCTTGTAGTGTATCCGGCAATGTCATTGCCTTGGGTGGTTAGGTGCCAGAACTCGTGCTCTAATTGTTGAATCTCGTCTCTAGGATAGTACTCGTCCTTCAGCATATGTTTCAATTCTTCCAACGGAATCAGATAAGTAGTATCGATGCCCACAGTCTGAGCATAGGTATTCCACCAAGTCAGACTACCATCCAGAAAGGTGCAGGTGGAATATTTGACCTTGCAGTCCTCCAGGCAGTTCCATATGCGGAAGACTGACTCTACTTTCTCCAGCCAGCGCAATAATCCGATGGCACCCTTGGTGCCTTTGAAATTCAGCGGCTTGCAGTTCTGAAAGTCTTTGTATGAACAAGGCTTAGGTTGTCGCCCGTTGGCAGCCGTGTCTTCGCTACTAGAATTGTTGTTCGAGTAGCTGATATCGCGTAAAAAGTCACGTTTTTACTACCGATACCTCTCTCATTCTGGAATAATACTTGGCAAATAAAATCAAATAATGTTCAAATCAATGAAACTTTGTCAAGAAGGTCAAAACAGAGCTGCACGAGAAAAATCAAGCAAAACGAACGAAAAACAAAGATTCCACACACGTTTGAAGATTCAAGACATCGAGACAAGATTTAAAGGCAAAAGTTCCCATCACCGAGATTTCTCTTATCCAAGATGTTCATTTTTAAAATATGAAACTAACAGAAGACGAATCAACAAAAAAACGGATGAGGAATGAAGATTCTACGTACGCCGGAAAATTCAAATGATTCGAGCGAGACATCCAAATATCAGAAACATATTTTGGGGTTTCTTTTCATCACAGTCTTCGTTATTGAAAAACGAACCTAACACAAAAAGAATCGACGCAAACGGACGCATAACAAAGGAGATACGTACGAATCAAGAAACGAGATGAAAGACGGCGAACCGGGGCGGGGGAGAGGCAGCCGCCGCCGGCCACCATGGTGGCGGCGCCGGCTGGCCTATCCCCGTCTCCCGTGCTCTTTTTCTTCATTGCCCGTACTCCCAGGGTACACGTGCTAGACCTTTAATTATGTATACTTTAATTATGCTAGAGATAGTTTGTGCCCTGATTAGCGAGTAGATTACTATTGTATTTGTTGTCATGTAAGTAGCATAAATAATTATGGAATGACCTTTAACATGTCGTGAAGTAATATGACGGCCCCTATTTGACTATTTACCTGATATAGTACTGGAAACGCTGTTAAGCAGAGTACAAATGTATGGAAGTCGGTAAACGACCGAAGGTAGTTGTATTATAAATCGACATTATAAAAATGGAAACTTTATGAACGGACTTATCTTGTGATTTTAAACATAAAACTTATATTCGCCTTTCAATTAACAAACATGATTGTAAACTTGCAAAGAGGAGTCGCGAACCTCAATACTTGGTCAATAGTTATTTGTGTCAAAACTACGGTTTAATTGTGACATCATGCAATCATCATAAAATGCAATGTGATTATGTGGAATTGCCATCAGTATAGTACACCTCCAATCACAATGTACTTATCATGAAAACATTGCGAAGCAATTAAATTCACAACGGAAACATCGGTAAACGAATAAATACGTTGTGAACTACTGTAGTATTTTCCGATATGGTCTGGGTTTAACTTTATGCAAAAGCCGCCAGCATTTTAATTAGATTAGTTTAGATTAGATTAGAGTAGGTAGGCTATAGTCTAAATAACCATTTACAAAAACCTAGGGATTTGTTAATTGTATTAAGAAAGGCAAGTTTAAAATCTAATTTAAAAATGATATATTTCTTTAAACCGTGAAACCTAAAGTAAGGTACGCAAAAAACCTAAACACTTTCCCTCGCTTACCATGCTTGAGTTTTACTAATAAGAATTAATCAAATAAGTCCGAACATATTTTCTAAGTTAGTTGTTTGCTGGATTTATAGTCTTTATGGAATTAAGAACGGTTAGACTTGTTATGGACTTGCTACTGTTTTCCTTCGCCCATGAGTGAACGCGTTCAATAATAAGGGCCACTGACTCCCTCGAAGGAGAGTGTGGAGAGTTGAGCATTGTCTGTCTGATCAGAATCATGATACCCTAGTTCCTCGTGACATATCAGTTGATAACAGGCCGATAAGGAATCTACGGGTTATACCATAAGCTATCAAATCTAGTAAACATTCCCAATTTAGATAAACGTTTTCTCTAAGAAGTCATCATCCCATATTATGAGCTAATGAAATCATAACAAATACTACTTTCCATCATCTGATTTATTATTATCTTTTATTCTCTTTATTTAGTTTACTTAGTTAACTGAACCAAAACCCCAACGCACTTTTATAAAAACCCATACTAGAAAGTAACGATTGATTGGATCACCTCCGTTTCAATTCAGTTTCACTTTAAGAACGACTCTAGGTCATACTTACCATCTACTAGCCTTTAGTTCAGTAGTAATAAGTCACACTTAGACCACAACATTTACAAATTTAAAACACTCACCGATAGGCGTTGTGATCATTCACGTTTGCGACGGTCGGACACCCATCAAGTTTTTGGTGCCGCTGCCGAGGAGACTAATTGTCCGATACAGAGGCCCAACCAATCCTGCTTTCTAGTATACCCTTAGGATAAAACCTTATAAAAATAAAAAAACATTTTGTTTTTTTGTCTATTTTCTTTTGGTGTATGACCTATTCCCCTAGATCTGCACCGCTTTTTAACTTTTCTGATCCAGAACTTATAATACGCACTATTCGACGAGAAAAGAAGCAATCTGCATTTAGACAAGCAATGGCTGATCGCATCACTTTCGCTGACAACAGTAAGCCCTCTATTGAAGGAAGAGGAGGCCCAATTCTCTAGCCAGAAACCCCAGGACAATCATTCGAGCTGAAACACCACATCATCCAACTAATCCAAAACCATTGTCAATTCCATGGATTACCAAGTTATGATCCAAACTCTCACCTCGACAAGTTCATATCTCTTTCAAACTCCTACAAACAAAATGGAGTTAGCCAAGATACAATCTGCTTGTATCTCTTCCCTTATTCGCTAACACATCATGCACAAACATGGTTTGAAGGTTTAGAAACATGCTCTATCCCTTCATGGATGGTGATGGCGACAAAGTTTTTAACCAAGTACTTTCCGCCCTCTAAACAAACCAAACTCCGAAATGATATCATGAACTTTCACCAAGTTTTGATGAGTCATCATACCCCACATGGGAACGATTCAAAGGAGCACTGAAGAAATGCCCCAATCACCGGCTCGACAAATCTGCACAATTATGTACCTTCTATAATGGTTTAGACCCTAACCACCGAACCACCCTCGACGCTGCCGCACAAGAAAGCTTTATGACGAAGACGGACGAAGAAGGAAGGAACCTTATAGAAAACATGACTATGCATCACCATGATTGGAACTCTGGAGATCACTCAACATCTTCAGCACGTCTCGCTGCATAGAATCCAATTCCAGTTGAAGCAATTAAGGTATTAACGGAGAAGATGGACACACTTGTCAAACAGTTCGGAAAACTTAAGAAACAACAACACCAAGTACACCAAGTGAAACCCTGTCAAAACTGCACCAACTCGCAACCACCCGGTGAATATCAAGTTGAATATGAAGAGACAGATGGCACCGTTTACTATGCTCAATGTCCCGCTCGACCACAGAATTTTCCACCCGATTTCAACCAAAACAACAACCAACCTAGAGGACCTCCATTCCCACAAAGAAACAACCAACCTTTCCAACCCCGATACCCACCTTACCCACAACAACAACAACTTGCCTACAACCAACCCCTCACACTTCCTAGACCCACCTCCGACACAAACCAAACCACTGAGCAACCCAACAAGACAAATGCCCCAGCTTCAAGTTCAGAAGACGCCTTCACCCAGTTCATGCAAGGTAAACACATACTTAACCAAAAGACATCCGCTAGGCAAGATCAAGTCGATCTCTTCATGAGAAATCAATTGGCCAACTGAAGAACTTGGAAGCTCAAATTGGATAATTGGCACAACGTATTGAGAATAGACCCAGAGAAAGTTTACCTAGCAACATGGTTCACAACCCACATGTTGAGGAGGCAAAGCAAGTTACCACCACTAAGGAAGCAGCCACACCACCCCCTGCTGCTGGACCAGTCAAGGAAGAACCATAGATCAAGATACTAGATGTGGAAACCACCCTGACCATGAGCAAGGAGGTTAGAATCCCTTACCCCGCTAGACTTAAGGTCCAACCTAAGAAATTATCATCCTTTAAATTAGACGGAAAATTCCTCGATACTATGTCTAGAGTTCCCGGTCGTAATAAATATATTTGGAAACTGCTATCCACTAAGGATAAACTGCCCGAAGTAAACAACATTTCTCTTAGTCCTGAAAGCTCAACCCTACTTAAATAGAGCCTTCTTGAAAAACTAGGAGACACCGGTAGATTTACACTCCCTTGTTCTATTTACCAATTCGGAGATGTAAGCGCCTTAGCCTACCTAGGAGCTAGTATTAACCTCATGCCCTACTCCCTGTTTAAGAGGCTAGAACTTGAAAATTTGAAACCCACTAAGATGACTATCTAGCTAGCTGACCAATCCGTTAGATACCCAAAAGGAATAGCTGAAAATGTCTTAGTTCAAGTTATCAAATTCTTCTTTCCTACGGATTTCATGGTAATGGACATCCACGAAGACATAAACATCCCGATTATCCTTGGAAGACCATTCATGAATACAACCCGAGCAGTGATTGATGTGTATAACCATACGATTGTCCTACGCTCGCATGGCGAAAGCATCACTTACAAGATCGACCAACCAGAATACACTCCAAAACAAGAAGAATGTTATGCTATATCAACAGGCAGAATTACCTATAATGATGAATTAGAGCCGGAGAAGAAAAACCTTTCACCCGATCGTCAGCCTTCATCTCTGACACTGAAATTGACCCAGAAGAGGAAGAGGAGTATCAACCTGCAGAGGAAGATGTGGAATCTGAAGAACAAGAAGAACCTGAAGAAGAAGAGGAAGAACCCACTGAGGAAGAAGAAGAAACTGAAGAGGAAAAAGAAGAAATGGATGAAGAGACCGAAGAAGAAGAAGAAAGATCTGAAGAAATGGAGGAAGATGAGGATCAAATTGATTCACCCTAAATGGCTGAAGTCAAAAGGAGACAAAGCGCGAAGAGTTATTGATCAAATTCGTGGGCGTTCCTACGAAGAAACACTTATGAGAAATATTAGTCGCGGGAGAAAAGATGGAATATTTTATCAACTTCACTATTTTTTCAATTTCGATAAATGTTGGTTGATCGTATATTTCATTAGAGTTCTATGATTCAGATCTGTCCCCAATTATTAATTCTCGCTGACCACGTCCTATGGGAATCATTGAATCAATAGCAATAGAGATGTAGGAGGATTTGTTTGGGGAGTAAGAAGCCCCTGAGAAAATATCTCACGAATATTCTACCATAATGGGTATTCAAGAATCAGTACATGAAATTTTAATGAATTTGAAAGAAATCGTACACAATGCTCCGAAGACAACAATTCATCAGACGAATCCGTTGATTATGAATCCGTCGGTCAATACTTCAAATCCACTCATCTCAAGAGAATGGAAACCATGCTCGACTCTCATCTCGACCCTTCGAAACCATTCTCTCTCCTAGATATAGATACAATTGAAGAAGAGTTCCGATCCTCAAGACACTTAGAAATATATGACAAGCTCTTACAAAGAATCGCTGTGTATAAGGCAAGTCAAACGAATGACTTTGTGGAAGAAAACCTTCAAGATTCAGCCATGGGAGTCAGGACCATTGAAGTCGATAGTTCTCAACCTTTCAATAACGCACCCTTAGATGAAGAATTCCACCAATTTCCAGATTCCCGTGATGAAGATTCTGAAGAAGAAATCAAGTATGACGACGATTGTATCGACGTCACTCTCGACGAACGCTCTATTCCTCCTGCTCCAGCAAATTCTCCTATCTCCACAACAGAGATATTGGAAATCCCCCTCTTAGATACCCACCAAGAGATGATTGAATTAATTGATGAAAACGACGATGTTCGCATCATTGTAAAAGCTATCAGAGAATCAACCAATGACTACACCACCGCTCAAAGGCACCTGATAAGGGAAATCGAACGAGAATACGATTCATACCTTGCCAATTAAAGATCACAGAAACCTCGAGCTCTACACAGACATATCCAAGAACTATCAGATTCCTTTCAAGCTCAACTCACAAGAGAAGCTCAACAGCCAGAAAGACCCCACTACCCGATGGGAGAAATCGAGTTCTGCAGCAGCCAAAGGAAAATATACCAAAAATTATATTGTGCCCTAGCCGGATCAGCTTTCCCCTACTCATCGAATCAAAAGGCTACACTAGCATAAATGAGAACCTATATGGAAAGAGCTATTGGAAACCCACGGAATTATGCCGATCTCAGAATGGTGGGAGATCTTAGAACCCTTCTAGATCTCATCGAAACCGAAGAACACCTCACAGCTTCAAAGAATTTCAGAATCATCATTCATTCCACTATTGGTCATCATGTTGAGCTAATAATTGATGAACTAAATGACTCAGTATATGAAGAAGAAGTTCGTGAAGTACCAAGATTCATTCCACACTTGTCACAAATCAACTGAGCAACATATGTGACAACTCGACTACGCGCAAAGTATACTTAAGAAGATGTGGAGCTTGATGTCTATCGCAATGGGTACAATGAAATATTCAGCAAGCTAATCTATGTCTTCATGGACTCGGACTTTCTGATACAGGACGTGTCACCAAGACAAATAAAGTTTCTGAATTTTTGTCAACTTCAAAGAATAAACTGGAACGATCATGTTCAAGGGGAAGATTCATCGAATTTGGACATGACTCTTGAGTTAGGAGTGACTCTTGAGTTATGAGTCTCTTGAGTTGATAGTCTCTTGAGTTATGAGTCTCTTGGTTTATTAAGTCATTTATTAGTTTTTAACTCTAGACTTTTGATATTTCATATATTAATGTCTTTTAATAATTTTAGTCCTTTATATAGTCTATCAAGTTGTAATAGAAAAAAAGTTTTTTCTTAGTTGATGAAGTTATGAAAGTTAAATTTTCTCTCAAATTGTGTTGATCATTTGAGTTGAATTTTTGCCTAATTGCGGTATTCTTTGTGAATCAACGCTAATTAGAAGAGATTACTCTTGGGTATTCTTAGAATCAACAAGTTTAATTTGTGTTATCTTATTTCACGCTACATCAGTTGGTATCAGAGCCAAAATTCCAGTTCGCAATGATAATCTACGATGTCTATGAAGAACTAGAGAAACCCAATGAAGAAGAGATTCAATTCATAAATAATGTTCTCGATGGCAAATTTGGGTTTTCTAGTTATAAAGAAATGGAAGAAATATTACATCCGTGTTGCCAAATCAAAAATGACCATTCTGATGTCATTAACAATGGAGTAACATGTGAAAATGTTATTTCATTGAATATGGTTGATAAGTTATCATTTGAAGAGGAAGATTACACACATCATCATAATCAATCTTTACTTAGAAAAGAAAAAGATTATAACGGTGCCACGAAGATGTTGATTGTTTCATCTTTATTGGAATGTAATTATGAATCTTCTAAATGGCAAGATAATGTTACGTTTCATTTTCCAAGAGAGAGAAGTATATTTCACAATAATGTGAAAATGTTTTATTTGTCAACTACTACCCTTATTCTCTTTGGTTACATTCTTTTAACCTCTACATTATTAATGTTACTGATTTATCTCCAAATGTTAAAGAAAATTCAGTCAAGACTCGAGGACGAGTCGGGTTTAAACCGGGGAGAATGATACAGGACGTGTCACCAAGACAAATAAAGTTTCTGAATTTTTGTCAACTTCAAAGAATAAACTGGAACGATCATGTTCAAGGGGAAGATTCATCGAATTTGGACATGACTCTTGAGTTAGGAGTGACTCTTGAGTTATGAGTCTCTTGAGTTGATAGTCTCTTGAGTTATGAGTCTCTTGGTTTATTAAGTCATTTATTAGTTTTTAACTCTAGATTTTTGATATTTCATATATTAATGTCTTTTAATAATTTTAGTCCTTTATATAGTCTATCAAGTTGTAATAGAAAAAAAGTTTTTAGTTGATGAAGTAATGAAAGTTAAATTTTCTCTCAAATTGTGTTGATCATTTGAGTTGAATTTTTGCCTAATTGCGGTATTCTTTGTGAATCAACATTAATTAGAAGAGATTATTCTTGGGTATTCTTAGAATCAACAAGTTTAATTTGTGTAATCTTATTTCACGCTACATCACTTTCCCTTCAACCGTGAGCAACATCAACTCATCAGACAAGTATGCCAAGCAACCAGATCATTTGGAGGAGACCCTTTGCCTAGTGACTTTGAAGAAGTGAAAACTCAGTTCATGGCCCTAATTGCTTCAATAGGTGGAAACCACCCCCAACATGAGATTGTTCGAACTCACACCTGCACAAGAGTTGACCCTAATGGACCAGTCACACGGTTAGTCAGATACATCAGCTACGGGATGGCAATCCTCGATCGATTATCCACTAATCACTTCAAAAGCTTCAGGATGGAATCCACCAACCCTAAGTGCTGACATGATAGAGCAATTCCTTCAGTACTTTCCTCCATGTTACAGCTTACCTAGAAGCCACGGTAACAACTTCAGCACCTGGGACGCATCCAACATCATCATCTGAAGAAAAGGACTAAGTCGAGCTCTCGACTTTAAAAGAGCGCTTCTTGGGAGGCAACCGTGTTTTACATTTCTGCAAATTTTACTTTCCAAGAAGTGATGAAATCTCCGACTATCTTTCACACTCGGATATGCAAGGAATGCCTCCTTCTTCAAGGAAGTAGTCGCATCCAACATATCTTATATCCGACGTGTTCACACCTACGAGACAAATCACAAGAAGACTTGATCAAGAATGAACCCAACAAGACAAAGTTCGGCACACACGTACCAAGGAAAACTGCATCCACTGGGGAGTACCTCTCTACCAATATTTTTCCTTCGTTACAAATATACCATATCCACTATGCTTATCACTAAGTGTGGGATTCAAACCCAACACACACCGCTAAAAGAATACGTCTTAGATGTTTCAATTCTTAAGTGTGGGATTTCACCCCAGTCAGAGCTTAGAATAACTTCGAGGATGATGTTTCTTTAAGTGTGGGATAGCAGTAGTTATACTACTATAAAATGGATAATGGTATATGCTTGATTCTAAGCTTGTTGCTCCTTAGACCATCCTTCTCCAATAAGTAAACAAAAATTTTCAAAATTGAGTTAAAAGTATGTTGAAAATGAAAAAAATTAGACAAAGAATGATTTACTTTGGGAAGAAGGGTAAAGTAAAATATGAATTCCTTTAAAAAATTAGTTTAGTAATCCCATAAAGAGCATCGCATGACTAGACACAACAAACCAACTTTCGATTCATGAGGTATCTTGAGCCATATAAAGCATTCATTTTTATAGCTTCACTTTTTCGATTCTTGAGTGTGCGATGTATGCGTTTAGAAACAGAACTTGCTTCGATGTATGCGTTTAGAATTCCAGCTTTCCTCTTCACACAAAAATTTATAACCAACACAACCCCCTCTCATATCACCAACACTCCACTCCTAAAACCCTACACCACTTCTCTCAGAATGATTGTGGCTAGATTGACTTCGCGCTCACTTAAAAGGTAACGATTTGATTCTCGATCCAGCCTATGATGATAAACGATACATGACTGGCGTCCTGAGTGATTGATAAAATTAGAATAGGAAACCCTAAACACTTTGAGTGATTGGAGTGACCACCGTGAGAGGATCGCCTAGTTATGTATCCAAGACCAAAGATCAAAAGTATGCTCCCAAATATTACAATGCCACTTTTCAAAAGCACAAATATTTTATTTTTCCAAAACCCCCGTAGTAAAAAGTTCCGCATCGTAATATTTCATTATCTACTTATTTCTAACCATGCTTGAAATTCGAGTTTGCTTGAGGACAAGCAAAGTTCTAAGTGTGGGATACTTGATATCGCGTAAAAAGTCACATTTTTATTACCGATATCTCTCTCATTCTGGAACAATACTTGGCAAATAAACTCAAATAATGTTCAAATCAATGAAACTTTGTCAAGAAGGTCAAAACAGAGCTGCACGAGAAAAATCAAGCAAAACGGACAAACAACGAAGATTCCACACACGTTTGAAGATTTAAGACATCGAGACAAGATTTAAAGGCAAAAGTTCCCATCACCGAGATTTCTCTTATCCAAGATGTTTGTTTTCAAAATACGAATCTAACAGAAGAAGACTCAACAAAAAATGGATGAATAATGAAGATTCTACGTACGTCGGAAGATTCAAATGATTCGAGGGAGACATCCAAAGGTCAGAGACATATTTTTGGAATTTCTTTTCATTAAAGACTTCGTTCTTTAAAAACGAATCCAATGCAAAATGAATCGATGCAAATGGACGCATAACGAAGGAGATATGCACAAATCAAGAAACGAGACGAAAGACGGCGAACCGGGGTGGGGGAGAGGCAGCCGCCGCCGGCCACCACCCCACCACCGCTGACCACCATGGTGGCGGTGCCATGGCCTGTCCCCGTCTACCGTGCCCTTTTTCGTCCTCGCTCGTACTCGCAGGGTACACATGCTAGACCTTTTCCGTAACTTTAGGGTACACGTGCTAGACCTTTACGCGCTTTAAGGTACATGTGCTAGCAACTTTCCCACCTTTTGCTAACATGTGCCCCAAGTTGATAGAATGCACCAACTTTCCCCTATAAATAGGGAGCCCATGGTTCTTTTGAAAACATACCATCACACACCACAAAATATACACTTTCACACATCTTTTCACACACTTACACCTTCCATATCTTTCTCATTTCTCTAGTTTTACTTCCTAAATTAATATAAGTTTAGGAAGTGTTGTTAGAATATAACGAAAGCAAGGAACATGCTTGTAATTTTTGGTGTAAGTTTGGAGTTATTCTTATTAATTCAAGTATATTCCTTCTCGCATATCTATATCGGTTATTTCTATCCTTATCTATCTTAATTAAATATGTATACTTTAATTATGCTAGAGATAGTTTGTGCCATGATTAGCGAGTAGATTACTATTGTATTTGTTGTGATGTAATTATCATGAATAATTATGGGATGACCTTTAACATGTCGTGAAGTAATATGACGGCCCCTATTCGACTGTCTACCTGATATAGTACTGGTAATGCTGTTAAGCGGAGTACAAATGTATGGAAGTCGGTAAACGACCGAAGGTAGTTGTATTATGGATTGACATTATAAAAATGGAAACTTTATGAACGGACATATCTTGTGATTTTAAACATAAAACTTATATTCTCCTTTCGATTAACAAACGTGATTGTAAACTTGTAAAGAGGAGTCGCGAACCTCAATACTTGGTCAATAATTATCTGTGTCAAAACTACGGTTTAATTGTGACGTCATGCAATCATCATAAATGCAATGTGATTACGTGGAATTGCCATAGGTATAGTACACCTCCAATCACAATGTACTTATCATGAAAACATTGCGAAGCAATTAAATTCACAACAGAAACATCGGTAAACGATTAAATACGTTGTGAACTGCTGTTGTATTTTCAGATATGGCCTGGGTTTAACTTTATGCAAAAGCAGCCAGCATTTTAATTAGATTAGTTAAGATTAGATTAGAGTAGGTAGGCTATAGGCTAAATAACCATTTACAAAAACCTAGAGATTTGTTAAATGTATTAAGAAAGGAAAGTTTAAAATCTAATTTAAAAATGATATATTTCTTTAAACCGTGAAACATAAAGTAAGGTACGCAAGAAACCTAAACACTTTCCCTCGCTTACCATGCTTGAGTTTTACTAATAAGAATTAATCAAATAAGTCCGAACATATTTTCTAAGTTAGTTTTTTGCCGGATTTGTAGTCTTTATGGTTTTAAGAATGGTTAGACTAGTTATGGACTTGCTACTCTTTTCCTTCACCCATGAGCGAACGCGTTCAATAATAAGGGCCACTGACTCCCTCGCAGGAGAGTGTGGAGAGTTGAGCATTGTCTGTCTGATCAGAATCATGATACCCTAGTTCCTCGTGACATATCAGTTGATAATCGACTGATAAGGAATCTACGGGTTATACCATAAGCTATCAAATCTAGTAAACATTCCCAATTTAGATAAACTTTTTCTCTAAGAAGTCATCATCCCATATTATGAGCTAATGAAATCACAACAAATACTACTTTCCATCATCTGATTTATTATTATCTTTTATTCGCATTATTTAGTTAATTTAGTTAACTGAACCAAAACCCCCAACGCACTTTTATACAAACCTATACTAGAAAGTAACGATTGATTGGATCACCTCCGTTTCAATTCAGTTTCTCTTTAAGAATGACTCTAGGTTATACTTACCATCTAATAGCCTTTGGTTCAGTAGTAATAAGTCACACTTAGATCCCCGCATTTACAAATTTAAAACACCCACCGATAGGCGTTGTGATCACTCGCGTTTGTGACGGTCGGACACCCATCAGTAGCCATGGCTTGAGGCACACTCTGGGCGATGAGCTGGGTGATTTCGGTATCGTTGAACATGTATTGTCTCGGAGGCATATTGTTGAATCAGGAAAAAGGACAAGTGAGATACTTTTATGATATTATGATGTATCATAGTTGTATATATGGTGAAATATACAATGATAACACAAAATGATAATCCTAATTCATTTAGATGACTAAGTTGGACGCAAGGCACGAGTTCCAATAGGTACAGAACATAAGGATTACAAAAGATGCCGGGAATTGTTACATCCGGTCGAATTACAACAATTTTACATATATAGTTGAAAAGTTACAAGATAAGACTACACTAGTCTTGACGTAGGTTAATTTGTTCCATCAAAGTGACAAGTCGGTCCACGGTTTCTGCTAGTCTGCTAGTTTTTCTGGCGTTGTCTTCTGCCAAGACTAGCCGTTGCACTAATCCACGGGCGTACTCTTCAGCATCCCGCAAGCGTTGCTCACATTCTTCTAGTCTGTGACGCAAAAGTGCGGCTTCCACGGCTATCTCTATCACTTTGTTGTAAAGGACGTCCATGTTGTTAATGGTGTTTTCATGGTCTTCAGCAACATTATTGATACGTTCCATTGTTGTGAGTCTCCAGTGCTCGCGAGTTTCCTGGAGTTCGATTTCCATATCGCGTAGTTGTTGCTCGTGACGGTGTACCCTGGCAGCTAAGACATGTACAGTGAAGTGAGCATGTTCTTGAGTATAGGGAGAGACTTCCATGTTGGAAAGTCCTCTATTAGATGTGGGGAGTTGGATTCCTTCCTCATCCCTCCAGGTGTTAATTCGGTTTGATAACCATCGCCATTGGCTAGTTGTTGATTGCCTTTGGGGCTGGTTATTGAGTTGGTTTTGAGTGGGATATGGGCTAGCTCGAGGCAACCCCATGTTCCTCCTAGCTACCCTTGAGTTTTGTGACCCATACAGATGAGAGCGAGACGGATTGGGTGGTGTGTTTGCCAATTCTGCAACAAAGCGTTAGAAAGAATGAGGCCTATATTCGTATATATAATATAGCCTAAGATTTGTAGAGAGGTCTATCTAGGTATATGTACATGTATATCACATAATAGCCTATTGCGTGTCTAGCATAGACATGTTTGAGTCCTGGTTCTCTCGAGGTCAGAGTCAACTAGTGTATCCATGTTCAACATAACCGTTTCAGCTCTTACATCATCTTCATTTAATTGTACATAGTTGATCAGGATATGTTAACTTAAACTCATATGATGTAATCCCTGAACCAATCATACCTAATAAGGAAATACTGTCTAATGGTCGTAGTCTAGGCCCACTAAATGCAACCTAGTTCACTATAACCTTAGGCTTGGATACCAATCTGTAACACTCCCAAATTTATTGTTTAGCGGAAGCAAGCTTTGGGGTGCTACCAATCAATAATCAAAACGCACAAGGTATATAATGAATGACTTTATATGCGTCGTTTTACAGATACATTGATAATATAAAGTTTTACAATGTATAAAGTTTACAAAAGCCCAATAATTACAATGTTTAGATATTATGCGGCATAACTAGGTTACAAAATGTAGTAATGCAAAATAATCTCCTGATGTGCATACTGACTCGAGCTATGGGCTTCCTGAATGAACATGTCTACTGCTGTTGGGTACCTGAGAACACATGCTAAAAAGTCAGCTAACGCTGGTGAGCTCAAAGGTTTGTATAATAGATAAGTAAGTGTGAACCACAAGATTTAATAATAATTGTTTGAAATGAATCAAATACTATAAATGTCTGCCATGAGGCCATAGTCTGCGTTTAACGTGAGTGTCAGGATCACAATAAAGTGCCTGATCGTGGGTGCCTCCGGGCGAGTGTCTAATCCACACTCATATGAACAAATGATAATGCGTTCATTTAACCAGTCAGTGCTTGCTGACCTGGACGAGGATGGTTAGTCCTATATGGTATCGTACACTAACATTCACGCTACATAAAGTATTACGAGAACTATGATTGTAGAGGACTTAGAAGTGATTAGAAAATAGCTCATGCAGAATATAGCGAGTTTTGTACTTGTGTTCACATGTAAAACAAGGTAAAGCATGTATTCTCAACGCTGGGTTTAAAATTGTAAAATGAGGGGCTATGAGACTCACCTGAGTCTGGAGATTTGCAGCGAAGCAATATGATGTAATAATATGTGGTGTCCGAACACCGTAACCTGTCGGGCGTTTACAACACGCAAGGTTAATATAATAAGTATATATCTTAAAAGATAACCTATGCTAGTCGTCCATTTAACTAGAAATGTCCAAATGACTAGGTTTGTTTGTTTGTGTTTTGAAAAGGTGTACGGTCCGTTGGTGACGGATTTGTAATAATAATTCTCAATCTTATTATTTTGATTTCAAGGTGTTATACTTAAAAGCTTGTTTCAATATGTTTTCGAAATCGTATCGTGTAATCGTTTAAGGTTTCGAGTGTCCAACACTTAGTATGAAAAGAGTTGAAAACTTTCTATTTTTAGCATCACTTATAGCGTCACTTAGTGGTTCTGTGCGACACTCGGGAAATGTCGCATAAAATGGTAGGTTCTGGAATATTAGCGTCACTTGAGGAAGTGACGCATAAGGAGCGACACTTAAGGAAGTGTCGGGTACAAGTTTCGGTATTCAGGGTCATGCATCACTAGGGTTAGTGTCGCGTGAAATCATAATTAAATTATAGGTGACACTTTGACAAGTGTCGCTAGAAGTGTCGGGTATTGAATTTGCGACACTTAGGCAAGTGTCAGAAAAAAGGGATTTTATGCGGCACTTAGGTAAGTGACGCAAGATTAGGGTTTTATGCGACACTTAATGGGTCACTTAAGGAAGTGACGCATCACTACTTTGGTCCGTGCGACACTCTTGACTGGTCGTGATTTTTGAGCCTAAAAACGAGTTTTCCGGTTTCTGTTTGGTCTGATTCTTTTACCTAACCCATATTTGGACATTTTAAGCTTATACAAACAACATTCAAGTAAAGTAACAAAGATTTAAGAGTTTTTGAGAATTGTTTGGATTCTTACAAGTTGACGTGAGGAGATTTTGGAAAGATGGGAATGTAGATCGTCGCGAGGTGAACATTTTTCTCTAAACGAGCAAGATGATTTATGGTGATTTGGTGGTGTTATTTTGAGGTTGAAGGTGGATGGTGGTAGTGGTTTTTGAATGACAGAAAGAAAGAAAGAAAAGAGAAAGAGAGAGAGTGAGTTAGATGATGATGATGATCATCATGACGATGATGATGATGAAATGAGGTTAGTGGGGAAGGATCCCCATTTTGAGGGCATGGGAGCCATGTGTAGTTGGCTCCCATTTCAATCCTGAGCATTTGCGCTCCGTGCGGTGTTCATTTTTCTGATCATTTAAATGTGTAAATAATTTTTAACGTGTTTAATTTACAAGTTTTAAATACAAAATATTTATCCGATATTTTGGTTGAAATATTTCATCAATTATTTTGTAATTATGTTATAAAATATAACTTAGTTTTGTTTCGACCGTTTGCGGGTAAATGTTTCGATTGTTTAGTCGTTTGACGTTTTAATTGAACGTTTTAGTTATCGATTTAAAACACGATGTCTTTATTTAATGATTTCACTCAATATAATATATTTAAATTTATAAAATGCATTTTGGGTTGTTATTCGATTGTCGAGCGCGTTTCGTGCGTTTTGGTCGTGTAAGGCCACTTAATACGATACGAGATACTTATAGGTTATTATTGGGATAATATTGGAAAATAACTAGGTTTGTCAAGTAATTTCACATTGTTTAATAAAATGAGGTTCACCAACGTCCGTGTATATATATATATATATATATATATATATATATATATATATATATATATATATATATATATATATATATCGGAAATTTGGCCGATAAAATAAAGCGCACGATTAAATCTAATCGCGTAGGTGTGTATATACATTGATACACGCAATGATACATACAGTTAACCTAACATAGCTCTAATTACATGTATTACAAAACGATTAGGACCAAATGATGAGTCCTAATTTGGCGGGTGTTACAGATGTCAACACCAATCATCTTGATATCCCATAGTTCGGTTTCGATCTTTTGAAGCTTACTGCGAGAGCAGAACTTTACCATGATCATTCTTTTCAGAGTTGCCCATGAGATGGCGTAAGCAGTTGTTCGTCCAAGGATTTGGATTTGAGCGTTCCACCAGGTCAGTGCCTTGTCAGCTAAGGTACATGTGGCATACTTTACCATGCAATCGGTTGCACAGTCGCTAATGTCCAGCACTGATTCCATCTTTTCTATCCAGTGGACTAGGTCGATGGCTCCCTTAGTCCCGTTGAAGGTACTCGGTTTGCAAGCGAGGAAGGTTTTATATGAATACACATGTTAAATATTCACAGGTGTCTCACCGTTCACGGGGGTAGTTCCACTGTTGTTCACCACAGTATCGCAGATGCGACTTGCATCATATTGAGCGATGGCTTCAGCTACTCGTCGATTGATAATCTGTTCAGTCGTTTCTTCAGCAACAGGAGGCGTCGAGTTACGTCGGTTGTTCCTGGTTTTTCTTTTCTTTGGTGGCATGATGACGTTCTGCGATAATGAAATGCAGAAGTCAATGCCAATGTCAAGAATGTGAAGAATGAAGTATCGCATATTTCAGCTATCGAACATTAAGAAGAATTTACGAGGTTCCGATCACGTATCTTACGACTATGAAACGCCCATATGTACTTAGTATAATATAATCACGTTGGCCAGGCGTCATTATATGATGCGAAATACATACTTCTTTTCATCAACCGCTTAATACAATCAGATTCATATGAGATCATAGTGAGAATGAACGAGTCGAACGCAGTAAGGTTCAATAAATGGATCACGCATGTCGATGTGTCATGACGATAGTTTAGTCGTATGCAAATGTGTGTATGTATGGGCATTCTAGCCAAGGCTATAGTCTAGGTCTCTAAGGTCTCTAAGTCACCTAAAGAACTTTAGTTCGCTATAACCAATGGCTTTGATACCAGTCTGTCACACCCCCAAATTCGTTAATCATGGTTAGCGGAAGCATTTGGTTAAGTAGGGGGTGCTGACGTATATATTGTACAAACACACATATCAGAGCATATGATTACAATAGAACATATATATTAAGATGCCAAGAGTAATAGTTACCAAGTTTTACGATTCATCGAATCGTACAAGTGTAAAAATAGTTAAGTTGTACAAAAGTAGGTTTCGTAAATATGACTAAATCAGTTTAGTTATATAAAAGAAATCCATCTGTTTCAAAATGGCATCCTAAACTCTTTGTGGGTCGCCTAGAGTTCCATATGTGCAGGCGGTTCTTACGTGCAACTAGTTCCCTGAAAAACATGTTAAAAGTAAACAACGAGGTTGAATGAATTCACAGATTTTAAGTTTACGTGTAAAGTTTTGTAACCAAATGTGTTTGTAACGTTTTGCCATAACAATATAAATAATGTTCATCAAACATGTAGTTTAGTTGGGATGTCGCCCAAAAGTACATTTCAGATAGTAGTAGGTAAGACGAATCCTATAAGTTTGCCCAAAGGTGTAGTTTGAAAAGTTCATCCAAGAAGTAGGACCTAACAATATCTGCCTAAGAAGTAGAGACTTTTTAGGTTGTTTCTAAGAAGTAGGACTGACATCGAAGACGTAGGACCCAACTGCTCAAGAAGTAGAGCCTTCACCCAAGACGTTGGGTGGAACCTTGCCCAAGATGTAGGGACTTTCTATGTGCCCAAGACGTAGGGACTTTCTGTGTGTGTGCCCAAGACATAGGGACTTTCTAAATGTTTATGAAAATGTTGTTCCATAAAAGATAGTTTGTTTGAAAGCTTGATACGTTTTGTAAGTAGTTGTACGTATGAAATCGTGCATAGAGATGTATTCGTTTAGTTCCAAAGCACTCAAGTTATTAATTAAAATATGAAATCATCATTAATAATTGACAATTGGAAGTAATCAATGAGTTAGCAACCGCTAAAACAATGTAAGTTATGGTATCAATAAAAGTTGTACTATGTTTTCCACCCCTGTTCAAAAGTAGTAAAGCAGTAAAAGTAGGGGCTGTGAACTCACCTCGTGAGCTCGGTATGTGAGTGCTAGCAAAGTGTAAGCCTAAGTAAAGTCCCTAACGTCCTAAACGCAACAGATAATTCGTATAAGTGGTCGGCTAACTGCCAAACCATGTTAATCGTTCACTCGTTGAAAGATCTTTGTTTGTTTGTAAATTCGTACGTTTCTTTGGTGATAATGTTGTAATAATAATTCAAAATGATATTATTATTAATTTCGAATCATTGTATACTTTTTAAAAGTATATATACATAAAGTGTAGGAGTTATATCGTATATATTCCGAATATATATATATATATAATATATATCCGAAAGTACGTATCTAAATGTATGTATATATATGTATGTCTGAAAGTATGTAGGTAAATATGTCCGAATGTATATATTTAAATATGTCCGAATGTGTCGCACCCCCAATTTTGGGTTGCGAAAGCGAATGGGGTCGGGGCGCGACTAATCAATAATCACAGCACAAAGATATAATGAACGACTCTATATGCGTCGTTTTACAACTTGTATTGATAAAATCAAAGTTTACATCAAAATATAGTTTACATTAGCTCAGTTGAAATCGAGAGATTTACATACATAATTAATTTATACAAAATATAATAATGCAGCTAAATCTCTAAATGTTTGCATGACAAGAGCTAATGGTTCCTGAGGGCAGTCCAACTTACTGCTGAGTACCTGTGATACATGCTAAAATGGGTCACTGAAATGCTAGTGAGCTCACAGGTTTGTATGTCAACACATGTTGTATGAACCGCAAGATTTAATTGAATTTAAATTGCAATTAAGCAAAGTAAAAGTTTTACGGCCATGATCACATTGTCTGAGCTTAACTCGAGGTGTTAGGTCCATATTTAAGGTATCCTGATCGAGGTGCCTCCCACGAGTGCCTAATTTACACTCGTATGAACAAATATTAGTACATCCGTTTACCCAGTTAGTGCATGCTAACCTGGACGAGGAGGGTCAATCATATATGTTACCATATACTAATATTCACTCTACAACGTATTACCAAACTATGCTGAGGAGGGCTTTGAAAGATTAGTGAGATAACTCATGTAGTAATAGTTTGTTTTCGTACTTGCATTCATATTGTTAAAATAAAACGAGCAATGATATCACACCCCTGAGTAAAAACAGTAAAATAGGGGCTATGAGACTCACCTGAGTCTTGAGAGTTTAACTTAATAAACTTTAGTGATTAGCCAAGATGAGTTGTCCGAAGACTGGTAACCTGAGGGTGTCCATGACACGCGATGGTTATATAGGTGTGCAGGTATCTATCAAGACTACCTTTGTAGTTGTTCATTCAACTAGAATGTCCAAATTACTACGATTTGGTTGATTTGGTTATGTTTTGAAAACGTGTACGGCCCCTTGGTGATTGTTTGTAATAATAATCTCTTTATTATTATCATGATTTTGAAGTGTTATCCCGATGTGTTTTAAAAGTCGTATCGTATAAGTGTTTGAAGTTATAAAAGTTTGACACTTTGTATAAAAATGGTTTGTAAACATTCTGTGTTTTGCGTCACTTATAGCGACACTTAGGGTTTATGCGTCACTCAGGAAGTGTCGCTTAAAATTGTGATTTTAATATCAGTAGTGTCACTTGAGGAAGTGACGCATCAAGGGCGCAATTAAGCGAGTGTCGGTCGCAAGTGTCGAATAAAGGTGTTAGGCGTCACTAGTCAAGTGACGGATCAAATCAGAATTCGATTATAGGTGACACTTAGACAAGTGTCGCTAGAAGTGTCGGTTAGAAGTGTCGGGTATTGAATTTGCGACACATAGGCAAGTGTCGGGAAAAAGGGGTTTTATGCGGCACTTAGGCAAGTGACGCAAATTTAGGGTTTTTAGGGACACTCAGTGCGTCACTTAAGTAACGCATTAAGTGATGCTACGCTGCACTGGTCTATGCGACACTTACGTCCGTTGGCCGTATTTTGAGCCGAAAACGTGTTTTCCGGTTTCTGTTTGACTTGAAACTTTTACCCAACCCATATTTGGACATTTCAAGCTTAAACAACCCACAAACAAGTAAAAATAAGTGAAATCGGAGAGTTTCGAGTTTTGTAGGAAAACTTACGAGTTGACGCTTGGAGAAACCGAAAAGATAGAAAGGTAGATCGTGACGTGGTGGTTCTTTTTCTCCAAATGGGCGTGAAGATTCGAGGCTGTTTGGTGGTACTTTTTGGAAATTTTAAGATGGTGGTGGTGGTGGGTGTTTGAGAGAAAAAAGAGAGAAGATAGAGATGGAGAATGAGGATGAGAATGAGAAGTGGGGTGGGGAGGTGGTGACCTCACCCTTTTTGGATGATTTTCGGTGGGGGCCCACCGAGGTGTAGGTCTCCATATTTAATCCCATGTATTCGCGCTCCGTGCGGTGTTTGTTTTCCCATTCTTTTAAACGCTTAAATAATTATTTTAAAAAACGAATATTTATTCAATGTTTTTGTTGAAGTATTTCATCAAATACTTTTACTTGAGTCATAAAATATAGCTTATTTTAGTTACGATTGTTTGCGTATTTATTATTTTAATCGCATAATCCTTGTTTGTATGATACGAATTTGAGTTGAAATATTATTTAAATAATATTTTGGATAAAATAGAGTTAATACATAATGTCATGTTATTTAATAAAATTGCTCACCAACGTTTGTATTAATTAAATCGAATTGCATTTGATTTGAAACTTGTACGCTTTAATCAAATCGCATACTTGTATATATTCAAGAATATATATATTCCGATACATTAATTAGCCTAACACAGAACTAATTACATGTATTAACAGTTGATTAGGCACCAATCACTAGTCCTAATTTGGCGGGTGTCACAGAATGTATGTGTTTGAATATATCCGAATGTATGTATTCGTATCCGAAAGTTAGACCAAAGTACTGTTCATCCGAAAGTTCGGGGTCCGAAAGTGTAAAATTTGAAAGCTAGGGTCAAAAACACTATTCATCCGAAAGTCAACGAAAATCAACTCCGAATGTTGACTTTCAGAGTCAAAATCCGAAACTCCTCACAAAAATCCGAAAGTCAAACTTCAATCCGAAGTCAAACTTTCAGAGTAAAAATCAGGCTATTTTTGTGATTTTTATTTGAATAAACAAACTTTATCTAAAAGTTCTGAATTTCAGATAAGTATAAGTGAGTCAAAAAATTCGTGAACACCCCTGTGTACAGCAGCTATTTTTCTTGACACAGGTGTACAAAACGGGTTATATCTCAAAATCGGTGTATTTCTGCGAAAACATGGTTTCGCTGGAAGTTGTAGCTAACAAAAATATGAAGATATTGGCAGTGGTCTCATACGTTTATTTTACTCCTACGATTTTATACGATTTTTCTACCGAGGCCACAGAATCTGTCCCGAAAACTGTTTTAATACGAGTTATGTTTTCTTAGTTATTGGTTATGTTTTAGTGTTTGATCTTTCAAGTCATGAACATATAACATATAATGAGTTAAAAACATAAAAGATTAGTGGAACTTTAAGTGTTCTTACAAGCTTAGAAGAGGAAGAACAAGGAAGGTGATGTAGATGACGTTTTGAGGTTTGGTGCTTTTCTTCACTTGCAAGATGATGATGACGATGATTTTATTTGATGATGATGATGCCTAAAGCTGCTGCTGCCGTGGGTTGTGGAAAGGAGAAAAGAGAGAAAAATTTGGAGAAGTTGGTGAAACAATGAGGTGGGAAGTATGAGTGTAGCATGTGTATGTGTTGAGTGAGGAAATTGGTCAACAAATGGGGTAGGATGGGGATGGCCATGTTGGCCAATTTTTTTGTCAAAGTGTGGGGTTGAGTTGGTAAAACTTGTCCCTAATTGTTTGTGTATAATACCCGTATTCGTTTACCCGATCGTTTGACGTTAAATCGTGTTATATCGGTTTAATTCGTTAACGTTATATAACGTTAATATTTTTCAAATTATTATTTCAAATACTTAATATTGAGTTACAAAAATATTATTTTTGACTAGTTTGGTTGTCGGGTTCATTTTACGTATTTTAATCGTGTACGTTAAGTTTTATATAAAATGTATAATTGTATAGTTTTTCGTTATGTTATATTCGTTCGCATAATATTCCAATGTAAATAACTACTATAAAAATAGTTTTACGTTATTAAAATTTTTGTATCACCAACATACGTATTTGTTTTGTCGGACTAGCTCCGATTGTTTCGCGCACAATTATAAATAATTACAAAATAAGGTAATACTTAACGTATTAAATTGTTGGGCTTTGCTAGACTTATCTCATTAAAAAAAGTTTGTGAATTCACTAGTCAGGGAATTAGACTTAATAATTGATGTGTTACCAGCGGTCGGTAAGGATTTTACCATTGTCGTTGCACCGGCTACTGGCGACGGCGATCAGTGGGTGTTTTAAATTTGTAATTGCGGGGCCTAAGTTTTCCCTAACAATACTAATTCCAAGGGTGAGGAAGTGGTAGGTATGACCTAGAGTCATTCTTCAAACTGACTGAATTGAAACTAAGACGTGGCAGATGAGGGCTTTCAGACTAGTGAAGGGTTTATAAAATAGTGGGGGAGTTTTGGTTTTTATATTAACTAACTTAGGCAAGTAAATAAATAAAAGTGAAATAAAAATAAAAGATAAAGCTGATAAGATAAAGATAGTGTTTGCTGAGACTTCGTTAATTAAGTTATGGGATGATGTTTGGAGAAACTGTGTTAAAAGATATTTGTTAATTGTTACTCTTGGATACTTGTGATGTAAACACTAGATTCCCTACTAATTAAAGCATGTCTCACCGGGAGCTAGGTTATGGTAACATTACAAAGTATTTAGAATAATAAGCAAAATCTTAATTATGGTTTAATAATACTTTCATATGAACGGGAACAAATCTAAAGGTATTAGACAAAACTGAATCATATAACAATTCCTCGTCATCCTAACAGATTCGAATATTTAAAAAGTTCATTTATGACTTCAAACCTGCCCTTGTTTAAGACTACCCAATAAATCCCCTAATTATCCACACTCACTTAAAGTGGTTCCGCTGCTTCAAATCTAGGCCATGTCTTGTCCTACGATAATCCCCCATGTAGCCTTGGGGTTCCATACTTTCATACATTTGAAAAATTATATTGACACAGATGACTGACTACCTTTTAATTGGACGTCGTTAAAAAGGTGTCGTAATCACGTTTACTGATGGAAAGGAGATTAGATTAAAATGAAGTTTAAAAGTCTATTTAGAAAGGTTAATTAAACTAGGTTTCTCATTTTAAATATTAGTTCGTAATATAACTACCTTCGATCGTTACTCGACTTCCATACATACGTACTCCACCTTGAAGTGTTTCCAGTACTATATTGAATAATAGTCGAATAGGGGTCATCATATTACTTCGTAATATACTATTTCATAATATGACTACCTTTGGTCGTTCCTTGACTTCCATACATTTGTACTCCACCTTGAAGTGTTTCCAGTACTATATCGAGTAACAGTCGAATAGGGGCCATCATATTACTTTACGATAATTAAGACCGTTTATATTTTACCACTATGATGATCCTAAGGCAAAAATCAAACAAGAACATGCAATAAGACGATCAAAGCAATACTACCAATCTTTAATATTTAATTATAAATCATCCCATAATTTACTAACTACATCGCAAACAAACACAACAAGTATACTACTCTCTAATCATGCCAATAAATAAATCTAGCATAATCAACATAAACGTAATTAATTGAGATAGATAAGGATAGAAAGAACAAGGATTAAATATGAGAGATAATAGATTTGAATTAATTGACACAATTTCAAGCATACACTGAAGATTACAACGCATTCCGCACTTTCATTCTATTCCTAATTAAACTTCTAAACTAGTTTAAATACTAGTTAAAACTAATTTAGAGAAAGAATGTAGAGTGAGAAAGTTGGAGCTTATTTCTAAAGTGAGAAAAATAAGCTAGAAAGGTGTGTGGTGTATCCAAGAGTATGTGTTGAAATGAAGCCTAGGTGCTCCTATTTATAGTTGAAATCCGATGCACTTTAGCAACTTGGGGTACATATTAGCAAAAGGTGGAAAAGGTGGTAACACATGTATCTTAAAGCGCGGAAAGGTCTAGCATAGGTACCCTAAAGTTGCGGAAAGGTCTAGCACGTGTACCAGGCGAGTACGAGCAAGGACGAAAAAGTGGCTGGGGGACGGGGGCATGGTGGTCGGTGTGTCCACCATGGTGGCCGGCGGCGGCTGCCATGCTGCCGTCCCGGTTCGTCGTCTTTTGCTCGTTTCTTGATTCGCGCGTATCTTCTTTGTTATGCGTCCATTTTCGTTAATTCTTTTTGCGTTTGATTCATTTTTTAAAAAAGAAGACTTTGATGAAAAGAAATCCCTGAGATGTGTCTCTTATATTTAGATGTCTCGTGCGAATCATTTGAATCTTCCGGTGCATGTAGAATCTTCATTCTTCATCCGTTTTTGTTGATTCTTCTTCTGTTAGATTCGTATTTTGAAAACGAAGATCTTGGATAAGATGGATCTTGGTGATGGATAATTTTTCTCTAAATCTTGTTTTGATGTCTTGAATCTTCAAACTTGTGTGGAATCTTCGTCTTTCATTCGTTTTACTTTATTTTTGTAACTGATAAACGCCAAAATGTACTATATTATAGTACTAATTACCCCTTCATTCAATAGATTTCTAATGCATTTTATATGAATAAGATACTTATTTCGTTCATATTTGCATTTAGGAGTTTAATTGAAGCTTGGAGCGAAAAGAAACAGAAAACGAGCTTATTGCGAAGAAAAGTTGCTAAAAGAATAAAACAATGGACAAGAGAAGCTTGAATCGGAAAGAGAACGAAAGATGAGCTGAAAATGAATAAAAGATGAAAAAATTCCTGAAATTCAATCCATACGCCGTATGGAAATTCCATATGCCGTATGGAAATTCCATACACCGTATGGAATGAGGCGGTGGAAGCCCAGTGTAACGCGGAGCTGGGCCGGACTTGTTTTCATTCCATACGCCGTATGGATTATCCATACGCCGTATGGATCAATTTTCCAGAAAAATATAAAATGCGATTTTAACCCTAAAATTAAGAGATTCGGCTGGGGGCTTTTCCAGACGACCTGTTTGATTTATTTACGAATTCTAGGGTTATTTTGGAGGCACAAAGAGTTAAGGTTGATGTTATTTTGCTTTAATACTTTGTGATTCATTGTTTCGGTTTGTATTACTCTTATTTATTTCGATTACATTATGTTTTTGAGATTGAATTGTGACACCGGACGATTTAGGGTTACTGATTAACCCTCTAGAAACCCTAATTACGTGTGTTTAATTTAGTTTTAGTCTAAATACTTGTAATTACTTGTAACTATTTGTATATTTTATGTGAATATACACCTCCGTAATTGATTTATATTACGCTACGTAAATAGTTGTAATTACGCTTACGCAATTTGGTGAAATTGTGCAAAACAACCGGAGGGAGTCCGTCATAGTATAAATACGACGTTGGTGAAAACATCCTTATAAAATAACTTGAATCTATTTTTAGAAATTATTTATCATATATTATTAATTTAGTATAATAATACCCGGAAAACCTAGACGTTTCGATTAAAACGTCTCAAACGTAGCGAAAACGCGCAGAACGCGCCTGACAATCGAACGAAAGTCAAAATACATTGTTGAATCTAAAATATATCATTTGGTATAAAACTATCAATTAAAATATCGTGTCTTTAAACGATAACGAAAAACGTCTGAATAAAACGTCACGCGATTTAGAATCCGTACAACGAACGCGCAAATCGAGATCACTATTTTAACGAATCATTTTTAAAAATGTTTTTCAAGTATTTAGAACGAATACTTCAAGTGAAAATATTGAAACTTAAATCGATACTTAAAAACGCGTATTAAACGTTTAACACCAAACCGAACGAGAAAACGAACACCGCGCGAAGCACAAATCGGATAAATGAGAAAATGACCAAAATACCCTTGAGTGGGCCCCCCTTGTCCGGCCCCCTCTCCCCTCTCATGGCTGCCCATTCCACTCCCTTTGACCATGCAAAATCCACTCAAGTGGATTCTCTTACACACCCACCTAAAGTTCATACAAGAACTTATCTATCTCACTCAACCTCCTTTCTCTCCATTCTCTCTACACTCTCAATTCTCTCTCTAATTTCTGGAAATTTACAGCCCCTTCACCACCAATAACCACCACCACAACCACCATAATCCACCATAGCTCCACCACCTTAAAAATCATCATCTTTCAAAGGAAACAAGCTCAACAACAACTACTCCTTCTCTTCATCTCATCTCCATCAAAAGTATTGTAAGGAAACCCTTTCTTACTCTCATATTGTTTATTTACATGTTATAAAGCTCATCTAACAAGATTATGTGCAAATATAAGCTTAAAGTACGTTTTTATGAATTTATACACAAAGATACATAATCTGCCTCGAAAATCACAGCACACTAAAAACATCATATCTTGAGTTCTAGGAAGAGTTGGAAGATGCATTTTTTTAAAAAATTTGCGTATTGAAAAGATCTACAACTTTTGTGTTTTACACGTTTTCCAGAAACGTACACGTTTTTCTCTACTGGTCGATTTGTGGGTCTGGCCTAGGTGAAAACAGAATCTGGGCTATGCATGGCCATTTATTTTGTTTCTCTATGATGGTGGGACTTAGAACTCTTAGGAAACATATGTTAGAGACTAGATATATAGATGATCAGTTGGTAAAATTGTTGAGACTTGATTTTGACCAGAAATATGTTAGGCACATGGTAAAATAAACCGACAAAAGTCGAAAATGTGAAATCTTGAAGTTTTGGGACTTTTATAAAAACCGACACTCTGGTGAACTCCGACATGAACCGACAATTTATTTGGACTCTATAAACTGATATTTGGGTTGGGTGAAAATTTTGGGTCAAACCGAGTAAGTTTGACCAAGTCAACAAAAGTGGCTCGATTTCGAAAAACTTACTATATTTGGAAAATGGTAACAAAAATGGGTTTGGGTGACTTAGTTAGTAACTTGGACCAAAAACTAATTTTGGAAAGTTTCCCGAATGAAAAACCGACACTTGGATACACTTGGACTAAAAACGGAAATCTAGCCAGACGCTAGTGTCGCATGACCTGCGACACTACCTAAGTGTCGCTAACTAGTGTCGCTACTTATTTGAAAATTGATTTGAACCTGCGACACTGACCCTAGTGTCGCTACTAGTGTCGCTAAAGACGGAATGTATGAAACTTGTTTTTCACTAAGTATTGAACATTGGTAACAACTTATAACCACACATGATACATACAGTAACAAAGTATACAATGACACAAACTTAATAATAATGTCTTAAAGAATTATTATTACAAACTTTCACCAACGGGCCGTACACGTTTTGATAAACGAACTCAAACTACTTATTTGGACATACTAGTTGATGAACTAGCTTTAGGTGGACATAAAACCCCCACCTACCCGATTGGCTTAAGTGGACATTTACCCCCACTTATACAATCGCTATAGATGGTCTTTTGAGACATCTACTTATACAACCTCATACGTTTAGGGCGTTAGGAGGTTGCACACGGGAACGAGAACACCCACTACTTGCTAATATTTGATATTGCTTGCTACCTGCTCAACTCTGGTGAGTTTCATAGCCCCTTTTTATTGTTTTTCACTGGGGTGAGAATACATACAACTGTTTTATAAACTGCTTTATGATCACAAGTACTGGAAATAACTTTTTGTACGGATTGCATGAGACTTGAATAATCCACTAAAGTCCTCTACTTATCATAGTCATTAAAATTTGTGCGTGAGTATTATTGGATAGATCTATCAGGGTTTGACAAACCTCGTCCGGGCTAGTCGCGCTAGCCAACCCACGGGCGCAGTATTACTTGTGATTTAGAAGTGTATCGGATTAGTACACTTACCGGAGGCAAACAACGTTAAGCTTGACTATGAGACTCATGAAAATGGTATACTTATATTGCTGCATGCAATACTTTTACTTGTCGTTGGCTAACGATACTTTTACTTATCATTGACAAATGATGCAAGACTTGTGAAATCTTGTGGATCATTTTAGCAACTGATTACTTAACAAACCTAGGAACTCACCAACTTTATGTTGACCTTTTAGTATGTATTTCTCAGGTAACCCACCGCAATAGGAAGCTTATGGATAGCTTAGCTCGAGTCGCATTGTTTTCAAACATCAAGGAACTAGATTGCATTTACTATATTTTAGAATCATAGTTATGTAATTCTACATTTGTCATGCGAACTCCTATAACTTTTGTAAACATTTGAATTATTGTAATGAAACTATTTTTCAAATGTCTCATATAGAGGTCGTTTGCTTTAATTTTTGTGTTGTGATATTTGATTTGGTCGGCACCCCCATGAAGCCTCCTACTTCCGTTGGCACGTGTTTTGGGGGTGCGACAGATTGGTATCAGAGACAAAGGTTATAGCGAACTAGGATTGCATTAGTGACCTAGACTATAACCATTAGGTTAGTATTCCTTGTTTAGTATGACTGGTTCAGTTATTGCATCATTTGAATTTAATTTAACATAGCCTGATCAACTATGTACAATTAAAGGAGAATTGATGCAAGACCTGAAATGGTTATAGTGAATGGGGATGCGTTAGAAGACTTTGGCCAAGGATAGAGACGGGACCAACCCTATACGTGCTTATGTGCTAGGTTATTATATTTTTATATATAACCTTAACCTCTCATATACTAAACTCCTTGCCACAGAAATGGCAGACTCCTCTAATGCATCATCAACCGACTTGAACAACGAAACTCAAACGTTGTCCACTACTAGGGGTACCACTCCCTTACCTATCCCTACGACACCAAACTCTCCCGAACCTCTTTACTACATGACCGGCGAAGCCCGAGTAGTACGAAGACGCCGAGGGAATACCGGATCGTCCCGAGCAAACCCTTACTCAAACTCCATTGCTAACACCACGACTAATACCCGCCGTTCGGCATACGCCCGTAGGTGGGACTGGCTACCCACAACTTTAAACATTTGGAGGTCTGAGGAAGCAATACAGATTCCTGCTGACCCCATGGACATCTCCCCGTACACACAAGAACCAACGCACCATACGGTACCGGTGTTAGCAGCCCGACTTCATCGTCATGAAGAAAGGCTCAAAATCCTAGAACGATATCATTATATAGTAGAAAACTACCTGTTGCACCGAACCGATGATCGCATAACACAACTTCTTCAAGAACAGGAAGGCACGAACCTAAAATGTTCGTACGGAACTAAAACGTACCCCTTATCTTACTGCTTTTTTAGTTTAGTTAATAATTCTAATTTAATTGAATAACATCGTTCCTGTGTTCCTGTGTTCGACCTGGACTTACCATAGCTATACTATTCCGATCGTGTATTCTTGTCTGGTTGTGTGATAGTAGTGATTGGTATCTCATGTACTTTATAAATAATAAACTAGACGCTTTCACATGTATCAAGATTTTGGCACCGGTGCTGGGGAACACTTAACCGGTTGGACTATTGTTCTGCCGGAGAACGGTTGCTTATTCGATTAAGTTGGAAACTAAAAAAAAAAAAATTTAAAATATTTCTTTTAAAAAAAATAAAAAAAAATTTAGAATTTTTTTTTTTTTTTTAAAAAAATGTTTTGTAGAAAATTGTTTATATGTTAATTATATGTATATGTTTGTTATATAGTTTAATATATAATCGAGCGAAGATTTTGAATTTGGTTTGCACAGACTATCAACCGGTGGTTGTGCGCACCAGCCGGTGGTTGGGAGGGCTGTTTTTGCGACAAGATTCTGTTGTCTGCTCCGTTTGTTAATAAGTTGGTTTAAATTTTAGATATTTTATATTTTGTTTTCTTGTTCTGTTTTGTGTTTTCTTGTTTTTGTTTGCAGTTTTGAACTTTGTGGGTGTGTGCCCTGGAAACCCTCACGAGACCATAACTCGTCCATTTGGGATACCGAGGGGTTTAAAGGCTTGTTGCATATGCTAAATGCAACCGTGATGGCTACGGAAGTGTGCTGTTGTATATTTTCATAATCAGATCAAGAAAGCATTTTTCTTTAAGATCAGGGGAGTTTTCTGTTCACTTCTTTTCTATTCCCTATTTTACGATTCCTTGTTTTGCAATGAGGACATTGCTTTATTTTAAGTGGGGATGGGGAAAAGAAGTTTGATTGTCCTGAGTTATACATCGATAAATATTGGTAGACTAAAGGTGTAAGGCATTCTATGTTAGTTATTTTTCAACCCAAATTTTTCTTTTAAAAATGTATTCTCTTTAAGTTTAGAAAATCTTGTAACAAATCTGAGAAATTCAAAGGATAATTTGAACTTAAATTTTAAAATATTAGATAGTTCATCATGTGATGTATCGATAGACAATCTATGTATAAGTTCTTGAGCTATTAATTAAAATTAATATAAGAAGTATGCGATATTCTGAGAGGAACTTTATCAATTTATGACTTTAGTCTTAATTCTTATATATGATAGCGTGCGATATGCCATAATGTTGGAATTCAATTAATATCATTTGGGGATATACTGAGTGTTTTTTCCTCTGTTGTACGTAAGTACAGACCTGTTCTCCGTCAGTATATCTAATGAAAAAGAGCAAAAGAGTTTAACAACTCATGAAAATGTAGTGAAATTATGTCGCTTTGTTGTACTAAGGTACAGACCTACCACCAACGATTTGACTAAAAAGTTATTATGCTAAACCAAAGTCAAGTTATGTCGCTCTGTTGTGTTGAGGCACAGACCTGTCACCAATGTCTTGACCTGAAAAATGATTGTTTAATTGGATATCCATAATATGTGCAATATTATCACGTTATATGTATGAGGGTATTTTGCTATTGTGAGTCAAGGGTAAAGCTGCTAGAACAATGATAAGTCAAGCTCAATTACCTAAGTATAGATTGTTTAGATGGACAACAATATCGGTAATCCTTGTTAGCTATCCGTTATGCAAAAAAATAATGAATGAGACAATTTGTTTTTCCTAGAAGAGTTTCTTGATAGCTAAATCTTAATGTTGAATTATTTTTAAGCTAAAAATTTGGTTTGCGAAATGCTAGCTTGTATGTAAGTCCCTATGCGCCATTGTCTGCCTATTAAATTTTGTCGTTTATAAGTTTTAAATCGATAGTCTACTTGAGGACAAGTAGAATTCAAGTGGGGGATGTTTGATAACCGCCAAAATGTACTATATTATAGTACTAATTACCCCTTCGTTCAATAGATTTCTAATGAATTTTGTATGAATAAGATACTTATTTCGTTCATATTTGCATTTAGGAGTTTAATTGGAGCTTGAAGCGAAAAGAAACAGAAAACGAGCTTATTGCGAAGAAAAGTAGCTAAAAGAATAAAACAATGGACAAGAGAAGCTTAAATCGGAAAGAGAACGAAAGATGAGCTGAAAATGACTAAAAGATTAAAATATTCCTGAAATTCAATCCATACGCCGTATGGAAATTCCATACGCCGTATGGAATGAGGCGGTGGAAGCCCAGTGTAATACGGAGCTGGGCCGGGCTTGTTTTCAATCCATACGCCGTATGGATTATCCATACGCCGTATGGATCAATTTTCCAGAAAACTATAAAACGCGATTTTAACCCTAAAATTGAGAGATTCGGCTGGGGGTTTTTCTAGACGACCTGTTTGATTTATTTACGAATTATAGGGTTATTTTGGAGGCACTAAGAGTTAAGATTGATGTTATTTCGCTTTAATACTTTGTGATTCATTGTTTCAGTTTGTATTACTCTTATTTATTTTGATTACATTATGTTTTTGAGATTGAATGATACTGTTTTTACAAATCTGATGATGAATTGAATTATCTAGTAGTTGTGTATTTAATGAACCTTGGATAATGATTATTGAACGATATTAATTGAACGTTTATAAAGTTATTTGATTGAAGATGATTATATTATCCGTTGATCCTTATTTATTGGTGGTTATTAGTTATTACTTAACGTGATTGACTATGTCATTGAGATTCATTTCCCTTGAGATTGTTGATTATTGATGGTTAGAACTTAGGTTTTGATCATTGCTAAATATATTGAGTTTGATAGGTTAGGACACTAATAATTGAATAACCTAAGATGAATAAGTTAATAAGTGATTATTAATAGGTATTGTTGATTCATACTGTTAGGATCAATTATAACCAATCGTGAATACTTAATGCATAATTTAGGGAAGAGCACGCAATAGAATCATATTCTTGCGACGTCAGATCGATGTTTAATGTGGGACCCTAAGTTATAGAAATTAGTTAGACCCGAACCGTTGGCTAATTTACATTCAACTGGGAATCTTTGATTAGTAACTAAGTTGATATAAAAGAAATCACAATTACATAATTAACGTGCAATAATTCGGAATATATGAATCTGAGTAGAGTTATCTACACAAGTACTTGTTCCTTCCAACTGTTTCTTATTTGTTATTTAATTTTATTATTTTCCTTGTTTTATTATTATTCCAATTCAATTGTTCGTACGGAACTAAAACGTACCCCTTATCTTACTGCTTTACTAGTTTAGTTAATAATTCTAATTTAATTGAATAATATTGTTCCTGTGTTAATGTGTTTGACCTTGACTTACCATAGCTATACTATTCCGATCGGGTATTCTTGCCTGGTTGTGTGATAGTAGTGATTGGTATCTCCTGTACTTTATAAATAATAAAACTAGATCCTTTCACACGCATCAGTAACACCCGCCAAATTAGGACTAGTAATTAGTGCCTAATCAAGTGTAATACATGTAATTAGTTCTGTGTTAGGCTAATTAATGTGTCAATATATATATATATATATATATATATATATATATATATATATATATATATTATTGAATATATACAAGTATACGATTTGATTAAATTAATACGGACGTTGGTGAACAAAATTTATTAAATAATATGACACTATTTAATAACTCTATTTTATCCAAAATATTATTTAGATAATATTTCAACTCAAATTCGTATCGTACAAACAACATTTACACGATTATGATGATAAACGCGCGAACAATCGAAACAAGAATAAGTTATATTTCATAACTCAAGTAAGAGTATTTGATGAAATACTTCAACAAGAACATTAATAGATATCCGTATTATAAAATAATTACTTAAACGTTTAAACAATCGGGGAACGAACACCGCATGGAGCGCAAACGCGGGGGTTAAACATTTGGGAGATTCCCTCCCCTATTTACCCCCCCCCCCCCAAAAAAAAATCCGCCTTTTCCGCTCCACTCCCCTCATTTCAATTTCACTCTCTCTCTCCTCTCTTTTTCTTTCTAAAACAACCACCACCACCACCTACAACCACCGATTTCCACCACCAAACGTCCCCGGATCGTCAAGCACCTTTGGAGAAAAACATTCACCGCAACACGATCTACATTTCCCTCTTTTTCTATGGCGTTAAGTTTGTAAGTTTCCAAGAAATCCCGAAACACTCTGATTTCCATTATTTTTACTTGTTTGCGGTTATCTAAGCTTATAATGTCAAAATATGGGTTGGGTAAAAGTTTCAAGTCAAACGGAAACCGAAAAACACCTTTTCGGCTCATTTTCTGGCCAACAGCTCGTTATGTCGCAGAGGCTCCAGGCCACCTGCGACATAAGCTCTTATGTCGCCAAATCAGGTCTTATGTCGCATATAGCGACATAAGCCTCTATGTCGCACTACATCACGGATGTCGCATGTAGCGACATAAATGGTTATGTCGCAATAATTACGGACGTCGCATATAGCGACACAAAACACTATGTCGCAAAAATTATTCCCGTCGCACATAGCGACACAACACCATATGTCGCATTAAGTTGCGGATATCGCACTTAGCGACAAAAGCCCTTATGTCGCAGTCATGATCTGCGACACAACAGACTATGTCGCACATAGCGATACAAAGCCTTAGGTCGCACCTAGTGTCGCATAAGACAGAACCTTGAAAACATGGATTTTTTTACTAAGTGTCAAACTTATGTAATTTCAAACACTTATACGATACGACTTTTTAAACCCATCACAATACGTTTATGAACATGAACACTCAAAATCATAATAATAATAATGAGATTATTATTACAACCAATAACCAACGGGCCGTATACGTTTTCAAGACACAATCCAATCAACCAAGTCGTTGTAACTTGGACAATTTAAACAACCAAATCTTAGTAACTTGGATAATCAAATCAACCAAGTCGTAGTAACTTGGACAAGTTAAACAACCAAATCGTAGTAATTTGGATAATTCAATCAACCAAATCGTAGTAATTTGGACATTCTAGTTGGACGAACAACTACAAAGGTAGTTCTTCGAGATACCTACTCATGTTTATAACCATCGCATGTCTTGGACACCCTCAGGTTACAAGTCTTCGGACATCAATTCAAGTTTATTTTGATAAATACTCCAGGCTCAGGTGAGTCTCATAGCCCCTATTTTACGGTTTTCATCTGGGGTGTGATTACATTGCTCGTTTTATTTTACAATATGAATGCAAGTACAATACAAATCAAATACTACATGAGTTGTTTTCACTAATCATTTCAAAGCCCTCCACAACATAGTTTGGTAATACAT
This sequence comes from Pseudognaphalium luteoalbum, assembly GCA_963422505.1. Taxonomy (NCBI): domain Eukaryota; kingdom Viridiplantae; phylum Streptophyta; class Magnoliopsida; order Asterales; family Asteraceae; genus Pseudognaphalium; species Pseudognaphalium luteoalbum. The sequence goes on along the minus strand of OY730193.1, from coordinate 58,910,616 downwards.
CTGTAGCGTGAATGTTAGTATATGATACCATATAGTATTGACAATCCTCGTCCGGGTTAGCACGCACTAACTGGTCAAATGGACATATTAGCATTTGGGAAGACGAGTGTAGATTAGGCACTCGTAGAAGACACTCAGTTAGGTGTCCTTAATTGGACCTGACACTCAAGTTAAGCTCAGACTATGTGCTCATGGATATATAACTTTTATTTTGCTTAATTGCGATTTAAATTCAATTAAATCTTGCGGTTCATACAAATATGTGTTGACATACAAATCTGTGAGCTCACCAGGGTTTCGCTGACCCATTTTAGCATGTATCACAGGTACTCAATAGTAGGATGACTGCCTGATCAGGATTTCATTAACTTGAGTCTTCATTCAATCAATCAGAGATTTAGTTGCATTATTATATTTTGTATAAAGTAATTATGTAATATAAATCTCTCAATTTCAAGGAACTGAGCTGATGTAAATAATATTTTTGATGTAAACTTTGATTTTATTAATACAATGTAAAACTTTGGTTTTATATCTTTGTGCTTGTGATTATTGATTAGTCGCGCCCCGACCCGATTCGTTTCCGCAACCCGAATTTGGGGGTGCGACAATTTTTCTCGTGCAACTTCATTTTGACCTTCTTGGAAGATTTTCATTCAATTATGTATTATTTGAGTCTAAATGCCAAGTATTGTTCCAGAATGAGAGAGATATCGGTGGTAAAAACGTGACTTTATACGCGATATCAAGTATCCCACACTTAGAACTTTGCTTGTCCTCGAGCAAACTCGAATTTCAAGCATGGTTAAAGATAAGTAGATGATGAAATATTTTAAGGCGGAACTTTTTACTATGGGGATTTTGGGAAAATAAAATATTCATGCTTTTGAAAAGGTAGGGTTGTAATCTTTGGGAGCATGCTTTTGATCTTTGATCTTGGATACATGACTAGGCGATCCTCTCAAGGTGGTCACTCCAATCACTCAAAGTGTTTAGGGTTTCCTATTCTAATATTATCAATCACTCAGGATGCCAGTCATGTATCGTTTATCGTCATAGGCTTGATCGAGAATCAAATCGTTTATCGTTTATCATCTAGGAAGAGTGATGTAAGGATTTTGGAGTGGAGTGTTGGTGATATGAGAAGGGGTTGTGTTAGTTTTTCACAGGTTTATTTTATTTTTATTTTGGTGAAGAGGAAGCTGGAATTTTTGGAAGGATTGACACCCTTTTCTTATGATTTTTGGAAGGAGTCTTTTTCTCCATTTAACTTTCTTTTCTTCAGAAATTTTTCGACGTCATATCCTTGTAGCTTCTCTTCTTTCATCTTTCGAATTTACTATGAAGTTTGAGGGATGCTTTTGAGAGGGTAGGGATAACGTATTTTTTTTGGGTGTATGGATGGGTTTAAGAATGATGTGATTCGATCTCCTTTTTACTCACCAGTTCGGATTCAAAAAGCATAATTGGAGCAACTTCTGATTCTAAACGCATACATCATCACACTCAAGAATTGAATAAATGAAGCATTAAAAGTGAATGCTTATTATGGCTCAAGATACCTCACGAATCGAAAATTGGGTTGTTGTGTGCCTAGTCCTGCGATGCTCTTTATAGGATTATTAATCTAGTTTTCCAAAGGAATTCATATTTTATTTATCCTTCTTCCCCAAAGTAAATCATTTTTTGTTTAAAATTTTCAATTTCAACATATTTTTAACTCAATTTTGAAAAATTTTGTGTAAAATTTTCGAGTTACTTTTTGGAGAAGTATGGTCTAAAGAGCAGCGAGTTTAGAATCAAGCGTATACTATTATCCTTTTTACAGTAGTGTAACTACTGCTTTCCCACACTTAAAGGAACATCATCCTCGATGTTTTTCTAAGTTCTTATTGGGGTAAAGATCCCACACTTAGGATTTGAAACATCTAAGACATATTCTTTTAGCGGTGTGTGTTGGATTTGAATCCCACACTTAGTGATAAGCATAGTGGATATGGTATATTTATAACGAAAGAAAGGGATTGGTATAGAAGTACTCCTCAGTAGTTTCAGTGTTCTATGGTATGCATTTGCGGAAGTTTATCTTGTTGGGTTCACTCTTGATCAAGTTTTCTTGTGATTGGTCTCGTTGGTGTGAACACATCGGATATACTTTCTTTATTTCCGACGTCGAAAACTTGATGCGTCGGACAGTTCTCAAAACTTCTTCATATATCCAAGTGTGAAAGATAGTCGGAGACTTCATCACTTCTTGGAATGTAAAATTGTGAAAATGTAAAACACGGGTTGCCTCCCGAGAAGCGCTCTTTAAAAGTCAAGAGCTCGACTTCTTTTCTCCTAGCTAGATGAAGATGGATTGTGACACCCAACCAATTAGGACTAGTACTTAGTGCCTAATCATAAGTGTTAATACATGTAATTAGGGTTAATTATGTGTATCATTATGTGTATTGATATATATTTATATATATATATATATATACGCACGTATACGATTTGTTTAAATCGTACATTTCACTATCGGATAAATTTCGATACATTATAAATGCGGACGTTGGTGTGCAAAATGTTAAATAATATGAAATTATTTAATAAAATCAAAAACTTATAAATATTATGTTGATAATATTTAACACGTTAATTATATCGTATAAGTAACACAAACACAACGAAAATGCACGAATTAAATTCGGCACCCAAACGAAAGTCAATAAATAATTTGACAACTCAAACAAAGTATTTTAATAATACTTCAATGAAAATTTAACCAAAACACATCGTTAAATTAAAACGACACAAGAAAACGTTAGGCGATTTAACGTTTTAATGAAAATAACGAGTAAACGACCAATATACGTAACACAGTCTGAGACTGAGAATTAAATCACACTCCACCCACTCAAATAGGCCCCATTTGGCCAGCCCTTCCCCCATGTGATCACACATGACCACCTTCCTCTTGACCTCTCCCATTTCATGCAAAGGAATCACTTCCATCATTTCCCATTTCACTCTCTTTCAAAATTCTATCTAGCTTCTCTCTAGAAACCCTCCTTCTCTCTTTAAAATCTGGAGATTTACCCACCTAAAACCACCACAACCACCACCATAAACCACCACAAGCCACCATTAATCAAGAACAAAAGAAGAAACACCAAGATCATCATCCACCTCCTTTGTTCTTCATTATCTTTGTAAGAACCACCAAAACCCTCATCTATTTTACTTGCATGTTAGTTATTTGTATGTTATATTGTTCATCTAACTACATTATGTCCAAAGATTGGTTTAAAAATTGTTTGTATACATTAAACATGAATATACAAAAAGTGACAGTTTCTGTCTTCAAAAAGTCAGTGTACAAAAATGATCATAACTTGAGTTCTAGGATGTTATGGATAACGAATATTTTTTTAAACGTTGCGTATTGAAAATATCTACAAAAAGTTCTTCTTTGGATCCTTCCATAAATTTATGAATTTTTAGTTATAAACTAATCTTTGAGTCTGGTCTGATGATAGTCGAAAAACGAGTTCGGTTCTTATGCGGAATTTTATACCTATCTAGATGGACTCTATAACTACTGGAAAAATTAAGTTAACAACTAGATACATAGTAGAATAACTGATTATAATTGTGGACTCTAATTCGGATCATTACTAGTTAAGAAAAATAGGTGAAGTGAACTGACAAAATCGAAAAACACATTTAGGGACTGTTTTGGAAATAAATACAAAAACGACACTTGTGGGTCACCAATGGTCACGGAACTCATTTTCTATAAGTATTATAACATAATAAAGGTTGTGTAAAAGTTTCGGGTTAAACCGATTTAGTTTGACCAGTTTGACCAGATTTGACCAGTTGATCAATTTGACCAGTTGATCAAAAGTGACCAGATTTGACCAGTTGACCGATTTGACCAGTTGACCAGATTTGATCAGTTTGACCAAGTTGACTTCTGTTGACTTTCAGAAAATAAAATATTTGACCCCAACGTTCGGATATAAATGTATACATGTACTTTCAAATACAATAAAAGAAGCTTGAAAAATACTTACTACACTAAGTATTCAACACTTATAATAATCAAACCTTATACAAAACTTACATTCGTACTTTATAAACCATCACCAACAAGCCGTACATGTTTTCAAAACTCAAACAAAACAATCAAACATTGGGCATAACTAGTTGATAGAAAACTAGCATAGATGGTCTGTTTAGACCTCTAATCATTTAAAACCTTGCGCGTTTAACACGCCCAGCAGGTTTTCACATCTAATCCTTTAAAACCTTGCATGTTTAGGACGCCCAGCAGGTTTCAGTCATTGGAGACGACATCATTTCTCTTGTAAACCATCATTTGTGCTTGATAGCATCTCATTAGACTCAGGTGAGTTTCATAGCCCCTTTTTACTGTTTTATATCCAGGGGTGAGAATACATGCTCGTTTTGTTTTACATGTGAACGCAAGTATCAAATATCACTATATTCTGCATGAGTTAATAATCTAATAATCATAAGTCCTCATTAGCATAGTTTGGTAATACTTTGTAGCGTGAATGTTAGTGTATGGTACCATATGGGACTGACAATCCCCGTCCGGGTCAGCAAGCACTGACTGGTCAAAACGGACGCATTATCATTTGTTCATACGTGTGTTGATTAGGCATACGCATAGAGGCACCCTACTCAGGCACTTAATTGTGATCCTGACACCTCAGTTAAGCTCAGACTATGTGCTCATGGCAGTTATATACATCTTTTATAATTTACTTATTTGCTTAATTGCAAATCATTATACTTAAATCTTGCGGTTCATACATTATACTTTTTCATCAAACCTGTGAGCTCACCAGCGTAAGCTGACCAATTTAGCGTGTATTATCAGGTTCGCAACAGCAGTAAGTCTGCTCACTCAGGATGCCCATTAGCTCGAGTCTCATGCAAACATCAGGAGATTATCATGCATTACTATATTTTGTATAAATTAGTTATGAATAGAATCTCTTATATCAATTCGAGCTTTTGTAAACTATTATAACAGTGTAAGACTTTTATAATATCAATGTATTGTAAACGACGCATATACAGTCGTTCATTATATCTTATGTGTTGTTGATATTTGATTAGTCGTGCCCCGACCCGACCCGCTTCCGCATCATAATTTGGGGGTGCGACAGATTGGTATCAAAGCATAAGGTTATAGTAAACTAGGTTGCATTTAGTGGGCCTAGACTATGACCGTTAGGCAGTATTCCTCATTAAGTATAACTGGTTCAGGAATTACATCATACGAGTTTAATTTAACATAGCGTAGCTAACTATGTACAATTAAATAAAGATGATGTGATATCTGAAAGGGGTTATGCTGAAACAGGGATACACTAGTTGATTTTGACCACGAGAGAACCTAGACTCTTACTTGTTTTGTGCTAGACGCACACTAGGCTATTATGTGATATAGGTGTATATACATACATAGGCCTCATGTACGTACTACTCTCTAGGCTATTATATGTATTGTAGGTATATATGAATAGGCCTTACCCGCGTACGACTCTCTACGTTATTATATATATCGAATATATATAGAACTCACATGAGAATCACTCGTTAATGCTCACGTCATCGAAGCTGACACGTCTTACTAGTATTGTATCACTGGATATAAAGAACGAGACTTGTTCTCATCTACCACCGTTTATCTATTTATGTACGCGTAAAGAATAACTACACGTCTCGCTGTACCATCACGTACACACTTGAAATATATTGCTTCACATTCTTTCCACCATATTATCCTTTGGGATCGCGATCGAAATGTACTACTAGGAAAAGTGCTACACTTTAGGTTATATTATATGATATGATATGAATATAGGCCTCACTTGTTAAACGCTCTTACCATAGAAGATGGTAGACTCATCATCTAGACAAACTACACGTACTTCATCGTCTATCTCTCGCTCACGTCGCAGCCACTCAGAAGCACTCGTGGCTAGATGCACTATTAGCTCATATCGAGTCAGACGATATCACAACCCAACCGTCACAGAAAACGTATCTGCGATAGATCAACATCGAGTTCTTGCACTTCAGTGGAGCTGGTTACCAACAACTGTTGCTACATGGAGAATTGACAAAAACATTTAAATCCCTGCTGATGTTGGAAGATACTCAGCTATGGATCTTTCCCCTTATACCCAAGAACCGACACATCTCACCATGCCTGTATTAACTGCCCCCTTGCATCGTCACGAACGCAGGTTACACTACTTAGAAATCGAACAACACGAAACTCATTTAAAATGAATGGAACTAGCTCAAGGCCACATCGCTCAGATGTACTTTGATCAGGAAGACATCTCCGAAACTATCCATCATACTCACGATCAAATGGAGGAAACCATCGCAATCACAGAGAGTGTTCATGATCAAGTAATTAGTAATCGGACCAAAATCTTGCACATACAAGGACTCCTCTAACTGCAAGTGTAAAATTTCAAAGGGCACTGAAGGTGTTATTGGGTTGTTACGTAGGATGGAAACAACTCTGGGGATAACAAAAGAAAGTAGTCTGGGAACCTCAATCAAAATCAACCATCATTTAAGAGGTCTGATATTGTTAAGACCTACATCTCTGGTTCCGAAACCAAGAAGGGTTATACTGGGAATAAACCCTCCTGTTCAAAGTGCCGCAGACATCATGAAGGTCCTTGTGGTACTCCTTGTGGAAAATGTCAAAGGTATGGGCATCTGGCCAAAGATGCAGATCTACCAATGCCAACACCACCACTGAAAAACCTAAGTCCTGCTATAAGTGTGGAGACACAGGGAACTTTAGGAATGAGTGCCCAAATCTGAAGAACAAGGGCAACAACACTGCTAAAGGAAGAGCTTTTATGCTGAACTCCTAGGAAGCCCGTCAGGACCCGAATGTGGTCTAGGATGATAAGTAGATGGTAGAGTTAGTTAATGGTAAACTCATAGAGACCGATAGTGTAATCACAAATTGCACTTAAACTTAGCCGACGAGCTGTTCACCATTGATCTCATTCCTGTTGAGATTGGAAATTTCGACGACATTGTTGGCATGGATTGGTTGTCCAAGCACCGCGCTGAAGTTATCTACAACTATAAAGTTATCCGCATTCCTCTCATCACTGGTAGTACTTTGGTCATACAAGGGAAGACCGGTGGGACGAGAATGAATATCATACCTGAGAAAAGGTTATCAGGCAATCCTCGCACACATTATGGAGAAAAAGTCAGAAGAGAAGCGACTTGAGGATGTGCCCATCATTAGAGACTTTCCAGAAGTCTTTCCCGAAGACTTGACTGGTCTTCCACCACCGAGACAAGTTGAGTTCTCAATCGACCTTTTGCCCGGAGCAGCCGTAACACCCCCAAATTTACTGTTGCGCGGAAGCAAGCTTTGGGTGTTACTAATCAATAATCAAGCACCAAAGTAAGGCAAACGACATCTATATGCAACGTCGTACAATAGTACAAAAGTATTACATTGTTGAATCATAATAACAAGCTTCGAGTTCGAAGATGATTTCCTAGAGATTCTAATACATAACTGATATACAAAAAAATAATGCAAAAGAATCTCCACAAGTTTGTATGCATGCGACTCGAGCTATCAGTCCTGGGGTAATCCTACTCCGTTTGTGTACCTGAGATACAAAGCTAAAAGGTCAACCAAACAGGTTGGTGAATCTCACAGGTTTAGTAATAAAGTAATCGTTTATGAACCACAAGTATGTACCAGCCTTGCTATCAAGCAAAGTAAGTAAATCAGTATGTACGCATAGTTGTCATGAGCTCATAAGTTGAAGCTTAACCGTGTAGTGTGAATATATCACGTACCCCCGTGAGTGCTATCCGCACACTCATATGTAACAAATACTAATATGCCTGTTTCTACGTGTAAATCAGTATGTGGTGGCGCTACACCCCAGGCAGGGATTGTCAGTCCCAAATGGATCCATTTACTAGTAATCGCGCTTAAGTCCATAACTAACAACTTACGATAGGAGGCTTTTAGTGGATAAAAGTAACTCATGCGTTGTGTGTAAGAAGTAATCAGTTCAATACATTGTGTTCACGTGTAAAACAGTTGCTAAGTATCTCACCCCAAAGTATAAAAACAGTAACAGTGGGGCTGTAAGACTCACCTGAGTCTAGCAAACAAGTATAGTGGATGTAAGTCCGTAAGTATGTGTCGGATGTAATTCCGTAGTGTGGTTCTCCGAACCCTGCAACCTTCTGGCGTCCGAAACGCACAAGGTCGTAAGCAAGTAAGTAAGTTGGTGTCACGAAGGATCACCCATGCTAGTTGTCCACTCAACTAGGAAATGTCCAAGTATTTGTTTGTACGTTTGTGATCATTTTGTAAATAAGTATAGCCCGTTGGTGACGGAGGTGTAATAATAATTCAAGTATTATTATTATGTAATTCATTGTGCGTGTATATCTTGTAAGTGTAGTGTTTTATGTATTCAATACTTAGTATAGAAAGTATTTTAAAGTTTCTATTTAGTGCGACAATATGTAACCCGACAATGCCATTCACAGACACTGTTCATACGATAATAATATTCACGGATTTCGTTCATGCGATAATGATAATCACGGAATGTTGTTCATGCGACAATAGGTTCACGGAGCACTGTTCATACGACAATAGCATTCACGGAGTACTATTCATGCGACAATGGCATTCACGGAATTTTGTTCATGCGTCAATAAGGATTGACGGAATTCTTTCAAGTATAAGTGTTAGTTTTTATGCGACAATGAGTATGCTTTCACGGAATTTAGTTTTTATGCGACAATATATTCACCGATTATTTGTGATTTTTATCTAACATAGTAAACGTTATCGAATCATTCTGAAATATTTACACAAAGTTCCTACATATGTTGTGTACTTCCTGTAATTGTTTTATGACTTTTGGAGGTAGTTTGATATTTTAAAAAAATTCACAAAGTGTCAGTGTTCAGTTTAATCCGAGATTAGACCACTTCTCATAAACCTAATTTTCTGGAGAAATGGGTGTATTTATGGAATGATCCAAAGAAGAACTTTTTGTATATAACAAAATTACCAAGATTTCCCAAGTGGTCTCATACGTTTTTGAGGTCTAGAACTCGAGATATGGTCTCGAGAAGTAGGCGGTTTTTACTGCTCGCCGGAACAGTAAACCTATGTTACCGGAGAAAAATGTTTTCGAGTAGCAAATGGAGTCAAAGAGTCACGAGACTAATTTTGTTGGAAAGATAACTTCTTGTACTACATTTTAGGCTTAAGAAATGTCCATTTTCGTGTTGTAATGATTTTTATAAAATTCATGGAAATGGAAACAGAATCTGGACAGGAACATAAGCTCATAGTTTTGAGATTTAAATTGCGTTTTGATTACTTATTTGGACATTAACAAGTTGAATAAGCAACATAACATGATAATATACATATTATATGTAAAACACTAGAGTTTTGAAGTCTCACAATGGTGTATGAAGAAACGGAGACGGTAGGAGTGATGTACACGCGTAGACGGTCGTTTTGGTATCTTCGGCTTCGTTTTTCCTTCAAGAATGAGGTGGTGGCCAGTGGTGGCTCGTGGTGGTGTGTGCTGGTGGCTGGAAAACGCAGAGGAGAGAGGGAAGAGAGAAGGAGGAGGGATGGGAGAAAGAGTAGAAAGTGGGAATGGAAGTATGGGGTATGTATGTGTATTCAAGAAGCAATATCAAGCATGGGAAGCCATTCGTGGCTGCATTTTCGTGTGTCCCATGGCCAGATTTGGTCAATTTGTTTCCCCAAATTTTGTGCCCCGTGTGGTGTTCGTTTACCCGTTCATTTCGACGTTTATTTAGGCGTTAAACGTTTGTTACGCGAAATTAACTAACGATTTAAAACCCGATATTTTAACTTGAAGTATTTTATCAAAATACTTAATAATGAGTTATAAAAGTATAACTTGAGATTATTTTGCGTGTCGGGCGCGTTTCACGCATTTTTGTTGCGTACGGAGTGTTTTATACGATTTTTAATACGTGTAATATATTCTCAAAATATATTAGGGTAAAAAATATTTGTTTGGATAAATCCACATTATTATTATTTTTAGCAGTGTGTCACCAACGCCCATAGTAAAACGTGTCGGATCTCGTCCGGTTCAAGTGTGTATGATTTAAACAAATCATATAACGTGTACGTAATTACACCGAAAGTTACATATATTTAGATTAATATAATACTAAATACATGTAATTACAAGTAGTTAGGCACTAATTAAAGTCCTAAATTAACGGGTGTTACAACACCAGCTGTGGCACGAGCACCATATCATTTAGCCCCATCCGAACTTCAGGAGTTGTCTACTCAGTTGCAAGAACTCCTGGAAAAGGAATTTATTAGACTGAGTTCTTCACCTTGGGGAGCCCCGGTCTTGTTTGTGAAAAAGAAGGATGGTTCATTCAGGATGTGTATCGACTATAGAGAGTTGAACAAATTAACCGTCAAGTACCGTTATCCACTCCCCCGTATTGATGACCTGTTCGACCAACTTCAAGGGTCAAGTTTCTATTCGAAGATAGATCTACGATCAGGTTATCATCAGTTACGAGTTCGTGACATCGACATCCCAAAGACTGCCTTCCGGACTTGCAATGGGTATTTCGAGTTACAAGTAATGCCATTTGGTTTGAAAAATGCACCGGTTGTATTCATGGACCTTATGAACCGAGTGTGCAAACCCTATCTTGACAAGTTCATCATTGTCCTCATAGATGACATTCTTATTTACTCGCACAGTGAACAGGAACATGCGCAACATCTCAAAACTATTATAGATCTTCTTAGACACGAAGAGTTATATGCTATGTTCTCCAAGTGTGAGTTCTGGATGCAAACCGTTCAATTCCTTGGTCATGTGATTGACAGTCAGGGAATTCACGTTGATCCATCAAAGATTGAGGCTATCAAGTGCTAGCAAGCACCGACAATGCCGACCGAAGTACGTTAATTTTTAGGATTGGATGGATAATATCAACGCTTCATAGAGAATTTCTCAAAAATAGATCAGCCTCTCACGACACTGACTCAGAAGGAAAAGAACTTCGATTGGACTGATAAGTAAGAGTCAGCATTTCAGCTACTGAAACAAAAAAATCTTACAAAAATCTTACAGTGCACCCAATCTCTCATTACATAAAGGCCACGATGACTTTGTGATATACTGCGATGCCTCACACCAAGGTCTTGGTTGCGTGTTGATGCAACGATGCCTCACACCTATGCCTCACAACAACTTAAAGTTCACGAGAAGAACTACTACACTCATGATCTCGAATTAGGAGCCGTAGTGTTTGCACTCAAAATCTGGAGACACTATCTGTATGGCACAAAATGTACCATCTTCACCAATCATAAAAGCCTCCAACATATATTCGATCAGAAGGATCTCAACATGAGGCAACGTCGCTGGGTCGAGTTGCTTACCGATTATGACTGCAAAATCATGTACCATTCGGGCAAAGCAAATGTTGTTGCTGATGCCCTAAGTCGAAAGGAACGCGTAAAACCACTTCGAGTTCAATCTTTCAGCATGATCATTCATAATAATCTTATCATTCAAATTCTCACTGCTCAACTCGAAACATTTAAACCCGAAAACCTGAAGAATGAGGCCTTGCGCAACATGGAGAAACAATTCGAAACTAAACCCAACGGGATCAAGTACTTCTCTAACCGAATCTGGTTGCCTAGTATTAGAAACCTACGCGACTTGGTGATGGATGAAGCTCATAAGTCCAAATACTCTATACATCCTGGATCGGACAAGATGTATCATAGCATCAAGGGATTATACTGGTGGCCAAACATGAAGGCAGAGATTGCCACGTACGTTAGCAAATGCCTCACATGCTCTAAGGTCAAGGCGGAATATCAGAACCCTTCCGGCCTACTTCTACAACCGGACATCCCTCAATGGAAATGGGAGCAAATTGCTATGGATTTTATCACTAAATTTCCGAAGACATCAAGCGGTTGGGATACCATTTAGGTGATCGTGGATCGGCTTACCAAATCTGCTCATTTACTTGCCATCAAGGAAACCGATAAAATGGAACATCTCGCACGAATCTATTTGAAGGAGATCGTATCTCGACACGGTGTTCCTACCTCGATTATCTCCGACAGAGATAGTCGTTTCACTTCTCAGTTTTGGAGATCATTACAGAAATCATTAGGTACTCGTCTAGATATGAGTACTGCGTATCATCCTCAAACCGATGGCCAAAGTGAAAGGACAATTCAAACACTGGAAGATATGCTATGCGCCTGCGTAATTTACTTCGGTGCAAATTGGGAACATCATTTGCCATTGTGTGAATTCTCGTACAACAATAGCTACCACACTAGTATTGGAGATGCACCATTCGAGGCACTGTACGGTCGTAAGTTCCGGTCGCCTATCTGTTGGACCGAAGTGGGAGACAGCCAACTCACTAGTCCTGAAGTCATTCATGAAACCACCGAGAAGATTGTTGGTATCCAGCAACGGCTGAAGGCTGCACGTGATCATCAGAAGAGTTATGCTAACGTGAGACGCAAGCATCTCAAGTTCCAAGTTAGAGACCGAGTTCTGCTCAAAGTATCACCTTGGAAAGGTGTCATCCGCTTTGGCAAACGTGGAAAGCTAAATCCTAGATACGTTGGACCTTTTGAGATCCTTGAAAGGATTAGTCCAGTCGCATATCGATTGTCGCTACCTCTCGAGCTTAGTAGCGTGCATCCCACATTTCACATTTCTAACCTTAAGAAATTTCTGTCTGATGAGACACTCATTATTCCCCTCGACGAAATCCACATCGATGATAAACTCCATTTTATCGAGACACCAGTAGAAATCATGGACCGTGAGGTCAAACAGTTAAAACAAAATCGTATTCCCATCTCTAAAGTCAGGTGGAATTCGCGGCGTGGTCCGGAATTCACCTGGAAATGGGAAGACCAAATGCAACTCAAATACCCACAACTTTTCACAGACTCTCCTTACACGACAACTCAGAGATAAATTTCGGGATGAAATTTTCTTAACAAGGGGAGAATGTGACACCCGACCAATTAGGACTAGTACTTAGTGCCTAATCATAAGTGTTAATACATGTAATTAGGGTTAATTATGTGTATCATTATGTGTATTGATATATATATATACACGCACGTATGTGATTTGTTTAAATCGTACATTTCACTATCGGATAAATTTCGATACATTATAAATGCAGACGTTGGTGAACAAAATGTTAAATAATATGAAATTATTTAATAAACTCAAAAACTTATAAATATTATGTTGATAATATTTAACACATTAATTATATCGTATAAGTAACACAAACGCAACGAAAATGCACGAATTAAATTCGGCACCCAAACGAAAGTCAATAAATAATTTGACAACTCAAAACAAAGTATTTTAATAATACTTCAATGAAAATTTAACCAAAACACATCGTTAAATTAAAACGACACAAGAAAACGTTAGACGATTTAACGTTTTAATGAAAATAACGAGTAAACGACCAACATACGTAACACAGTCTGAGACTAAGAATTAAATCACACTCCACCCACTCAAATAGGCCCCATTTGGCCAGCCCTTCCCCCATGTGATCACACATGACCACCTTCCTCTTGACCTCTCCCATTTCATGCAAAGGAATCACTTCCATCATTTCCCATTTCACTCTCTTTCAAAATTCTATCTAGCTTCTCTCTAGAAACCCTCTTTCTCTCTCTAAAATCTAGAGATTTAGCCACCTAAAACCACCACAACCACCTCCATAAACCACCACAAGCTACCATTAATCAAGAACAAAAGAAGAAACACCAAGATCAAGCACAAGTCCACCATCATCATCCACCTACTTTGTTCTTCATTATCTTTGTAAGAACCACCAAAACCCTCATCTATTTTACTTGCATGTGGGTTATTTGTATGTTATATTGTTCATCTAACTACATTATGTCCAAAGATTGGTTTAAAAATCGTTTGTATACATTAAACATGAATATACAAAAAGTGACAGTTTCTGTCTTCAAAAAGTCAGTGTACAAAAATGATCATAACTTGAGTTCTAGGATGTTATGGATAACGAATTTTTTTTTAAAAGTTGCGTATTGAAAAGATCTACAAAACGTTCTTCTTTGGCTCCTTCCAGAAATTTATGTATTTTTAGTTATAAACTAATCTTAGAGTCTGGTCTGATGATAGTCGAAAAACGAGTTCGGTTCTTATGCGGTATTTTATACCTATCTAGATGGACTCTATGTTGGGACATGTTATTGTGACAACATATCTAGCTTGTAATAGTACTAGAGATTACTGTTATCAAGTTTGTAAATTGATTTTAAATTGTTATGAATATATTGGTTGGTAAACATTTTAGAGTTAAATGTTAAATACTGAAAAAGGTTGACCAAGTTTGACCTTAACCTGCGATGCGAACTGAGTTGGGTTTGTAGGGCAGGTTTGCAAAGTGATCCAACTGGTTTCGCTGGGCCAAGTTGGGCTGCGAACCGAGTCAGTTCGCAGAGCCCATAAGCTGCAAACTGAGAAGTGTTTATAACCAAATTAGGTTTGAAACCTAATTAACTTTTGCCAATTGATAATTACGAATGAACTTAACTTTCCAGAGCTTTCAACATAGTCTAAAGGTTAGGTATTGATCGATTAACAACTGTTATAATCAATACGAGACATTGTAGATTATTGATTTCACTAATACTCGTGAAATAAACCATTTACAATCCGTAAACATAGTATGAAGGGATTCCGCACCTTAATACCTAAAGATAACCTCGTTATCGATCCTAATACATACGGACTTACAGTTGGTATCAGAGCCTACGGCTAGATACGTGTAGGTTCGAGGTTAATCCGATAATAACGGTTGATTGGGATTGTTTGTACGTGATTTGTTGCGTAAAAACGATCAAAATCATACTCTGGAAGCTTTTGGGTTTATTTACGTCCGAAATCTTAGGGTTTAGACGTTCAAAAACCTAAAATTTTCGTTTTTGGGGTTTTCAACCGATTCTGCGAACTGAGTTGCGAAGCGAACTGAATTTGCGAACTGAGATTCTGCGAATTGAGTTGTTCTGCGAACTGAGTTGCGAAGCGAACTGAGTTCTTCTCTGCGAACTGAGTTCTCCCCTGCGAACTGAGTTCTTCTCTATGAACTGAGTTCTCCCCTGCGAACTGAGTTCATTCTGCGAACTGAGTTCTGGTCTGCGAACTGAACTTGTTCTGCGAGTTGAGTTCTTGTGAACTGAGCATTCTGCTTATTTGTTTATTTCTGGAATTTGCAACAATGTCTAACACAAGTAAGATGATTGAGATGGATCATGAGGTTGGGAAATCTAATGTTCCACCTAAATTGCTCCGACTTGAAGACTACTATGGGTGGAAAGACAGATTTGAATCACACTGTCGGTTCCATGACTTGTCAATTTGGATTTGCATTAAGAATGGATATACTGCACCTTCTGCTAAGGTTGGTAGTAAGACAGTGGCACTTACCTATACTCAAATGAGTGATGAAGAAAAGAAAGATTATCAGATTGAGAATAAAGCTCACTCTTCAATTAAAATGAGTCTTCCAAAAGAAATCAACCATCAGTTGAAGTCTTTTCATACCGCTAAAGAGCTATGGGAAGCTCTAGAGAAAAGGTATGATGGAAGTCCTCAAGTTAAGGCAGGTAGGTGTAATCTGTTAAAGAAACAATTTATAGTTTTCAAAATTATGAAAGGTGAAGATCTTGATGCATATACCACCCGATATTATCATCTGTTAAGTGAGCTAGATGACCATGGCATTACCTATTCTAATACGGAGAAGACTAACAAGTTTATTGAGGGTCTACCTTCGAAATGGGAAATGTATGGAGTTATGCTTAAGGATAACGATGAGCGTTATGCAACTATGTCTTTGGAGCAGGCAATTGACAAGCTCCGCGGATATGATTTCACAAAGAGATTAAGACATACTGATCCTGATCAGGTACAGGATCCTGGGCTTTATCATGGAAAAACTACTATCTCTAATAGTTCGTCCAGTTCGACCACTGCTTTACTAGTTGGTGATACTGGAGTAACTGGTGAAATAATATCTGAAGATTTATGCTTTATAAGCTCATCCGGTGGTGAAGCAAAAAGCAAGACAACTGGGAAGTCAACTCAAGAGCATCACAAAATGCCCATGAGTGTGAAATCCGCTGAATAACAACTTTCAGTTCTTGCTTCATTTGTTGCTTCATATGAAAATTACATCCAGGGTAAGATCAATGATCCAGCTACTTTTGATGAGGATTATGATCAGGTAGACTCCGACGACTTAGAAGAAATGGATCTCCAGTGGCAACTTGCTATGGTGTCAAGGAGATTTAAAAATTTCTTAAAGCGTACTGGAAGAAAGATGGTGGGTAATAAAGTTGGGTTTGACAAATCCAAAGTAAAATGTTTTAACTGTCAAGGTTATGAACATTTTGCTAGGGAATGTCAAAGACCCAAAATTGAGAAATCTGCAAATCCAGAAAAATCAAGTGCTTCTCTGTCTTCTAAAGCCTTGGTCGTTCAACAACTGGATGGTTCTTATAACTGGAGAGCTTTGTCTGAAGAAGCTCTAATGGCTGAAACTGAAGATCCAGTTCAGATTGAGGAGACACCATCTTACATGCCTACTGCTGAGGATTATCAAATGAAGATTCCTGATTTGAAGATGCTTGCAGTTAAAGATGATGCGTTGGACTTGGGATCAACTGAAGATCTATGTCCAGAAGACTTTGTTGCACAAATGGCTGAACTCCAAACTGAATAGAAACGGGTATGTCTTGATGTTCCTACACTTATAGATGTATGTCAATTAGTGACTAGTTTACAAGCCCAGGTTAATGTCTTTGCTGAATCACATAAGGCTTTAACATCTGAACTAGAACTAGCCAAATTTGATGTACGTAGGTTAAGTGAGGACAAGCTAGACCTTAAGAAACAGATTAAGTCCTACACATCTGATAAGACTGTACTTAGGAATACAATAAATGAACAATCTGCGATAATAGATGGTCTTTATTTAAACCTAAAGGACTTAAATCAAGGAATAGCTGACAAGGACAAAGAATTAGCTGAATCTAAGGTCAAGTTAGTTGAGCTTAATCATAAGTTTGAGAGTTATAGAACCTCTTCTTTAACTATGGATAATATAATTGATGCTCAACGTAGTGTAAAGGACAAGACTGGCTTAGGCTATAGTGATGTACCTCCGCCTTTTAATGCTAATTACACTACTACTAATGTTGACCTAGAGATGATTGATGCAACTGCTAATTCTAATGTTAATGTACCCGTAGAATCTGAAGTCTCTAAGATACAGAAGGATGTTCCTAAAGAACAATCATCTAAAATTGGTAAGATAGCAGGTTTCTCCAATGTACAATTTGTATCAGGTGGAATGTTGAATGATGCTAAAGTAGATGATAAGGTTATTAAAGCACAAAATGATTCACCTTTAGTATCTAAGACTCGGATTGAAACTAAGGCAAAAGATGTTAAGTCATGGAGGCAGATGTCTTGCTTCAAATGCCATCAAAAGGGGCATGTGGTTTCTTGTTGTCCTAATAAGAAGTTGGAAGCAATTCATAAGCCGGTGAATAACGAGAAACCAAAACCTGTAGACAGGTCTAGTGCTAAACCTGGTTTGGGAAGCAAACCTGTGAACATGTTGAAGAGAGACAACACTAGTAGTGTCTCTCCACCTAAACCTAAGAGACCTAATTCTCAAAGTAATAATTTTGTCAATAAATCTGGAGATAAGACACCCTCAAGGTTTAGAACACCAAGTAGAAACCATAGTCAATATGAGTATAATTCTACCTCTCATGCACAACAACACAGTCAAATGCCTAGGAGGTTTTCCACTCACTCTTCTCACAGGCATAATACTATAAATCATCAACAATCTCAACCTCCAGTAAATGTCACCAAGACTCCCGATGGGAATAGTTATGGTTACTTTAAGGAAGTTCAGATTGTGGATGATAAGGAACAACTCAAGACCATAATGGCTTGGGTCCCTCTTGAAAACTAACTGTGTGCAACATGTCATGTGCAGGAGCAAACTGTGAACAAAGACCGCTGGTGGTATGTAGATAGTGGATGCTCAAGACACATGACAGGAGATAGAAGTCTACTGAAAGACTTCAAAGGTGGTTTGAAACAGCAAGTGAATTTCGCTGGTGATAAAGGAGGAGTGATCACGGGAAAAGGAAAAGTTTCAAATGGAACTTTGTCTCTTGAAGATGTGAATTATGTTGAAGAACTAACTCACTACTTGGTGAGTGTTTCCCAGGTCTGCGATAAAGGTCATCCAGTTCATTTTAATGAAAAGGAAGCCTTAGTCCTGAAGCCGGGATTTGTTATTCCCCAAGAATGGGTACTAATGAGGGCTCCAAGGAAGAAGGACATCTATGCTATTAACATGGGTGTTCCAAATACTTCAATGGAGTCTACATGTCTATTATCCAAGGCTTCTGAAGCAGATTCTATTCTATGGCATAGGAGAATGGCACATTTGAAATTTCGTAAAATGAATTACATAACCAAAAATGGTTTAGTTCTGGGTGTGCCACAGAAACGTTTTGATTTTGAAGACAGGTGTGTTTCTTGTTTGAAAGGAAAACAACATAAGAAACCACACAAGTCCAAAACCGAAAACTCTATATCCTCGCCATTTGAATTGCTACATATGGATCTCTTTGGCCCAATAAGCAAAAGGAGCATAGGTGGCAAATGGTATTGTTTGGTTGTTACAGATGATTTCTCTAGATTCTCATGGGTATTCTTTTTGAAATCTAAGGATGAAACTCCAGGAATGCTAATGGAGTTCTTAGATTTAGTAGAGAATGTATATAACACGAGAGTTAAGAGAATTCGTAGTGATAATGGTACAGAGTTCAAAAATTCTACATTGAATGTCTATTGCTTAAGTAAAGGAATTCAACATCAATTCAGTGCACCTTATGAACCACAACAAAATGGTGTTGCTGAAAGGAAGAATAGAACTCTTATTGAGGCAGCAAGAACCATGCTTGCAGATTCAGGGCTTCCGGTCATCTTTTGGGCAGAAGCAGTGAATACAGCATGCCATGTCTTGAATAGGGTACTAACTGTTAAGAAGCATAACAAGACTTGTTATGAACTTTTGAACAAAAAGAAACCTAATTTGAAGGGATTTGAGCCCTTTGGTGTCTCATGCACACTTTTGAAGACTAACAATCAACCTAAGTTTGGGGAAAAGGCTGACGAAGGATATTTCCTAGGTTATATTCCTAATTCACCAAACAAGAAGGTTTTCAATAAAGTCACAGGACGTGTGGAAACTGTCTTCAACATTGAAGTTACAAGTTATACTCATGACAAACACAAGGGATTAGATTGGCAATTCGATTATTCAGATCTGTTTAAGTCATTTAAAGTCCCTATAAGTGACTATGTGGTTAATTCAGAAATCCCAGAACATTTATTGTACGGTGACGGGGACACAGACCTGACACATACATCGAATGCTTCTTCATATGGGACGTATGCAAATAATCACTCTGCTAGTACTTCAAAAGAGCCATCAGTGGATAAACCTCAAGAGCAAGACAAGTTGTCGGAAGTTACTCAAAGGGTATTAGATAATATCTTTACTCCTACAAGGGAATTGAGGGAAAGAATAACTTCTGATGAGATGTACAGTACTGATGAGGATATGCCACCATTGGAAGAGATTGTCACCAATTTGGATGATGAGATACTTGTTGAGCCAGTAACTATGACTAGAACAAGTAGGAATCATCCTGTGGAAAATATCATTGGTGATCAAAACCTTCCAATGTTAACCAGGAGTCAAGCTAAAGCTAGTACTTCTGAATACACTAGCTTATACGTTTCAATTATAGAAACTGGGATCACCAATAAATGTCTTTATGCATGCTTTATCTCACAAGTTGAACCTAAAATTGTTCAACTAGCATTAAAAGAAAACTCGTGGGTAGAAGCTATGCAAGAAGAATTGACTCAAAAGCTGAATGTATGGGAGCTAGTTGACTTACCTTCTGGTGAGTATCCTATTGGAACTAAATGGGTCTTTAAGTGCAAAAGGGACGATCCAGGAATTGTTACTCGCAATAAAGCTCGTTTAGTGGTTCAGGGATTCAATCAAGAAGAAGGAATAGATTACAACGAAGTGTTTGCACCTGTTGCTAGGCTTGAAGCAATAAGGGTATTCTTATCATTTGCAACTTAAAAGGAAATTAAAGTGTATCAGTTGGATGTTAAGAGTGCCTTTTTGTATGGAAAAGTACAAGAATTGGTGTATGTCTCTCAACCACCAGGGTTTGTTGATCCAGATTATCCAGATAGAGTATATCGTTTGAATAAGGCTCTATATGGATTACATCAAGCACCCAGGGCATGGTATGAGACACTATCAAAGTACCTACTTGAGAATGGAGTTACAAGAGGTTCAATTGATAGTACACTTTTCGTTAAATGGAAAAAGAATGACTTTCTGCTCGTTCAAGTATATGTTGATGACATCATTTTTGGGTCTTCTGACGAAAAGATGTGTCAATAATTTGAGAAAGTCATGCGAAAAAGACTTGAAATGTCTGCTATGGGAGAGTTGAATTTCTTCTTAGGATTACAAGTTGATCAAAAAGAAGATGGTATATTCATTCATCAAACAAAGTACACCTATGAACTGTTAGAACGATTTAAGATGGATGAAACACGCATATATCATACTCCTATTCCTGAAAATCATGGACTTGGACCAGATACATCGAGTGACAAAGATGTGGATCCTACTCTTTATAGGGCCATGATTGGGTCACTAATGTATCTCACTGCATCCAGGCTGGATATAATGTTTGCACTATGTATCTGTGCAAGATATCAAGCCTCACCTAAAGAGTCTCATATGCATGTAGTTAAAAGAATCTTTCGTTACCTAAGAGGGAAACCGAAGCTGGGACTTTGGTATCCGACTGGAGGAGACTTGGATTTTATTGCTTACACTGATTTTGATTATGGAGGATGCAATCAGAATAGAAAGTCCACAACTGGTGGATGTCAGTTTCTTAGAGGAAGATTAGTGTCTTGGCAGTGCAAGAAGAAAACCTCAGTAGCCATTTCTACATGTGAAGCTGAGTATGTTGCTGCAGGCAGCTGCTGCTCTCAAGTGTTGTGGATTCAACAACAAATGAGAGAGTACAGATTAAATTTAACCAACACTCCGATGAAGATTGACAATGAATCCACCATATCTATCACTAATAATCCTGTAAAGCACAGCAAGACAAAACACATTGATATTCGTCATCATTTCATAAGAGACTGTGCTGAAAAGAAGCTTATACAGTTAATCAAGGTTCCATCATTGAATAACTTGGCAGACTTGTACACAAAAGCTTTTGACAGGAATCGTTTTGAGACATTGGTTCAACTGAACGGAATGAAGAATCCAGAGTAACTAGTCTTCCAAAGGAAATGTAATAGTTTAAGTCTTTCTATTCAAAATAAAAAAAATGGGGGGGGGGGGGTATGGCATTGATTTTCTTGTTACCTTAGAGGAATCGCCTCCAATTAAAGAACAACAGTAGTTCTTTTAGAAAATGTTTAAGTTTTTATTTTCAAAAACTTGGGAGATGATAGTACATTAGGAGAATAAGCTTAAGAATAATACCTTAAGTATTAAGTATGATGTGTTAATAGATTCCTATAGGTCACTCTAAGATAATGATTTTAACTAGAACTTGACTTATATTTATCTTATTATACACCTATATCCACTGATAATAACCCGTCTCTTACTTCATAAGTGATAAGAATAACTTTAGTCTAGTCAGCTTTACCATACGATAAATTGATAGGAAGATTATGCTAAGATTTTTGAGCATTTAAGAAATTCTAAATGCATGTGTCTTATCTTTTGTGAAACTGCTATACCATGTATGACTCAAGTCTTAATTGTTAAATGATAGTACTTCCATGCACTGTTATCTAAAATAAAAACAAAAAGATACAAAGTCTTTAAGACTACAGTGAGTTATATGTCTCTAAAGAGCATCATTTAGTAACCTCTACCTTACATATGAAAGATACAAAGTATCTAATGTCAAGTGTAAGTTATATGCTTCTAAAGGACATCATTTAGTAACTTATACCTTATAAAAATAGGATACAGTGTTATGAGTTGTACTTGAGTTTCTCAGTATATTGTATAGTAGAAAACACTAGATATTGTTCACACTAACAATAAAAAGTTTGCTCAAAAATCTGTATAATTTGTTTATGTGGATCATAATATCGATAATCGTCTTGATCTGTATATGACCATTGAACATTCACCTTAGTGAATAAGTTCTAAAGAAATTATAAGTTATTTTTCAACAATGTGTTATATCGTGTGGATAAAGGTAAATAAGATATAATTTTATAAATATAAGTTTATTACTGGTTAAAGTTGTAATTTTATTGTGCTTATATGAATTTCATGAGGTATGAATATTAACGATCGTCTTAGACTTATTAAAAAACAATTAAGTTTTGCTTATTCTTTCTAATATGATCCCTAAGCAGATAATTCTTAATCAGTTAAGCATAGAATTTATTTTTGCTTAGTATTTTTGTTTACAGTTTGATTTTGTAAAAGTCTATTTTATTATATTTCAATAAAGTTTTGGATTGATTTATTTATTGTGTTCTCCTTTGGAATTAAGTTAAAATACATTTTATCATTCCATGTTGAATAAATGTGACAAAAACGCAATGGGAAGTTGAAATAGTTTGACTAGTAAAAATATATAAAAGTCCAATTTATATTTAAAGCTAAAATCGCATTTTTGGTCAAAATTTCGAAGTTGACTAGTCAACATTGCGAGGTGAGCTTAGGGTATAAAATGGACAAGTCAAGCGAGTCAAACCCACACTTTCCACACATCCTGCGAAGCGAAACAAAATCCCCTGCGAGACGAACATCTGCGAAGCGAAACGAGATTGATTTTTGCTTGATTTTCGACTTTCTAGGAAGAGGAAGGGATTTTCACTTCGTGTTTCTTATACAACTTTTGATTACGCATCTAAAGAGGTATACCTTATGATTTTTAACCGTGTATTTCACTCGTAATTGCTTGTTTTAAGTTTTCGTAGGTTTCGGTTTAGTTTTTCATAAATTATATGTTAATTGATGAATTAAAGAACGTAAAACTATTAACATATGATATTCAAGCCATTACGAACCTGTTTGTATCAGTTATTTGCTTTAAATTTACTTGATCATCATTTTGAGTTTGAAAAATCATAACAGTTGCGTCTGCGAAGTGAGATTCATACTCACTTCGCAACCCGCTCCTGCGAAGAGAAGTAAATCAATTGATTTCGGATCGCATATTACGTTCTGCGAAGCGAATCCAATCTTTGACTTCGCATCACAGCTTGAATCTGCGAAATGAACTCAATAGTTAAGTTCGGATCGCAGACCATTTCTGCGAAGTGACAACTCAAATCGCAGAATATTTCTGCAAAGCGAACTCAATATTTGTGTTCGGATCGCAGATTATTGCGAAATGAACCTCATTTCGCAGTCTTTAATGGCGAAGCGAGTTGAGAATGTTTGACTTGTATTGACCATTGCGAAATGAAATTCACTTTGCATAGGTTTCTTGTGAAGCAAAGTGAATTTTGTCAATTTTACTTTTTAAAATTTTCAAATGTGATTTGTAAACTAAACGTTTGATTTAATTGATATTTAGTTTACAAAATACTTGTTATAACTTGTTTTCAATTTGAGAACTTTGTGGTTACAAATAATTGACAAGTTAATCATTTATTACATGATTAGACTTATGAACTTTTGTTAATAAGTTAAATATATGTAATAATTTAGAAATTCTGGGTTAATTAATATCGAAAGTCTTCCGACTCATAGCGAAGTCGAGCGGCGTGTCCTGATAATTAATCGGCGGTATATTTACTCAAACTTTCTTTTATAACTAACGAATGTCATATAATTTAACAAATATAATTGAAAATTTAACTTTATTTAATTGTTAAATTAAGGTTTGTAGATTAAGATGTTAGTTAATAGTAAACTTAGATGTTTGATGATCATTCGATCATAATACGTTAAAGTTTAAATTAACTAATGTTTGTTAGTTAATGCTAATTGCCATTTGTGTTATTTATAATAATAGATATGGCGGATAGAGCTTTTGCACCTGGTCACAACATTCTGGTGAGTCTCGACACCAGTGAGCGCGGTGCTGAGCGATTTACTGAGATCTTGACGTTTTTGGCACGATCAAGGATTAGATATGCCATTACTGAGTCAGCTTCTATATCTCAGAATATATTGACCCAGTTCTGGGACAATATTGAGTTTGTTGTTGCGGCTACCCCTCCGGTTGTTCGAACACGGGTTAATGAACATCCCGTTGTCTTCTCTGCTGATGATCTACGACAGATTTTGCATTTAGGCACTGTCGAGCAGGAAGCTGGTCCATCTGCATACTCAACGGATTTTATTGAGGGAGCTTTGGGCAGAATGGGATATTCTGGTCCCAGACGTGTACGTCAATTCATCAAGGCGTTCATTCTAGGGCAGTGGAGATTTTTATTCCACATCATTGTTACGATCTTCGGTAACAAGAAGGGAGGATACGATGAGCTTAGCCCTCAGTTTTTTTGTGGGCTACTGTCACTGGTTTATAACAAACCATACAGTTTTTCTTCTTATATCTTTAACTAATTCATCGGTCAGATTATTGGAGCAGTTAGATCGAAGTTTTTGATCTATCCACGATTTTGTATGCTGATAGTTCGCCACTGCATTCCTGATATGCCAGTAGTAGCTGCAGATCGTTTTGTTGATCGAGTCAACTTGCGTACATACAACGCTTGTTTTCTCAATTCCTCGATACGTCCAGATGTAGTGAAGCCAGAAGCGGTAGATTTATTTGGATATCTTCTGGATGAGAACTATGTGGCTCCGGCCAATGATGGATGGTTAGATGATGAGCCTGCTGCTGCGGTACCTGAGCCTGCTGCTGATGTGGGTCTTCCTAAAGATCCACAAGAGCTTCTGGATGATGTTTTAGACCATCCGGGACATCAGATTGATGCAGAGGTTGCTGTGCAGGTTGTGCAGAAGGTACTTGTACAGCATAATGATGCTACTGATCCTGTTTTACAGGCTATTGAGCAGTATGTTGCACCACCTAAGGTAATTTTATAATTATATAGTAATATAGGTACTTAGTTGTTACATTATTTTATAATATTATTATATAATGCAAATGTTATAGATATTTAGTTAATTAGATAATGTTTCTTATTGTAAAATATAAATATCATTATAATCAGGGAGCTGAGACTGCAGACCCAGAGGTCACTCGACCTGAGGGTGAGCAGGGATAGCTTGATAGATCTGAGGGTTTACCTTCTAAGGTAATTATCAGATTAATCTTAAAAATATATAGAACTTGTATGATAGGGCTTCTAGCTAATCATAAATGTTTAATATATTTAGGATTCTGATGTTGGTCCATCTGGAGGACGTGATGGTGAGTCGGCTTCAGATGATGATGATAGTACTCCTTCTTCACCTCCAGATGCTGGTTATATTAGATATCGATCTAGGATGATTCCAGATCCAGCACTGAAGGAGAAGAGGAAGGCTAAGGAAGTCGACCCGAACTTCAATATTCTTGATGAAGGTCCCGAGGAAGAGGATACACTTCTTATTTCTCAATGCAGGAAGCGTTCGAGGACTTTGACCATTAGAGATGGTAAATTTTTAATCTTTAGTTTAAAGTTCGATAATTTTAACTTGTTGTTTATCAGGAGTTAAACTGAGACGGTTAATTCTGTAACAGTTTCTCAAGATACGCCACAGGTGGAGTTGGTGACACCGGTGGTTTCTGAACTTGTATCTATACCGACTGAGGTATGAGATAAACGTTTAATACTACAAGTGTTATATAATTACTTAAGAAATTGAGACAGAGTTCTCTGTAACAATTATTTTTCTTTATGTAATTGTGTTTATCTTAATAGGCCGAGCTAAGGACAGAGTTACCGACACCTGAATTGGTTTCTCAGACTATTAAAGAAGGGGTTGTGGAATTGGTGCATTCAGCACAGTTTCCTACGACCAAGGCAAGCCGTTTTGCAGCTGTCCTTCTCATGACTGCATTATCTCAGGCTGTTCCACCGCTTACTCGTGAGTCTTATATTGCTTCGGTGACACCGCCTGGACCATCGATGATTCCAGTAACTCCTATGACTGATGCTGAAAGGATTACATCCTTAGAGTCTAGGGTAAAGGAGTTAGAGAAATTGACGGGATCGGTTCTAAGGTTTTTAGCTGAAAATCTCTCTTTAGCACAGCAGTTGGTCACTGTTAGTGATTCTTATCGAGCATTGATGAAGATTCATAACACACTGCTTGATGACTGCACTGCCTAACGCCTGAAGCTTGACAACTTAGAAGAACTTGTTTTGAGTTTACATCAGGAACATTCAACTCAGGGGGAGATTAGGGTTTATAGGGCAGCGTGCAAAGAAGATGAGCTAAAGCTGAAGAGGAGACGTGATAGAGATGATGATCCCAGTGCATCTAAAGATAGTGAGCAGACTGGTCCTTCAAAGACTAGTGAGCAAGCTACACTTTAGGGGGAGTCTGCTGCTGCTGGTGCTGGTGCTAGTGCTAGTGGGAGTGGAGCTAGTGAGAAGTAGTTTTAGTTTGTAATTGAAACTGATATACTTTTGTGATCTTAGATTGATTGTAATATTATTTATAATCTTTAAAAGATTAATGTTTTGTAAGTATATAAGTTATGTTGATATAAGATTTAGACTTGTGATTTTATAAATAACAAGTGAAAATTATATAAGATTTGAATTTGAGATGTTTTTATAACAAATAAAAATTATATAAGATTAATGATTAAATGTACGATTGAGATAAATAAAGGAACTTCTTAGATTGATTCAGGGAAATCAATGAAAAAATTGATATTATATTATCTAATTCGTGTTATTTAAAATGATTACAGAAAAGAATGTTGAAAGTGATTCTGATATTGAGATTATCGATGAGATCGAAGTAGAAGTTGATTATGATCTAGAGGAAGGTGAGTTTGCACCTCCTGAATGTTGGACTTCTGTTGTTGATGTTGGGTTAGTTGAAGGTGTTGATCTTGATGCTAATATAGATGAACATATCATAAATTCTTCAAGGACGAATGTGATTATTCAGGATGAAGAAGGAGAAAGAGTTATAGATTTGGATGAATATCTGAATGAATCAACTGATTCTGATTTTGAAGATCTTCCTGATTGTCATAAAGATAATCCGATGTTTAAGCCTTTGGAGAAGAAGAAAAAGGCAAAGACTGTGATATCAGAAATTGATATTACTGGAAAGAGAGTACCTAAGAAAGGTATAATCGGTTGGTATTATGATGCAGATTTAAAGCTTTTTGCAATAAAAAGATATGACGATGTTCAATACTTTGAAAGAAAGCTTGCAGTCTTTAGTTCTTTACCGAGATTTGAGATAAGAGACTTGGCTAGAATGGAAATGAAGAACCCTATTAATGATCCTTATGGAAGATATGTCGAAAGGCTAATCAAGACTCAGGGTTGGTCAATGAAGTTTGAAAGAATTAAGCCAAGAGTCGGTAAAACTATCAAGTTAAATGAAAGAAGTCAAAGAACGGGAAGACGACTGCGTAAAAAGATTTATCCTGCAGTTAAATGCGTACAGCAGATACCGTTAAAGCTTATGCCCCAGGATATTCTGAGAAATATGAAGAGATGGCATGTAGAAGTTGGAACTGGTGAAGCTGTGGTTTTTGAAGCTGATGATGAAGTCGAAGATGGAGAAAAAGAACTTTTGAGAATATATGATCATCGACACTTAGTGAATCTTTCTAAGAATAATCTGTTGATGTTATACAAGAACAGGATCACTGCTATTGAAGGATGGGGAGATTTAGGAAGAGATTATCTGCTGATGGTTAAAACTTGCATTAAACTGAAGATGTATGCTGGGAGTAAAATTTACAAGTGAAGATCAAAGACATTTTGAAGACATAGATGCTAGAGCTATTGTCAAGGGGGAGTCTGTTGGGACATGTTATTGTGACAACAGATCTAGCTTGTAATTGTACTAGAAATTATTGTTATCAAGTTTCTAATTTGGTTTTGAATTGTAATGAATATATTGGTTGGTAAACATTTTAGAGTTAAATGTTAAATGCTGAAAAAAGTTGACCAAGTTTGACCTTAACCTGCGATGCGAATTGAGTTGGGTTCACAGGGCAGGTTTGCGAAGTGAGCCAACTGGTTTCGCTGGGCCAAGTTGGGCTGCGAACCGAGTCGGTTCGCAAAGCACATAAGCTGCGAACTGAGAAGTGTTTATAACCAAATTAGGTTTAAAACCTAATTAAGTTTTGCCAATTGATAATTACGAACGAACTTAACTTTCCAGAGCTTTCAACATAGTCTAAAGGTTAGGTATTGATCGATTAACAACTGTTATAATCAATACGAGACATATTAGATTATTGATTTCACTAATACTTTTGAAATAAACTGTAACACTCGCCAAATTAGGACTAGTAATTAGCGCCTAATTCTCTGTTAATACATGTAATTAGTTCTGTGTTAGGCTAATTAATATATCTATATATATATTGTTGAATATATATAAATATGCGATTTGATTAAATCGTACTCTCTTTAAATCGAATACATTCGGTTCATTTAAATACGGACGTTGGTGAACATTTTTACTAAATAGTGTAACATTATTTAAAAACACTATTATATCACAAATATTATTTTGATAATATTTCATAACTATTTCGTATCGTACGAACAAAGTCTACGCGCTAAAATGTTAAACGCGCAAACAACCGAAGTAAAGTTAAAGTTACAAATTATAACTCAATTATTAAGTATTTGATGAAATACTTCAAGTATAATCTTGAATAAACATGTGTATTTTAAAACTTATAATTAAACGTAATAAAATAATTATTTAACGTTTAAACAACCGAGAAAACGAACACCGCACGGAGCGCAAATGCAGGGGATTAAAAAGTTGTAGAGGGCACACAGCGGAGGCCTCCCCAAACCGGCCTAACACCCCCCACTCTTCCCATCCTTTCTCATTTTTCACTTACACCATCTCTCTCTCCTTCTCATTTCCTCTCAAATCCACACACCTACACCCAAACTCCCTCTTTGCTCTCAAATCGCAGCAGCCGAAACCACCGAAAACACCACTAAAAATCATTCATCATCATCATCAAGAATAAGCCCAAGGATCATCATCATCTTCCTCATCTTCTCCATCTCCATTTTCATCAAAAAGTAAGGTTTTACTCACTCTCTCTCTAGAAATCGTTTCTCTTTCTAGAAATTACTTAGATATTGTAAACATACATGTTAGAAGCTTTTTATAACATCATAACGCCCAAAAATCGAACAAAAACTCATTTTTGAAGCTTAAAATCGCTGATCAGCCAATTTCGCGAGCTGAGATCCAATCTCGGTTCGCAGTGCATACTCGGTTCGCAGCGCAATCTTGGTTCGCACAGCGAACTCGGTTCGTAGTGCAATCTCGGTTCGCACCACAAACTCGGTTCGCAGTGCAATCTCGGTTCGGTTCGCAAACTCGGTTTGCAGTGCAGACTCGGTTCGCAGTGCAAACTCGGTTCGCAGTCAACCCTGGTCAACATTTTTCAGCACTTTGAAATTTACTTAAAATGGGCACCAAATGGTGATAATTAATTAATATGATATTAAACCAATGCAAGAACGGTTAACACACATTTTTATAAGTATACAAATGAATCCAAACATAATAATATAGTTTTTGAGAATTATCATTACACACCGTCACCAACAGGCCGTACACATTTTCAAAACATAATCAAATCAACCAAATCGTAGTAATTTGAACATTATAGTTGGATAAACAACTACAAAGGTAGTCTTTTAAGATGTCAAATCGATTAATAACCATCGCGTGTCGTAGACACCCTCAGGTTACAAGTCTTCGGACATCAATTCACAGCTAATCAATTCAAGTTTATTTCGATAAACACTCAAGGCTTAGGTGAGTCTCATGGCCCCTCTTTTTACTGTTTTACTAGGGGTGTGATACATTGCTCTGTTTTTTTTTAACACGTGAACGTGAGTACATATTTCAATATACTACATGAGTTGTTTTCAACTAATCAAATCAAAGTCCTCCGACAGTATAGGCTGGTAATAGGAAAGTAGCGTGAATATTAGTATATGGTACCATATAGGATTGACCTACCTCGTCTGGATTAGTCACGCTAACCTCTGCAACGGACGTACTAATATTTGGGAAAACGAGTGTAGATTAGGCACTCGTGGAGGCACCTCGCTCGGAATTCTCTATATGGGACCCGACCCTCGAGTTAAGCTCAGACTATGCGCTCATGGTTGTATACACTATTATTATCATTCGCTGGATGCAAATCAACATTTAAATCTTGCGGTTTACACACTATTATTTAATATCAAAACCTGTGAGCTCACCAGCGTTAGCTGACCCCTTTTAGCATTTATCACAGGTACTCAGCAGTAGATTTGGACTGCCCCTCAGGATGCATATTAGCTCGAGTCTCCATGCAAACTTCAGAGATTTCATTGTATTATTAGATTTTGTATAACTAATTATGTACTTAAATCTCTCATATTATGAACACGAGCTATGTACGGGTTCAAACTGTTGTAAACATTTTAATATTAATGTATTTTGTTAAAACGACGCATGTAGAGTCGTTTGCTATATATCTGTGTGCTTTAATTATTGATTAGTAACACCCAAATCTTGCTTCCGCTAAACAATGAATTTGGGGGTGTTACAGATTGGTATCAGAGCCTAAGGTTATAGTGAACTAGGTTACATTTAGTGGGCCTTGACTATGACCGTTAGGCAGTATTCCTCATTAAGTATGATTAGGTTCAGTGACTACATGGTATTAGTTTAATTCAACATAGCCTGATTAACTATGTATAATTAAAAGAATATGATGTGAGATCTGAAAGGAATCATGACTTAACAGGATACACTAGTTGACTCTGACCACGAGAGAAACCGGAACTCAAACTATGACCGTTAGACACCTTAGGCTAGTATATATACATAGATAGGCCTCGCTCTCACTCAATATCTTAGGCTATATTATATAGGTATCAAATGAATATAGGCCTCACTCTTTCTAACGCTTTATCTCAGCATGGCAAACACACCACCCAATGCATGATATCTTAGAATTTCACGCAAATATCTCATAGTCTTTTCTTGATCTTGTCCAACAAGATTCCACCGAAACGATTCACCTTCAGCGAAACTGAGATCGCACAACTCATAGCCCAAAGCGTGGCCCAAGCTATCGCTACCCGACAACCCAGTTCGGGTAGCGAAGATACAGCTGCCAACGGGCCTCTACCCAGACCTTGTTCATACAACGACTTCCAGAACTGCAAACCACACATTTTCAAGGGCACAGAAGGTGCCATCGGACTAATTAGATGGTTTGAGAAGATGGAATCTGTTTTCCTCATCAGCAAATGTGCAGAGGAGGACAAAGTCAAATTCTCTACTTGCACCCTCGAAGATGGTGCCCTCTCCTGGTGGAACTCATATGCCCAGTCGGCGGGTATTGACGCAGCTTACCTACTCCATTGGGAGGAACTGAAGAAAATGCTTACTGCTAAGTATTGCCCCATCGAACAACTCCAAAAGCTGGAGGAAGAATTCTGGAACCTAAGGGTTCAGGGAACTGACATTGAAGGGTATACCGTTAGATTTCAACAACTTGCCATCCTTCGCTCTGCGATAGTGAGCACCGAGCCCGACAAGATCCGAAAATACATCGGCGGTCTTCCGGAACCTGTCCGGGGGAACGTCGCCTCCTCAAACCAGACCACCCTTGATGGTGCTATCCGATTGGCCCATGAACTCATGGCCATGAACGAGGACCCAGAACCACCCACTCCTTCCTCCAACCACCTCAAAAGAAAGTGGTCCGACAACCACAACAACTCCAAAAACAAGAAACCCGACACCATCAAGGCCTACAACTCAACCACCGACACTAGACAGGGTTACACAGGGAACAATCCCTACTGTTCCAAGTGCAACCGCCACCATGAAGGTCCTTGCGGTCCCTATTGCAATAACTGCAAGAGGTATGGCCACCTCACCAAGGATTGTAGATCCACCGCCAACAACAACTACACCAGGCCACACCGAGCATGCTATGAATGTGGAAACCCTGGGCACTTTAGGAATGACTGCCCGAAACTGAAGAACAAGGCCAACAACAACAATAACAACAATGCTAAGGGTAGAGCCTTCGTACTCAGATCTGGGGATGCCCGTCAGGACCCGAATGTGGTCATGGGTATGTTCCTCCTCAACAACTTAACTGCTTATGTTCTATTTGATACTGGTGCCGATAGGAGCTTTATTTCCAACGAGTTTTGCCCCCTACTTGACATCGCCCCTGTTTCTCTAGATGTTAAGTACACTGTAGAACTAGCAAACGGTAAACTCATAGAAACTGATAGTGTGATACCTAATTGCACTTTAAACTTAGCCAACGAAACCTTTTCGATAGATCTTATGCCCGTTGAAATTGGAAGTTTCGACGTCATCATTGGTATGGACTGGTTGTCCAAACAAAGAGCCGAAATCGTCTGTTATGACAAAATAGTCCGCATCCCTCTCGCCATCGGTAGAACCTTGATCATACAGGGGGAGACCGGTGGGTCGAGACTAAATATCATATCTTGTCTGAAAACCCGAAAATTTCTCATAAAGGGTTATCCTGCAATCCTCGTGCACATCACAGAGAAAAAGTCGGAGGAGAAGCGACTTGAGGATGTGCCAATCATTAGAGACTTTCCCGAAGTCTTTCCGGAAGAACTACCTGGTTTACCTCCACCTAGACAAGTTGAGTTCTCGATCGATCTAGTGTCGGGTGCCGCACCGGTAGCCCGAGCACCATACCGCCTAGCCCCATCCGAACTTCAGGAGCTGTCCACCCAGTTACAGGAACTCCTGGACAGAGGATTCATTAGACCGAGTTCTTCGCCTTGGGGAGCTCCGGTCTTATTTGTTAAAAAGAAAGACGGTTCTTTCCGAATGTGTATCGACTACCACTGAGAGTTGAACAAGTTAACTGTTAAGAACCGGTATCCACTTCCTCGCATCGATGACCTGTTTGACCAACTTCAAGGATCGAGCCATTATTCAAAGATCGATCTTCGATCAGGTTATCATCAATTACGTGTTCACGACACCGACATTCCAAAAACCGCTTTCAGAACTCGTTACGGGCATTATGAATTTCAAGTGATGCCCTTCGGTTTAACAAACGCACCGGCTGTATTCATGGATCTTATGAATCGGGTGTGCAAACCTTACCTCGACAAGTTTTTCATTGTCTTTATCGATGACATTCTCATCTATTCGCGTAACGAGCAAGAACATGTGCAACACCTCAAAACCATCCTAGAGCTACTTAAGCACGAGGAGCTTTATGCCAAATTCTCCAAGTGTGAGATCTGGATACAATCCATTCAATTCCTTGGATATGTTGTTAATAGTCAAGGAATTCACGTCGACCCATCAAAAATCGAGGCTATCAAAGACTGGCAAGCGCCAACTACTCCAACAGAGGTACGCCAATTTCTAGGATTGGCCGGTTATTATCGTCGGTTCATCGAAAATTTCTCCAAAATAGCTCAACCACTCATGACACTGACTCAGAAGGAAAAGAAGTTCAATTGGACTGAAAAACAAGAGTCAGCATTTTAGCTATTAAAACTCAAGCTTTGCAGTGCTCCTATTTTATCCTTACCCGAAGGCACCGATGACTTCGTGGTATACTGCGATGCTTCCCACCAAGGTCTTGGTTGCGTGTTGATGCAACGAGACAAGGTCATTGCCTATGCTTCCCGACAACTCAAAGTTCATGAGAAGAATTACACGACTCACAACCTCGAGCTAGGGGCCGTGGTATTCGCTCTCAAAATCTGGAGACACTGCCTCTATGGTACCCGAAGTACTGTATTCACCGATCACAAAAGTCTCCAACACATCTTCGACCAAAAAGACCTTAATATGCGACAAAGTCATTGGGTCAAGTTACTCACTGATTACGACTGCAAAATCAAATACCATCCCGGCAAGGCAAATGTTGTTGCCGATGCCCTCAGTTGAAAGGAACGGCCAAAACCACTTCGAGTCCGAGCCCTCAGTATGACCATCCATAATGATCTCGCCTTTCAGATTCACACTGCTCAACTTGAAGCTTTGAAACCCGAAAATGTCAAAAGCGAAGCCTTACGAGGCGTTGATAGGCAATTCGAATTCAAATCTAATGACGTTAGGTATTTCTCAAATCGAATCTGGTTGCCTAGTTTTGGAAACCTGCGAGACTTGGTGATGGATGAAGCTCACAAGTCTAAATATTATATCCACCCGGGATCCGACAAAATGTATCACGGCATCAAGGAATTCTATTGGTGGCCGAACATGAAAGCCGAAATTGCCACATACGTTAGTAAGTACCTTACCTGCTCGAAAGTCAAAACTGAACACCAAAAACCTTCTGGTTTACTTCAACAGCCCAACATTCCGGAGTGGAAATGGGAACAAATTGCCATGGATTTTATAACCAAACTGCCCAAGTCATCAAGCGGTAGCAATACCATTTGGGTGATCGTTGATCAACTCACCAAATCTGCCCATTTCCTGGCAATCAAGGAAACTGATAAAATGAAACGCCTTTCACAAATCTATGTCAAAGAAGTTGTCACTCGACACAGTGTTCCAACCTCGATTATCTCCGACAGGGACACTCGTTTCACATCTCACTTTTGGCAATCACTTCAAAAATCGTTGGGTACCCGTCTTGATATGAGTACCGCATACCATCCTCAAACCGATGGCCAAAGTGAACGAACTATTCAGACACTGGAAGACATGCTACGAGCTTGCA
This sequence comes from Pseudognaphalium luteoalbum, assembly GCA_963422505.1. Classification (NCBI taxonomy): domain Eukaryota; kingdom Viridiplantae; phylum Streptophyta; class Magnoliopsida; order Asterales; family Asteraceae; genus Pseudognaphalium; species Pseudognaphalium luteoalbum. The sequence continues at coordinate 58,875,425 of OY730193.1, read as the reverse complement.
TAGTTAACTTCGGTGCAAACTGGGAAAGACACATGCCATTGTGTGAATTTTCCTACAATAACAGCTATCATGGCAGTATTAAAGTTGCACCATTCGAGGCACTGTTCGGTCGTAAGTGGCGATCACTGATCTGTTGGACCGAAGTGGGAGACAGCCAACTCACTGGTCCTTAACTCATACACGAAACCACTGAGAAAATCTTCGAAATCTAGAACTGACTCAAAGCCGCACGTGATCGTCAGAAAAGTTATGCTGACGTGAGACGCAAACCACTCGAATTCTAGGTTGGGGATCGAGTAATCCTGAAAGTATCGCATTGCAAGGGCGTAATCCGATTCGGCAAACGCGGGAAGTTAAATCATTGGGCCTTTTGAAATCCTCGAGAAGATAGGCCCTGTCGCATATCGACTGCAGCTGCCAGCCGAGCTCAGTAGCGTGCACCCTACTTTTAATATTTCTAACCTAAAGAAATGCATGTCTGATGAGACACTCATCATCTCACTCGACGAGATTCGCGTCGATGACAAACTCCATTTCGTTGAAGAACCCGCTGAAATCATGGACCGTAAGGTCAAACAACTCAAACAAAGTCGTATTCCCATCGTTAAGGGCAAGTGGAATTCGCGGCGTGGTTCGGAATTCACATGGGAACGGGAAGACCAAATGCGACTCAAGTATCCTCAGTTATTCACTGAAACTACATCAAACGCTACATCGAGCTAAATTTCGGGACGAAATTCTCCTAACAGGGGGAGAATGTAACACCCACCAAATTAGGACTAGTAATTAGCGCCTAATTCTCTGTTAATACATGTAATTAGTTCTGTGTTAGGCTACTTAATATATCTATATATATATTGTTGAATATATACAAATATGCGATTTGATTAAATCGTACGCTCTTTAAATCGAATACAATTCGGTTCATTTAAATACGGACGTTGGTGAACATTTTTACTAAATAGTGTAACATTATTTAAAAACACTATTATATCACAAATATTATTTTGATAATATTTCATAACTATTTCGTATCGTACGAACAAAGTCTACGCGCTAAAATGTTAAACGCGCAAACAACCGAAGTAAAGTTAAAGTTACAAATTATAACTCAATTATTAAGTATTTGATGAAATACTTCAAGTATAATCTTGAATAAACATGTGTATTTTAAAACTTATAATTAAACGTAATAAAATAATTATTTAACGTTTAAACAACCGAGAAAACGAACACCGCACGGAGCGCAAATGCAGGGGATTAAAAAGTTGCAGAGGGCATACAGCGGAGGCCTCCCCAAACCGGCCCAACACCCCCCACTCTTCCCCTCCTTTCTCATTTTTCACTTACACCATCTCTCTCTCCTTCTCATTTCCTCTCAAATCCACACACCTACACCCAAACTTCCTCTTTGCTCTCAAATCGTAGTAGTCGAAACCACAGAAAACACCACTAAAAATCGTTCATCATCATCATCAAGAACAAGCCCAAGGATCATCATCATCTTCCTCATCTTCTCCATCTCCATTTTTATCAAAAAGTAAGGTTTTACTCACTCCCTCTCTAGAAATCGTTTCTCTTTCTAGAAATTACTTAGATATTGTGAACATACATGTTAGAAGCTTTTTATAACATCAAAACGCCCAAAAATCGAACAAAAACTCATTTTTGAAGCTTAAAATCGCTGATCAGCCAATTTCGCGAGCTGAGATCCAATCTCGGTTCGCAGTGCATACTCGGTTCGCAGCGCAATCTCGGTTCGCACCGCGAACTCAGTTCGCAGGGCAATCTCGGTTCGCACCACGAACTCGGTTCGCAGTGCAATCTCGGTTCGGTTCGCAAACTCGGTTCGCAGTGCAGACTCGGTTCGCAGTGCAAACTCGGTTCGCAGTGCAATCTCGGTTCGCGGTCAACCCTGGTCAACATTTTTCAGCACTTTGAAATTTACTTAAAATGGGCACCAAATGGTGATAATTAATTAATATGATATTAAACCAATGCAAGAACGTTTAACACACATTTTTATAAGTATACAAATGAATCGAAACATAATAATAATGTTTTTGAGAATTATTATTACACACCGTCACCAACAGGCCGTACACGTTTTCAAAACATAATCAAATCAACCAAATCGTAGTAATTTGAACATTATAGTTGGACAAACAACTACAAAGGTAGCCTTTTAAAATGTCAAATTGATTAATAACCATCGCGTGTCGTGGACACCCTCAGGTTACAAGTCTTCGGACATCAATTCACAGCTAATCAATTCAAGTTTATTCCGATAAACACTCAAGGCTCAGGTAAGTCTCATGGCCCCTCTTTTTACTGTTTTACTAGGGGTGTGATACATTGCTCTGTTTTTTTTAACACGTGAACGTGAGTACATATTTCAATATACTACATGAGTTGTTTACAACTAATCAAATCAAAGTCCTCCGTCAGTATAGTCTGGTAATACGAAAGTAGCGTGAATATTAGTATATGGTACCATATAGGATTGACCCACCTCATCCGGGTTAGTCGCGCTAACCTCTGCAATGGACGTACTAATATTTGGGAAAACGAGTGTAGAATAGGCACTCGTGGAGGCACCTCGCTCAGAATTCTCTATATGGGACCCGACCCTCGAGTTAAGCTCATACTATGCGCTCATGGTTGTATACACTATTATTATCATTCGCTAGATGCAAATCAACATATAAAACTTGCGGTTCACACACTATTATTTAATATCAAAACCTGTGAGCTCACCAGCGTTAGCTGACCCCTTTTAGCCTGGATCACAGGTACTCAGCAGTAGATTTGGACTGCCCCTCAGGATGCATATTAACTCGAGTCTCCATGCAAACTTCAGAGATTTCATTGCATTATTAGATTTTGTATAACTAATTATGTACTTAAATCTCTCATATTATGAACACGAGCTATGTATGAGTTCAAACTGTTGTAAACATTTTAATATTAATGTATTTTGTTACAACGACGCATGTAGAGTCGTTTGCTATATATCTGTGTGCTTTGATTATTGATTAGTAACACCCAAATCATGCTTCCGCTAAACAATGAATTTGGGGGTGTTACATAAACCATTTACAATCCGTAAACATAGTATTAAGGGATTCCGCACCTTAATACCTAAAGATAACCTCGTTATCGATCCTAATACATACGGACTTACACTCAACTGGAAAAATTAAGTTAACAACTAGACACATAGTAGAATAACTGATAAAATTGGTGGACTCTAATTCGGATCATAACTAGTTTAGAAAAATAGGTGAATTGAACCGACAAAATCGAAAAACACATTTAGGGATTGTTTTGGAAATAAATTTAAAAACGACACTTGTGGGTCACCAATGGTCACGAAACTCGTTTTCTATAAGTATTATAACATAATAAAGGTTGTGTAAAAGTTTCGGGTCAAACTGATTTAGTTTGATCAGTTTGACCAGATTTGACCAGTTGATCAATTTGACCAGTTGACCAAAATTGACCAGATTTGACCAGTTGACCAGATTTGACCAGTTTGACCAAGTTGACTTCTGTTGACTTTCAGAAAATAAAATATTTGACCACAATGTTCGGATATAATTGTATACATGTACTTTCAAATACAATAAAAGAAGCTTGAAAAATACTTACTACACTAAGTATTCAACACTTATAATAATCAAACCTTATACAAAACTTACATTCGTACATTATAAACCATCACCAACGGGCCGTACATATTTTCAATACTCAAACAAAACAATCAAACATTGGACATAAGTAGTTGATGGAAAACTAGCATAGATGGTCTGTTGAGACCTCTAATCATTTAAAACCTTGCGCGTTTAACACGGCCAGCAGGTTTCCATATCTAATCCTTTAAAACCTTACGCGTTTAGGATGCCCAGCAGGTTTCAGTCATTGGAGACAACATCATTTCTCTTGTAAACCATCATTTGTGCTTGATAGCATCTCATTAGACTCAGGTGAGTTTCATAGCCCCTCTTTACTGTTTTATATCCAGGGGTGAGAATACATGCTTGTTTTGTTTTACATGTGAACGCAAGAATCAAATATCACTATATTCTGCATGAGTTAATGATCTAATCATCATAAGTCCTCATTAGCATAGTTTGGTAATACTTTGTAGCGTGAATGTTAGTGTATGGTACCATATGGGACTGACAATCCCTGTCCGGGTCAGCAAGCACTGACTGGTCAAAACGGACGCATTATCGTTTATTCATACGTGTGTTGATTAGCATACGCATAGAGGCACCCTCGTTCAGGCACTTAATTGTGATCCTGACACCTCAGTTAAGCTCAGACTATGTGTTCATTGTTGTTATATACATCTTTTATAATGTACTTATTTGCTTAATTGCAAATTATTATACTTAAATCTTGCGGTTCATACATTATACTTTATCATTAAACCTGTGAGCTCACCAGCGTAAGCTGACCAATTTAGCGTGTATTCTCAGGTTCACAGCAGCAGTAAGTCTACTCACTCAGGATGCCCATTAGCTCGAGTCTCATGCAAACATCAGGAGATTATCATGCATTACTATATTTTGTATAAATTAGTTATGACATAGAATCTCTTATATCAATTCGAGCTTTTGTAAACTATTATAACAATGTAAGACTTTTATAATATCAATGTATTGTAAATGACGCATATAGAGTCGTTCATTATATCTTATGTGATGTTGATATTTGATTAGTCGCGCCCCGACCCGACCCGCTTCCGCATCATAATTTGGGGGTGCGACATGGATGCATCCATGGGATCCACTGTGTTGATGTTGTGAGCCCTAGGTTGCGGAAAAGTGTATCGAGGTGGATAGATTCTTATGAATTGATTGACTATTGTCGTAATCAATTCAAGTGGACTATCTCTCGGTGTTTCCTTGTAGTTCAAAAGGTTCTCTGAAATTGTCCTTGCAAGTCCATGAAGTCCTAAGGTGATATAATCGACTGCTTTAGTGAAAGTCTCACTAGGTTCGATCATGGTGGTTGTTTCTATCTTAACAACCTCTCTTGGCGGTGGGTTTTGCCAGAGAGAGCATACAAATGCCAAGAATTGCAGTTTTATGTCTTCATAATTCTCGGTCTTGGGGTCTCCGTTGAATCTTTTGATGGACGTGCACAAGTCCTCTATTTTCGGTGCTGATCGTTGTTGAATGGAAAGTCGGATTCTGAGAAAACTAGAGTAACCTGATGAAGTATCTCCTTGCATCCTGAGTGGAATATGAACTTCGTTCTGGAGTTACTTTTCCATTATTGAATCTCCCGTAGATGGATCGTTTCAAAAGTTGCAATATCAAGTGGCGATTCATGTGTGGCCCTGAAAGGTCGTTCGCGCCTTGATTCCTCCCAAACAAGATCACTAAGTTCTTCAATCAATAACTCAACTTGTTTTTCAAGAGTGGAGTTGATAACCATATATCCGCTTTCTTTAGAAATAAGGTGATCTTCTCTATTTAGCAAGTCAAGCAATGATGTGAGGTCAGTCATTGTTAAGATGTTGGCACGACTGCTCGGATGTCTAGTAGTCGCTTTCATATGCGCTCTAATGGATCCTAACATCTCCCATTGCATTGAGGTGAATGGAATGTTAGATCTTTTAAAGGAATTGTAGATCCTAGTGTATGTGCAAATCTGTTGTTGAGAGAATTACAATTTAGCAGGGGAAAGAGCAAGCATGTTGACTACGCCGCTTATTCCTCCTACCGCTTTGTCAAATTTTTGGGTGAATTCATTGAGTACTTTGGGATCTGTGATGGTTTGTGGTTGGTAACTAGTGCATTTGGAATATTCCGCCAGTGTTTCTCCTCTCATGGGATGGTTGTGGTTACTTCCCGCCATTTCTTCAGTGGTAAACGGATTAGTTGGTTGTCTGCTTTTTCTATTTTCTTCTTCTATCTTTATCATCTCAATTTCTTCCATCGTTGAGTTTTTCACTAATGGAGATGCATTTTTCATCCCTTGTCCTATTCGTCAGAGGTCAATTGGGAAATATGGAGTGATTGCCATTTCCTTACTAGATTAACTTTCACTTGTTGACCTCGCAGTTTCTTTGTCCTCTGTGGTCTTGTTCATGGAGATCATGTACATATCATCTTGGTCTCCAGCGTTAGGATTGTCGATATGGAAAGTGATGGTTTCTCCCTAGGACTGCAAGCTGATGGTTTATGCGAAGACGTTGATGATTGCCTTGGCCGTATTCATGAAAGGTCTTCCTAGTATGATTGGGATGTGTATGTCTTCCTGCATATCCATTACTACAAAATCTGTTGGGTAAAGAAATTTGTCAATCCTAACTAAAACATTTTCAGCTATTCCCTTAGGGTATTTGACCGAGTGGTCAACAAGCTGTATGGTCATTTTGGTAGGTCAAAGATTTTCTAACTCAAGCCTTTTGAAAAGCGATTATGGCATAAGATTAACACTAGCTCCTAAATCGGCAAGAGAACAGATGATGCCTGAATTATAGATAGAACAGGGGAGAGTAAAACGTCCGGTGTCTCCGATTTTTTCTAGAATTGTATTTTTCAAGATAGCTGAACATTCCTCATTCAGCGGGACATTGGGTAAGAAGCTTTCTGAAGTACTTTTTTAAAGGAACTTCAGATACGGTATCTAGGAATTTCCTATCAAGCTTAAAAGACTTAAGCTTGTCGGGTCATTGTTTAAGACGAGCTGGAAATGGAATGTTTACTTTCCTATTTGGTGTAGACTCTAAATCCATTGTCGATGGGACAATAGGTGGTCGGAGAAGAAATCGTAGGTGGGCTATGTGCCACCAGAGAGTCTTGAATATGAGAAGCCTCCTTATGGCAACTAGTTGGACTATTTTGAGGTTTTATGCTAATACGTTGTGCTAATTGTCCTAATTGCGATTCAAAAGCTTTTAACAAAGTCAGTTGTTCTCTTAAAATGAGATCAGCCTGGTCTTGTCTAGCCGAGATTCCTTAAATGACTTGTATAAGCGTGTCGTCAAAACTAGAGGTTTGTGAGGAAGAGGGCTTAGACAGTTCGGGTTGGTAAGTTAGTTGGCTATTCCTAGATGGGTTAAAGGAAGGGTTAGTATTGGGCGGAGTTAGATGAGAGTGATGAATTTGGGCTGAGTGGTTCAGATTAGCACAATTAAGGCAGGTTTAAACTTGACAGACTTGTTGTTGTTGACTTTTCAATTCCTTAATCTCCTTGGTTAGGTCTGCCACTTGCTGAGTGAGGGTTTGGATAGCTTCATTCCTGATTGTAGTAGGTGGATTCAGTATTAAGGGGTGATTTTCACTGTTCCGATCATGGTTGTGCATTGTCATTTCCTTATTAAGGCTCCAAGCTTCATTGGTCGTATAATTCATGAAACTGCCTCGAGAGGCGGTATCAATAAAGGAAGGTGATGTGGGAAGAGACCATTGTAGAAAATGCGCAATTGGTCTGAACGCTCAAATCGATGATTTGGACATTTCTTAAGCAATCCCTTAAAGCGATTCCATGCATCATAGATTGATTCATCATGCACTTGATGAAAGTTTATGATGTTGGTCCTAAACGTGGCTTGTTTTGATGGGGGGAAATATTTAGCCAAAAATTTGGTTGCTAATTCTACCCAAGAGGTTATAGAGTTAATCTCTAGTTCCTCAAACCAGGTTTGTGCATGAAGAGTGAGTGAGTAGGGAAATAGGTATAGATAGACTATGTCCTGGTTAACTCCAATCGGCTTAAAGGAATTGGATAAGGAAATGAATTTGTCAAGGTGAGAGTTGGGATCATCATTTGGTTGGCCACGAAATTGATAGAGGGTTTGAACTAACTGAACAATGTGGGGCTTTAATTCAAATGAAGTTCTATCGGTTTCCGGATAGACGATTGGTCCTCCTTGACGATCAATCAGAGGTTTAGAGTCATCAGCCAAAGTGATACGTGCGGCTGTCATAGTCTCATCGGCAGGTGGTTGACTAGCAGAGTGGAGAGGGGTGGTAATTTCTAAAAGTAGACTAGTAAGTAAGTTCGTCTTACCGCCTAAGGATCATACAGTTGATTCCCCGGCAGCGGCACCAAAAACTTGATGCGTCACTAGCAGTCGGTAAGGATTTTACCCTTGTCGTTGCACCGGCTACTGGCGACGGCGATCAATGGGTGTTTTAAATTTTTAATTGAGGGGCCTAAGTTTTCTCTAACAATGCTAATCCTAAGGGTGAGCAAGTGGTAGGTATGACCTAGAGTCATTCTTCAAACCGACTTAATTGAAACTAATGCGTGGCAGATGAGGGCTTTCAGACTAGTGAAGGGTTTATAAAATAGTGGGGGAGTTTTGGTTCTTATATTAACTAACTTAGGCAAGTAAATAAATAAAAGTGAAATAAAAATAAAAGATAAAGCAGATAAGATAAAGATAGTGTTTGCTGAGACTTCGTTAATTAAGTTATGGGATGATGTTTGGAGAAACTGTCTTAAAAGATATTTCTTAATTGTTACTCTTGGATACTTGTGATGTAAACACTAGATTCCCTACTAATTAAAGCATGTCACACCGGGAGCTAGGTTATGGTAACATTAGTATTTAGAATAATAAGCAAAATCTTAATTATGGTTTAATAATACTTTCATATAAATGAGAACAAAATCTAAAGGTACTAGACAAAACTAAATCATATAACGATTCCTCATCATCCTAACATATTCGTATATTTAAAAATTTCATTTATGACTTTAAACCAGCCCTTGCTTAAGACTACCCAATAAATCCCCTAATTATTCACAGCGTTCCTCACTTAAAGTGGTTCCGTCGCCTTAAACCTTGGCCATGTCTTGTCCTACGATAATCCCCCATGTAGTCTTGCGGTTCCATAGTTTCATACCTTTGACAGATTATATTGAGACAGATGACTGACTACCTTTTAATTGGACGTCGTTAAAAAGGTGTTGTAATCACGTTTATTGGTGGAAAGGCGATAAGATTAAATTAAAGTTTAAAAGTCTATTTAGAAAGGTTATTTAAACTAGGTTTCTCATTTTATATATTAGTCCGTAATATAACTACCTTCGGTCGTTACTCGACTTCCATACATTTGTACTCCACCTTGAAGTGTTTCCAGTACTATATCGAATAACAGTAGAATGGGGGCCATCATATTATTTCGTAATATTGTATCGTTTCGTAATATGACAACCTTTGGTCATTCCTTGACTTCCATACATTTGTACTCCACCTTAAGTGTTTCCAGTACTATATCGAGTAACAGTCGAATAGGGGCCGTCATATTACTTTACGATAATTAAGACCATTTATATTTTACCATTATGATGATCCTAAGGCAACAATCAAACAAGAACATGCAATAATACAATCAAAGCAATACTATCGATCTTTAATATTTAATTATAAATCATCCCATAATTTACTAACTACATCGCAAGCAAACACAACAAGTATACTACTCTCTAATAATGGCAATAACTAAATCTAGCATAATCAATATAAATGTAATTAATTAAGATAGATAAGGATAAAAAGAACCAGGATTAAATGCGAGAGAGAATAGACTTAAATTAATTAACACAATTCCGAGCGTACACGAAAGATTACAATGCGTTCCGCACTTTCCTTCAATTCCTAATTAAACTTCTAAACTAGTTTAAATACTAGTTAAAACTAATTTAGAGAAAGAATGTAGAGTGAGAAAGTTGGAGCTTATTTCTAGAGTGAGAAAAATAAGCTAGAAAGGTGTGTGGTGTATCCAAGAGTGTGTGATGAAATGAAGCCTAGGTGCTCCTTTTTATAGTTGAAATCCAATGCACTTTATCAACTTGGGGCACATTTTAGCAAAAGGTAGAAAAGTTGGTAGCATATGTACCCTAAAGCGCGGAAAGGTCTAGCACATGGACCCTAAAGTTGCGGAAAGGTCTAGCACATGTACCAGGCGAGTACGAGCAAGGACGAAAAAGCAGCCGGGGGACGGGGGCATGGTGGCCGGAGCCGCCACCATGGTGGCCGGCGGCGGGGGCATGGTGGCCGGCGGCAGCTGCCATGCTGCTGTCCCGGTTCGCCATTTTTTGCCCGTTTCTTGATTCGTGCGTATCTTCTTCGTTATGCGTCCCTTTTCGTTAATTCTTTATGCGTTGGATTATTTTTTTAAAAAGAAGACTTTGATGATAATAAATCCCTGAGATGTGTCTCTTATCTTTAGATGTCTCGTGCGAATCGTTTGATTCTTCCGGCGTATGTAGAATCTTCATTCTTCATCCGTTTTTTGTTGATTCTTCTTCTGTTAGATTCGTATTTTGAAAACGAAGATCTTGGATAAGATGTATCTTGGTGATGGGTACCTTGTCTCTAAATCTTGTTTTGATGTCTTGAATCGTCAAACGTGTGTGGAATCTTCGTCTTTCGTTCGTTTTACTTGATTTTTCTCGTGCAACTTTATTTTGACCTTCTTTGCAGATTTTCATTTATTTATGTATTATTTGAGTCTAAATGCCAACTATTGTTCCAAAATGAGTGTGATTTCCCTCTGCCTCGGATCTAAGTGGTAGTTGACAATGATTGTAAGGCGGAATCAAACAATCACACGAAACAATAATAAACTCAAACCGAAACGATTGATTAAACAAGTAAAACGAGTTTATTAGCTTAACTAACGTATTGAAACTGATTACAAGTGAGTTTAGTCAACAAATGGTGCTAGGGTTTCATCAACCCTAGCCAGAAACCCGTAGGTTTGCTTAAATACTAACACAAAACGGCACACATGCGTCACTTGGCTAGTGATGTATGTGGCCGCCTTCATGCGTCACTTACCTAAGTGTCGCTATGCGTCACTAAGGCAAGTATCGCCTAAACTAAACTAAGTGTCGCTAACCCAGAAATGACTTTTCTATTACAATTAATAAACGACACTTACAACTCGATAGACCAACTGACTAACATACTAAATGTACCAACAAACTCCCCCTTGTCAGCAGCTTGGTCTTCAAAAATCTTCAAGAAATCTTTGATCAAACCCAACCCGCAGGAAACTTCCCATCTGCGTGTATTCCATAGGTAACACAAACTTCAACAACCTTCTGAAATTGACTTGCAAGCTTCTTGTTAAATTCGTTATTCTCAGTAACCCGAATCCTATTATCGAAGAGTTTTCTCAAATCTTTTTCATGAAGATTTATCAAACTCATAGGATCAAAAACTCGAAATGCAATCTTTTTAAAATTCCAAATACCCCCAAATTCTAGCTGCGGCTCTGAATCAGGAACAAATACTATCACCGCTTCACCAGTATGTGGATCAAGTTCCCAATTAACAAATCTTCGTAGAAAATTATAAGGAACCTGCTCGAGAGGTATTTCGGTCAGACAGTCAGCCGGTGGATAATGAATTTTAACAATAGGGCGACCTGTCGTAGGATCCAGCTTCTTCTTGTAAGTATACTTTGTTCCCAACGTCGGCTTCAACTTATTGTATCTTTTAGTTCTAACCTCTTGATGCAATGTCCTCTGAATGTAATTAGAATAATCATCATTGAGAGGGTTAATCAAGTTTAACTGAGCTAACCTGTTGATCTCCCCCTTTGGCAGCGTACTTAATTGACTGAATCTTAGTTTGAAATACTGAATACCATCCATTTTCTTAATCATAAACATCCTTTGACGAACCTTCCAACTCTTGATCAAACCTGTATAATCTCCACGAACCTTGTAAGTTTTGCAAGTCACTGGTACTGGTTTTGCAGATCTACCTTGAGGCCACCATTACTTATGTTTTTCTGCTCTTTCTTCAGCAGTTTCACTTTCAGATGACTCTTGAGTTGGCGGTACTGATGCAGATTCCTGAGCAGGCGCTGCATGAGTTGAACTAGATTCTCCATGAGAAGTTTTAGCAGGCCCCTCATCATCACTCAATAACAGGTGCATCATCGTAATGCTCATCTGAACCCAAATGTTCATCGTCAACTGACACATCATCATCCATATCAAATACATACCCTTGTTCAATCTCCGAACCAATGTCATTGACCATCCTTTGAATATATGACAGATCAACAAACGTATAGTCAACAGCTATAGGTCTCGGCTAGCCCGGAATGTCATCAACAAAGAAATAATCCAAACAAACATTTTCATTGATTGTCGAATCAAGATTTACATTTTCAGGTTCTGGGAGAGGCGTTACATTTGTTTCCAAGGTACGCTGACCTTCCTCCCCCGAAACAACAGTAACAGACTTCAACTCTAGCAATCTAGACCCAAGATCAGACACCTGTAGTTTCAATTCATCAACCTGTGCAGCCTTAAGCTCCAAATCCTTGATCTTAGTAGCCTGAGCTGCAATAATTGCGTTCTGATCATCAAAATGTTTGCTTATTTGCCCCATTTGCCTCAAAAGGTGTTGAATAGACGAGAGATGTGGCTGTGGTGGTTGTTGTTGTGGAGATCGCTGTTGTTGTTGAGGCGTTCGCTGACCAGATTCTTGAATAACTATTCCAGTTCGCTGGCGTCTCCTCAGAGGTAAGTCATAATAGGATGGAGAAGACCCAGCTGGTCGCTTTCCAGGGTTCCTCGATACATGAACCCTTCCCGTAGAAATCCATCGTAAGATACGCTTAAAGCATCTAGGATCTGCGATCTGAATACCATCTAAAGCAGTTGGTGGGGGCACATCACCCTCAGAATTGGATGGTGTGGGCCCACCAGCATCCTCATCATCATCTGCATCAACATTATCAACCTGATCAATGTCGTCGAAATCCTGATTGACCTCCATATCAACCAAGTCATCCTCATTCATCGGAGGTATCACGACGTCCTCAAAATCGTCGTTCAGTGGCGCAACATAGTTTTCATTTACTATGTGCCCAAACAGTTCACGATCTGCCAAAATCTGTTCACCCTTTGGCGCTAATTTGCAGTTGTTGAAGACGCGTAGAAGTATGGGCATCGGAACTAATAACGAACGCTGATCGGAAGCGATGTCTAGATTCAAATCGTTCAATAGTAGCTGCACAAACCGCGGATACTGCAGCCACTTATCTTTCCTGGCGCGGATGTTCTCAACCATATTTCCAAAGATATATCCGCTAAAGTTGTACGGCTTGTTGTAGACCAGAGCCAACATCAAAGATAGAGTCAAATGACTCGCAACATCATATCCTCCTTTACTTGGAGATAAGCAGACAATCACGATGCGGCATAGATATCTCCAAACCCGGCATAGATATTGTTTTCTGAAATCGGAAAGCTGATTTGCCGGATTACCCATTCGCTGAAGACCACCGTAGATAAAGGTTGTCTCAAATGTAGTCGGCATTGTATAGGTATCGTTGAATTGGAGAACCCGACAAATAGAATTCTCTGTGATCTCAATCTCCTCGCCAAACATTGTAGAGATAATTCTCGACACATCACCCTGAGTTCGAATAAACGCATGATCATAGAACTCTTCGATCTGATTCATGTAGACCGGAGTAGATGCAGTGGTAGCATAGTAAATCCTCGATCGTCGTAAGAACTCAATCATTGGTCTGAACGGAACTGAGTTCGCATGCGTTGACTCCAGGAATGCAGTAATGTGGTGACGGGTGTTGGTGCGACGATAATAATTTTGTAAAGTGGCCATCTATAAGCTAAAATATGAAACAAAGATAACCAGAAACATTGTTATAGAATTAGCACAAATACGCAGAAAATATTAAACAAAATTATGTTTTGGGCATCACTTGGGAAGTGACGCATGAACACTACCGACACTTAGGAAGTGTCGCAGGAAACAGTGTTCAAAATCAGAAATCAAGTATAGCGTCACTTAGGGTAAGTGACGCTATCAGGCGTCACTGGTGTAAGTGAAGTGGCCAAATCAGGCGTCATTAGATACGACACTTAAGAAGTGTCGGGTCAAAATTATGCGTCATTTAGCATAGTGACGGTAACCTAGTGAGTCACTTAGGAAGTGACGGAAAGTGTCGGTATAGACAAGGTTGTCACTAAGTGAGTCACTTAAGGAAGTGACGCATAGATGGGTGTCACTCAAATGAGTGATGGGCTAAGCCATTGATACAGGCAAATGCGTCACTAAGAGAGTCACTTAAGAAGTGACGCAGTAGAAGGCGTCACTGAAGAAGTGACGGTATGGATTCTAAATTACCAAATAGCGTCACTTGCTGGAAGTGACGCATGAAGTGACGCAATGATGAAGATCATCGCGGCACTGTTCAAACCCATAAATCATAATGAACCAAATTTGGGGTTTTTCGAAAACAGGCTAACCACAAGATGCGCAATGATAAACTAAGTGAAACGCACCAAATTATGATGTCAAACACATACGAATCAAACCCCAATTTGTTCAATTTCATATAAACCCTTAGAACCGTAACCCTAAATAACGATTAAAGCAAAGATACGTAATTAGAGGGGTTAAGATTAGTACCAAATGAAGCGTAGAAGCAAGATGAACAAGAATAAAGCAGCAGATTGCACGGACACAGCTTGAAAATCCTCAAAAAGAGCGACAGGCGAAGTGATGCAGGGACGAACATAAGTGTCGGAATGTCAGAGGTAGTGACGCTAATTGAATGTTGAAAGTGGTGGGGTTGAGTGTCGTTTGAAAGGGTATTTATACCAAAACTCTAATATGCGTCACTCAACCCGGCACTTGTAGCGTAGCTAACCCCAACACTTAAAGCATCAGTAATGAAAGTGACGCAGTGTCGTGTGCGTCACTGGTAGCGTCACTCATGAAGTGACGCATCAGGTCACTTTTAGTGAAAAATTTGAGATTTTATCGATCTTTGTGTTGTGATTTTGGTACTCAAATTTGAAAGGTAATTGTAACTTGGATTTAACACAAAATAAAACTATCTAAGATAAAATAGATTAACACAAAATTAATGCAAATTTACAGATACTAACACATTCTTTTTGGTGACGGAGTTGATTTAATCTGGTTAGGGATCATATCGGAATAACATGCATTTATTAGGAAGAGTAAGTGTTATTTCGATCATAAGTATATTTGTCCACTTTAAATTTACTTGGCATGCTAAAAACACTTTTTATAAAAATTATTTCAAAACGATTATCAGTATGTTTGTCCTCTTAAACATGTTACACTCACATCTAGGAGCTAATTTTATTATTATTCGTATGTACATTTCGCCGTGGTCCCCACCATAGATATACATCTTAACTTAAAACATAGACCATACTTCCATTTATAGAAAGAATATAAGAAAATCAATTTTAAGAATCAAGTCAGCGGTGACAGGTCTGTACTTACGTACAACAGAACGACATAGCTTGATTCAGGTTTAAGCAAAACCAGACTTGGTCAAACCATTTTGGCGGCCTTGTTAGGTATCTTAATTTTAAAGACATTGCAAGTACTTTGACTTGTGTTTGCTTAATTTTTAAGTATATATTAACAGAGACCAGGTCTATACTTACGTATAACAGAGGAAACTGTTAATATATACCCCCAAATGATATCAAATAAACTTCTTTGACGAAAACATGTCTAGCATAAGTAAGATATTAAGACTTTTGTCATACATCTAATGATGTTATACCACTTGAAATAAACAATTATTTATTAGGCTTCTTAAGAGATCTCAAAGAGTTTTGCATAACATGTCTACTAATATATCGTATGATGAAGACAATGTTTATAAAAACTGTTTTCAACATGTCAGATAAGTCTACTGACACATCCAAGATAAATCTTAAAATTCCATTTTGTGCATGTCACCCGATGTACTATCATATCCCAAGTTGTTTACATACACAACTTCAACGTCTATTTTAAAAATGTAGCAACCGTGCATTTCTTTAATACAAAAAAAGTATAAAGAGTGGCTGTTGCATTTTTTTTAACACACATAAATGAAAGTAAGTTACATTCCAAGTTACAAATTACTTTTTGGCCACAAAGAACCTTAAACCAATCATGTTGATTAGTTCATCAAATCGAGTACGCGAAAAAGCTTTTGTGAAAAGGTCTGCATTCTGCTTTAGGGTGTCTATGTGGACAAGGTCTATCAGGTGTTTTTCATAGCAATCCCGTATAAAGTGGAACCTAAGTTCAATGTGTTTAGTCTTACAGTGTTGTACGGGATTGCGTGTGATAGATATAGCAACAGTGTTATCTATGTGAATAGGAGTCATAGAAAGAAGTAACCCGTAATCAGGTAGTTGATGCTGAATCCATAGAACCTGAGAGCAGCAACTCGCAGTAGCAACGTACTCAGCTTCTGAAGTTGAAAGAGAAACTGTAGTCTGTTTCTTGCACTACCATGAGACCAAGCGAGATCCAAGGAATTGGCATCCACCAGTGGTAGATTTCGTGTCTATGCTGCAGCCGCCATGATCAGAATCTGAATAGGTAGTAAGAGCGAATGATTTCTCGTTTGAATACTATAGACAAAGATTGGGTCTATGTTTGAGATAACCAAAAATTCGCTTTACTGCCTTCATGTGAGACACCTTGGGTTTGGCTTAAAAGCGTGAGCAGACGGATACCGTGAACACAATATCCGGTCGAGAGGCAGTCAAATACATCAAAGAGCCTATCATTGAGCGATAGTCCTTTTCTTTGCAATCTTCCTCATTCTCAGCAAGTCTAAGATTGTGATTAAGTTCGTTAGGAGTCCCATAGGTTTTACAATTGAGCAGGTCATATCTAGTCAACATGTCTTTGACATATTTTGATTGATGAATATAAATACCTTTTGCAGACTGCTCAACTTGTACACCTAAAAAGAATTTGAGCTCCCCCATCGCACTCATCTCAAACTCAGACTTCATGATCTCGTCAATATGCTTCCACATTGCCTCATTTGTAGATCCAAAGATAATATCATCCACATAAACCTGCACAAGTAACATATCTTCTCGATCCCTAGTCTGTTCTTTACGGATAAACAGAGTATTGTCGATATTCCCTCGAACAAAACCATGCTTGATTAGGTGAGAAGTGAGCCTCTCGTACCAAAGCCTCGGAGCTTGATGAAGACCATATAATGCCTTGTTCAATTTGCAAACGTATTTGGATGCTCAGGGTCTTCAAAACCTGGAGGTTTTTAACGTACACATCCGTATCCACTTGTCCATACAGGAAGGCGATTTTAACATCGAGTTGGTTAACACGAAACTCTTTGAAAGAAGCGAATGCAAGGAAGATACGAATAGACTCAAGTCTTGCCACATGAGCAAAGACTTCATCATAATCCAAGCCCTCGATTTGACTAAAACCTTGAACAACCAATCGAGCTTTGTTACGAATCACTATACCCCGATCGTCCATCTTATTTCGAAATACCCATCGAGTGCCAGTTAAGTGAGCACCTTTGGGTAACGGAACTACATCCCAAACGTGTAGCTTGTTGAACTGTTGTAATTCTTCTTGCACGACCTCGACCCAGGATGGATCTTTTAAGGCCTCATCAACCTTCTTAGGTTCAATTTTGGATAAATGACAAGAATTTATCCGAGCAACCAGATTCAACATTTCTTGATTTGGATTTTGTTTCACTTGTTGTCTTGTTTGAATCGCAACATTAGGATCACCAATAATATTATCGATGGGGTGATCCCTGTGTACACGTGTCACTAGGATTACATCCAGCGCAAGTACTAACTCCAAATTGTTCATATCCCCTTCAGTGGCAGGAACAGTTGTAGACTCATGAGCAATAGAACTTTCAGGTTGCACAGGTTGTTGTGGTTCCGCATCTTCTTCATCATGATCGTTAAAGTTGGTGAAGACAGTTTCTTCTTCTTCAGCTTCCTCTAAAGGAGGCATATCGGGATCATCAGGATGATCTTTTGCATTAATCGTTCCTGAAGTCGAAGGAACATTCAAAGGTGGGGTAATAGGAGAGGGTGTGGTAAGCGATGGTGCGGGTGTTGTAGGTGATGGTGTGGGTGTTGCAGGTGATGGTGTGGGTGTTGGAGTAGGTGTTGATATAGGTTTTGAGGTAGATGTGTCTTGACATAGACTGATGCCATGAAGTAGGGTAACCAACTCCTCCTCTTCATCATCTTCTTCGGGTATCTCGAAAGAGCGAAACACATCCTTATAATTAAACAACCAATCCAGACCCGTTCCTAGAGGAGGATCCGTGTAACGCAAGCATTTTACCTCAAAATGCTCCTCCACCAGGTGTGTTGATTTAATGTAGACTCTTTTGTTTGGAGAATTAACTGAATAACCAAGAAAAATCCCTTCAATAGCTTTAGCTCCAAACTTTGAGACTTTTTCTTTTGGGATCATAATCAGACACGGACACCCAAACGGCTCTAGAAACTGTAGAGTTAGCTTACAGTTATTGAAAAGTTCATAACAGGTCTTGTTATTTTTCTTAACCGTGAGCACTCGATTCAGAATGTAACAAGCAGTACTGACTGCCACAGCCCAAAATATGATAGGTAGCTTAGAATCAGCCAACATAGTCTGAGCTGTCTCGATAATAGTCCTATTCTTACGTTCTGCAACTCCATTCTATTGAGGAGTTCTTGGAGCACTGAACTGATGATCAATGCCTTTTGTGGCACAATATAACTCGAGAGTTGAATTCTTGAATTCAATTCCATTGTCACTTCGCAGTCTCTTCACCTTTAAGTTTCACAGATTTGTCAACTTATCCAATAGGTACACCAAAATATCTGCTGTTTCACTCTTCGCAGCAAGAAAGTATACCCACGAATATATGGAGTAGTCATCGGTGACTACTAAGCATTAAGATCGACCACCAATGCTCTTAGTGGAAACAGGACCAAAAAGATCCATATGTAAGAGCTCCAGTGGTGCAGCAATAGAATTCACTACCTTTGACTTATGGGACTTTTTGTGGAGTTTCCCTTTGTGGCATGCAATACAGTCATCTTTTAGAGCAAAGGACTATTTTGGAACTCCGTTTACCAAATCATTATTTATGAGGAAATTCATTTTGCGAAAATGAATATGTCCCATCCGTCGATGCCAAAGTAGTGATTCCTTTTCCGAAGCCTTTGACAGGAGACAAGTGTATTCATCTGTAGTCTCCACAGTTCGCATGTTCATCACGTAGGTATCATTTCTTCGTGACGCCCGCATAAGCACCCATTCTTCAGGGATAACGAAACCTGGCGGAAGAGTCACTAGCAGAATTTTCACATAGGACAGAACTTTATTTTCAACAAATCAGAATTTTCATCTAATGTGTTATTGTTGATGAAGGAAGAGTCACTAGCAGACTCCTTTCGTTTCCAAACTTTAGATTGTTCGGAAGTTGGTTTGGGAGCAATGTCGGGCTTTTATTTTGGCAAAGGTTTTTGCCCAACATTACTTTGCTTTTCAACAGGCTTGGGAGAGTTGGAATAACGCCTACGTGGTGAAAATGAATTTCTATAAAAAGAAGTTCTAGGCATATCTCTCCCATAGCGCTGATGAGAAAGCTTGAGACAATCACGAATTAAATGTCCCTATCTCTTGCAGTAGAAACAGGAACGATTCTCAACAATTGGTTGAGGTCGAGGATTTACCGGAGTGGAAGGTGAGGCAGTTTTAGAACAAGCACAGTGTGTGCAAATTTGAGAAGGTGCTTGCCTCGGTTGATTGGTTGAGGGTGAAGGTTTTTTACATGAAACTCTTTCATTGTTCACATTTAAGTTATTTTTCAAAATCTTTACAGGTGTCTGTAAAGTTTGAGTTTTCTCATTTAAAACCTTTTTCTTGCCCTTACCATTTTGTACTTTAAGGACATTTTCAGTTGTTAAAAACACTTTTTCTGTTTTGACCTCAACCTTTTCAACCTTAGGATACTCCTCATCGGTAATATCCTCAATCTCAACTATCTCCTCAACACTAACTGGAGATACAATCTCAGACTTATCAAACTTAGGCGAAGGATACTCTTGCCGCTTGGTTTTCTCCTTTGCCTATTTGTTTTGCTTAGTTGCCTTTGACTTGATACCATATAACAATGCATAGTCAACAGGAATCTCTTCAGTGCCTTCCTTAACAGGCATAGGATAGTATTCAGTGGGAGGCGGGACTTCAGTATAACCTAGTCCTACCTTGGTTTTGTTATCTATCCTCTGCTTATTAAGGATTTCATTGAAAGCAACCGTAGAGGAAGAGGAACCTAGAATCTTGTTTTTATAGTTATCATACTCAACTTTTAAATCATAGAGTTCCTTTCTTAACAGTTCTATTTCAGCAAGATAGCTATTAATAGCATCTTGTTGACTAAAATCTTTTGATTTGTACTTTTGAGTATCTTGTTTATAAGCCTTAATCATCTTATCATAAAGTTGTTCATTAGCTTTTAAGTACTTATTGGACTCATTAAGTTTTGCAACCTTTTTCCTTAATTCTACGTTTTATTCTTGAAAGCACTTTAAAGATTCAGTTAACTTAATGCATGAAATACAGTTCAAAGGCTCATCAGGTTCATTGCGTACCTCATTAGTAATGTGAGCCATAAGACACTGTTGGTACTTGTCAGCAAACATGCTCTAGTCCGTGTTTGTAGGCTCGAAGACAACTAATGCATCAGCTGTCGCTTGTTTCACTTCTTCCTTCTTTTGAGCTTTAGGAGCATCAGGCTTCGTGAAACCCGATAGAGGAACCTTGGGTTTCTCACATTCTCTAGCAAAATATCCCAAATTCTGACAATTATAGCAGCGAACCTTGCTCTTGTCAAAACCAAAACTGGTTTTGCCGTCTCCTTCAAACTCTTGCGTCCAGTCCGTTGCAAGAATTTTGATCTCTTCTTGAGATCATGGCAATATTCCAGTTTAAATCCATTTTCTCAAGATCATCGTCATCCAATTGAGCATAATCTTCTTTAGCAAGTTCTAGTGTAGAATTTGGTTGTGAAACCAGATCCTTGTAGGAGCTAAGAAAAGCTGTGTAGATAGCAGCCTGTTCTTCAATAGCAGGGGAAATTGAAACTTGCTGTTGTGAACCTTGTGAAGGTCCAGAAGCGTAAACTGGATGATGAGCACCAGTAGACTGCAATGAAGAACTCGTATTAGAAATGAAGGCCATTCCACCATAAGTCTTCCCGGTGTTTACCTTTCCTCCATATAATGTCGGGTCTTGAACAAAACCACCCGATTTACACTCCTTCTTCTTCAACTCCATTACATGAGCTTGAAGAACGTCAATTAACTCATCCAGATTCATTGTTGCTAACTCTTGGCTCTCCTTTAGAAATTGTACTTGTACATCCCAAGTACTAGGCAGAACATCCAACAGCTTCTTATTCACCTCAATCTGAGGGAAATTGTAACCTCCCTCGGTTAACTCACTAACTAACTGTGAGTATCTTGTGAATAATCCAGATGCCGTTTCATTAGGAAGAATATCAACCAGATCATACTGTTTCTTGATTAGTTCTAGTTTAACCTCCTTATACTTCTGATTTCCTCCACATCTTGTTTCAATAGCCTTCCAAAGATCGTACGTGATGTCATGAGTTTTGAAAAGTCGTAAGACATCTTTAGTGAGGCACATACAGATAGCTGAATGTCATACTCCTTTTTCTCTTCAGGAAGACATAGCTTTATATGTTTTGGATGGAGGGATACTACGATAATCTCCCTCAGCTACTGGAGCTTCGTATCTTTCTCTAAGTGGTCCCCAGAGCTCTGGGTAGTGGAAATCAATGTATTGTTCAAATCGGTCACGCCAATATGCGTAATCCATATCAGCAGTAAACAAAGGAGGTTTATTGTTAGAACCAACATCATGATTTTGTTTGATCATATCTCTGATTCCCCTAATATCTTCTTTATCAGCAGCAGCAGCCATTAAAGGATATCCAGAAAAATAGCTCAAAAACAAGAACCAGAAAACTTATTAGTACCAAAGGGGTCACTTGGTAAGTGACGCACTGAAGTGTCGCAACGACTAGCGACACTCAATAAGTGTCGCTATCGAGTGACGTATAAAGTGACTGATGACACTAGAAGCAAGTGTCGCTCAATCAAGCAAGTGACGCACCCAAGTGTCGTACTTGAGTGACGCTGTAAATCAAACAGGCGTCACTAGTGGAAGTGACGCTTGACAAACGAGTGACGTACTGAAGTGACACACGTGAGTGTCGGTAGATTAAAGCAGACGACACTTGAGTTAAGCGTCGTATCAATCACAAATGACGCTATAAGTGACGCACAAAGTGACGCACCAAAGTGTCGGTAAAACCCTAATTGGAACTTACGAAGTGCCGCAAGAAGTGTCGCGGTCAAGTGATGCAACGAGTGATGCAAAAACGGCTGTGAAGTCCCAAAAACCCTAAAAATCGAATTTTCGTAAACCTAACGAAAATTCTTCAAACCCTGTCGAACAAAACCTGTAAATAATGATGAAAATCGTCTAGAAAACACCTAATCAATCCAAAATCCTTGATTATTCTTTGTTCTTTATATGAACCAAACCGAAATCAATCCAAAAATGTCTTCAAAATGTCAATCGAACCACCGAGAGGCTCTGATACCAGTTGTGAGTTCCCTCTGCCTCGGATCTAAGTGATAGTTGACAATGATTGTAAGGTGGAATCAAACAATCACACGAAACAATAATAAACTCAAACCGAAACGATTAATTAAACAAGTAAAACGAGTTTATTAGCTTAACTAACGTATTGGAACTGATTACAAGTGAGTTTAGTTGACAAATGGTGCTAGGGTTTCATCAACCCTAGCTAGAAACCCGTAGGTTTGCTTAAATACTAACACAAAATGGCAGACATGCGTCACTTGGCTAGTGATGCATGTGGCCGTCTTCATGAGTCACTTACCAAAGTGTCGCTATGGTCACTAAGGCAAGTGTCGCCTAAACTAAACTAAGTGTCACTAACCCATAAATGACTTTTCTATTACAATTATTAAACGACACTTACAACTCGATAGACCAACTGACTGACACACTAAATGTGCCAACAATGAGAGAGATATCAGTGGTAAAAATGTGACTTTTTACGCGATATGAATAATGCATGTGTTTAACGCGATATCCAGAATGAGAGAGATATCGGTGGTAAAAACTATTGTTCCGGAACATCACCATGAAAATTACCCTCAGTTCTAGGATGAATGTATTGCTCTGTGAGAGGTATAATCAAATCAGGATCATACAACGAAATGAATGATTCAAACCGATACTTCCAGTCATCATATTCATTCTGACACATAAACCTCGATGGTTTATTTGTTGCTCCCATTTCTAGATCATTCATAATCGCAGCTGCAAGATTATTGAAAGCCATTGTACCTGCACAAACTTTTGCAGACTCAAAACACTAATTACAATGATATACAAACTCTAAGCAATTAATGTGACAGTCTTAATCCGAGAATGGTATTCCGAGAATATCCTTTGTACGAGAATACTCTTTGCGAGAATACCCTTTGCGAGAATACCCTATGCGAGAATAATCTTTGCGAGAATACACTTTGCGAGAATACCCTTTGTGAGAATCAAATTCGTGCGACAATCAACCACTGTTCTTACGACAATCTGCAACTGTTTATGGGACAATATGCTACTAAAATTTATATCAAGGAATTGTCGCATAAGAATTGTCGCAAGGAGCGTCCAGATGAATTTCAGATCCGAAATTTCAGGAAACACTTGAAAACTTACTCAATTCGACTAAAATTTATATCAATCAACTATGAAAGTAATTTCCGACCTGATTAACTGAACAATTTTATCAAACTGAGTCAAAAGAAGCTGTCCGTACAGTTATCAACGAAAACTGCATTCTTTTGAGTTCGAAATGCACAAATTAATTCATCAAGAGGATGAATTAAACACCAATAATCATGTACGAAGGCTGGTAAATGAATATTCTACCTGCAATCAGTCAATTTGTCATAGAAAATGCTTCAATCAATCACAATCAATGATTTGTAGCTTGAAAAACACCTTCTTAAACTCAAATCTTCTTCTAACTTGCTCAAATCAATTCAATTTCTTGTGTATGGCTCTGATACCACTTGATAGTCCACGAGATTATCTAATTGAACCACAACACAATTGAATTCTTACAAGACACTAGTGGAAATAGTGTTTGTGAACAAATAGAGAACAATTGACAAATTGTATTTCACCAACAGTGCTTTGATAGCTTTGTATTGATAGAGAGAATACAAAGATTCTGATTCAAAGACTTGGCTACAAATGAACTAAGCTAAGCTATTTATAGCCAACAGAAAACACACCTGTGACAATCACACCTGCAATAATTCTACTAAATGAGTTGACCTTGGTCAATGCGAGAATACAAACTCGCAAACAGATTGATCATGCGACAATGTAATTGTCGCATATTCCTATTGTCGCATAACAAAAGACTTAGACAAAAATCTATTCAAAACTTAGAAATCAAACTTTATACATATTGTCCTAACAAACTTCCCCTTAGATGAAGCTTGATTTCTTTGATACTTCTAATCATATTCTGCCAAATTACATCCGACATGCACACCATGTCGACAACACACATCCACAACCCTTTGAAACTTCAAAGCTTGTTCTTCATCTTCTTGAAGATCATCATACATGATTAAATTTTCAGAAAGCATTTGCAGATCTTCTTTGGATAGATTAATGAGACTTAAAGGATCATAAACATGAATAATGAACTTCCTTGGCCAGATGATCATGTCGTTTTGAGCTCGATCATAACAGACAATTTGAGCCTCTCCAGTGTTGTGAACGTACATCCAGTAGTGGATATACCTAGTTAAATTTACTGGTAATTTTTCTAAAGGAATGCCCCTTTTGCACTTATCCCTTTTATATATCAAATTAACCCTTGGTTGGTTTGAAATAGGCTCAATATCAAAATGATCTACCACCCTTCTAGGAAATATTTCATGAAGATATACAAACCTGCTGTCTCTTACCTCCCTGGTTACCACACTAGCAAACCAATCCATCATTCCATTTCCAGATCTATTAATCATTTGTACTTATCCTAAGTGATTGATTTCACATTTGGGCAAAGTACTCAATCTTTCAAATGATCTTGGGAAGTACTGCAGACCATCTGTTCTTTTAACAATATTAACTTTATTATTTTTATCATACTTCCAACTGATGATCTGACCTACACACTCTCTTCTTGGAATCTTGAAAAACTTTCTGGTTGCTAATCTTTCAGGCTCAGGATCAAGTGGTTTAGGAAACCAATTTGCAATTACAATATCAGGTTCTTCAACACCTTCTGGATCATATCTAATCTCCGGCTCTTCTTCATCAGCATCATTATCATTTTGATCTTCAGGATGTAATTCATCTTCAGAATCCACCCAGTCTTCAACGTTTACATGATCTGGCTCAAAACCTGGAGGAAACTCTAAGTCATCCGAATCATAGACTTCATTTATACATAACTTAATAAAAGGAATCAAGTCATCTACAATGATATTCAAAGGAACCGGACGTAAGACTTCAGCTTCATCATTATAATCTTCCTCAAATCTCTGAGAAGATTCTCCAGTTTTATACCTTGAAGATTCATCAATCTCATCAAAAGTGATCAACTGATGGAAATCATAAGCATCATCTTTATCTTCTTCAAAACTAAAATCAAATTCGGAGTCAATTCGATCCAGATCTTCATTTGTCAAATCATCAAACTCCAAATCATCAAACTCATCTTCTATTCTGACCCTTGGAGATGGTGTTAGTGTGTCAGTCAGTTGGTCTATTGAGTTGTAAGTGTCGTTAGTTGATTGTAATAGAAAAGTCATTTATATGTATAGCGACACTTAACTTTAGTATTAGGCGACACTTGCCTTAGTGATGCATAGCGACACTTAGGTAAGTGACGCATGAAGGCGACCACATGCGACACTAGCCAAGTGACGCATGTCTGCCGATTTGTGTTAGTATATTAGCAAACCTATCGGTTTCTAGCTAGGGTTGATGAAACCCTAGCACCATTTGTCGACTAAACTCTCTGTAATCATATTCAAACGTTTATAGTTCATAATATCAAGCTAGTATACTTTGATCATTCGTTTTCGGTTTGATATTGTGTTTGTTTACATTGATTACTTGTTTTTGCCTTGTAATTGATTACTTCCGTCATCTGTGATCCATCCTACAGGGCACTCACAACTGGTATCAGAGCCTCTGGATGATTGATTGAAGTTTTGATCATGAATTAGAGAGTTTTCGGTTTTGTTCGTGAAGAAACACAAGAAGATTCAAGGATTTTTGGATCAATTGGGTGATATTCAGATGTTCAGAATCGATACTTACATGTTTCATTCAATTGAGATTGTAGAATTTTCGTTAGGTTTACGAAAATTCGATTTTTAGGGTTTTTGGAACTTCACATCCGTTTTTGCGTCACTCGTTGTGTCACTTGACAGCGACACTTCGTAAGTTCCATTTAGGGTTGTACTGACACTCTGGTGGGTCACTTTGTGCATCACTTAATGCATCATTTGTGATTAATACGACACTTACCTCTAGTGTCGCCTGCTTTAATCTACCGACACTCACGTGCGTCACTTTAACACGTCACTTGTTTGTCAAGCGTCACTTCCACTAGTGACGCCTGTTTGATTTACTGCGTCACTTGAGTACGACACTTGGGTGCGTCACTTTCTTGATTGAGCGACACTTGCTTCTAGTGTCATCAGTCATTTTATACGTCACTCGATAGCGACACTTATTGAGTGTCGCTAGTCGTTGTGACACTTCTGTGCGTCACTTACCAAGTGACGCCTTTGGTACTAATAAGTTTTCTAGTTCTTGTTTTTGAGCTATTTTTCAGGATTTCCTTTAATGGCTGCTGATGATGATAAAGAAGATATTAGGGGAATCAAAGAAATGATCAAACAAAATCACGATGTTGATTCTAACAGTAAACCTCCTTTGTTTACTGTTGATATGGATTACGCATATTGGCGTGACCGATTCGAACAATACGTAGATTTCCATTGTCCAGAGCTCTAGGGTCCATTGTGAGAAAGATATGAAGCTCCAGTAGCCGAGGGAGATTATCGTGGTATCCCTCCATCCAAGACGATAAATCTATGACTTCTGAAGAGAAAAAGGTGTATGACATTGAGAGAAAGGCTCATTCTGCTATCTGTATGTGCCTAACTGAAGATGTCTTACAACTTTTCAAAACTCATGACATCACATACGATCTTTGGAAGGCTATTGAAACGAGATGTGGAGGAAACGAGATATATAAGGAGGCTAAACTAGAGCTAATCAAGAAACAATATGATCTATTTGATATTCTTCCTAATAAAATGGCATAAAGATTATTCACAAGGTACTCACAGTTAGTTAGTGAGTTAACCGAGGGAGGTTACAATTTCCCTCACATTGAGGTGAATAAGAAGCTGTTGGATGTTCTACCTATTACTTGGGACGTAAGAGTACAATTTCTAAAAGAGAACCAAGAATTAGCAAGAATGAATCGGGATGAGTTAATTGGCATTCTTCAAGCTCATGCAATGGATTTGAAGAAAAAGGGGTGTAAGTCGGGTGGTTTTGTTCATGACCCGACATTATTTGGAGGAAAGGTAAACACCGGGAAGACTTATGGTGGAATGGTCTTTATTTCTGATACGAGTTCTCCATTGCAGTCTACTGGTGCTCATCATCCAGTCTATGCTTCTGGACCTTCACAAGGTTCACAACAGCAAGTTGAGATTTCCCCAGCTATTGAAGAACAAGCTGCTATCTATACAACTTTTCTTAGCTCCTACAAGGATTTGGTTTCACAACCAAATTCTACACTAGAACTTGCTAAAGAAGATTATGCTCAATTGGATGATGATGATCTTGAGCAAATGGACTTAAATTGGAATATTGCCATGATCTCGAGAAGAGTTCAAAAATTCTTGCAAAGGACTAGACGCAAGAGTTTGGAAGGAAACAGCAAAACCAACTTTGGTTTTAACAAGAGCAAGGTCCGTTGCTATAATTGTCAGAATTTGGGACATTTTGCAAGAGAATGTGAGAAACCCAAGGTTCCTCTATCGGGTTTCACGAAGCCTGATGCTCCTAAAGCTCAAAAGAAGGAAGAAGTGAAACAAGCGACAGCTGATGCATTAGTTGTCTTCGAGCCTACAAACACGGACTAGAGCATGTTTGCTGACAAGTACCAACAGTGTCTTATGGCTCACATTACTAATGAGGTACGCAATGAACCTGATGAGCCTTTGAACTGTATTTCATGCATTAAGTTAACTGAATCTTTAAAGTGCTTTCAAGAATAAAACGTAGAATTAAGGAAAAAGGTTGCAAAACTTAATGAGTCCAATAAGTACTTAAAAGCTAATGAACAACTTTATGATAAGATGATTAAGGCTTATAAACAAGATACTCAAAAGTACAAATCAAAAGATTTTAGTCAACAAGATGCTATTAATAGCTATCTTGCTGAAATAGAACTGTTAAGAAAGGAACTCTATGATTTAAAAGTTGAGTATGATAACTATAAAAACAAGATTCTAGGTTCCTCTTCCTCTACGGTTGCTTTCAATGAAATCCTTAATAAGCAGAGGATAGATAACAAAACCAAGGTAGGACTAGGTTATACTGAAGTCCCGCCTCCCACTGAATACTATCCTATGCCTGTTAAGGAAGGCACTGAAGAGATTCCTGTTGACTATGCATTGTTATATGGTATCAAGTCAAAGGCAACTAAGCAAAACAAATAGGCAAAGGAGAAAACCAAGCGGCAAGAGTATCCTTCGCCTAAGTTTGATAAGTCTGAGATTGTATCTCCAGTTAGTGTTGAGGAGATAGTTGAGATTGAGGATATTACCGATGAGGAGTATCCTAAGGTTGAAAAGGTTGAGGTCAAATCAGAAAAAGGTGATTTTGACAAATAAAGCTGTCCTTAAAATACAAAATGATAAGGGCAAGAAAAAGGTTTTTAATGAGAAAACTCAAACTTTATAGACACTTGTAAAGATTTTGAAAAATAACTTAAATGTGAACAATGAAAGAGTCTCATGTAAGAAACCTTCACCCTCAACAAATCAACCGAGGCAAGCACCTTCTCAAACTTGCACACACCGTGCTTGTTCTAAAACTGCCTCACCATCTACTCCGGTAAATCCTCAGCCTCAACCGATTTTTGAGAATCGTTCCTGTTTCTACTGCAAGAAACAGGGACATTTAATTCGTGATTGTCCCTAGCTTTCTCATCAGCGCTATGGGAGAGATATGCCTAGAACTTCCTTTTATAGAAATTCATTTTCACCTCCTAGGCGTTATTCCAACTATCCCAAGCCTGTTGAAAAGCTAAGTAATGTTGGGCAAAAACCTTTGCCAAAACAAAAGCCCGACATTGCTCACAAACTAACTTCCGAACAATCTAAAGTTTGGAAATGAAAGGAGTCTGCTAGTGACTCTTCCGTCATCAACAATAACACATTAGATGAAAATTCTGATTTGTTGAAAAATAAAGTTCTGTCCGATGTGATTATTGTTGATGACCTTGGTAGACCTAAGTCTGTAAAGGCTTGGGTCACCATTTCTCACTAATCTCCTTACTTTTATGTGTTGCGGCAGTCAGAACATGTTAAAGATAGTAAATGGTTTATGGATAGTGGTTGCTCGCGACACATGACTGGCGATGTGTCTCTTTTGACGGATGTTAAACCACATGCCGGAGGACATGTTGCCTTTGCTGGAGATACTGGAGGAACGATTACAGGAAAGGGAACACTAACTAATGGGAG
This sequence comes from Pseudognaphalium luteoalbum, assembly GCA_963422505.1. Classification (NCBI taxonomy): domain Eukaryota; kingdom Viridiplantae; phylum Streptophyta; class Magnoliopsida; order Asterales; family Asteraceae; genus Pseudognaphalium; species Pseudognaphalium luteoalbum. The sequence continues at coordinate 58,845,707 of OY730193.1, read as the reverse complement.
AGTTAGCTTTGAGAATGTGAATTATATGGCTCAACTCACTCATAACTTGCTGAGCGTCTCACAAGTCTGTGATAAGGATTATACCACAGCTTTCACAAAAACAGAATGTGTGATCTTGAAGCCGGGTTTCGTTATCCATGAAGAATGGGTGCTTATGCGGGTGCCACGGAGAAACGATACCTGTCTGATGAACATGCGAACTATCGAGACTATAGATGAATACACTTATCTCCTGTCAAAGGCTTCGGAAAAGGAATCAGTACTTTGGCATCGACGGATGGGACATATTCATTTCCGCAAAATGAATTTCCTTATAAATAATGATTTGGTAAACGAAGTTCCAAGACAGTCCTTTGCTCTAAAAGATGATTGTATTGCATGCCACAAAGGGAAACTCCACAAAAAGTCCCATAAGTCAAAGGTAGTGAATTCTATTGCTGCACCACTGGAGCTCTTACATATGGATTTGTTTGGTCCTATTTCTACTAAGAGCATTGGTGGCCGATCCTACTGCTTAGTAGTCACTGATGACTACTCCTGATTTTCATGGGTATACTTTCTTGCTGCAAAGATTGAAACAACAGATATTTTGGTGTACATATTGGATAAGTTGGCAAATCTGTGCAACTTAAAGGTGAAGAGACCGCGAAGTGACAATGAAACTGAATTCAAAAACTCAACTCTCGAGTTATATTGTGCCTCGAAAAGCATTGATCATCAATTCAGTGCTCCAAGGACTCCTCAACAGAATGGAGTTGAAGAACGTAAGAATAGGACTATTATCGAGACAGCTCGGACTATGCTGGCTGATTCTAAGCTACCAGTCATATTTTAGGCTGAGGCAGTCAGCACTGCTTGTTACGTTCTAAATCGAGTGCTCACAGTTAAGAAAAAGAACAATACATGTTATGAACTTTTCAATAAACGTAAACCAACTTTGTAGTTTCTAGAGCCGTTTGGGTGTCTGTGTCTGATTATGATCCCAAAAGAAAAAGTCTCAAAGTTTGGAGCTAAAGCTGTTGAAGGGATTTTTCTTGGTTATTCAGTTAATTCTCCAAACAAAAGAGTCTACATTAAATCAACACACCAGGTGGAGGAGCATTTTGAGGTAAAATGCTTGCGTTACACGGATCCTCCTCAAGGAACGGGTCCGGATTGGCTGTTCAATTATAAGGATGTGTTTAACTCTTTCGACATACCCAAAGAAGATGATGAAGAGAAGGAGTTGGTTACCCTACTTCATGGCATCAGTCTATGTCAAGACACATCTACCTCAAAACCTACATCAACACCTACTCCAACACCCACACCATCACCTACTACAACCGAAGCATCTCCTATTACCCCATCTTTGAATGCTCCTTCGACTTCAGGAATGATTGATGCAAAAGATCTTCCTGATGATCCCAATATGCCTCCTTTAGAGGAAGCCGAAGAAGAAGAAACTGTCTTCACCAATTTTAACGCTCATGATGAAGAAGATGAGGAGCCACAACAACCCGCGCAACCTGAAAGTTCTACTGCTCCTGATACTACAATTGTTCCTGCCACTGAAGGGGATATGAACAATTTGGAGTTAGTACTTGCACCGGATTTAATCCCAGTGATACGTGTACACAGGAATCAACCCATCGATAATAATATCGGTGATCCCAATGTTGCGGTTCAAACAAGACAACAGGTGCAACAAAATCCAAATCAGCAAATGTTGAATCTTGTTGCTCGGATAAATTCATGCCATTTATCCCAAATTGAACCCAAGAAGGTTGATGAGGCCTTAAAAGATCCATCCTGGGTCGAGGCCATGCAAGAAGAATTACAGCAGTTCAACAAGCTACATGTTTAGGATGTAGTTCCATTACCCAAAGGTACTCACTTAACTGGCACTCGATGGGTATTTCGAAATAAGATGGATGATCGGGGTATAGTGATTCGTAACAAAGCACAATTGGTTGTTCAAGGTTTTAGTCAAATTGAGGGCTTGGACTATGATGAAGTCTTTGCTCCTGTGGCAAGACTTGAGTCTATTCGTATCTTCCTTGCATTCGCTTCTTTCAAGGAGTTTCAGGTTAACCAACTCAATGTTAAAAGCGCCTTCCTGTATGGACAAGTGGATACGGATGTGTACGTTAAACAACCTCCAGGTTTTGAAGACCCTTAACATCCAGAATATGTTTGTAAATTGAATAAGGCGTTGTATGGTCTTCATCAAGCTCCGAGGCTTTGGTACGAGAAGCTTACTACTCACTTAATCAAGCATGGTTTTGTTCGAGGGAACATTGACAGTACTCTGTTCATCCGTAATGAACAGACTGGAGATCGAGAAGATATGCTACTTGTGCAGGTTTACGTGGACGATATTATCTTTGGCTCTACAAATGAGGCAATGTGCAAGCACTTTGAGGAGATCAAGAAGTCTGAGTTTGAGATGAGTGCGATGGGGGAGCTCAAATTCTTTTTAGGTGTACAAGTTGAGCAGTCTGCAAAAAGATTTTTATATTCATCAGTCAAAATATGTCAATGACATGTTGACTAGATATGACCTGCTCAATTGTAAAACCTATGGAACTCCAATCGAACTCAATCACAATCTTAGACTTGCTGAGGATGAGGAAGATTGCAAAGAAAAGGACTATCATTCAATGATAGGTTCTTTGATGTATTTAACTGCCTCTCGATTGGATATTATGTTCGCGGTATCCGTCTGCTCACGCTTTCATGCCAAACCCAAGGTGTCTCATATGAAGGCGGTAAAGCGAATTTTTTGTTATCTCAAACATAGACCCAATCTTGGTCTATGGTATTCAAATGAGAAATCATTCGCTCTTACGGCCTATTCGGATTCTGATCATGGCGGCTGCAGCATAGAAAAGAAGTCCACAACTGGTGGATGCCAATTTCTCGGATCTCGCTTGGTCTCATGACAGTGCAAGAAACAGACTACAATTTCTCTTTCAACTGCAGAAGCAGAGTACGTTGCTGCTGCCAGTTGCTGCTCTCAGGTACTATGGATTCATCATCAACTACGTGATTACGGGTTACTTCTTTCTATGACTACTATTCACATAGATAACACTGCTACTATATCTATCACACGTAATCCCGTACAGCACTCTAAGACTAAACACATTGAACTTAGCTTCCACTTTATACGGGATTGCTATGAAAAACACCTGATAGACCTTGTCCACATAGACACCCTAAAGCAGAATGCCGACCTTTTTGCAAAAGCCTTTTCACGTACTTGATTTGATGAACCAATTAACATGATTGGTATAAGGTTCTTTGTGACCAAAAAGTAATTTGTAACTTGGAAAGTAACTTACTCGCTTTTATGTGTGCTATTATTTAAAAAAAAAAAGGGCAACAGCCACTCTTTATACTTTTTAGTATTAAAGAAATGCACGGTTGCTACATTTTTAAAATCGACGTTGAAGTTGTGTCTGTAAACAACTTGGGATATGATAGTACATCGGGTGACATGCACAAAATGGAATTTTAAGGTTTATCTTGGATGTGTCAGTAGATTTATCTGACATGTTGAAAATAGTATTTATAGACATTGTCTTCATCATACGATATATTAGTAGGCATGTTACACAAACCTCTTTGAGACCTCTTAAGAAGCCTAATATACAATTGTTTATTTCAAGTGGTATAACACCTAGGATGTATGACAAAAGTCTTAATATCTTAAGAAGCCTAATATACTTTTTAGTATTAAAGAAATGCACGGTTGCTACATTTTTAAAATCGACGTTGAAGTTGTGTATGTAAACAACTTGGGATATGATAGTACATCGGGTGACATGCACAAAATGGAATTTTAAGGTTTATCTTGGATGTGTCAGTAGATTTATCTGACATGTTGAAAATAGTATTTATAAACATTATCTTCATCATATGATATATTAGTAGGCATGTTACACAAACCTCTTTGAGACCTCTTAAGAAGCCTAATATACAATTGTTTATTTCAAGTGGTATAACACCTAGGATTTATGACAAAAGTCTTAATATCTTACTTTTGCTAGATATGTTTTTGTGGAAGAAGTTTATTTGATATCATTTTGGGGTATATATTGACAGTTTCCTCTGTTATACGTAAGTATAGACCTGGTCTCTGTTGGTATATACTTAAAAATTAAGCAAACACAAGTCAAAGTACTTGCAAAGTCTTTAAAATTAAGATACCTAACAAGGTCTCCAAAATGGTTTGACCAAGTCTGGTTTTGCTTAAACCTGAATCAAGCTATGTCACTCTGTTGTACGTAAGTACAGACCTGTCACCGCTGACTTGATTCTTAAAATTGATTTTCTTATATTCTCTCTGTAAATGGAAGCATGGTCTATGTCTTAAGTTAAGATATATATCTATGATGGGGACCACAGCGAAATATACATACGAATAATAATAAAATAAGTTCCTAGCTGTGAGTGTAACATGTTTAAGAGGACAAATATACTCATAATCATTTTGAAATAATTTTTATAAAAAGTTTTTTTACCATGCCAAGTAAATTTAAAGTGGACAAACATACTGATGATCGAAATAACACTTACTGTTCCTAATAAATGCATGTTATTCCAATATGATCCCTAACAAGATTAAATCAACTCCGTCACCAATAAGAATGTGTTAATTTTGTATTTGTAAAGTTGCATTAATTTTGTGTTCATATATTTTATCTTAGTTAGCTTTATTTTGTGTTAAAGCCAAGTTACAGTTACCTTTAAATTTGAGTACCAAAATCAAAACGCACAAAATCGACAAAATCTCAAAATTTCCAAAATTTTTTCACTAAGTGACATTATGCGTCACTTCGTAAGTGACGCCTCAAGTGACGCTATAAGTGTCGAGTTGAGTGACGCGTTTTAGGGTTTTCATATAAATACCCCTTCACACGACACTCCATCTCATCACTTTCACTATTACTCTAGCGTCACTTCCACTAACATACCGTCACTTCGTTTGTCTCTGCGTCACTTCGACTGGAACTTTTTCCTTGATCTTTTGTTGATTTTGAGGCTGTGTTTGTGCAATCGAGCATTACATTCTTGTTCACCACTTGATTACGCATCATTAGGTACAATTTTTAACCCCTGTAATTAAGTATTCATGCTTTAATCATTAATTAGGGTTACGGGTTTAAAGTTTTTAACGAAATCACTCTATTTGGGGATTGTTTGTTAATGTTATATGTTAATATGTGGTGTGTTTTACTCGTCTTTATCATGCGCACCTCGTGGTAACTTTGTTTTTCAAAAACCCCAAATTTGGTTCGTTGTGATTTCTGGGTTTGAACAGTGCCGCGATGATCTTCATCGTTGTGTCACTTCATGCGTCACTTCCTGTAAGTGACGCTATTTGGTAATTTAGAACCCTTACCGTCACTAATACCATCACTCATATAAGTGACGCCTTTATATGCGTCACTTCTTTAAGTGTCGGGTTAAATGACGCCTAGGTCTATTCCGTCACTAGTACCGTCACTCTTCTAAGTGACGCCTTTCTAAGCGTCACTATTTTAAGTGACTGTATTAGTGACACCTCTGGTTTACCGTCACTTGTTAAATGATGCCCCTACTGACGCATACTCTTAGAGCGACACTTTTTAAGTGTCGTACTTAATGACTCATGCTTTCGTAAGGTCACTTACACCAGTGACGCATTGATAGCGTCACTTACCCCAAGTGACGCTCTGGTTAATTTCTGATTTTAAAACACTGTTGCATGCGGCACTCCTTGAGTGTCGCTACTAGTTCATGCGTCACTACTTGAGTGACGCCTAAAATCAGTTTTTCAATTTTTAACTAAGCTTATTCTGTAACGATGTTTCTGGTTATCTTTTATGCAATTTAGTTACAGATGGCAGAAGTTGAGCATGCAGATCTTCAGGATTATTATCGACGAACAAACATTCGTTATAATATTGTGGCTTTTCTGGATTCGACGCATAAGAACTCAATCCCGTTTTGACCGATGATCAATTTTTTGCGACGATCAAGGATTCATCATGCTATCACAGCTTCTACTACTATATATATGAATCAGATTGAGGAGTTTTATGATCACGCGCTTATCAGAACAGATAATGATGTTCCGCGTATCATATCTACTATGTTCGGACACCGGATTGAGATTACTCAGGATACGATTCGTCGGGTTCTTCATTCTAGGTGGTCTTAAAAGGATGGGATATCCGGAAGCACAATTTTCGGATTTCAGGAAACAATATATGTGCCGGGTTTGGCGGTTTTTGTGCCACATCATCATAGTGTGTTTATCTCCGAGAAAAGGCGGTTATGATGCTGCAAGCTATTCTACGTTATCCCTGATGTTGGCTTTGGTTTATAACAAGCCGTACAACTGCAGTGGTTACGTTTTTGGGAACATGGTGGAGAATATCCGGGGAGGCAAGGATAAATGGCTGCAATATCCTCGCTTTGTGTAGCTGCTTTTGAATGATATGAATCTGGGAATTGCACCTGATACGAGGTCGAAGCTGATTTCAACGCCTATGCTTCTGAGAGTTTTTAACGACTGCAAACTGCCACCAAAGGATTCAGAAGTATTACCGGATCGTGAGTTATTTGGGCACATAGTTGACAAAAACTATGTTGCGCCGACAGATAATGGTTTTGAGGATGATGAGATTCCTCCGGTAAATGAGGAGGATTTGGTTGAAAATGAGGTTGCTCAGGATCTGAATGATATCGAGAATATTGAGCGTGTTGATGTAAAAGAGGATGATGATGATGGTGGGCCCACACCACCCGACTTTGAGGGTGATGTGCCCCCACCGAATGCTTTGAACGGTATTCAGATCGCCGATCCTAGACGCTTTAAGCGTATTTTGTGACGGATTTCTGCGGGAAGGGTTCACGTACCAAGGAATCCTGGAAAGCGACCAGCTGGGTCTTCTCCATCTTATTCAGATTTACCTCTGAGGAGATGCCAGAGAACTGGAATAGTAATACAAGAATCTGGATAGCGAACCCCTCAACAACAACAGCGATCTCCACAACAACAACCACCACAGCCACAACTCTCGTCTATTCAACAGCTTCTGAGGCAGATGGAGCAATTGACCAAACGTTTTGATGATTAGAGCGCAATTACTGTAGCTTAGGCTATTCAGATCAAGGATTTGGAGCTTAAGGCTGCTCAGGTTGATGATTTGAGGCTTCAGGTGTCTGATCTCGGGTCTAGGTTGCTAGAGTTAGAGTCTGTTACAAATGTTTCGGGGGAGGAAGGTCGTACCTTGGAAACAAATGTAACACCTCCCCTAGAATCGGAAAATGTACAAGATTCTGATGTCAATGAAAATATTGTTTTGGATTATTTCGTTGAGGTTCTGGGATAACCGACTCCGATTACTGTCGATTATTCTAATGTGAATCTCACTTACTTGCAAAGTTTGAAAAATCCGGTAGATGAAGAAGATAGATCATTTGATCCGGATGACATTAAGATGGATGCGGAGGTTCCAGGGCCAGATGAAGAATATGTGGATAATCCAAATCAAGAACCGGCGCCTGAACGAGAACCAGAACCGGTATAGAGGGAACCGGCTCAACCATTTGATTTTGATGCACCAATTGTTGAATCAGATTCTTCTGAAGATGAGACAGAGCCTTCAGTGGAACAACCTGCTGATGAATCAGTTCCTGCTTGTACGTCTTCAGAAATTTTGGAATCTCTTATGCCAAATCCTTCGAAACCACAGTTGAAGTATGTACAGATTAAACCTACTTTGAAAACTTGCAAAACCTATAAAGTTAGAGGTGAATTGACAGGTTTGATTAGAAGTTGGAAATTTGATGATGATAACTTTCTTATTTTGATCAAAAGAATAGATGGCGTACAATACTTCAAGCTAAGATTCAATCACATCAGCACATTGCCAAAGGTTGAACTCAATCGTCTTGCTCAGTTGAACATATTGAATCATTCTGAAGATACTCGAGGAGTTCTCTTTTAGAAAATTTTGAGAAAAGAAATTTATAGCAAGAAGTACATGTGGATTAGACCAGAACTGGGAGTTCGTTACTCTTACAAGAAAAAGATTGATCCAAGAACTCAGGAACCGATCATGAAATATCATTATCCGCCAGCTTCTAGTCTCAAGAAAGTTCCCTTACAGGAGCTACCACTGGATTTCTTACAGGATTTAAAATATTGGTGGTTTGATCCTGTCACCCAAGAAGCTGTAATCGAATATTCTACGAAGACTGTTGTGGTACAGACACAGAGTAAATGGTGAGAGTGGCCTAATAAGGAACTTCTGGGAAAGTCCATTTGAGTTTTTGATCCGATCAGCCTGATAAATCTGACAAAGAAAGATTTGAAAGCTCTCCACAAGAATAAACTTCAGTATGACCGATTTGATCTAGATGAAGCTTCAAAGTATCAGAAAGTGGTCGAGATTTGTTTAAAAGTGGGAATTCACGCAGGTGGAATATTCCTGGAAGGTTGGTGCTGATGGAAGACATTTGAAGATTATAGATTTTGAAGACCAAGCTGATGACACGGGGGAGTTTGTTGGTACATTTAGTGTGTCAGTCAGTTGGTCTATTGAGTTGTAAGTGTCGTTAGTTAATTGTAATAGAAAAGTCATTTATATGTATAGTGACACTTAACTTTAGTATTAGGCAACACTTGCCTTAGTGACGCATAGCGACACTTAGGTAAGTGACGCATGAAGGCGGCCACATGCGACACTAGCCAAGTGACCCATGTCTACCGATTTGTGTTAGTATATAAGCAAACCTACGGGTTTCTAGCTAGGGTTGACGAAACCTTAGCACCATTTGTCGACTAAACTCTCTGTAATCAAACTCAAACATTTATAGTTCATAATATCAAGCTAGTATACTTTGATCATTCATTTTCGGTTTGATATTGTGTTTGTTTACGTTGATTACTTGTTTCCGCCTTGTAATTGACTACTTCCGTCATCTGTGATCCATCCTACGGGGCACTCACAGATGGATGTGCAAAATTAAGTGGTTCAACATACAACGGCTTTTCGGCCTCAGCTTGAACTAACACAGATTCTTGTATATGATCCAAATCCTCCATAACTTCATCATCAACTTCCTTATCAGCTTCCTCATCAACCTGTTCCTCAGACAAATCTTCCAGAGATAGATGTTGTTTATCCTTTTGGTGATTGTCAGAAGTAGAACCATCATGTCCACCAATATCATCATTGGGATTTACATTACTTGGTCCTTCATCTCCACCAATATCTCCATCCCCATTTCCATCATCATCATCATCATCATCCAGTTTATCACCATCACCTAACTCCCCCTGATCAACAAATCTATCTTTCAAGATTTGTAATTCTTTCTCCAGATTTTCAATCTTGATATTTTGAGATCGAATCATCTCATTTTGCGAAGAGATAAGTTCAGTTTGCTGATTTACCTCTTTATCAGTTTCAATAAGTTGATTTTGCAACAGTTGAACTAAATCCAGAATAGGTTGAACAGCTCTAATCATTCTATCATCAATTGAGCTTGTTGGAGTTAAAGTAGGTCGTGATGATGAAGCAGGCATACTAGAAGAAGATCCAGCAGCCATAGAAGAGAATTCACTGGTAACTGGTCGTACATTAGAAGTCGTAAGAAGTGAAGAAACATGTACCTCAGGCTCACTAATTCGAGTATGTCTTCTTCGTTGCCTAAGAGGTTCATCAAGAATGTACTCTAGATCTCTAGATTCTTCCCTTTCTCTTCTCAATTGCTCCCTCTCCAATTTAATATTCAACTCAATATTCTGCTATGTTTGTAATTGTTTCGCAATAGACTCTGATAAAGAAGGAGTGATAATCTGATCAGAACTTGAAGAATCAGAATCAGTATACATAGAAGATTCAGAAGTGTCTTCAACTATTTCCACATTTGCATCAATCATCAGAGGTTCAGTTTCCTCTATATTCTCAGCATCTTCTGGAACAATGTTTTCCAGATCCTTCTCATTAATAGGTTCATCAACCTCATCATCAGAATTCATTTCTATCTCTGGTTGAGGAGGCAGAAAATCTTCATCTATGATATGTCCAAATAACTCCACAGTAGGAGGCACAGGCTTTCCCCTGTATCCATTACAATCAGCAAAAACACGTTTTTGCATGGGAGTATACTTGAGAATTCTTCCAGAAAAAGTCAAACCCTGAATATGTTCATTAAAGAGCAGCTGTAGAAAACGAGGATACATATAAAATCCATCTTCAGTCAGATTAGAAACCAAATTCATGAATATATAGTGAGAGAAATTATATGGCCTGTTCTGAATCAAAGAAACCATCAATCCTGCCAATTGATAACTCATTGCATCTAAACCTGCTTTTCTTGGAGATAAGCATCCAATCAGTGTGTGAGCTAAAAATTTCCAGTGTGAACACATATGATTTTTCTGAATCTGAGTATCATTTGGTCCTCGAATAGAAGCCATCTCATGCAGACACTCATCAATTACATTCCTTGGTACATCATTGCTGGCATCTTCATCATCCTCAAGCTGTAAGGTATGTCTGATCATCTGTTCAGTAAGAAGAAGATGTTTGTCATTCACAGTAGCAGTGATGCAGTGTAGATCCACATCACAATGATATTCAGCTGTCGTCCAGAAATCATCCATATGCCTCTTATAGATATTCTCCGCATGTACAATGAGAGCATGACTGATTCTTGATCTTAAGAAAAACTTAATAACAGGAAAGAATTTCCTGTTTGCAGGAAGATCAGGTTGTTGTAGATAATAATTCATCGCATTATGACACTTTTCAAACACCTTTGCCACAGGAAGATGACCTAGTTGTTGTTGTGCTACCTCTTCCATCGGTTGTAAAGGAGCTGCCATCTTAGAAGTATAGAAAACTGGAACAATATATACATTATACACAAGCTTTGAAAATATTAAATGTTTAATGTTTTTCAAACACTTGAAAAAATTTCTAAGTCTTGAAAAATTTGCAACAATGACCTTTTTTGAGCACTATTCATGCGACAATAGAGAATGTATGCGAAAATGATAATTAAATATAAAGTATTAAAGATTTTTATCAAAGTCAACACAGTCAAACTATCGCATGTTACTGTTCATGCGAGAATTGTCTACTTTTCATACGACAATTCGATATTATCGCAAAATAATGGTCAACGGTAAAAGGTCAAAGAAGTCAAGATTGTCGCAGTACTGTTCATGCGAGAATTAGCAATTCTCGCAAAAGCCTTAATAGCAATTGTCGCTGAAGTGAACAGTACTTTATTCAAATGAAAATCAAGATTAAATGCAATATACAAACATATACAAGGTGAGTGATATACCAATCGATGCGTAAATCAAAGACGTGTAATTCTATCGGTGTAGAATCACGCAAAACGCAACACAGATGAAGTAATCGAAGAAAGAAGTCACGACTAAAGTATTGTCGCAAAATGTAATTGTTGCAAAATGATATTCTCGGAAGTAAAAATGAAGCGAGTATTTGAAAGTTTAAATTGTTGAAATATATATATCACTGTTTTGTTCTGAGAATAATAATCTGCGACAATATCCTTTTACAACAAATTTTTTTTCTTAAAAAAAAATTTAACACTCAAATCAATTTAAGTATACTTTGGATGTTAAAAACTTAAAGATTAAAAACTCACACAAACTAAAAATAAATAAAACATAACAAATGTAAAATCTTTTTGGACTTTTTGATAAAACTATATACAAAACTAACTAAAACAAAATTCTTTTTGTGGGGTAAATTTCATGTGTTGGGATCATATTGGGATAAATGAATGTATTTTATTATTATGGAGAAATGTAAGTCTATTTCGATTGTTTGTATATTTATCCTCTTTAAATTTACTTAGCATTAAGAAATCACATTTTCTAAAAATTATTCTAATATGATTATTAGTATTGTTATCCACTTAAACATTCATGTATATAAGTATCTAATAGCTCATTATTATTATCATGCATATCACTTTATAAAATCTATATAATAATATACTTTTAAACTCAAAACATGTTAGTTTTTCTATATGAAGAGTGAGAATATGATTGTATCTTTAGAAGTACATACATATGTAGGAATGACAGGTTTGTACTTAGTACAACAAAGTCACATATGTCATACTTGGAGTTGGAAATAAATAGATCATGATACATGTCTGTACTCCGTACAACAAAGTATCATAATCTATTTAAATTGTATTTACTCATATTTGAATGTCCTTTTGCAGAATTATACCAATTAAGGTCTGTACTCAGTACAAAAGATAATTGATATAATTCCCAAGATACCATAATATTAAGACACTAAATCATAGATCATAACATGTTTCTTATTTAAAATTTAAAACTTATATTGTCACTTGAATCTAGAACACTAGATTTTGATTGACTTTTGTCACATCTTAAGTTGACATTTTATTTGTCATATATTAATCATATAAATCGTATAAAATAATATGCAATTATTTAATTTTGTACTAAGTAGATACTTAAATACAGAATGCCTACTAATACATCATATTTAGAATTAATTAGTAAAAAATTTGATTTAAAAATGCTATGTAAATCTACTAGCACATCAAATATAGTACTTAACATTTCCTTAAAAAAATTTATTTATTTAATACATTTCCCAATGTACTATCATTTTCCAACTTTTTCACAAAAATTCTCCCCCGATTTTATATTTTCAAATGTTTTTGGATTTTCATGATTTTTCTTAAAAGAAAAGAAAAACAAAAATAGAACAAAAACCCTAATTATATCTAAAGTTTACTTAAGTTGATCAAAATATTTCATGCCGATCATCAAAGTAAGTTCTTCAAAACTTGGTTTTGCAAATGCTTTTGTAAACAAATCAGCACTTTGCTTCGATGTATCGACATGAACCAAGGTAATCAAATTATTTTCAAAACAATCCCGAATGAAGTGATATCGAATTTCGATATGCTTTGTTTTAGAATGTTGAACGGGATTACGAATTATACAAATAGCCGCAGTATTATCAATATAAATTGGAGTTTTAGTAAGAAGTAGACCGTAATCTCAAAGTTGATGCTGGATCCAAAGGATTTGAGAGCAACAACTAGCAGCTGCAATATATTCTGCTTCCGCGGTGGTTGTTGAAACAGTGGTCTGTTTCTTGCATTGCCATGAAACAAGTCTTCTTCCTAAAAATTGACAAGCTCCAGATGTTAATTTGGAATCAATACTGCAACCACCATAATCCAAATCTGAGTATGCACAAAGCTTAAAGTCATCATCATTTGAGTACCATAACCCTAGATTGGGTTTTCCCTTCAAATATCGAAAGATCCTTTGAACAACTCTCAAATGTGAAACCTTTGGATTTGCTTGATATCTCGAACATTGAGATACAGCAAACATAATATCGGGTATGGAAGCTGTCAAATACATCAAAGAACCAATCATGGAGCAATATTCTCTTTGATCAGTGGAAAGATCATCAAGCGCCAGACCAATTTTCTCAACAAGATCTATAGGAGTCGAAATAGTCTTGCAATCCAACGTCTTAAATTTCTTTAAGATATCGTTGACGTATTTCGTTTGATGAATAAAAATGTCATTTTTAAGTTGCTGAACTTGCAAACCTAAAAAGAATGACATTTCTCCCATAGAACTCATCTCAAATTTGGATTTCATGATCTTCTCAAATTCTTTGCACAGCTTATCATTTGTTGATCTAAAAATTATGTTATCTACATAAACTTGAACCAGAAGCAAATCCGCCTTTGTTTTTTGAATGAATAAAGTGCTGTCAATATGCCCTCTTGAAAACCCATTGGCTAAAAGATGATGTGATAAATTCTCATACCATGCTCTTATCCAATCTAAAGACATAGTATGGAAAGTGAGGACCTTCAAAACCTGGCGGTTGCTTGACAAACACTTCTTCATGTACTTTTCCATAAAGAAATGCACACTTCACATCCAATTGATATACCTTGAATTTCATGAATGACGCATATGCCAGAAAAATCCGAATGGATTCCAATGTAGCTACCGGAGCAAATACCTAATTGTAATCAATCCCTTCAACCTGTTTATATCCTTGAACAACAAGTCTAGCTTTATTGCGAACCACTACACCACGATCATCCCTTTTGAGTCGAAAAACCCATCTAGTTCCGATCGGAGTAACATCTTTTGGTGTGACCACTAAAGTCCAAACTTTAAGATTTACAAATTGTTGTAATTCTTCTTGCATTGCCTGTACACAAGATGAGTCTCTCAAAGCCATGTGTATATCTGTAGGTTCTATCTGTGATAGAAAACAAGATTCAATCTAAGCAATCATGCAATTTGATGATGTCTTGAGTTGGTGTCGAGTTTTGATACCATCTGAGACATCACCAATCACATTATTTAGTGGATGCTTATGATTTGCATGAACTCTTAATGTAGGAACAACATCGATTTCCAAATTTGTTCTCAGATTTGCATCATCAAAACCACTTTCTGTTTGATTTCCTGAATCAGAATCACTAGAAGAATCTACTAAGTCAGTATAAGTCTCTTGAAATTCATCATCTTCAGGATTTGAATCATCATCATGAACATCTGAAGTAAGAGGAGCATCCACAAGTGGAGCTTCTTGATTACTCAAAGAAGAAGAAGAATCATTTGAAACTGGAGGAATAAGCACAGAAGTGGGAGAAGGAGAAACTGAAGAGAGAACTGGTTCCGAAGGAGAAGATAGAACTGGAATAACATAATCCGCATAATCTTCGGTCACAAAATCACTCGTGATCACATCATGGAGTATGGCAAAAGAATTGAAGAAATTTTCATAATCAAATAACCAATCTGGACCAATACCATCAGGAGGAGTAGTATGACGTAGAAATTCTACTTCATAACACTCTTCCACTCTTCTAGTTGCCTTGTTATAAACCCACTTATTTTGGGAGTTTATCGAATATCCTAAGAAAAATCCATCACTAGATTTCTCAGCGAATTTCGATAATCTTTCTTTTGTTTTCAACAGCAGGCAAGGACAGCCAAAAGGTTCAAGAAAATGAATATTTGGTTTTCAGTTATTCAACAACTCATAACTTGTTTTCTTCTTATCATTAACCACATGCACACGATTTAATACAAAACAAGCTGTATTAACCGCTTCAGCCCAAAATGTAGTAGGTAACTTTGCATCTGAAAGCATTGTTCCCGCGGTTTCAATCAACATTCTATTTTTATGTTCACCAACTCCATTTTGTTGAGGAGTTTGAGGAACACTAAATTTATGAGAAATACCTTGTTGAAGACAAAATATTTCCATAACATGATTCTTGAATTTCGTTCCATTGTCACTTCTAATTTTCTTCACTAATAAAGAAAATAGATTCTCCAATCGCAAAATCAAATATTTGATCTTCTCAGCAGCTTCATCATTTGTGCTTAAGAAATAAACCCATGAAAATCTTGAATAGTCATCTGTGATAACCAAACAATATGATTTTCAACCTATACTCCTTACACTAACTGGGCCAAACAAATCCATATAAAGAAGTTCCAATGGAGTAGTTATTGCATTTATCAGGTTAGGTTTATCAGATTTCTTAATTTGTTTTCCCTTTTTACAGGAAATACAATGATCATGTAAACAGAAGTTCTGTTTAGGAACTCCAATTGCTAAATCATTGTTAACTAAGAAATTCATTTTCCTAAAGTTGATGTGACCCATCCTCCTGTGCCATAAGATAGATTCTTTTTCAGATGCTTTTGACAACAAATAGGTATGCTCAGTTGTTATAGTCACAGAACGCATATCAAGGATATAAGTATCCTTAACTCTTGGAGCACGCATAAGAACCCGTTCTTCAGGTACCACAAATCCAGGTGTAAGGATTAAACATTCCACATCATTAAACCAAGTCGATAGCTTTTTGTCACAAACTTGAGACATGCTCAAGAGATTATGTTGAAGTTGTTCAACATAATTGACTTTTTCAAAACTAACTTCACCATTTGTTAACATGCCTTCTCCGGAAATCATCCCACCTCTATCTCCCGCAAATGCAACGTAGCCTCCTTGTTTAGATTTGATATCTTCAAGTAAGGAGATATTCCCTGTCATATGTCTCGAACAGCCACTATCGACATACCAAATGTTGTTAATAGTTCGGGAAGACTGTGAGACATATCAAGAAAATATTAGTTGCTAATGGAGACCCAAGCCTTTGAGGCTTTGGGTCGCCCGGTAACTTTATCACAAATGAAGACATCAATCTCTTTTAAATTGTTTTGGAAATCTTTTGGTACATTGATTGATTCTTCATTTGATGGAGTTGATGATTTTTTCTTTGAAGAAACAAACTTCCTTTTTGATTTTGATGGGAAAGATTTTTGAAACTTTCCTTTGGATGTTTCAACAACATCCTCTTTATGAACATCTTTTGAAGGAGTTGCTTTCTTTTGTTTCTTTGACAATTTTTTGGCAAGATGAAAGCAATCCTTTAGAAGATGTCCACGAATACCACAGAAGTAACAACATCTTCTTTCAAATCTCTTGTGAGAAGGAGATTTAGATTGTGAACTAGTTGAAGTTTCACAATCTTTTGTTGCTTCAGAATGAGATACATCACAAGCCTTAGAAGATGATGAAGGCTTAAATGTAGAAGATGATTGTGATTTTTCAAAAGTGTTGTCTTTCTTTAAGATCTTTACAAATTTTTGTTGTTGCTCAAAAAACTTAGATTTAGAAGTTTCTAAATAACTTTTCTCAATAAACATAGATTTAGACGTTCCTAAATCCTTGTTTTCATTCATTGAAAGATTTTGCTTTTGAAGATCATGTACAGAATCATGAGAAATCTGAGTTTCATTAACTTTTGAAGTTGAATCACAATCATTGACATTCATCTCAGAAGTCAACATGGATAAATCCCCTTGATTCTTATCCTTTTGAGGTATTGATTCCTCATCCTTATCCTCTTCTTTACATGTCTGAAATTCAGAACTTTCTACTTTAACGGGAATTTGAGTATACGAAGTTGGTGGAGGAACCATATGATATCCAATCCTAGCTTTGGATTTATTTTTCAACCGTTGAGAATGAATAATTTCATATCCAAGCCCAGCTTTGGATTTAGTATCCAAACGTTGAGAATGAATGATTTCATCCAAAACTAGAGATGATGTGGAAACATTTGAAAGTTTTCTTTTGAGTTCTAAATTTTCTGATTCAGCATCAGCCTTTTCTTGTGTAAGAAGATTCATTTTAGTTAAATAATTGTCAATGATATTTTGCTGATTAAGAATTTTAACTTTCAAATCATGAATTTCCACACCATTGGCCTCAAATTTTTCAGAAAACCTTTTGTCATTTTCAACCAAAACTTTGTTCTCATCTTTTAGTTTTTGAATATCTAATAGTAGAGTTTGGTTCTGAATTTGATACCTACTGATTTGCTCCCTCAAATTGGTACATTTTGAGAAAATTTGATCAAAAGGTGATGAATCAACCTCATAGATGTGAGACATAAAGGCTTGATTTTGAGAATACTCTTCAACGTGTGCACTCCAATCATAGAATTCATCTACGGTTGTGACCAGTGCTATAGATGTTGAAGTAGAAGCAAGAGCTTGTTGAGTTTGAGCTTGAGTTGGAATAGCTTGATATTGTTTTGAAATCGATGGTTTTGAAGCAAATGGCTTGGTAAATACAGAACTTGGACTTTTTCCTTTTTCACATTCCTGTGCAACATGTCCAAAGTTCTGACAATTGTAACATCGAAACTCTGATTTATCAAACCCTGGTTTACCACCCAACTTTGTTTTCCCAGTTTGTTGAAGAAACTTCTTGACTTTTCTTGTAATCATAGCAAGATTCCATTGAAGATCCATCTCTTCAAGATCATCAGGATGCAATTGATCATAATCTTCCTCTGTCAAATCCACATTTGCAATTTTCCCAGAAATGAATGCTTCATATGAAGAAAGAAATGCGGTAAATATTGTTGCATGTTCCTCAATAAGCTTTGTAACTGCTGGATTTGATACTTGTTGAGGAATTTATTATTGAGGAATTGATTGAAAATTGTTCATTGGAACATTTCCATAACCTACAAAGTTTGAAAAACCTCCTGAAGTACCCATAAACTGCTCATAAGTATTTGATTGATCTGATCCTGAAAACAAAGCGGTGGTTCCTTATGAAATCTTTGCTTTAGACCCATACAAACTTGGATCTTGAACAAACTGTTGCAATCTACCAAATTCTTTCTTTTTTCAGTGCAACATCATACACTTGCAATTTGTTGATTAAATCCTCAAGTTCAAGAGCAACCAATTGTTCTCCATCTTCCATCATAACATCAACTTTACTGTAACACCCACCAAATTAGGACTAGAGATTAGTACCTAATCCTTTGTTAATACATGTAATTAGTTCGGATTTAGGCTAATTAATGTAATGAGATATATATTGATGAATATATACGATTATACGATTATACGATTTGATTAAATCGTACGCAATCCAAATCAAATGTAATTCGAATCAAATAAATACGGATGTTGGTGAACAAATTTTATTAAATAAAATGACATTATTTAATGACTCTATTTTATCCTAAATATTATTTAGATAATATTTCAACTCAAATTCGTATCGTACAAACAAGGATTTCGCAATGAAAATACAACACACGCAAACAAAACGAAACAAGTTAAGTTATATTTTATAACTCAACTATTAAAGAAATTGGTGAAATATTTTAAGTAAAATATCGGGTAATTATTCGTATCTTAAAATGTGTGTATAACGCGCGAAATAAATATTTAAACGTTCAAACAATCGAGAAAACGAACACCACACCTTGGTGGGTCCCCCTTGAAAACCGGCCCAAAGGGGTGAGGGGGTCAAACCCCACCCCATTTTCCCTCTCATTTCATTTTCATCTTCTTCTTCTTTTCTCTCCCACTTTCTTTCCAACTACACCACCATCATTTCAAACCACCAGCTACCATCACATAATAACACCATTAAAACACCTCGGAGCACCTTGCTTATTTGAAGAAAAATGACCACCTCGCAACGATCTACATTTCTATCTTTCCGGATTCCCCTCGTGCGAAGTTGTAAGTTTCCGATAAATCTCAAAACTCTTCGATTTTACTCATTTTCACTTGTTTATGGGTTATTTAAGCTTAAAATATCCAAATATGGGTTGGGTAAAAGAATCGGGCCAAATGGTCGTCGAAAAACATGTTTTTGGCTCAAACTCCGGCCAACAGCTCGTTGTGTAGCAGAGGCTCCAAGCCACCTGCGACACAAGGGCTTATGTCGCAAAACCCTTTCTTATGTCGCATATAGCAACACAAGTGATTATGTCGCAGAACTCATTCCCGTCGCACATAGAGACACTACACCTTATGTCGCATTAAATTGTGGATGTCGCACTTAGCGACACAAAGACTTATGTCGCAGACATGATCTGCGACACAATAGACTATGTCGCACCTAGTGACACAAGTCTTATGTCGCACGTAGTGTCGCATGAAACAGAACCAAGAAAACACAAATTTTTATTAATTGTCAAAACCTAAAATTTTATCACTTAATTTCACCCAAATTCAAGTTCAGATTCGTTTTTCACCAAAGCAATATAGTAGAAATAAAAAATTTTCGAGCTGACTTGGCATCTCGACCCTAACCAGGGGCCATCCCCTTGGACCCTGCCAGGGGTTGCCACCCCTTGAACCCCGCTTATCATGGGCGCTACCCCCGGACCCCCGTCACTTAGAGTTTGTAAATATATTTCACACCAAGTGTCAAACTTGTATAACATCAAACACGAATACGATACGACTCCTAAAACAAGTTGGAACATACCTTTTAAGTATAACACTTCGAAATCATAATAATAATAGTTGATATTATTATTACAAACAATCACCAATGGGCCGAACACATTTTCAAAACTCAAGTTAATCAACCAAATCGTAGTCATTTGAAAATTCTAGTTGGATGAGCAATTATAAAGGTAGTCTTTTAAGATACCTAATCAATTAATAACCATCCCGTGTCGTGGACACCCTCAGGTTACAAATAATCACTAATCCGCTAATCAACTCACATTAATTGATTAAACGCATCAAGACTCAGGTGAGTCTCATGGCCCTTCTTTTACTGTTTTTACTCAGGGGTGTGATCCATTGCTTATTTTAACATGTGAACGCAAGTACAAACATTTACATATACTACATGAATTTTACACAACTAATCACTTTAAAATCCTCCGTCAGCATAGTTTGGTAATACGTTGTAGCGTGAATATTAGTATATGATATCATATAGGATTGACCCTCCTCATCCGGGTTAGCAAGCACTAACTGGGTAAATGGACGTACTATTATTTGTTCAAACGAGTGTTGATTAGGCACTCGTGGAGGCACCTCGCTCAGGCACTGATTGTGATCCTGACCCCTAGAGTTAAGCTCAGACTATGTGCTCATGGTTGTATACATTATCTTTAACTTTATTTGTTGGATGCAAATCAGTACTTAAATCTTGCGGTTCATACGATATTATTTGATACTCAAACCTGTGAGCTCACTAGCGTTAGCTGACCCATTTTAGCATGTATTACAGGTACTCAGCAGTAGATCTGGACTGCCCTCAGGATTACTATAGCTCGAGTCAGCATGCAGACAATAGAGATTTTCTTGCATTAAAATGTTTTGTACAAGTAGTTATGTATTGAAATCTCTCATTAAATCGAACACGAGCTATGTACGGATTCTACTGTTGTAAACATTTTAATATTAATATATTTTGTTAAAACGACGCATATAGAGTCGTTTGCTATATATCTGCGTGATTTGATTATTGATTAGTAACACCCAAATTATGCTTTCGCCAAACAGTAAATTTGGGGGTGTTACAGATTGTTATCAGAGCCTAAGGTTATATATATACATTGATAGGCCTCACACTTGCTCAATATCTTAGGCTATATTATATATGTATTATATGGATATAGGCCTCATTCTTTCTAACTCTTTGTCTCAGAATGGCAAACACATCACCCAATCCATCACACTCTCAATCCGGGTCGCAGAACCCGAGAGTAGCTAGGAGGAATGCCAAGTTGCCTCGATCAGGCCCGTATCCCACTAACTTCACTATGTCAGCCTTGGCCGCCAAGCTGAACCATCACAAGCAATGACTTCGCACCATGGATGTCGCATTGCAAGAAACAAATGAAAATTGGAGACTCAGAGCGCTTGAGCTTATCAACCAAGTCTCCGAGGATCACGAAAACACCGTTAGCAACATGAACATTCTCCACGACCAAGTAGTGGAATCGGGGGTAGAAGTCGAGCTCTTGCAACTCAGGTTGGAACAGTGCGAGCAGCGCCTGCAAGAGGCCGAAGAATACTCAAGGATGCTGGTACAACGACTAGCCTTAGCAGAAGACAACGCCCGACAAACCAGCAGACTCGCAATCACCGTGGATCGACTCGTCACACTAATGGAAAGGATAAACTTGCGTTAGAACTAGTGTGACTGTCATTTTGTAATCTATATCTACTTATGTAGGACTCTTACAATTCGAACCGGATGTAACAATTCCCTGTACCTTTTGTACTTCCCATATTATGTAATCTTTTGAAAACCAGTATTATGTACCAAACTTGGTTATCTTAATGAAATATAATTATCACTTTGTACTATCATCGTATATTTCATCATATACACCTGTGATATATCAGAATTTCACTCAAGTATCTCATTGTCTTTTCTTGATCTTGTTCAGCAAGATGCCACCGAAGCGATTCACCTTCAGCGAAACTGAAATCACCCAACTCATCGCCCAAAGCGTGGCCCAAGCTATGGCTACCCGACATCCTAGTTCGGGCAGCGAAGATACAGCTGCCAACGGGCCTCAATCCAAACCCTGTTCGTACAAGGGCTTCCAGAACTGCAAACCCTTGAGCTTCAAGGGAACCGAAAGAGCCATCAGACTGATCAGATGGTTCGAGAAAATGGAATCCGTCTTCTACATCAGCAAATGTGCGGAAGAGGACAAAGTCAAATACTCCACCTGCACCCTCGAAGATGGTGCCCTCTCATGGTGGAATCATATGCCCAGTCCGTGGGTATTGATACCGCCTACCTACTCCCTTGGGAGGACTTGAAGAAAATGCTCACCGATGAGTACTGCCCTAGTGAACAACTCCATAAGCTGGATGAGGAGTTCTGGCACTTAAAAGTGCAGGGGACTGATATTGTTGGATACACCACCAGATTCCAACAACTTGCCATCCTTCGCCCAACTATGGTGAGTACCGAGCCCGAGAAAATCAAGTAATATATCCGCGGCCTTCCGGAACCTGTCCGGGGAAACGTCGCATCATCAAACCAAACCACACTTCATGGCGCCATCCGGATGGCCCACGAACTTCTAGCGATGAACGAAGACTCTGAACAACCCACTTCTTCTTCCAACCACCTCAAAAGAAAGTCGTCCGATAACCACAACAACTCCCAAAACAAGAAACCCGACACCATCAAAGCCTACAATTTAACCACCGAAACTAGATGGGGTTACACCAGGAACAAGCCCTACTGTTCCAAGTGCAACCGCCACCATGAAGGTCCTTGCGGTTCCTATTGCAACAACTGCTAGAGGTACGACCACCTCACCAAGGACTGTAGATCCCCTGTCAACAACAACAACACCAACAACAACACCAGACCACACCGAGCCTGCTTTGAATGCGGAAATCCCGGGCACTTTAGGAATGAGTGCCCGAAACTGAAGAACAAGGGCAACAACAACAACAACGCTAAAGGTAAAGCCTTCATGCTCAATTCTCGGGATGCCCGTCAGGACCCGAATGTGGTCACGGGTATGTTCCTCCTCAAAAACTTAACTGCTTCTATTCTATTTGATACTGGTGCCGATAGAAGCTTTATTTCCGATGAGTTCTGTCTCCTATATGGCACTACCCCTGTTACTCTAGATGTTAAGTACACTGTAGAACTAGCGAACGGTAAACTCATAGAAACCGATAGTGTGATACCTAATTGCATTTTAAACTTAGCCAATGAAACCTTTTCGATAGATCTTATGCCTGTTGAAATTGGAAGTTTCGACGTCATCATTGGTATGGACTGGTTGTCCAAACACCGAGCCGAAATCCTTTGTTATGAGAAAATCGTCCACATCCCTCTCGCCGTCGGTAGAACCTTGATCATACAGGGGGAGACCGGTGGGACGAGACTAAATATCATATCTTGTCTGAAAACCCGAAAATTTCTCAGAAAGGGTTATCCTGCAATCCTCGTGCACATCACAGAGAAAAAGTCAGAGGAGAAGCGACTTGAGGATGTGCCAATCGTTAGAGACTTTCCTAAAGTCTTTCCGGAAGAACTACCTGGTTTACCCCCACCTAGACAGGTTGAGTTATCGATCGATCTTGTGTCGGGTGCCGCACCGGTAGCCCGAGCACCATACCGCCTAGCCCCATCTGAACTTCAGAAGCTGTCCACCCAGTTACAGGAACTCCTGGATAGAGGATTCATTAGACTGAGTTCTTCACCTTGGGGATCCCAGTCTTATTTGTTAAAAAGAAAGATGGTTCTTTCCGAATGTGTATCGACTACCGAGAGTTGAACAAGCTAACTGTTAAGAACCGATACCCACTTCCTCGCATCGATGACCTGTTTGACCAACTTCAAGGATCGAGCTGTTATTCAAAGATCGATCTTCGATCAGGTTATCATCAATTATGTGTTCGCGACACCGACATCCCAAAAACCGCTTTCAGAACCCGTTATGGGCATTACGAATATCAAGTGATGCCATTTGGTTTAACCAACGCACCGACTGTATTCATGGATCTCATAAATCGGATGTGCAAGTCGTATCTCGACAAGTTTGTCATTGTCTTTATCGATGACACCCTCATCTATTCGCGCAACGAGCAGGAGCATGCGCAACACCTCAAAACCATCCTAGAGCTACTTAAGCACGAGGATCTTTATGCTAAATTCACTAAGTGTGAGTTTTGGATGCAAACCGTTCAATTCCTTGGACACATGATTGAAAATCAAGGAATTCACGTCGACCCATCAAAAATCGAGGCTATCAAAGACTGGCAAGCGCCAACCACTCCAACCGAAGTACGCTAATTTCTGGGATTGGCCGGGTATTGTCGTTGTTTCATCGAAAATTTCTCCAAAATAGCCCAACCACTCACGACACTGACTCAAAAGGAAAAGAAGTTCAATTGGACTGATAAATAAGAGTCAGCATTCAAGCTATTAAAACTCAAGCTTTGCAGTGCTCCTATTCAATCCTTACCCGAAGGCACCGACGACTTCGTGGTATACTGTGATGCTTCCCATCAAGGTCTCGGTTGCGTGTTGATGCAACGAGACAAGGTCGTTGCTTACGCTTCCCGAAAACTCAAAGTTCATGAGAAGAACTACACGACTCACGACCTCGAGCTAGGGGTTGTGGTGTTCGCTCTCAAAATCTGGAGACACTACCTCTATGGTACCCGAAGTACCATATTCACCGATCACAAAAGTCACCAACACATCTTCGACCAAAAAGATCTTAACATGCGACAGCGTCGCTGGGTTGAGTTGCTCACCGATTATGACTGCGAAATCAAATACCACCCAGGCAAGGCAAATTTTGTTACCGATGCCCTCAGTCGAAAAGAACGGCCGAAACCACTTCGAGTACGAGCCCTCAGTATGACCATTCATAATGATCTCACCATGCAGATTCACACCGCTCAACTCGAAGCTTTGAAACCCGAAAATGTCAAAAGCGAAGCCTTACGAGGCATTGATAAAAAATTCGAAATCAAACCTAATGGCGTTAGGTACTTCTCAAATCAAATCTAGTTGCCTAGTTTTGGGAACCTACGAGGCTTAGTGATGGATGAAGCTCACAAGTCTAAATATTCTATCTATCCGGGATCCAACAAAATGTATCACGACATCAAGGAATTCTATTGTTGGCCGAACATGAAAGCCGAAATCGCCACATATGTCAGCAAGTGTCTTACTTGCTCGAAAGTCAAAACCGAACATCAAAAACCTTCTGGTTTACTTCAACAGCACAGCATTCCTGAATGGAAATGGGAACAAATCGCCATGGATTTCATAACCAAACTGTCCAAGTCATCGAGCGGTTGCGATACCGTTTGGGTAATCATTGATCGTCTCACCAAATCTGCTCATTTCCTGGTGATCAAGGAAACCGATAAAATGGAACGCCTCTCACAAATCTACATCAAAGAAATTGTTTCTCGACACGGTGTCCCAACCTCGATTATCTCTGACAGGGATGCTCGCTTCACATCTCACTTTTGGCAATCACTTCAAAAATCGTTGGGTATCCGGCTTGATATGAGTACCGCATATCATCCTCAAACCGATGGCCAAAGTGAAAGAACTATTCAGACACTAAAAGACATGCTACGAGCTTGCGTAGTTGACTTCGGTGCAAACTGGGAAAGACACCTGCCATTGTGCGAGTTTTCCTACAATTACAGCTATCACGCCAGCATTAAGGCTGCACCATTCAAGGCACTGTACGGTCGTAAGTGCCGATCATCGATCTGTTAGACCGAAGTGGGAGATAGCCAACTCACTGGTCCTGAACTCATACACGAAACCACTAAGAAAATCTTCGAAATCCAAAACCGACTCAAAGCCGCACGTGATCGTCAGAAAAGTTACGCTGACGTGAGACGTAAACCACTCGAATTCCAGGTTGGGGATCGAGTACTCCTGAAAGTATCGCCTTGAAAGGCATAATGCGATTTGGCAAATGCGGGAAGTTAAATCCCAGGTACATTGAACCTTTTGAGATCCTCAAAAGGATTGGCCCCGTAGCTTATCGACTGCGGCTGCCAGTCGAACTCAGCAGCGTGCACCCTACTTTCCACATTTCTAGCCTAAAGAAATGCCTATCTCATGAGACACTCATCATCCCACTCGATGAGATTTGCGTCGATGACAAACTGCATTTTGTTGAAGAACCTGCTGAAATTGTAGACCGTGATGTCAAACAACTCAAACAAAGTCGTATTCCCATCATTAAGGTCAGGTGGAATTCTCAGCGTGGTCCAGAATTCACTTGGGAACGGGAAGACCAAATGCGACTCAAGTATCCTTAGTTGTTCACTGACTCTAGATCAAACGCGACATCGAGCTAAATTTCGGGACGAAATTCTCCTAACAGGAGGAGAATGTAACACCCGCCAAATTAGGACTAGAGATTAGTGCCTAATCCTTTGTTAATACATGTAATTAGTTCGGATTTAGTCTAATTAATGTAATGAGATATATATTGACGAATATATACAATTATGTGATTTGATTAAATCGCACGCAATCCAAATCGAATGTAATTCGAATCAAATAAATACGGACGTTGGTGAACAAATTTTATTAAATAAAATGACATTATTTAATGACTCTATTTTATCCAAAATATTATTTAGATAATATTTCAACTCAAATTCGTATCGTACAAACAAGGATTTCGCAGTGAAAATAACAAACACGCAAACAAAACGAAACAAGTTAAGTTATATTTTATACCTCAATTATTAAAGTAATTGGTGAAATATTTTAAGTAAAATATCGGGTAATTATTCATATCTTAAAATGTGTGTATAACGCGCTAAATAAATATTTAAACGTTCAAACAATCGAGAATAAGAACACCGCACGGAGCGCGAATACGCGGTAGTAAAAATTGGAGACCCACACCTTGGTGGGGCCCCCTTGAAAACCGGACCAAAGGGGTGAGGGGGTCAAACCCCACCCCATTTTCCCTCTCATTTCATTTTCATCTTCTTCTTCTTTTCTCTCTCACTTTCTTTCCAACTACACCACCATCACTTCAAACCACCACCTACAATCACATAATAACACCACCAAAACACCTCGGATCACCTTTCTTATTTGAAGAAAAACGACCACCTCGCAACGATCTACATTTCTATCTTTCCGGATTCCCCTCGTGCGAAGTCGTAAGTTTCCGAAAAATCTCGAAACTCTTCGATTTTACTCATTTTCACTTGTTTATGGGTTATTTAAGCTTAAAATATCCAAATATGGGTTGGGTAAAAGAATCGGACCAAATGGTCGTCGAAAAACATGTTTTTGGCTCAAACTTCGGCCAACAGCTAGTTATGTCGCAGAGGCTCCAGGCCACCTGCGACACAAGTGCTTATGTCGCAAAACCCTTAGTTATGTCGCATATAGCGACAGAAGTGATTATGTCGCAGAACTCATTCCCGACGCACATAGCGACAAAAACCTTATGTGGCATTAAATTGCTGATGTCGCACTTAGCGACACAAAGACTTATGTCGCAGACATGATCTGCGACACAATAGACTATGTCGCACCTAGCGACACAAGCCTTATGTCGCATGTAGTGTCGCATGAAACAGAACCAAGAAAACACTGATTTTTACTAAGTGTCGAAACCTAAAATTTTATCACTTAATTTCACCCAAATTCAAGTTCAGATGCGTTTTTCACCAAAGCAATATAGTAGAAATAAAAAATTTTCGAGCTAACTTGGCATCTCGACCCTAACCAGGGGCCAGCCCTTTGGACCCCACCAGGGTTTGCCACCCCTGGAACCCTGCTTACCAGGGGCGCTGCCCCCGGACCCCCGTCACTTAGAGTTTGTAAATACATTTCACACCAAGTGTCAAACTTGTATAACATCAAACACGAATACTATAGGACTCCTAAAACAAGTTGGAACATACCTTTTAAGTATAACACTTCGAAATCATAATAATAATAGTTGAGATTATTATTACAAATAATCACCAACGGGCCGAACACATTTTCAAAACTTAAGTTAATCAACCAAATCGTAGTCATTTGGACATTCTAGTTGGACAAGCAACTATAAAGGTAGTCTTTTAAGATACCTAATCAATTAATAACCATCGCGTGTCGTGGACACCCTCAGGTTACGAGTCTTCGGATAATCACTAATCGGCTAATCAACTCATGTTAATTGACTAAACGCATCAAGACTCAAGTGAGTCTCATGGCCCCTCTTTTACTGTTTTTACTCAGGGGTGTGATCCATTGCTTATTTTAACATGTGGAGACAAGTACAAACATTTACATATACTACATGAGTTTTACACAACTAATCATTTTAAAGTCCTCCATCAGCATAGTTTGGTAATACGTTGTAGCGTGAATATTAGTATATGATATCATATAGGATTGACCCTCCTCGTCCGGGTTAGCAAGCACTAACTGGGTAAATGGACGTACTATTATTTGTTCAGACGAGTGTTGATTAGGCACTCGTGGAGGCACCTCGCTCAGGCACTGATTGTGATCCTGACCCCTCTAGTTAAGCTCAGACTATGTGTTCATGGGTGTATACATTATCTTTAACTTTATTTGCTGTATGCAAATCAGTACTGAAATCTTGCGGTTCATACTATATTATTTGATACTCAAACCTGTGAGCTCACCAGCGTTAGCTGACCCATTTTAGCATGTATCACGGGTACTCAGCAGTAGATCTGGACTGCCCTCAGGATTACTATAGCTCGAGTCAGCATGCAGACAATAGAGATTTTCTTGCATTAAAATATTTTGTACAAGTATTTATGTAATGAAATCTCTCATTAAATCGAACACGAGCTATGTACTGATTCAACTGTTGTAAACATTTTAATATTCATATATTTTGTAAAAACGATGCATATAGAGTCGTTTGCTATATATCTGTGTGCTTTGATTATTGATTAGTAACACCCAAATTTGGGGGTGTTACATTTATCATCCCATCTATGAAGTAAAGCTTCTATAAGCTTTTCATTTACATCCAAACGTGCCAAATCTAGCCCATGGCGTTTCAACTTACTGATAAGTTGAGTTTATCTAACAATCAACTCAACAAACGTTTCATTCGGTAGAATTTGAAACACGTCAAATTGTTTCTTGAGTAGATCCCTTTTACTCTTTTTGAATTTTGCATTCCCAGCAAATCTTTTTGCCATAGCTTCATAAAGTTCATAAGCAGTTTCCAAATTCTTCCAACCAGAAAGTACATCCTTGGGTAAGCTCACGGAAAGCACTGAATGAGCATTCTTGTCTCTGTCATATTCTTTCTTTTCTTCGGTTTTCATGAGCTTAAGTGGTTTTACCGGAACATCACCACCAAAATTCCCTCAGTTCTAGGACGAATGTATTGCTCTGTGAGAGGTATAATTAAATCATGATCATACAACGAAATGAATGATTCAAACTGATACTTCCAGTCATCATATTCATTCTAACACATAAACCTCGGTGGTTTATTTGTTGTTCCCATTTCTTGATCAATCTTAATCGCAGCTGCAAGATTATTAAAAGCCATTGTACCTGCACAAACTTTTATAGACTCAAAGCACTAATTACAATGATATACAAGCTCTAAACAATTAATGCGATAGTCTTAATCCGAGAATGGTATTCCGAGAATATCCTTTGTACGAGAATACTCTTTGCGAAAATACCCTTTGCGAGAATACCCTGTGCGAGAATAATCTTTGCGAGAATACACTTTGCGAGAATACACTTTGCGAGAAAACACTTGCGAGAATACCCTTTGCGAGAATCAAATTGTTCTTACGACAATCTGCTACTGTTTTTGCGACAATATGCTACTATTTATGCGACAATGCTAAGTTCGCAAAAACTCAAATTTTCCCGCTTTAACAGAACTGTCAGAAAAATCAGTTAAAAGAAATTGTCGCATAAGAATTGTCGCAAGGAGCGTCCAGATGAACTTCAGATACGAAATTTCAGGAAACACTGTAAAACTTACTCAATTCGACTAAAATTTATATAATTCAACTCAAAAAGTAATTTCCGACCTAATTAGCTGAACAGTTTTATCAAACTGAGTCAAAAGAAGCTGTACGTACAGTTATCAACGAAAACCGTATGCTTTTGAGTTCGAAATGCACAAATTAGTTCATCAAGAGGATGAATTAAACACAAATAATCATATACGAAGGCTCATAAATGAATATTCTACCTGAAATAAGTCAATTTGTCAAAGAAAATGCTTCAATCAATCACAATCAATTATTTGTAGCTTGAAAAACACCTTCTTAAACTCAAATCTTCTTCTAACTTGCTCAAATCAATTCAATTTCTTATGTATGGCTCTGATACCACATGATAGTCCACGAGATTATCTAATTGAACCACAATGCAATTGAATTCTTACAAGACACCAGCGGAAATAGTGTTTGTGAACAAGTAGAGAACAATTGACAAATTGTATTTCACCAACAGTGCTTTGATAGCTTTGTTGTGACACCCGTCAAATTAGGACTAATAATTAGTGCCTAATCAAGTGTAATACATGTAATTAGTTCTGTATTAGGCTAATTAATGTATCAATATATATATTGTTGAATATATACAAGTATGCGATTTGATTAAATCGTACAAGTTTTAAATCGAATACAATTCGATTCAATTAATACGGACGTTGGTGAACAATTTTATTAAATAATATGACATTATTTAATAACTCTATTTTATCTAAAATATTATTCAATTTTTCAACTCAAACTCGTATCGTACAAACAACATTTACGCGATTAAAATGTTAAACGCGCAAACAAACGAAACAATTTAAGATATATTTTACAACTCAATTACAAAGTATTGGTAAAAATACTTCAACAAAATATTAATTAATTATTCGTATTTTAATACTTATAATTAGACATACAAAATAAATATTTAACGTTTAAATGATCGGGAAAACGAACACCGCACGCAGCGCGAATGCAGGGAACAAGATTGGTGAAGCCCACACCCGTGGACCTCACCGAAAAATCAGCCAAGGGGGGGGGGGGGGGGGGGGTAATCACCTTCCCCCACCTCATTTCACTCTCACTCTCTCTTCCTTCTTCTCCATTTTCTCTCAAAACATAAACCACCACCACCTCCTAAATTCCTTAAAAACTACCACCAAAAGACCTCGAATCTTCACACCCGTTTGGAAGAAAACGATCACGGGTTCACGATCTACATTTCTATCTTTTCGAAATTCTCCAGCGTTAACTTGTAAGATTCTCGACAAATCCCGCAAACTCTTAGATTTCATTTATTTTACTTGAAAGTTGTTTGTTTAAGCTTAAAATGTCCAAATATGGGTTGGGTAAAAGTTTCATGCCCAACGGTAATCGGAAATCTCATTTTCGACTCAAAATCTGGCCATCAGACGTAAGTGTCGCATAGACCAGTGCAGTATAGCATCACTTAATGCGTCACTTAAGTGACGCACTGAGTGTAGCTAATAGCCGTAATTTTGCGTCACTTACCCTGGTGCCGCATAAAACTCCTTTTTCCCGACACTTACATCCGTCAATTGTCCAGTGACGCCTAACACTACTTACCGACACTTCTAACGTCACTTGCCTAAGTGACGCCTATAACCTAAATCTGATTTGTACCGTCACTTGCCTAGTGACACTTAACACCTTTACCCGACACTCACATCCCGGCACTTGCTTAAGTGTCGCATCTCATGCGTGACTTCCTCAAGTGACGCTAGTACCTCAGAATTCCTCATTTTATGCGACACTTCCTGAGTGTCGCATAGACCCTAAGTGTCGCTATAAGTGACGCTAAAAACAGACTTTTGCAACTCTTTTTCACACTAAGTGCCGAACTTATATAACCTCAAACCTTTATACGATACGACTCCTAAAACACATTGGAACATGTTTTCAAGCATAACACTTTGAAATCTTAACGATAATGATAATATTATTATTATTACAACCAATCACCAATGGGCCGTACACATTTTCAAAACATAATCAAATCAACCAAGTCGTAGTAACTTGGTCAAGTTAAACAACCAAATCATAGTAATTTGGACATTCTAGTTGGACGAACAACTACAAAGGTAGTCTTCTGAGATACCTACTTATGTTTATAACCATCGCGTGTCTTGGACACCCTCAGGTTACAAGTCTTCGGACATCAATTCACGGCTAACCAAACAAGTTTATTAAGTTAAACTTCTCAAGGCTCAGGTGAGTCTCATAGCCCCTATTTTACGATATTCATCAGGGGTGTGATTACATTGCTCGTTTTATTTTACAATATGAACGCAAGTACAATACAAATCAAATACTACATGAGTTTTTTTCACTAATCTTTTCAAAGCCCTCCACAACATAGTTTGGTAATACATCTGTAGCGTGAATGTTAGTATATGATATCGTATAGGATTGACTATCCTCGTCCGGGTTAGCACGTACTAACTGGTCAAACGGACATATTAGCATTTGGGAAGACGAGTGTAGATTAGGCACTCGTAGGAGGCAACTCAGTTAGGTTTCCTTCATTGGACCTAATGCTCAAGTTAAGCTAAGACTATGTACTCATGGCTGTATAACTTTTATTTTGCTTAATTGCATTTTAAATTCAATTAAATCTTGCGGTTCATACAAATATGTGTTGACATACAAACCTGTGAGCTCACTAGCGTTTTGCTGGCCCATTTTAGCATGTATCATAGGTACCCAGTAGTAGGTTGGCTACCCAATCAGGAAATCATTAGCTCGAGTCTGCATTCAAACAAATCAGAGATTTAATTGCATTATTATATTTTGTATAGATTAATTATGTAATGTAAATCTCTCAATTCCAAGGAACTGAGCTAATGTAAACACTTTTTTTGATGTGAACTTTGGTTTTATCAATACAATGTAAAACGACGCATTTAGTGGTCGTTCATTATATCTTTGTGCTTGTGATTATTGATTGGTCGCGCCCCGACCCGATTCGATTCCGCAACCCGAATTTGGGGTTGCGACAGATTGGTATCAGAGCCTAAGGTTATAGTCAACTGGTTGCATTTAGTGGGCTCAGAATATGACTATTAGGCAGTATTCCCTATTAAGTATGATTAGGTTCAGTGACTACATGATATTGGTTTAATTTAACATAGCCTGATCAACTATGTATAATTAAAAGAGTACGGTGTAAGATCTGAAAGGAGTCATGACTGAACATGATACACTAGTTGACTCTGATCATGAGAGAAACCGGGAATAAAACATGTATGTGTTAGACACTTTAGGCTATTATGTGATATGTATATATACATATATAGGCCTCGCTCTCGCTTAATATCTTAGGCTATATTATATATGTATTATATGAATATAGGTCTCATTCTTTCTAACGCTTGTTCTCAGAATGGCAAACACACAACCCAATTCGTCACGCTCTCATCCGTATGGATCGCAAAACCCAAGGGTGGCTAGGAGGAACACTAGGTTGCCTCGAGCTGACCCATACCCCACTCACTTCACCTTGTCGGACTTAGCCACTAGGCTGCACCGATACGAGCAACAACTTGATACTATGGATATCGAACTCCAAGAAACCAACGAAAACTGAAGACTCACATCACTTGAACATATCAATCAAGTCTCTGAAGATCACGAAAATACCGTCAACCACATGGACACCCTTGACAACCGTCTGGGTGAAACTATCGAAACTATAGAGGTTGTCCACAACCAAGTGATTGGCAACCGAAATGAAATTTCCGTCCTACAATCAAGGCTGAACCAGTGCGAGACACGTCTAAGGGAAACCGAGGACGCCCTCTGAATGGTTAGCAGACTTGCAGAATCTGTAGAACATCTCACCGCACTACTACCGCAACTCAATCTACATCAGGATTAGCTTAGGCTAAATCTGTACTTTATCATGCTTTCGTAGGACCTATGTAATTCGACCGGAGGTAACAATTCCCGACACCTTTTGTTAAAAATCTAATCCTGTAACTTTTGGGACACGTAACTCGAAATTGTCTGTAATCGTTTAACATCGTAATATCAATCGACAATTTCTCTCAACTGTCTTACATTGTTAATTTTCAATTTGTGATGTTGTATATTACCACTTTAATATATGTACATCTACCGAATTATTATTCTAGTACAACTTCTCATGTGCCTCTTGTTTCTCTCTTGAAGAATCATGTCGCCAAAGAAGAAAAGTTACAGTAATGCCGAACTTGCTGATGTCGTATCTCGAGCAGTGGCTGATGCTTTGGCTGCTCGGGATTCACCTCAAAACTCACGAAGCAATGACGAAACCCCAGTCAATACCCCTGTTATCAAACCTTGCTCATACAAGGATTTTCTTAGTTGCAAACCGCTCTACTTCAAAAGCACGGAAGGTGCTATTGGTCTAATCAGGTGGATTAAACATGTGGAATCTGTTTTCAACCTCTGCAACTGTACGGAGGATAACAAAGTCAAGTTTGCTGCTTACACCTTTCAGGAAGGTGCACTTATGTGGTGGAACACCCACGCAAACTCTGTGGGCATTGAGATAGCAAACCGATTTCCTTGGGCCGAGCTGAAGAAAAAGCTTAGGGAAAATACTATCCCGAAGAAGAACTGCACCGTCTGGAGGAAGAATTCTAGCACTTGACGGTACAGGGAACCGACATTGCTAGATATACCATCAAATTCCAGCAATTCGCTTTGTGATGCCCGGGTTTGGTTGATCCGGAGGAGAAGTGCATCAAGAGATATATCCACAGCCACCCAGAGAATATCCAAGGGAACGTCGCCTCATCCAAGCCAACCACCGTGGAAAGTGAAATCCGGTTGGCACATGAACTCATGGCCATGATTGTCAGCCGTGAGACATCCAACACATCCTCTTGCAACAACAACAAATCCAGAGCATCCGAACACCACAACAACCAGAACAAGAAATCCAATGCCATCCAAGTTTACAACACAAATTCTGAACCCAAGTGTGGATACACTAGGGATAGACCATACTTTTGGACAGACCATACAACACAAATTCTGAAACCACATCGAGTCCGAGCCCTCAGCATGACTACCCATAGGAATCAAGACAGTAGGATGCTTTTGGATAGCTTAGTTCGAGT
Organism: Pseudognaphalium luteoalbum; assembly: GCA_963422505.1. Taxonomy (NCBI): domain Eukaryota; kingdom Viridiplantae; phylum Streptophyta; class Magnoliopsida; order Asterales; family Asteraceae; genus Pseudognaphalium; species Pseudognaphalium luteoalbum. The sequence goes on along the minus strand of OY730193.1, from coordinate 58,810,694 downwards.
CGCATTATTTTCAAACATCAAGGAATTTGAATTGCATTTATTATAATACTAGTTAGAATTATGTAATTCTACTTTTATTATGCGAACTCCAAATACTTTTGTAAGCTTTTGAATTATTGTAATGTAACTATTTTCAAACGTCTCATATAGAGGTCGTTTGCTTTAATCTTGGTGTTATGATATTTGATTTGGTCGGCGCCCCCGCGACACCTCATACTTCCGCTGCCACGTGTTTTGGGGGTGCGACACATTCAGATTCTCAGTGCTCAACTCGAAGCTCTGAAACTCGATAACATCAAAAACGAAGCCTTACGAGGCATAGACAAACAATTCGAAATCAAACCTAACGGGATTAGGTATTTCTTAAACCAAATCTGGTTGCCCAGTTTTGGGAACCTGCGAGACTTGGTGATGGATGAAGCTCACAAGTTCAAATATTCTATCCATCCTGGATTCGACAAAATGTATCACGGCATCAAGGAATTTTATTGGTGGCCGAACATGAAGGCCGAAATCGCTACATACGTCAGCAAGTGCCTTACTTGCTCGAAAGTCAAAGCCAAGTATCAAAAACCTTCTGGTTTCCTCCAATAGCCCAGCATTCCTGAATGGAAATGGGAACAAATTGCCATGGATTTCATAACCAAACTACCCAAGTCATTGAGCGGTTGCGATACCATTTGGGTGATCGTCGATCATCTCACGAAATCTGCTCATTTCCTGGCAATCAAGGAAACTGACAAAATGGAACGCCTCACACGAATCTACATCAAATAGGTTTTTTCTCGACACGGTGTCCCAATCTCGATTATCTCCGATAGGGATAGTCGTTTCACATCTCACTTTTGGCAATCACTTTAAAAATCATTGGGTACCCGTCTTGATATGAGTACCACATACCACCCGCAAACCGACGGTCAAAGTGAACGAACAATTCAAACACTGGAAGACATGCTACGAGCTTGCGTAGTTGACTTCGGTGTAAACTGGGAAAAACATCTACCGTTGTGCGAGTTTTCGTACAACAACAGTTATCACACCAGCATTAAGGCTGCACCTTTCGAAGCACTCTACGGTCGTAAGTGCCGCTCACCAATTTGTTGGACCGAGGTGGGAGATAGTCAGCTCACTGGTCCTGAGATCATCCACGAAACTACTGAAAAGATCTTCGAGATCCAAAACAAACTCAAAGCCGCACGTGATCGTCAGAAAAGTTATGCTGACGGGAGACGCAAACCTTGGAAAGGTGTTATCCAATTCGGTAAACGCGGGAAGTTAAATCCCAGATACATTAGACCATTCGAGATCCTCGAGAGGATTGGTTCAATGGCATATCCATTGCAGCTACCATCTGAGCTCAACAGTGTGCATCCCACTTTTCACATTTCAAATTTGAAAAAGTGTCTGTCTGATGAGACACTTATCATTCCACTCGATGAAATCTGAGTCGACGACAAGCTTCATTTTGTTGAAGAACCAGCTGAAATCATGGACCTTGAGGTCAAACAACTCAAACAAAGTCGTATTCCCATTGTCAAAGTCAGGTGGAATTCGCTGCGTGGACCGGAATTCACCAGGGAACGGGAGGACCAAATACGACTCAAGTATCCTCAGTTATTTGCTGATGCTACTTCAAACACGACTTCAAGTTAAATTTCGGGATGAAATTCTCCTAACAGGGGGAGAATGTGACACCCATCAAATTAGGACTAATAATTAGTGCCTAATCAATTGTAATACATGTAATTAGTTCTGTATTAGGCTAATTAATGTATCAATATATATATTGTTGAATATATACAAGTATGCGATTTGATTAAATCGTACAAGTTTTAAATCGAATGCAAGTCGATTCAATTAATACGGACGTTGCTGAACAATTTTATTAAATAATATGACATTATTTAATAACTCTATTTTATCTAAAATATTATTCAATATTTCAACTCAAATTCGTATCGTACAAACAACATTTACGCGATTAAAATGTTAAACGCGCAAACAAACGAAACAATTTAAGATATATTTTACAACTCAATTACAAAGTATTTGGTATAAATACTTCAACAAAATATTAAATAATTATTCTTATTTTAATACTTATAATTAGACGTATAAAATAAATATTTAACGTTTAAACGAGCAGGAAAATGAACACCGCACGGAGCGCGAATGCAGGGAACAAGATTGGTGAAGCCCACACCCGTGGACCCCACTGAAAAATCAGCCAAAAAGGGGAGGGGGGGTCATCACCTTCCCCCACCTCATTTCACTCTCACTCTCTCTTCCTTCTTCTCCATTTTCTCTCAAAACATAAACCACCACCACCTCCTAAATTCCTTAAAAACTACCACCAAAAGACCTCGAATCTTCACACCCGTTTGGAAGAAAACGATCACGGGTTCACGATCTACATTTCTATCTTTTCGTAATTTTCCAGCGTTAACTTGTAAGATTCTCGACAAATCCCGCAAACTCTTAGATTTCATTTATTTTACTTGAAAGTTGTTCGCATAAGCTTAAGTGTCGCATAGACCAGTGTAGTATAGCGTCACTTAATGCGTCACTTAAGTGATGCATTGAGTGTCGCTAAAAGCCCTAATTTTGCGTCACTTACCCTAGTGCCACATAAAACCCTTTTTTCCCGACACTTATATCCGTCACTTGTCCAGTGACGCCTAACACTACTTTTTGACACTTCTAACGTCACTTGCCTAAGTGACGCCTATAACCTAAATCTGATTTGTACCGTCACTTGCCTAGTGACGCTTGTAACACCCACTAATTTAGGACTTTAATTAGTGCCTAAACTACTTGTAATTACATGTATTTAGTTTATGTTAATCTAAATATACATGATCTTCTGTGTAATTACATACACGTTTACACGATTTGTTTAAATCGTACAATTATGAACCGGATGGATATCCGACAATGAAAATATGGACGTTGGTGACAAACTATTAAAATAATAAGGAATAATCCAAACAAACAATATTTACCTTAATGTATTGTGAGAATATATTACACGTACTAAATATCGTATAAAACACTCATTACGCGATGAAAATGCACGAAACGCGCCCGACGGATGAAATGAAGCCAAATTATATCTTATATCACATTATTAAGTATCTTAATAAAACACAAGTAAAAATGTCATATTTTAAATAGTTAAGAAAACGTATCAAATAAAACGTTATACGGTTAATTAAAACGTTAAACAAACGGGTAAACGAACACGGGGCTTAACACAACTTTGGGGGCAAGATTTAAACACCCACATGAGGGTGGGACCTACTGAAAATCTGCAGCAAATCAACCCCCATGCCATCACCCTTTTCCTTGTTTGACACACCAAAAACACCAACCACTTCCACTTCATTTTTCACACACACAAACAACCATTCTCTCAAGCCTCTCTCTTCTCTCTCTCTAAAAATGTGGGGATCAGACACAAGACCACCCACAGCCACCCTAACACCTCCCTTGAGCCGCCATAAGTCCACCATACAACCACCGTCGGCCGCCACATCAGAAAATTTAAGAAAAATGAGTTTTCGACATCTTTTCTCCTTCTCCTCACCATTTCTTTGTAAGAACTCTTGAACTTTTCTTAGACTTACATGTTTACTACTTATTAACATGTCTAGATGCTCATTTAACAAGATTATGTCCAAAACAAAGCTTAAAACTCGTTTTTCCAAACCTCTACATCATAACAGTTTCTGTCCCAGAAAATTGACCTCACTAAAACGACTATAACTTGAGTTCTAGGTTGAGTCAACACATGTATCACCTACCAAAAATTTCGTACAGGAGAGCTCTACAAAAAGTTCTTCTTTGACCAATTCCAGAAATGCCCTCATTTCCGGATATACCTCAATCTTTGAACCTATGTCTGTTTAGGACCAAGTCTGACCACACCTTGAAACTATTTTTGTTTTAAATAGTAAATGAACATACAAAAATACCATAAAGTGCAAAAATGAACTAGACATATATAAGAACTTGTGTGATTTTTGGTTAGGTATAAATCGGACTAGAAATGCTCCAAATCGAAAGGTCTATCGAGTTAAAAATCTGGAAAATGAAATATAGAGACTGGGTTGAAATTATTTAAAAACCGACAATAAGCTAATTGTCGCATAAAAATCCGTGAATCACAATCTATACTCATTGTCGTATAAGCGCTAAAAATACTTGAAAGTATTCCGTCAATCCTTATTGACGCATGAACAGTACTCCGTGAATCACCATTGTCGCAGGAACAAAATCCGTGAATATCATTAACGCATAAACAAAGTCCGTGTATTACTATTCTCGCATGACCAGTGTCCGTGATTTCCCATTTTCACGTAAAAACTAACACTTATACTTAAAAGAAATTCCGTGAAATGCAATTGTCGCATAAATAGTACTCTGTGAATTGCTATTGACGTATGAACAAAACTTCGTGAACCTATTGTCGCATGAACTACATTCCGTGAATATCATTATCGCATGAACGAATTCCGTGAATATTATTATCGTATGAACAGTGTCCGTGAATGGCATGGTCGGGTTACATATTGTCGCACGAAATGGAAACTTTAAAAATACTTTTTTTATACTAAGTATTGAATACATAAAACACTACACTTACAAGATATACAAGCACAATGAATTACATAATAGAAATACTTGATTTATTATTACACCTCCGTCACCAACGGGCCATACTTATTTACAAAATGATCACAAACGTACAAACAAATACTTGGACATAACTAGTTGAGTGGACAACTAGCATGAATGATCTTTTGAGACATTCACTTATACATACAACCTTATATGCTAAGGGCATTAGAAGGTTGCGGGTTCGCGGAACCTACGGATTACTACTGCTTTCAGACTTTACGTTTATTAAGTTAAACGCTTGCTTGCTTGACTCAGGTGAGTCTTACGGCCCCACTTTTACTGTTTTTATACTTTGGGGGAGATACTTAGCAACCGTTTTACGTATGAACACAATGTACTAAACTGATTTCTCTACTTTTTACATACATTGCATGAGTTACTTTTATCCACTGAAATCCTCCTATCGTAAGTTGTTAGTTATGGACTTAAGCGCGATTACTAGTAAATGGATCCATTTGGGACTGACAATCCCTGCCTGGGGTGGTAGCGCCAACACGTACTGATTTACATGTAGAAACATGCATATTAGTATTTGTTACATATGAGTGTGTGGATAGCACTCACGGGGGTACGTGATATATTCACATTACACGGTTAAGCTTCAACTTATGAGCTCATGGCAACTGTGCGTACATACTGATTTACTTACTTTGCTTGATAGCAACGCTGGTACATACTTGTGGTTCATAAACGATTACTTTATTACTAAACCTGTGAGATTCACCAACCTTTTTGGTTGACCTTTTTAGCTTTGTATCTCAGGTACACAAACGAAGTAGGATTACCCCAGGACTGATAGCACGAGTCGCATGCATACAAACTTGTGGAGATTCTTTTGCATTACTTTTTGTATATCAGTTATGTATTAGAATCTCTAGGAAATCATCTTCGAACTCGAAGCTTGTTATTATGATTCAACAATGTAATACTTTTGTACTATTGTACGACGTTGCATATAGATGTCGTTTGCTTTACTTTGGTGCTTGATTATTGATTAGTAACACCCAAAGCTTGCTTCCGCGCAACAGTAAATTTGGGGGTGTTACAGATTGGTATCAGAGCCGAAGGTTATAGCGAACTAGGTTGCATTTAGTGGGCCTAGACTACGACCATTAGGCAGTATCCCTTATTAGGTGTGACTGATTCAGTGATTACATGATACTAGTTTAATTTAACATAGCCTGATCAACTATATACAATTAAATTAATATGATGTGAAATCTGAAAAGGGTTATGACTGAACAGGGTACACTAGTTGACTCTGACCTCGAGAGAAACCGGGACTTCAATATGTTTGTGCTAGACTCTATAGGCTATATTATATGCGTATTATATGAATATAGGCCTTATTATTTCTACGCTTTGTCTCAGAAATGACAAACACACCGCCCAGTTCGTCACGCTCTCAATCCGAATCGTGAAATCCGAGAGTAGTCAAGAGGATCAGTAGGCCACCTCGAACTAGCCCCTACCCCAATCCTGACACTCGGGAACCAACACGCCTTTCTGTTCCGGAGTTAGCATCCAGAGTGAACCGTTACGAGAGACAATTGCAGGACATGGACCTGGAACTTCAGGAAAGCCGCGAGCAATGGAGGCTCATGGCACTAGAACGTATTAATGAGGTTGCCGAGGACCACGAAAATACTATCAACAACATGAACACCCTTCGAGATAAAGCAGTGGAAATAGGCGCGGATACCGTACTCTTACGACTCAGGCTGGAAGAATGTGAGCAACGTTCACGAGAAGCTGAAGAGTACGCGCGTGAACTGGTACAACGACTGGTTTTGGCTGAAGACAACGCCAGACAGACCAGCAGACTCGCAAATACAGTGGATCACCTTGTTGCACTGATGGAACAAATTAATCTACGTTAAGACTAGTGTAGTTTTACTCTGAAAATCTAGTAATTACCTAGGCGCAACTTTTGTAATTCAACCGGATGTAACAATTCCCGGCATCTTTTGTACTCCTTATATTATGTAACCTTCTAGAACTCACGCCTTGTATCTAATATAGTTATCTAATGAAATATGATTATCACATCACTCTGTTATCGCATATTCCATCATATACACATGAGATATATCATAAATTCGTACAAACCTCTTATTTCTTTTTTTTCTTTTTCTTCTTGTTCAGCATCATGCCTCCCCGACGCCAGGTCACCCTCAGCAAAACCGAAATAGAGGATCTGATTGCCCGCAGTGTGGCCCAAGCCTTGGCTACACGAACACCGACATCAGGTAGCGAAGACTCGACCGTCAACCGATCTCAACCCAAACCTTGTTCCTACAAGGATTTTCAAAACTGCAAACCTCACATCTTCAATGGCACGGAAGGTGCCATCGGGCTGATCAGGTGGTGTGAGAAGATGGAATCTGTCTTTCTCATCAGCAGATGTGCAGAGGAAGATAAGGTTAAATTCTCTACTTGCACCCTCGAAGGTGGTTCCCTCTCCTGGTGGAACTCATATGCCCAATCAGTGGGTATCGACAACGCCTACCTCCTCTCTTGGGAGGATCTGAAAAAGATGCTCACTGCCAAGTACTGCCCTATTGAACAACTCCAGAAGCTGGAGGAAGAATTTTGGAACCTAAAGGTGCAGGGGACCGACATTGATAGATACACCTCGAGGTTTAACCAGCTTGCCATCCTCCGCCCAGCAATGGTAAGCACCGAGTCTGACAAGATCAGAAAATACATCCGCGGTCTTCCGGAACCCGTCCGGGGGAATGTCGCCTCCTCGAACCAAACAACCATTGATGGTGCTATCCGATTAGCTCATGAACTCATGGCCATGAACGAGGATCCTGAACCACCCACTCCATCCTCCAACAACAACAAAAGAAAATGGTCCGACAACCAAAACAACCACCAAAACAAGAAACCCGAAACCATTAAAGCCTACACCTCCGGTTCTGATGACAAGGGACCGTACAAGGGAACCAAGCCTTATTGCTCTAAGTGCCAACGACACCATTAGGGTTCTTGCCCATGTAGCAAGTGCAAGCAATTCGTGCACTTTGCTAAAGACTGCAGGACCAACACTGCTAATACCAACTCAAAACCTAACACTCCCAGAACCTGTTATGAATGTGGAGTTGCTGGACAATTCAAAAGTGACTGCCCCAAATTGAAGAATAAGAAAGGGAACAACAACAACAATGCTCGGGGCAGAGCTTTTGTACTCAACGCTGGGGATGCCCGCCAGGACCAGAATGTGGTCACGGGTACGTTCCTTCTCAACAATTTGACTGCTTCTGTGTTATTTGATACTGGTGCTGATAGGAGCTTCATATCCGATGAGTTTTGTCCACTAATTAACACTACACCTGTTGCCTTAGATTCTAAGTACACAGTAGAATTGGCAAACGGCAAACTCATTGAGGCCAATAGTATGATACCTAACTGCACGTGGAACTTAGCTGATGAGCTATTCCCTATTGATCTTATACCTGTCGAGATCGGCAGATTTGACATAATCGTCGGTATGGATTGGTTATCCAAACACCGCGCTGAGATTATTTGTTACGAGAAAATCGTCCGTATTCCTCTTGTCACCAGTGGAACTTTAATCGTACAAGGGGAGACCGGTGGGACGAGACTTAACATTATTCCTTGCATGAAATCCCGGAAATACTTGAGAAAAGGGTACCAGGCAATCCTCGCACATGTTATAGAGAAACAGTCGGAGGAGAAGCGACTTGAGGATGTGCCTATTGTTCGAGACTTCCCAGAAGTCTTTCCTGGCCTACCGCCAACTAGACAAGTCGAATTTTCTATTGACCTTGTGCCCGGCGCAGCACCCGTGGCACGAGCACCGTACCGTTTAGCCCCTACTGAACTTCAGGAGTTGTCTACGCAACTGCAAGAACTCCTGGATAAAGGCTTTATTCGACCGAGTTCCTCGCCTTGGGGAGCCCCGGTCTTGTTTGTGAAAAAGAAAGACGGTTCTTTCCGCATGTGCATCGACTACCGTGAACTCAACAAGTTAACCGTCAAGAACCGTTACCCACTACCTCGCATTGATGACCTGTTTGACCAACTTCAGGGGTCGAGTTTTTATTCAAAGATCGATCTAAGGTCAGGTTATCACCAACTACGAGTTCGTGACACCGACATTCCTAAAACAGCTTTTCGAACTCGCTACGGGCATTACGAATTTCAAGTGATGCCATTCGGCTTGACCAACGCACCAGCCGTATTCATGGACCTTATGAATCGGGTGTGTAAGCCTTACCTTGACAAGTTTGTCATCGTTTTCATTGACGATATTCTGATTTACTCGCGCAATGAACAAGAACACGCGCAACACCTGAAAACCATTCTAGAACTACTCAAGCACGAGGAGTTATATGCCAAATTCTCCAAGTGCGAGTTCTGGATGCAAACTGTACAATTCCTTGGACACGTGATTGACAGTCAAGGAATTCATGTTGATCCTTCAAAAATCGAAGCCATTAAGGGTTGGCAAGCACCTACTACACCCACCGAGGTACGACAATTCTTAGGACTCGCCGGATACTACAGGCGATTCATTGAGAATTTTTCGAAAATAGCTCAACCTCTCACTGCACTGACTCAGAAAGAAAGGAAGTTCGATTGGACTGATAAGCAGGAGTCAGCCTTCCAGCTGCTCAAACAAAAACTCTGCAGTGCACCTATCTTATCCTTACCCGAAGGCAACGATGACTTCGTGGTATACTGTGACGCTCACACCAAGGTCTCGGTTGCGTGCTGATGCAGCGAGACAAAGTCATTGCTTACGCCTCTCGACAACTCAAGGTCCACGAAAAGAATTACCTAACTCATGACCTAGAGTTGGGGGCAGTTATATTCACTCTCAAAATTTGGAGACACTACTTATACGGTACCCAGTGTACAATCTTTACCGACCACAAAAGTCTCCAGCACATCTTCAACGAGAAAGACCTCAATATGAGACAACGTCATTGGGTCGAACTACTTACTGATTACGACTGTGAAATTCGCTACCATCCAGGCAAGGCTAACGTTGTTGCTAATGCCTTAAGTCGTAAGGAACGAGTGAAACCCCTTCGAGTCTGAGCACTTAGTATGACTATACACAATGACCTTATAACCCAAATTCTTACCGCTCAACTCGAAGCACTCAAAGCTGAAAATGTGAAACACGAGGCCTTGCGAGGCATGGACAAACAACTGGAAACCAAACCAAACGGGGCCAAGTACTTCTCTGACCGACTCTGGTTACCCAACTACGGGAACTTACGAGACTTGGTGATGAACGAGGCACACAAGTCTAAGTACTCTATACACCTTGGTGCCGACAAAATGTACCATGGCATCAAGGAGTTGTACTGGTGGCCCAACATGAAAGCCGACATTGCTACCTACATTGTCAAGTGTCTTACTTGTTCTAAGGTTAAAGCCGAACACCAGAAACCTTCCGGTTTGCTACACCAACCGGAAATCCCTGAATGGAAATGGGAGCAGATTACTATGGATCTCATTACTAAACTTCCGAAAACTTCTAGCGGTTGCGATACCATTTGGGTGATCGTAGACCGACTCACTAAATCTGCTCATTTCCTAGCCATCAAGGAAACTGACAAGATGGAACGTTTGACACGGATCTACCTGAAAGAGATCGTGTCAAGACACGGAGTGCCCATCTCGATTATCTCTGACCGAGATACTCGATTTACTTCCCGCTTCTGGCAATCACTACAAAAATCACTCGGTACTCATTTGGACATGAGTACTGCTTATCATCCACAAACTGACGGCCAGAGTGAACGACCATACAAACACTGGAAGATATGGTACGAGCCTGCGTAGTTGATTTCGGTAAAAACTGGGAAAATCACTTACCTTTCTATGAGTTTTCATACAACAACAGCTACCACACCAGCATCAAAGCTGCACCCTTTGAGGCACTGTACGGTCGTAAGTGTCGGTCACCTATCTATTGGACTGAGGTGGGGGATACACAACTCACCGGTCCGGAAATCATACATGAAACAAGTGAAAAGATCGTCGGCATACAAAACCGACTGAAAGCTACGCGTGATCGTCAGAAAAGCTATGCTGATGTGAGACGCAAACACCTCGAATTCCCGGTTGGAGATCGAGTACTTCTGAAAGTCTCGCCTTGGAAAGGCGTTATTCATTTTGGCGAACGTGGGAAACTGAATCCCAGGTACATTGGACCGTTCGAAATCCTTGAAAGGATTGGTCCAGTGGCGTACAGACTGCAGCTACCTCCTGAACTCAGTAGCGTGCACCCTACTTTCCACATTTCTAACTTAAAGAAATGTCTGTCTGATGAGACACTGATTATACCTCTCGATGAGATACACATTGACGACAAACTACACTTTGTCGAGGAACCCGTGGAAATTATGGACCGTGAGGTCAAACGCTTAAAACAGAGTCGTATTCCCATTGTTAAAGTCAAATGGAATTCGAGGCGTGGTCCTGAATTCACTTGGGAATGGGAAGACCAAATGCGACTAAAATACCCACACTTGTTCACGGACTCCACTCACACTGCGACTTCGAGCTAATTTCGGGACGAAATTCTCCTAACAAGGGGAGAATGTAACACCCGCTAATTTAGGACTTTAATTAGTGCCTAAACTACTTGTAATTACGTGTATTTAGTTTATGTTAATCTAAATATACATGATCTTCTGTGTAATTACATAAACGTTTACACGATTTGTTTAAATCGTACAATTATGAACCGGATGGATATCCGACAATGAAAATATGGACGTTGGTGACAAACTATTAAAATAATGTGGAATAATCCAAACAAACATTATTTACCTTAATGTATTGTGAGAATATATTACACGTACTAAATATCGTATAAAACACTCAGTACGCGACGAAAATGCGTGAAACGCGCCCGACGGATGAAATGAAGCCAAATTATATCTTATATCACATTATTAAGTATCTTAATAAAACACTACAAGTAAAAATGTCATATTTTAAATCGTTAAGAAAACGTATCAAATAAAACATTATACGGTTAATTAAAATGTTAAACGAACGGGTAAACGAACACGGGGCTTAACACAACTTTGGGGGCAAGATTTAAACACCCACATGAGGGTGGGACCCACTGAAAATCTGCAGCAAATCAACCCCCATGCCATCACCCTTTTCCTTGTTTGACACACCAAAAACACCAACCACTTCCACTTCATTTTTCACACACACAAGCAACCATTCTCTCAAGCCTCTCTCTTCTCTCTCTCTAAAAATGTGGGGATCAGACACAAGACCACCCACAGCCACCCTAACACCTCCCTTAAGCCGCCATAAGTCCACCATACAACCACCATCGGCCGCCACATCAGAAAATTTAAGAAAAACGAGTTTTCGACCTCTTTTCTCCTTCTCCTCACCATTTCTTTGTAAGAACTCTTGAACTTTTCTTATACTTACTTGTTTACTACTTATTAACATGTCTAGATGCTCATTTAACAAGATTATGTCCAAAACAAAGCTTAAAACTTGTTTTACCAAACCTCTACATCATAACAGTTTCTGTCCCAGAAAATTGACCTCACTAAAACGACTATAACTTGAGTTCTATGTTGAGTCAGCACATGTATCACCTACCAAAATTTGCGTACGGGAGATCTCTACAAAAAGTTCTTCTTTGACCAATTCCATAAATGCCCTCATTTCCGGATATACCTCAATCTCTGAACCTATGTCTGTTTAGGACCAAGTCTGACCACACCTTGAAACTATTTTTGTTTTAAATAGTAAATGAATATACAAAAATACCATAAAGTGCAGAAATGAACTAGACATATGTAAGAACTTGTGTGATTTTTGGTTAGGTATAAATCGGACTAGAAATACTTCAAATCGAAAGGTCTATCGAGTTAAAAATCTGGAAAATGAAATATAGAGACTGGGTTGAAATTATTTAAAAACCGACAATAAGCTAATTGTCGCATAAAAATCCGTGAATCACAATCTATACTCATTGTCGTATAAGTGCTAAAAATACTTGAAAGTATTCCGTCAATCCTTATTGACGCAAGAACAGTACTCCGTGAATCACCATTGTCGCAGGAACAAAATCCGTGAATATCATTAACGCATAAACAAAGTCCGTGTATTACTATTCTCGCATGAACAGTGTCCATGATTTCCTATTTTCACGTAAAAACTAACACTTATACTTAAAAGAAATTCCGTGAAATGCAATTGTCGCATAAATAGTACTCTGTGAATTGCTATTGTCGTATAAACAAAACTTCGTGAACCTATTGTCGCATGAACAACATTTCGTGAATATCATTATCGCATGAACGAAACCCGTGAATATTATTATCGTATGAACAGTGTCCGTGAATGGCATTGTCGGGTTACATATTGTTGCACGAAATGGAAACTTTAAAAATACTTTTTTTATACTAAGTATTGAATACATAAAACACTACACTTACAAGATATACAAGCACAATGAATTACATAATAGAAATACTTGATTTATTATTACACCTCCATCACCAACGGGCCATACTTATTTACAAAATGATCACAAACGTACAAACAAATACTTGGACATAACTAGTTGAGTGGACAACTAGCATGAATGATCTTTTGAGACATTCACTTATACATACAACCTTATATGCTTAGGGCATTAGAAGGTTGCGGGTTCGCGGAACCTACGGATTACTACTGCTTTCAGACTTTACGTTTATTAAGTTAAACGATTGCTTGCTTGACTCAGGTGAGTCTTACGGCCCCACTTTTACTATTTTTATACTTTGGGGGAGATACTTAGCAACCGTTTTACGTATGAACACATGTACTGAACTGATTTCTCTACTTTTTACATACATTGCATGAGTTACTTTTATCCACTGAAATCCTCCTATCGTAAGTTGTTAGTTATGGACTTAAGAGTGATTACTAGTAAATGGATCCATTTGGGACTGACAATCCCTGCCTGGGGTGGTAGCGCCACCACGTATTGATTTACACGTAGAAACAGGCATATTAGTATTTGTTACATATGAGTGTGCGGATAGCACTCACGGGGGTACGTGATATATTCACATTACACGGTTAAGCTTCAACTTATGAGCTCATGGCAACTGTGCGTACATACTGATTTACTTACTTTGCTTAATAGCAACGTTGGTACATACTTGTGGTTCATAAACGATTACTTTATTACTAAACCTGTGAGATTCATCAACCTTTTTGGTTGACCTTTTTAGCTTTGTATCTCAGGTACACAAACGAAGTAGGATTACCCCAGGACTGATAGCACGAGTCGCATGCATACAAACTTGTGCAGATTCTTTTGCATTACTTTTTGTATATCAGTTATGTATTAGAATCTCTAGGAAATCATCTTCAAACTCGAAGCTTGTTATTATGATTCAACAATGTAATACTTTTGTACTATTGTACGACGTTGCATATAGATGTCGTTTGCTTTACTTTGGTGCTTGATTATTGATTGGTAACACCCAAAGCTTGCTTCCGCGCAACAGTAAGTTTGGGGGTGTTACAACGCTTAAAACCTTTACCCGACACTCACACCAGGCACTTTCTTAAGTGTCGCATCTTATGTGTCACTTCCTCAAGTGACGCTAGTACCTCAGAATTCCTCATTTTATGCGACACTTCCTGAGTGTCGCATAGACCCTAAGTGTCGCTATAAGTGACGCTAAAAACGGACTGTTTGCAATTATTTTTCACACTAAGTGTCGAACTTATATAACCTCAATCCTTTTTACAATACGACTCCTAAAACACATTGGAACATGTTTTCAAGCATAACACTTCGAAATCTTAACGATAATGATAATATTATTATTATTACAACCAATCACCAATGGGCCGTACACGTTTTCAAAACATAATCAAATCAACCAAGTCGTAGTAACTTGGACAAGTTAAACAACCTAATCGTAGTAATTTGGACATTCTAGTTGGACGAACAACTACAAAGATAGTCTTCCGAGATACCTACTTATGTTTATAACCATCGCGTGTCTTGGACACCCTCAGGTTACAAGTCTTCGGACATCAATTCACAGCTAACCAAACAAGTTTATTAAGTTAAACTTCTCAAGGCTCAGGTGAGTCTCATAGCCCCTATTTTACGATTTTCATCAGGGGTGTGATTACATTGCTCGTTTTATTTTACAATATGAACGCAAGTACAATACAAATCAAATACTACATGAGTAGTTTTAACTAATCATTTCAAAGCCCTCCACAACATAGTTTAGTAATACATCTGTAGCGTGAATGATAGTATATGATATCATATAGGATTGACAATTCTCGTCCGGGTTAGCACGCACTAACTGGTCAAACGGACGTATTAGCATTTGGGAAGATGAGTGTAGATTAGGAACTCGTAGGAGGCAACTCAGTTAGGTTTCCTTAATTGGATCTAACGCTCAAGTTAAGCTTAGACTATGTACTCATGGCTGTATAACTTTTATTTTGCTTAATTGCATTTTAAATTCAGTTAAATCTTGCGGTTCATATAGATATGTGTTGACATACAAACCTGTGAGCTCACCAGCGTTTCGCTGACCCATTTTAGCATGTATCACAGGTACCCACCAGTAGGTTAGCTGCCCAATCAAGAAATCATTAGCTCGAGTCTGCATTCAAAAAAATCAGAGATTTAATTGTATTATTATATTTTGTATAGATTAATTATGTAATATAAATCTCTCAATTCTAAGGAACTGAGCTAATGTAAACACTATTTTTGATGTGAACTTTGGCTTTATCAATACAATGTAAAACGACACATTTAGTGGTCGTTCATTATATCTTTGTGCTTGTGATTATTGATTAATTGCGCCCCAACCTGATTCGCTTCCGCAACCTGAATTTGGGGGTGCGACATTTGTATTGATAGAGAGAATACAAAGATTCAGATTCAAAGACTTGGCTACAAATGAACTAATCTAAGCTATTTATAGCCAACAGAAAACACACCTGCGATAATTCTACTAAATGAGTTGACCTTGGTCAATGCGATAATACAAACTCGCAAACAGATTGACCATGCGACAATGTAATTGTCACATATTCCTATTGTCGCATAACAAATGACTTAGACAAAAATCTATTCAAAACTTAGAAATGAAACTTTATACATATTGTCATAACATTATGCAGGTATAAATTTAACATAAAAGGTACCTATCAACACATCGGGATTCTTACCTTCTTCCAGCTCCTTTAACATTTTTTTAAGCTCAATAAGAACTATTCATAACACTTAGTCGCATCATTAACCTTTCGGCTACTACTTTATCTAGCAGCAACTTTCACTTAACTCTTAACTGAGCATTTTATCTTCTCAATTTATTTTAGCATAATGATGCAAATAATAATCTTAACAACTTTAACAATTTATATATGTTTAAGCCTAGGCAATCATACCGTGGATTACCTAAGTTTCTTAAACCATCGCCCTGATACCAACTTGAAACGCCCTAAAAATCTGAATTTTTTTTTATAAAGAATACTAACAAATTTTAAAGAATACTAACGAATTACAAAGAATACTAATAAATTATAAAGAATACTAACTTCTAAAGAATACTAACTTCAATTTTCTAAAGAATACTAACTTGCAGGTCCTGACATGAACTAACCTACACAATACCATTTAAAACCTGAACTTTAAACATACATAACTTTTTACTCGTTAAGAGTTTGACCACTAAATTTTGCAGACACCTCTAATATGCCAAAATGAAACTTTTCCTTTTTACAGTTTTCCAAAATACGCATTTTACGAGAAAATGAATGTATGACTAGTTTATGGTTATTTCAGACACTTTTAGTGAACATGCCAAATCACAATTGACTCACCTTTAGACTTCCATCTTTTAACAACATTTTCAAACTTACTTTTGACACTTGAACTAATAGTAACAAGTTACATACTTGCACCATAGCCCATTTTGACTCTATGATCCAATTATCGTCCATTTAGACACTTTTTGACCCGTTTCACCTTTCGACCACCCTTTGACTGATTTTCTTACACTTTCTTATATAATTAACCATTTTAAAAGTAGTTGACTATATGTCAACACCAAGATCAACTCAAACCTTTATTTTATCACTTAACACTTTTTCCACCACTTTAATAAGCTTACCATGACAATTCAATTCATTGATTTTTAATAATCACTTTGACTTTGTACTTCTTCAAAACATTATGGCCGATTTACACAATAGCATACAAAATGACAATTTAAAAGAGACGGAGCTTTGCCTAACCGTATGAGCTAGCTCCATTATTCACTTTAGCTTTATATCATCATAGCCCACTTGTCTTAGCCATTAGTTCAACCAAACAAAACCTACAAAATTAAGCACTTAACGGGGTAAGCATAAGCTTAGTGAGCATATGAATAATTAAATGAAAATCACTTAAACACATAATACAAACAATCACAATCTTAACCAAGAATACTTAACATAACAATCTTTCTTACCTTATCAAATTAACATATTTTAATATAATAACTTACTTGATCACTTTCTTTTACTTCTTCCACAATGCTAAGGATCCTTAACCACTTTCACATGTTAATTACGCATAATTAACATACTTAAACAGGTTAATCACACTGGATTAACTACTTAAACAAGTGATGTGATGACCATCACTACTTTCACAATCCTCCCTACTTAGTAAGTATGAAGACACTTCAACAATCCTCTATACTTATTAAATAAGTATGGAGACACTTTAACATATCCATCTACCTATATAATAGGTAATGGAAATAATATATATATATATATATATATATATATATATATATATATATCATACATTACATAAATCTTTACCAAAGCTTGAACCACATATTTTCATTAACACTTACCAATAAACATGAAAACAATACATCACATGCTAGAACAAACTCCTAATCATTGAATGATATATATATATATATATATATATATATATATAAAATTCACTTTAACTTAATAACAAAACAAATAACAGTTCCACCCGATTATATGAATCCTTTACTTGGAAACATATATCCGTGATCCATTTAATCCCATATACTCACCTTGGATCTTTAGGCGATTGTGTAACTTATCACTTGAGCATAGATGGCATGATACTTGATCACCTATTATACAATTTATATATGTAACGATACATTTAGCATCACATAAAAATTACTTTTCATTAATCGTCATTATTAACAATTTACTTTATTAACTAGATCAATATTTACTTTCAAAGCTTAATCACTTCTCATCATCATCCTTAATTTACTTAAATTACCATTTTAATCACATCCTTTAACATTATAACAACCTCCTAGTTACAATTAGGACCAATTCATAGTAATTGACAATAATCAACAAAAATCCATCTTTAACCATCTTACTTATACTTAAATATTTTTAGTTATATTTTTATATTAATATTAATCACAAGAATTATAACACCTCTACATCATAACATAGTCATAAACCATCTTAATTTCATCTTACAATTTCCCATGTTCATCATAACCATTAAGAACATCAAGAACACTTTCAAATTTTAAGGTTCTTCACTTATATCTTGCAATTAGATTAATCATCATCATCAATGAAATTAACAAACACCAATTTAACTTACTCAAACCCTAAATTCGGATTCAAACTCATTAATTTCTTATAACTTATGTAAACCCATTTCTAGGGTTACAAAATGAAAAAGAAATCACTTACTTGATATTAGAAAAAATATTCTAGTGGTAACTTGATAGTCTTAACTTGAATTAAGGATTTGAAGATGATTTTGATTCTTGATCTTGGTTCCTCATGATTTTCTTTCTCCATCTCCTCTCTGGAATACATTAGAAAGTGGATTAAATAAAGAGTGATACGTACATACTTAAACCGACGTACACATTTTTGTTTTATTTATGTCCCGTACTTATCATTGTATGGAACTTTAAAACCAACGTACAATTATTACTATTTTATTCTATCTAAAATAATAATAATTTAAAACAATTTCTTTTACCTTTGACACAATAATACTTTTAAAATTTGGGGTGTTACAGTCCTAAAATAAACTTAATGAATTAACTTTGGATAAGAGTGATGTTCAAATGAGTACAACAACATCGAATACGAATAAAGGAACCAATGTTAATGTGCCACGTGTTACGAAACCCACTTTCCTCCTGTTTTTTAAAAATTATATATCTCACAAAGAGTAAGTTAAAAATTATTAAATTGCACCATAAAAATCTCTCATCGATTAGAGATCGCATAGGTATACTTTCGACGAACTTATTATTTTTTTTTTATTTCGGCGGGTTTTGAAAATAACTATCACATGTAATACCCGCAGGCATTTTACCTCAAAATGCTCTTCCACCTGGTGTGTTGATTTAATGTAGACTCTTTTGTTCGGAGAGTTGACTGAATAGCCAAGGAAAATTCCTTCAACAGCTTTAGCTCCAAACTTCAAGACCTTTTCTTTTGAGATCATAATCAAACACGGACACCCAAATGGCTCCAGAAACTGCAAAGTGGGCTTACGGTTATTGAAAAGTTCATAACAGGTCTTGTTCTTTTTCTTAACCGTGAGCACGCGATTCAGAATGTAACAAGCAGTACTGACTGCTTCTGCCCAAAATATAATAGGAAGCTTAGAATCGGCCAGCATAGTCCGAGCTGTCTCGATAATAGTCCTATTCTTACGCTCTGCAACTCCATTCTGTTGAGGAGTTCTTGGGGCACTGAACTGATGATCAATACCTTTCGTGGCACAGTATAACTCAAGAGTTGAGTTCTTGAATTCAGTTCCATTGTCACTTCTCAGTCTCTTCACCTTTAAGTTGCACAAATTTGCCAACTTATCCAATGTATACACCAAGATATCTGGTGTTTCACTTTTCGCACCTAGAAAATATACCCACGAAAACCTCAAGTAGTCATCGGTGATTACTAAGCAGTAAGATCTACCACCGATGCTCTTAGTTGAGATAGGACCAAACAGATCCATATGTAAGAGCTCCAGTGGTGCAGCAATGGACCACTATCTTCGACTTATGGGATTTCTTGTGGAGTTTCCCTTTATGGCATGCAATGCAGTCATCTTTTAGGGCAAATCATTGTTTATTAGAAAATTCATCTTGCGAAAATGGATGGGTCCCATTCGTCTATGCCACAGTAGTGATTCCTTTTCAGAAGCCTTTGACAGGAGACAGGTGTACTCATCTGTAGTCTCCACAGTTCGCATATTCATTACATAGGTGTCGTTTCTCCGTGGCGTCCTCATAAGCACCCATTCTTCAGGGATAACAAAACCAGGCTTCAGTATCACACATTCTATCTTTGTGAAAGCAGTGGTAAAGTCCTTATCACAGACTTGTGAAACGCTCAGCAAGTTGTGAGTAAGTTGAGCCACATAATTCACATTCGCGAAGCTAACTTTCCCGTTAGTTAGCGTTCCCTTTCCCGTAATAGTTCCTCCTGTATCTCCAGCAAAAGCAACATGTCCTCCGGCATGTGGTTTAACATCCGTCAAAAGAGACACATCGCCAGTCATGTGTCGCGAGCAGCCACTATCCATAAACCATTCACTATCTTTAACGCGTTCTGACTGCTGCAACACATAAAGAAAGGAGATTAGTGAGAAACGGTGACCCAAGCCTTTACAGACTTAGGTCGACCAAGGTCATCAACAATAATCAAATCGGACAGAACTTTATTTTTTAACAAATCAGAATTTTCATCTAATGTGTTATTGTTGATGACAGAAGAGTCACTAACAGACTACTTTCGTTTTCAAACTTTAGTTTGTTCGGAAATTAGTTTGGAAGTAATGTTGGGCTTTTGTTTTGGCAAAGGTTTTTGCCCAACATTAATCGGATTTTCAGCAGGCTTGAGAGAGATTGAATAACGCCTAGGTGGAGATTTTGAAAATGAATTTTTGTAAACTGATGTCCTAGGCATTTCTCTCCCATAGTGCTGATGAGACAGTTTGGGACATTCACGAATTAAATGTCCTTGTCTTTTACAATAAAAACATGAGCATGTCTCAACAAATGGTTGAGGCTGAGGACTTACCACAGGAGTAGGAGAAGCATTTCTAGAACATGAACACTGCGTGCATGTCTTAGAAGATGCTTGTTTTGGTTGAGAGGTTGAAGTGGAAGGTTTATCACAAAAATCGTTTGCACGTGTAGCTTTATGTTGCAAAATCTTTACAGGTGACTGTAAATTTTGAGATTTTGTATTTAAAACATTGTCCTTTTCCTTTTTAGGTTGAACCTTAATTGTAGGTTCAACCTTTAAAACCACTTTTTCAGATTTTACTTCAACCTTCTTTTTAAATTCAGGATACTCCTGATCTGTAATATCCTCAATCTCAAAAATCTCCTCACCACTAACTAGAGATTCACATTTAGACTTAACAAATTGAGGCGAAGGATACTCTGGCCTCTTGGTTTTCTCCTTTGCCTGTTTGTTTGGATTATTAACCTTTGATTTGACCCCATATAACAATGTATAGTCAACTGGAATCTCTTCGGTGCCTTCCTTAACGGACATAGGACAGTATTCAGTGAGAGGTGGGACTACAGTATAACCTAGTCCTGTCTTAGTTTTATTAGCTGTCCTTTGCTTGTTAAGGATTTCGTTGAAGGCAACCGTAGAAGAAGAGGAACCTAGAATCTTACTTTTATATTGGTCATATTCAACTTTCAGATCAGATAGTTCCTTTCTCAAAAGTTCTATTTCAGCAAGATAGCTATTAATAGCATCCTGTTGACTAAAAACCTTAGATTTATACCTAAGAGTGTCCTGTTGATAAGCCTCAATTTTCTTATCATACAATTGTTCATTTGCCTTTAGGTACTTATTTGACTCACTAAGTTTTTCAACCTTTTTCCTTAAGTCTACATTATCTTCTTGAAAGAACTTTAAAGATTCAGTTAACTTAATGCATGAAATACAGTTCAAAGGTTCTTCTGGTTCATTGCGTACCTCATTAGAAATGTGAGCCATGAGACACTATTGATACTTATCAGCATACATGCTCCAGTCAGTGTTGGTAGGCTCAAAGACGACTAAAGCATCAACTGTCGCTTGCTTCACTTCATCTTTCTATGGAGTTCTGGGAGCATCAGGCTTCGTGAAACCCAATGGAGGAACTTTGGGTTTTTCACATTCTCTCGCAAAATGCCCCAAATTCTGGCAGTTATAACAGCGAACCTTTCTCTTATCAAAACCAAAACTGGTTTTGCCATCTCCTTCCAAACTCTTGCGACCAGTCCGTTGCAAGAATTTCTGAACTCTCCTTGATATCATGGCAATATTCCAATTTAAGTCCATTTGCTCAAGATCATCGTCATCTAGTTGAGCATAATCTTCTTTAGCAAGTTCTAACGTAGAATTCGGTTGTGAAACCAAATCCTTGTAGGAGCTGAGAAAGGCTGTATAGATAGCAGCCTGTTCTTGAATAGCAGGGGAAACTGGAACTTGCTGTGGTGACCCTTGTGAGGGTCCAGAAGCATACACCGGATGATGAACACCGGTAGATTGCAATGAAGGTTGAAGTGGAGAACTTGTAGAAGAAACGAAAGCCATTCCACCATAAGTCTTTCTGGTGTTGACTTTTCCTCCATATAATGTCGGGTCTTGAACAAAACCACCCGATTTGCATTCCTTCTTCTTTAACTCCATCGCATGAGCTTGAAGAACACCAGTTAGCTCATCCAAGTTCATTGTAGCTAATTCTTGACTCTCCTTTAAAAATTGCACTTTAACGTCCCACCTACTAGGTAGAACGTCCAACAGCTTCTTATTTATTTCAATTTGAGGGAAATTGTAGCCTCCATCGGTCAACTCACTAACTAACTGTGAGTATCTTGTAAACACACTCGAAGCTATTTCATTAGGAAGAGAATCAAACAGATCATACTGTTTCTTGATCAGTTCTAATTTTGCCTCCTTGTACTTCTGATTTCCACCACATCTTGTCTCAATAGCCTTCCAAAGATCATATGTTATGTCATGTGTTTTGAAGAGGCGTAAGACATCTTTAGTAAGGCACATACAAATGGCCGAATGAGCCTTTCTTTCAATATCGTACTTCTTTTCTTCAGGAGACATGGCTTTGTAAGTTTTGGATGGAGGGATACCACGATAGTCTCCCTCAGCTACTGGAGCTTCATATCTTTCTCTGAGCGGACCCCAGAGCTCCGAACAATGGAAATCTACGTACTGTTCAAATCGATCACGCCAATATGCGTAATCCATATCAGCAGTGAATAGAGGAGGTTTATTATTAGAACCGACATCATGATTTTGTTTAATCATATCCCTGATTCCCCCAATATCCTCTTTATCAGCAGCAGCAGCCATTAAAGATTAACCTGAAAATTAACTCAAAAATAAGAACTTGCAAACTAATTAGTACCAAAGGTGTCACTTGGTAAGTGACGCACTCAAGTGTCACAACGACTAGCGGCACTTGGTAAGTGACTCTATCGAGTGACGGATGAAATGACTGATGACACTGTAAGCAAGTGTCGCTCAATCTAGCAAGTGACACACTCAAGTGTCGTACTTGAGTGACGCAATAAAATAAACAGGCGTCACTAGTAAAAGTGACGCAAGAAATCAAAGGGCGTCACTAACAGAAGTGACGCAAGAAATCAAACAGGCGTCACTAGCAGAAGTGACGCTTGGCACTCAAGTGACGTGCTAAAGTGACGCACGTGAGTGACGGTGGATTAAAATAGACGACACTTGAGTTAAGTGTCATGTTAACCCCAAATGACGCTCCAAGTGATGCACCAAAGTGACGCACCAGAGTGTCGGAAAAAACCTAATTTGGACTTACGAAGTGCCGCTCTAAGTAACGCGTTCAAGTGACGCAGCGAGTGTCGCAGAAACGGCTGTAAAATCCCAAAAACCCTAAAAATTGAATTTTCGTAAACCTAACAAAAATTCCTCAAACCCTAACGAACGAAACCTGTAGTAAATGATGAATATCGTCTGGAAATCACCTTATCAACTCGAAATCCGTAGTTATTCTCGATTCTTTATCCGAACGAAACCGAAATCAATCCCCAACGTCTTCAAAACGTCAATCTAATCACCTAGTGGCTCTGATACCAGTTGTGAGTTCCCTAATCGTTGGACCTAAGTGATTATCAATAGCAATTGAATGGCGGAAACAATCAATTGCACAAATCACTAATAAACACAAACCGAAACGATTGATTTAAACAAAGTGAACGAGTTTATTAGCTTGAATAACGTAATAGAACTGATTACATATGAGTTTAGTCGACAAATGGTGCTAGGGTTTCGTCAACCCTAGCCGAAAACCCATAGGTTTGTATTTATACTAACATTCTGGCAGACATGCGTCACTTGTGGAAGTGTCGCATGTAGCCGCCTTCATGCGTCACTTACCTAAGTGTCGCTATGCGTCACTTAGGCAAGTGTCGCCTAAACTAAAACTTAAGTGTCGCATCATACAAAATCTATATTTCTATTAAACGACTAACGACACTTTTACAACTCAATAGACCAACTGACAGACAAACTAATATGCATCAACAACAAATACTTATCAATTGAATTGAAATCAAAACCCTAACTACTCATGGTTCTTTAATCAAACATAGAATTAACACATAATTTAAATCAAATCCACACGATACATCCATAATAAAGGATTTATAAACTTAATTAAACATAAGAACCTAGCCCTTGAAGGGCACAATCATAAAGAAGTCACAACCCATAGAAAATCCATAAACGTGGTTATGAGATCAAACCGAATAGGGTGATGATGGCGGATGATTGGGGTTCGATCCTTTGTTCCGGATTGATGGAGATGATTTTAGAAGACTTAGGATGTCTACAAAGGCTCCCAAAATTCATCCATGGCCGTCACCAAAAAATGAGGGATTCCCTAAGTGAGAGAAAATGTGACTATTTATATTCAGCAAGAGGCTCTCGCCTCCAGGAGAGGAGTCTGGAGTCGAGAAGTAGAGGCAGGAAATCTGGAAGGACCTATCTTCGAGAAGTAGTGCCCTTGGAGTCTCCAACAGAATTACTCAAAACCCTGGATACTGCTCTCGCCTCCAGGAAGTGGTCTTGGAGTCTCCAGCAAGCCAAAATCAATACATTTTATATTTTACTTCATTTTCATTCACTCGAGCAAGGAGTCTTCACATTTCTTCTTTAATCCTCGATATTAGACCTGAAATCAAAACTAAACAATTAAGTACCGAAAGTCCATGGAATGGCATTCTAACAAGTATAAAAGAGCTCGATAATGCCCTAGAAAATATGTATAAAATAGGCGTTATCAAAATCCCCCACACTTGAACCTTGCTTGTCCTCAAGCAAGCTATTATACAACAATTAAAAGCTACTCCGATTTGGCACATGATCAAAACATGAAGAGGTTGAAAAGATAGGAATGATAAAAGAACAAGGGTACCTAAATCATTACTGGTTTCAAAATTATCACCAAACCTTAGATGTTTGACAATACACATTGATTCTAAAGCCTGAATGCATGACTTAGCACCTCGCAATAAGGAAATGTGTTTAATCACTCGCACTCAAACATAACAATGATGCGGGTCACGAATAATAGAACACTCAATAAGCCAAGTCGTGATGTAATAGTTATCATAAGCTTGCAATAGAATCAAATCTCCACTGGCGTGGTGTAAGCACCAAGTACACTATCAAAAGAGGTCTTTCATTTGGGTTGTAATGTACATGTTAGCGTTAAAGGGTATGGAACGGAAAATGATTTAGTGGTTAAAGTGTAGACAAAAACTTGAACAAAAACCAAAATTTTGCTAGCAATCAACTACCAAATTCCATGTGAAGCCAATCAATACTAAAAGTATCCAACCAAACATGAATCTCTACAACTTTCCCTTTCAATTATCAACTTGTTAGAACCGAAGATCACCATCAAATGCATATTATGTTATGTAGCCCATGTATCTTTATTTCTTTCTCTTACGCAATGAAATCTTAAACTTTACAATTACACAACTTGAACTTCACAATGAAATGAAGAATTAAACCGACGATTCCCAATAGTCCAATTACCGGACTTTTCACAAGTTTCTCAATTAAACACAAACTCTAAAATCTCTCATTCAAACTCAAAATCCTCAAACAAATTCCTCCAAACAAAAATTGCAACTGAATACAACTAGCAACCAAAAAGTGTTCAAGATCTCATCCACAGCTTCCAAAAGTATGTGAAAAGGGAAAGGTTAAAATTATGTATTGTATTTACAAACGAACAAGATTAGGCGCAATAGGTTTTACTAGGGGTATCTAGCACTAAAAGTGAGTGCTACATAGCGTAATGGGAAATTAACTAACCAAATGTAGTTAGCTAATTATAGAAATGAAAGGCTTAATCGAAAGGGTTAATCCTACATGCCTATTTATCATTTAGTGCACCTATATCACCCGAAAGTGATCTCACTGCGGTCTCAAAATGTATCAACTAGAGCAAGTTCTAAAACTAAATGCAATCACTGGCACACTCATAGCAAACAAAGAATTCAAGCATTAAAGATGAATGCTTATATAAAAGGCTCAAATCCTCACAATTTAGTAGTGGCTAAAAGTGTGCAAGTCATGCAATTCAACCCGCTGGGTTGCTCTAGATGTGACACATCTCATTAAAAAAAATGTATGCCAAAAAGAGGATTAATCAGTTGATTACACTAATATTTACACCTACATGTCAAATACAACAACAAACAATAAAAGAACAAAGGTTCAACCATATTCCCCTCCCCCACACTTAGAGTTGTGCAATGCCCTCATTACACCAAAAACGATCAAAGCATAAATGGGAAAGAAAAGTAAGGGAACAAGAACTTCTCCACGGGTAATGGAGAGATGCAATGGAACGCATGAAGAATACTGAACGGTTTGCGAGCACAAGCATTATCATCAATCCGAAGGCTTCCTTTGAATCAACAAAAAACCAAAAAGATGCAAAACATATATTCGAAATAAATATGGCAAACATTTAGAGCATCATATCGTTTAGCAACACACATTCACCATACAATCTAAACACATTATCCATTTAACAAGACCCACATTCATACTCAAAAATTACCGAATTACAACAAACACCAAATTCATCTCAACTTCGGAGCAGCTAAATGACTTAAACTTGTAATGAATTCAAACATAGCAATAACAAGAGATTCATATGTAAGACACGTAAAGCTACTCAACCACTTCATAAACCATAACAAAGCATATTTAATTACAACTCATGGATACATATCGTGCAGCGAAGGCGTCCCAATCGCATTGCAATATGCATATTTTATATTAAGCATCATACAACTCAAATTGACACATACATGAATGATAACATAATTTCAAACAAATAACATATACAAATATAAAAACAAAAGGACACAAGTCTTAAATAGATATAAATATAGCAATAATCATGGGCTTGAGAACAGATGACTTCTAGGAAAAACGGGTCGTGCACTACCCATAATCCCTTAAAATCACAATCCACAAACCCACATATAAACACAAAGATGGATGCAAAATAAAAAGTAATATAGCAAGTAACTTTCAAAGAAATATAATCTAAGAAAGGATCGAAAGATTAAAAGCCCAAACAATCTCAAAATACATTATTGTCCCCGGCAGCGGCGCCAAAAACTTGATGTGTGTATACCATGTTATAAATAAACCAAGAAATATCAAAGAAATAGATTACTACACAATAGGCAAGCGCACTTAATCGAATAGTAATATAGCTTTGGTAAATCCGAGTTTCATTCTCACAAGGACAATGTGTGTGTACTTTGAGAATTGATTGAGCTATTAATCAAACTTTTATTGAAAGCGAGTAAAATGATTGGATAGTTGTGCCTTTTAATGATAGGCAATCAAGGATGTTCAAATAATAAGTAAATAAAGCAAATAAAGATAGTAGTGATCCCACATTGGTATGAACTATGTTTATTTATATTTATTCCCCCTCAACTTGAATGTATGGATTAAGCATGAGACTCGACCAATCATATGCAATTGACAAAACCAATCACTTTGTTGCCACAAAACCAATTGAGCAATTAACCTTTCTTAGTGCAAGATGTACCTAAACACCAATAGTTGCTAATCACTTATTGTCAATTCAAGTAATTCTATGATTTGATAGTTAACCTTACCATCGTAAGAGTTTAAACCACATAAGGTGTCCCTAAATATGATACACAAACAATCAAAGTATCCAATCTCAATTCAAAATCTTTTATTCAATGGAATACAAAGACACAAACATCAATATCTCAATAGATTGTGAACAAGTAAATGATAAACACAAGTTTTCACTTAATGCAACAAATACTTATCAATTGAATTGAAATCAAAACCCTAACTACTCATTGTTCTTTAATCAAACATAGAATTAACTAAACATAATAAAGGATTTATAAACTTAAATAAACATAAGAACCTAGCCCTTGAAGGGCACAATCATAAAGAAGTCACAACCCATAGAAAAATCCATAAACGTGGTTATGAGATCAAACCGAATAGGGCGATGATGGCGGATGATTGGGATTCGATCCTTTGTTCCGGATTGATGGAGATGATTTTAGAAGACTTAGGATGTCTCCAAAGGCTCCCAAAATTCGTCCATGGCCATCACCAAAAAATGAGGGATTCCCTAAGTGAGAGAAAATGTGACTATTTATATTCAGCAAGAGGCTCTCGCCTCCAGGAGAGGTGTCTGGAGTCGAGAAGTAGAGACAGGAAATCTGGAAGGACCTATCTTTGAGAAGTAGTGCCCTTGGAGTCTCCAACAGAATTACTCAAAACCCTGGATACTGGTCTCGCCTCCAGGAAGTGGTCTTGGAGTCTCCAGCAAGCCAAAATCAATACTTTTTATATTTTACTTCATTTTTATTAACTCGAGCAAGGAGTCTTCACATTTCTTCTTTAATCCTCAATATTAGACCTGAAATCAAAACTAAACAATTAAGTACCGAAAGTCCATGGAATGGCATTCTAACAAGTATAAAAGAGTTCGATAATGCCCTAGAAAATATGTATAAAATAGGCGTTATCAAACATGACAAGTGTTTGCATTTTTTTTAGTTAATATCTACATGTTCAATATTGCTAATGTGTTTCAGTAGCAAAAGTAACCCGTTTATTGTTTTATCTGTACTTGTGTGCCATTGTGCCTGTGTGATTTAAGGTTATGTCGAACATAATGACTGATATCGCGTAAAAAGTCATTTTTTACTACCGTTATCTTTTTCATTTAAGACTAATCATTGGCATATAAGCTCAATTATCACTTAAATTAGTGATATTATGCCAAGAAGGTGAAAACATGGAAGCACGAGAAAATTCACGCAAAACGGGCAGAAAACAATGATTCCACGCATATTTAAAGATTCAAAGCATCCGAGACAAGATTTGAGATGAAGTACCCACCACTAAGATTTATTTTATCCAAGATATTCATTTCCAAATTACGAATCTAACAGAAGAAGAATCAACAAAAACGGATAAAGAATGAAGATTCTGCATACGCCGAAAGATTCAAACGATTCGTACAAGACATCTAAAGATCAAAGACACGTCTCAGGGATATCTTTTCATCAAAGTTTTTGTTTTTGAAAAATGAATCCAGTGCAAAAAGAATCAACGCAAACGGATGCATAACGAAGAAGAAACGCAAGAAACAAGAAATGAGCGAATGGACGACGAACTGGGGCGGGCAGCCGCCAGGCCGCCGCTGGCTGGCTGCTGCCCGTCTCCTCCCCCTTTTTCCGTCCTTGTGCGTACTTGTATGGTACATGTTCTAGCACTTTTCAAAACTTTAGGGTACACGTGCCTTTAACGAACGCTAGGGATTCGGAGATAAACCTTTGTACGTGCAAAAGAGTTGTCAATCATAATAATACGCTGCTACACAATTATTTCCGGGTGATATCTAAACCATCATCATACTTGTTTTATTTCGTATTTCAAATATACATTATTACTTGGTATGTGATTTACTTGTTGCCATGAATTGCGAGTAGTTTATTATTGTGATTGTTGATGACGTAGATAACTATAAGTAGGGATGGCATTATATAATTAGTATACGATAATCGTAAAGTGATATGATGGCCCCTATTCGACTGTTGGTTTGATATAGTACTGGAAATGCTTTCAAGCAGAGTACAAATGTATGGAAGTCATAAACGACCGAAGGTAGTCATATCACTGGAATCAGCTCTGGTTTAACAGTTGGAATTCCAAAAGGATAATACAACTTCACAACTAACGAAAGTCAACACACTGTAAAGTAATGTTAGTAAAACACGTTCTGATAAAATAGGAATTAGTAACCCTTGTACTTTTAAGACTTTATGAACTTAAGTTTAATCTATGGAGTACCCTTTCTGGTTATCCACGTGACTGCAACCTAGTAATTAGGACCTGATCAACCTTAATTACGGTAAGTAGTTATCTGTGCCCATGACATGCAATAAGTAAGACAGAGTGAAACCACTCGTTGTATATATTAGGTTTACATTTCTGCACTGTCAATTACTCTTGACCCCATATTGGATGTAAGAAAAAATGGAAAACCATGTAAAGTACACTGTTTATTACTAAAAGGCATGGTCTGCATATGAAACACGTTTTAATAAACTGCGAATAATCTAGGGATGTATAACTGTTTGAAAAGGAGAGGCTTAATTCATAAGATGAAGTAACCAAGATTTAGTAAATAACAACAAGGCTTAGAAATAAGAGTAAATTCCTAGCGACCTAGAATCCTTAAAACACTAAGTCTTACGAAATCGACGGTCTAAACATATAATGTTATTAATCTGCATGCTAATATTGTAGTAAACTATCTTAGGGGTTAAGAACGGTCGGACCTATGAGACGATACGCTGCTGATTTATGTACCTCAGTTTAAAACCAAAATAGGTTGTTTATCTTTCAACTAGACAAGTATTGGAAGTTTGCGTATTGCTCCGATCAGAATCATGATAATCTAGTTCCTAGTGACATGCCAATGGGAAAATCAGTTGGTAGGGTTCTAGAATTTACACCTAATAGTTTATTTATCATATTAAGTATTGTCCCTATTTAGCCTGTTATCCTAAAACATTAATTATCAAAGTCTCAACAATCACATATTTATCTTTATCTGCTTTCTTGAACTTTAATTTCCTGCAATTTACTAGCCTGCACTTTAATTATCCGTCTGTAATTAAAACCCACAAACCTACCTACTTTGTTCCATCCTAAAAACTTCCCTACCGAAAGCACCAGCTTTAATCACCCACACATATCGATTCATAGAACGATCTTAGGTTATACTTACCACTTACTAATCAGAGTAGGTAGTACGGATAATTTAAGCCCCGCTACATACAAATTTTAAAACATGTGTTGTGCCTGCATCACCATTAGATATAACAACGACCGGTTACGGGTGCATCAAGTTTTTTGCACCGCTGTCGGGGAATCGTAAACGAACGATTCAAAGCCACCTTAAGTAGTAGTATTTAGGAGATCCTTCTGATCGAAATATTTTCAGGTATCTTTCGAAGTTAATTTAAGTAATTAAGTATTAATTAATTATTAGTTAATTAGGATAGTATTAGTTTAAAAATGACAACTCAAAATCCCACTTCTTGCCTCATTTCAAAGGATAAATTTAAAGCAATGGATGACACGGAATTCTTTAACTACTTAGAAAAACAGATAAGATCTAATTTCTTTTCACTTTCTCCCTCTAAAACTAAGGAAACCTCCGAAATACAAGAAAAATTTAGGACACTACTTTCCATTCCAAAACAATTCCTGGACTTTGATAACACGGATCAGTTACCTGACCTTGCATCATCTCCAGAAGATCACTCTCAGACTTTTCATTCACCTAATTTATCAAATTCTGTTCACTTCAATTATCTCCCCAAAGATGATTATGAAGTCAAACCTCTGAAATTAAGTTACTTAATCACACTCATTCATGAAACATCAGTGTATACCCAAACCCTGTCCAATTCTTGTAATGACGACATCTTTGCATTCCTTTCTCATGAACACAAATACACCATTTACCGAGTGGTGGATAAGGTTCCATCAGTCGAGTCAGAACAAACTTGTTTTGAAGAACGCCACCTTGGTGCTTCTTTCAATCCTTCCCGTAGGGTAGATGTCTACAAAACATTCGTTAGGCGGTTAAACTACGCCGACCTCCCATTTTCCTACGAAAAACGAGAAACGATTGTCCAATTAGAAAAACAAGTAGAATTCCTTCTTCGCCTTTCAAGTCATGGATGTGAAAGCATTTTCACAAATTTCAGAGACCAAGAACTAAAGTTCAAAGTAGATTTAGATCTACTTTTTGAATCACTTGCCGACATGGATTTCCTCCCAATATCTATGATATTAATCAATCACAATGTCGCTGCAAGTTCAAAGTAGATTTATTTCGTATTTCAAATATGCATTATCACTTGGTATGTGATTTACTTGTTGCCATGAATTGCGAGTAGTTTATTATTGTGATTGTTGATGACGTAGATAACTATAAGTAGGGATGGCATTATATACTTAGTATACGATAATCGTAAAGTGATATGATGGCCCCTATTCGACTGTTTGTTTGATATATTACTGGAAATGCTTTCAAGCAGAGTACAAATGTATGGAAGTCATAAACGACCGAAGGTAGTCATATCACTGGAATCAGCTCTGGTTTAACAGTTGGAATTCCAAAAGGATAATACAACTTCACAACTAACGGGTATATCCTATGAAAGTCAACACACTGTAAAGTAATGTTAGTAAAACACGTTCTGATAAAATAGGAATTAGTAACCCTTGTACTTTTAAGACTTTATGAACTTAAGTTTAATCTATGGAGTACCCTTTCTGGTTATCCACGTGACTGCAACCTAGTAATTAGGACCTGATCAACCTTAATTATGGTAAGTAGTTATCTGTGCCCATGACATGCAATAAGTAAGACAGAGTGAAACCACTCGTTGTATATATTAGGTTTACATTTCTGCACTGCTTTACATTTAGTTAGTTTAGAGTGTCATCTCACTGTCAATTACTCTTGACCGCATGTTGGATGTAAGAAAAAATGGAAAACCATGTAAAGTACATTGTTTATTACTAAAAGGCATGGTCTGCATATGAAACACGTTTTAATAAACTGCGAATAATCTAGGGATGTATAACTGTTTGAAAAGGAGAGGCTTAATTCATAAGACGAAGTAACCAAGCTTTAGTAAATAACAACAAGGCTTAGAAATAAGAGTAAAGTCCTAGCGACCTAGAATCCTTAAAACACTAAGTCTTACAAAATCGGCGGTCTAAACATATAATGTTATTAATCTGCATGCTAATATTGTAGTAAACTATCTTAGGGGTTAAGAACGGTCGGACCTATGAGACGATACGCTGCTGATTTATGTACCTCAGTTTAAAACCAAAATAGGTTGTTTATCTTTCAACTAGACAAGTATTGGAAGTTTGCGTATTGCTCCGATCAGAATCATGATAATCTAGTTCCTAGTGACATGCCAATGGGAAAATCAGTTGGTAGGGTTCTAGAGTTTACACCTAATAGTTTATTTATCATATTAAGTATTGTCCCTATTTAGCCTGTCATCCTAAAACATTAATTATCAAAGTCTCAACAATCACAAATTTATCTTTATCTGCTTTCTTGAACTTTAATTTCCTGCAATTTACAAGCCTGCACTTTAATTATCCGTCTTTAGTTTAAAACCCACAAACCTACCTACTTTGTTCCATCCTAAAAACTTCTCTGCCGAAAGCACTAGCTTTAATCACCCACACATATCGATTCATAGAACGATCTTAGGTTATACTTACCGCTTACTAATCAGAGTAGGTAGTACAGATAATTTAAGCCCCGCTACATATAAATTTTAAAACCCGTGTTGTGCCTGCATCACTGATGTGTGCTAAGTATAGGCAATTATAATCACAAGTTTTAATTAAGGAAATACTAAATAATACAATCACACAATTCAGGCAAGTGTTATCCTGATCATAGAATATAGTTTTATAAGTAAGTCCAGATTCGAACACAGGGAACGTGATTTAATCTATAACTAACTATTTAATTATCCTAATTACAATTATTACAATCAATATACAAATTTACAATTATACACAATAATATACAAGATAGGGGGGACGTTTTAGTTCCGATCGAACATATTTATAATTGATACCAATTCTTTAATAGATAAGCTTAAAGGAACAACTTAAGAATACTAAATTGGATAGAAGATTATGACTATTTAAACTATTATTTATTAAACTTATTATATCAACTTATGTCTATTTGCGTGTTGGCTATTATTATTGTGATTTACTAATGTAGAAAACCTCAAAGGTTATGACAATTCTCATATAGCAATACAGTCAAATGTTATGTAAAGTATCACTATTTATTAAGAGCTATCAACATATTATTGATGCAATTCCAGGATCGGTTTAATTATAATGCTACTTAACATCTAATGAAACATAATCACTTAATTTAAAAACCCAAAAGGTTAGTGAGTTTATCTATAAATCAGTTAATTATGATCATTAACATAATATAACACATAATTCTTGCATAATAATATTCAATAATATAGTTCCAACATAAACATATAATTCATATAATAAACCTAATAAACATACATTTAAACTTTCATAACGAAAATCTAACAAGTAATTAATTCAAATAAACAATATCCATAGTAACCCAAAAGGTTAGTGAAGCTACAAGGATAAAGAAATCGATCCAATTGACGAACTAGCTTTTCCTAGGGTTGAAAACCTTCAAACCCTATCTCCTGAGCCTCCAAATTCGCACCTAAAGTCGGCCTTAAACCTTAATATTCGACTTTGTATTCTAAGAATCGTATATCGTTTAATCAAAACTAAGCCTCTATTTATAATATTCCTGGCCGACCCTCCAACCGCCGGTTGGGACTTCCAACCGCCGGTTGGAGTTAATTGAACCTTACTCCAACTCTGCGCTTTCTCCACCGCCTTGAACCCTTAGCCCCAACCGCCGGTTGGACTTAAATTCCAGAATCTTCCAAAAACGGTTTGGGCTTCAATGTGGCCTTTTCTTTCTTCTTTAACAGATTCAACTTAATTTCTTGTCCTAAATCTTCAATATTATCATTTTAGTCTTCATTTCTTTAAGGTTTAAATTTTCTTTTCTTCAGTTGCTTTAATTTCTTCAGTTTCGGTCTTATTTTCGTTCTTTTTCTCCAATCTTCAATTAAAATACATTTCTGCAAATATTAACAAAATAAGTATCTAAAATCATATAAATGCATAAAATGTATACAAATATAGGGATAAATAATATAAAATATAGTATATATTTGATGCTTATCAAATATCCCCACACTTAAGTTCTGCTTGTCCTCAAATAGAATACTGAATAAAATTCAAAAATAAGCATCAACTTAATATTTAATCATCAGAGTACCAAAACTAAAAACCTATTTTATAACTTAAAACTTTAAACAATTTAATTAACATGGATAACTATAATGTATAAATAAAATTTATTATTATTCGTGCAATACATAGCTCATGAATGATTACTAATATATTTATCCACTTTAAACAATCTATATTTATACTTCTGAATACATTTTTATTATTAGAATATATATTACTTATGATTTCCATATATAATATACTCTTAAACTTAATCATGCAATATTCTTTTATATTCCTCATAAATATATAAAATCCATTTTTAAGAATCAAGACATTGGTGACAGGTCTGTATTTACATGCAACAAAGCGACATAACTTGATTCAGGTAAAGTAAATTTTTAAATCAAACCAGCGGTGACAGGTCTGTACAACCGTACAACAAAGCGACATAGTTTGATTTTTTTATTTATTAATATATCTTTTTCTTTTTGAAAGAATTTCTTCTTTCTTCTACTTTATTTAAGAATACTAATTAGAAACCAGGTCTGTACTTACGTACAACAGAGGAAACAATTAGTAGACTCCCAAATGTTTTTATATAAATAAAAAGATATATAAAATTATCGCATGATAAATCTAAGATTTAAGACTTTTATGTCATACATCATATTATGTATCATAAAATAATATACAAGTTATTTTATTAATTTCTTACAATTCAGAAATCTTCATATAGATTGCCTATTAGTACATCATCTCATGTAACTATATATCACTTATTTATTAAGTAGTTTACATTATATATACAAAACAGTTAATCCATATCAAAGTCTAAACTTTTAAATACAAAACAAACTTTTAACAAAAGTATTCTAATTAATAAATACTCAGTTATACACTTAAATTTTTAAATTTTAGTAAAAATTAAGAACAATAGAAACTTAAATAATTAATTAAAGAAATTC
The DNA here is from genome assembly GCA_963422505.1 of Pseudognaphalium luteoalbum. Lineage (NCBI taxonomy): Eukaryota > Viridiplantae > Streptophyta > Magnoliopsida > Asterales > Asteraceae > Pseudognaphalium > Pseudognaphalium luteoalbum. The sequence continues at coordinate 58,774,497 of OY730193.1, read as the reverse complement.
TTTTTCTTACGAACCCTATCCTCACACTTAAATTATACAATGCCCTCATTGTATAAAAATGATAAACAAAAGTGAGTAAGGGAAAGAAAAATAGAACAGAAAAACTCCCCTGACTGAATTTTCAAAATTCATCATTGGCTAAGAAAAATTCTGCTTGGTTGATTTCTTGATCTCTTGAAAAATTATATACAACATCCACACTTTCGTAGTTAATCACGATTGCATTTAGCATATGCAATAAGCCTTTAAACCCCTCAGTATCTCAAGTGGACGAGTTATAGTCTTGTGAGGGTTTCCAAGGAACATACCCACAAAGTTCATTAATAAAATAGACTGTAGGAAATAAAGTGCTGAACTTACTGCCAGACTTGTGCTATCAAAAATAAATAACCAAATTAGCATAGTAATAATAATAAGTACTAATGATAGTAATAATAAATACAGTCATCCAAAATGTATATCAAATGTATCAAACAGAAACTAATCATCATCTGAATCCTCCTGTCCAGAATGTCTCGAAGGTCCAGCTCCAGCATCAAAGAATGAAGGAACATATGGCTGGAACTGAATAGACCTCTCTCGTAACAGCTGCTGCAGTAACTCATGCTGATAATCAGATCTGTGATAACTCTCCCTCTCAAATCTATCAAACCGCTGCTCAAACCTGGTAAACCTATGATCAATCATATCAAATCTCCTACCATGAGCAATCTCCATCCTCTCCAATCTCTGCTGAATATCCTCTAACATATCACCCCTGCCACGACCTCTACCATGGGCTCTACCTCTACCTATTGGTAGCTCAACCTCTGGTACTGGGATCTCAGGAACTAGCGGCAGTGGAACAGGTGGTCCTCTCAATCTAGCTCTATGGACCGGCTGCTGTCCTGGCGCAACCTCAGGTGTCCATAATAAAACCCCCTCATGTACACCAAACTGTATAATCCCTAGCTCAATCAACTTGTCCTCGCCTAGCAAGGACATCCCAGGTGTAACGGGTGTGCATGTCAAAAAATCGACAGCTGTCAAACCATAATATCTAGCTATCCTAGTGACATACTGTCCTCCACATAAACTACTGGTCGACCTATACCCAGTCGCTCTGGTCGTCATCCAATGCACTAATTTCCAGGGAACATTGATCACTGTCCCCTGAATCATAGTGTGTAAGAAAAAGAAATCAGGCTGGTAGACTTTCTCAGGTCCCGTATGCCTGCCACAAATAGAAGATGACAACAACCTATGCAATAGCCTATGAACAGGACTCCTCATGTGAATGTCAGAAGGTGCTCTCTCCCCATAATCAACAATAGCTAAATCCCTCCAATACGCATCTATCTCAACAGATGAATACTGGCCAACCATACCCGCAGTCAAATGATCCACAAAAAATGGGTTGTGGAGCTCATGTAATGTATAGAGCCCCACAGCAATACTAAACTCTATCAAACTCATCGTCCTAGGCTGACCTCCTAGGTAAAAAGAAATCGAGGGCTGGTTAAACTGCCTAGACGTGGAATCAAACCTAAGGGTGGTGTAAAACTCAATAACAAGCTCTCTATAGATAACCTCCTGAATCTGAAATAAACGAAACCAAGCCCGTGATACAAAACCAACATCACCTGATGGTAAAATATAGCTCTGAGTCATCAGCCTCCTCAGAGTAACATCTCCAGTCTCCCCATCCTGGCGAGGATCAATAACTCTCTCCATGAGAGACCAATCTAAAACCTCTGGAACCTCAATAGGCTATGCCACCAGCTCCAGTAATCTGTCAGCGTACTCTGTCCTGCGCTCCTGAGTGACAGACTCATGCTCGAATCTCAGAAATGTATGTAACTGGAAATCATCTCTGGCTAAGAGTGAAAGTCCTCTCTGTCGTCTCGTAGCCATATCTGTAAACATAAATGTTAATAACTTTCTAATATATATTAAAAATTAGAAATTTGGGCAGCATTTCTGCTTAATATTTGATAGCCACCTGTTTATTATATCCAATAAACTAAGCATAATATATGTTTTTATTTCGAAGTATAATATCGAATCAAATAAATAAACATTTCATAATAAATATTAAATCAAAAAATGGTTTGTAACTAAATTTGTAATTCTGGAGACACATGTATTTCAACTAATCGGTTTATAGTTATAATCTTATATTTTTCATTATTTTTAAACATATATAGAGTCTAAAGATGTATTTTTAATAAAATGTAAAAAAACTATATATTAAATAAATTTTGAAATAATCGTTTTTCATTAGTAAAGTTTTAAATTTTATAATTGTTTGTTATTTTAATAATATCGCGTTTAAGAAATTTTTATAATTTTATTTTTAAGAAATTTGTAATATTGTTGTTTTGAATATATCGAGTCATAAAGTATACAAAAAATCATTATATAGTCGAATTTTATTTCTAAATATTATTTAATCAAAAATGTAGTTTTTAATAAATATCATTTATGCAAATAACTATCTAAAATTGAGCCCTAAACCTAATCAATCCGCAACAATCCGCAATCAATCCTTAAACCGTAAAAATCACAACTTAGCTAACCTAAACTAATTTCTAAGTCTTCCTAATCATTTAAACTATAAAACTATGTGTAATCAATCCACAAATCGTAAATAACATAATAATGCTATATAATACGGAATTAAAATGCGAGAAATAATAAACATAAGTTAGAAATCATACCTTTAATATGAGAAACGTAAAAACGTAATGAGATGATGATGCAAATGTGATTCCCGTACGTGTGTGTGAAATGTGTGTGTTTTTTGGGTGTGTAAATGGCAGAAACTCAAAGGTTTCTGGTTTTAGACGAAAAAGGATCCAACCGCCGGTTGGGTTTTTCCCCAACCGCCGGTTAGTTCAAAAGTTGGGCTCAGGCCATTCGGCCCGTAATTTTAAATTGGGCTTATTATTTTTTATTACTTATTTTTTGCCCATGTACTATTAATACTTTTTTTATACGTATTTTAAACATATTTAAAATGCAATATTATTATAAATGCAATATACAATATTATTACATATTAACTATATACTATTTGTTTCTTATTTTAAGAAAGTAAATGTATTGAAAAAGAGACTTACCGTTTCGTTCCTCCAATTAATATAAATACCTGCATTGCTGTTAGTTGTTACAAGCAATAGATATATATAAACCTATTTTGGTATACATAGATTTATAATCAGTGATTGTGTCGACTCATTCACTGTCTGAAAATTCGATTGTCGACTTTATCGAATTTCAAATATATTATTTCAATCTATTTGTCACCAAAATATCAAATTTAATATACCTGCAAACTTTGTAATCAATGTTAAGCATACATTCGAAGTTTATAGTATTAATTCTCTTTAAGTATTTTGAATCAAACTCTTATTGTTGGGAAAAACAATGATCAAACTTAATCTATAAATCTGATGAGTCAAAATGACTAAGTCTTTAGTTTGAGTCTGAAGAATAATGGGTGTCTGAGTCTGAAGAACTATTCATAGTCTGAAGAAGAAAAGAAAGCATCAGTCGCAGACAGAAGCAAATGTGTGAATCAGACTCAAGTGGTATCAGATTCAAGTCAGAAGCTGAAGACTAAAACAAGATAAAGACAACAGCTGGAGTTGTTGAGGATTCGAAGATAATTAGATTAAAATAGAAGAGTTGTAATTATCTTGTTTCCACGTATATCGGTCTAGGTTGTTAGACTTGATATAGTTGTTGAGAATAAGTAGGATCTAGAATAGGTCAACTTATTCTGTGTATAAATAGGTTCAACAGGTTATCGTTTAATCTAATGAAACCATTGCACTTCACGATATATACTTGTTGAATAAAAGCTTATATATTCGACAATATTCATTGTGTGTAGTTTCATACATTCATACTTAATATCACTATTATTGATATTAAATGTTGAATACTTAATTGCTAATTGATTAAACTGATCACAAGTTTCTGGGTAACATATTGGGACCTAACAACTGGTATCAGAGCAAAATAAGATTTAATAGTTAATATTTAATCTTAAGGATCCAAAGTAATAACCCAGAAAAACATCATCAATGGCTAGTACTTCAATTCATCAACCAGTAATGGCTGGTAAAGGTATTCCAATCTTTGGAGGGCATAACTTTGCTCATTGGAAACTTAAAGTAGAATGGTTTTTGTCTGGTGTTCATCAAGATATGCTTAAAGTTCTACATGAAGGACCAATCATTCCTACTACTCCTATTGCTGCTGTAAGAGAAGGAGATGTTATTTTTGTTCCTGCTAGAGTTGAAGAAAAAGCAAGACATCAATGGACTGATGAAGACAAAATCAAGTATAATCTTGATGCAAAGGCTAAAAGCATTATTGGTAATGCAGTTACTGAGGCAATTTTCTCTAAAATTGCTGGATGTAAAACAGCAAAAGAGATATGGGATACTCTTCTTGTATCTTATGAAGGAGTACAAGTGGTAAAAAGTCAGAAAAGGAAAAGTCTGATAAGAAAGTATGAAAACTTCTTTGCTGATCCAAAAGAATCTTTATCAGAAATTCATACTAGATTTCAAATCCTTCTTCATGATCTTTCTGCAGTTGATGTTACTAAAAGTGATGCAGAAGTGGTACAAAAGTTTCTGGATATTCTTCCAGATTCTTTTTCTGAAGTAATCACTTCATTAATAGTAAGTGAAAAGATAGATGATTATAATCTATCAGGTTTGTTTGGTTTGCTCATGAATTTTGAAGAAATCAAGGAAAGAAGGAAACTGGATACAAAGAGAATTGCTAAAGATCCAGATGCAGCTTTGGTAGTTACAGGTAAAAAGAATAAAGAAATTTATTCTAGGGCAAATTACTACTTGGAGAATGATAGTTCAGACTCTGAAGATGAGTCTGATGATGAGAAAAAGTCAATCAAAGCTGAGATAGCTTTTCTTGCTGAAAGGCTAGAGAAAAAGAAATTTGGAGGAGTTAAAAAGAAGAGAACTTTTGATCCAAAGAAAGCTACTTGTTATAGATGCAGTAAGGTTGGTCACATTGCTGCAGATTGCAAGGTTCAGACTGAGGAAACCAAGAAGATAGATCAAGTGGCAGATAGAGCAAAGAAGTACAAGCAAAAGTACTTGAATCTGAAGAAGGGTGGAAACAAGACTCAGTCTAAGAAGACTGAATCTAAAGCTTTGTATGTTGAAGACTGGTTGGATGAAGAGTTATCTTCAGATGATGAGGAGGTTGAAGATAAATGTTTGATGGCTGTTGTTGAAAATGAGAAGACTGAAAGTCGGTTTGAGGCTGATTTAAAAGAGGCTGAAAGGTTAAGTTACACTTCAGACTGGAACAAAGCATCTGCTTATAAGGTACAAAATTTTAAATCATATTCTGATAATGAAAAGAACAAGATGTTTGGATATCTTCTTATAGATTTGGAAACTAGTCTTCAAGAAAAGAATGATTTAAAAACTAAAATTTCACAACTAGAAGAAGAAGTCAAACAAAAAGTTGATTTCATTAATCAGAATGTAGAGCATGAAAGTGCCTTAGATGCACAAGTTAAAGCTTATAAAAAATTAGCTATTGAAAATAAAAGATTAATTGAAAGAGCTGATTATTTTGAAAAGGTTTGTAAATCTTGGTGCATATCTTCTTTGAAAAATGATGATTGTTGTTCAAAACAGATTCCAAAACAGGTTCAAGCTGTATTAGGTGAAGAATTTGATATTAAAGAGCATTTAAAGAGAGAATTTAATCCTGACATTCTTCCAAATACTTTTGGATATTTAATTGGTGATAAAACAGTTCTTACAAATGCTTTTGTTAGAGCAGAAAAACAAAAAGAGGTTGAATTAGTGTTTGAAACAGAATCTGATTCATCAGATTCTGAAAGTTCAGACTTTAACACATCAAATTCATATGAAAATAAGTGTTTTGATGGTTGATCATGCTGATGAACCTAAAAAGGTTACACCAATAAAAAATATCATAAAAGCAAAAGTTCAAGCATCTACTTATAAAAATTCTTCAAAAGATTCAAATTTTCATAAATACAGAAAATCTGAGTTGAACAACAAACCATTTAAGAAGAAGAATGTTAAGTCTGATGTGGCTTACAAAAAGCAGCCAGTTAAGAAGAATAACAATGCTCAAAAGAAAGTTTTTGATAAACCTGATTCTAATTCTCTATTAATTAATAAATTGAGTAATCAATTAATTAAATTAACCAGTGAATTAGAAATTTTGTTCAAAATTCTCAAAATCAAAAATCATTTCATAAACATTCATCAGATTATTCACCCAGATATAAATCAAAGAATGTAAAGTTTTGTGGAAATTGGAAAATCAAAGGGCATGAGACTGATGAGTGTTATTGGTATGAGAGTTATAATGAACACAAGTTTATTAAGAAATCAAATAGGATGACTAACTATCATCCTAGAGGACCCACTCAACAGTGGGTTCTTAAGAGGAACTGATAAGTTTTGTTTGTCTTGTGCAGTCTGAAAAGAGATGGTATTTGGATAGTGGCTGCTCAAGACATATGACAGGTTGCAGGGCAAATCTGTCAGAGTATGTAGAAGAAGAAGGACCATCTGTAAAGTATGGAGATAATTCTGTGGCTAAAACAAAGGGTTATGGAGTGATTAAAGCTGGAAATATGAAGTTTAAAAGGGTTGCTTATGTAGTGGGGCTGAAACACAATCTGCTAAATGTAAGCCAGATCACTGATGATGATAATGAAGTAAGGTTTAGAAAGAAGGCTGGAATCATCTATGATCCAAATGGAAAACCACTACTGTTAGCAAAAAGGGAAAAAGATGTATATCTTTTAGATCTGAGTTCTGCAGATGAGGAAATTGAAACTTGCTTATATTCTCAATCTGCACCTGAGCTGAATTGGTTGTGGCATAAAAGATTGTCACATCTGAATTTCAAAAACATCAATCTGCTGTCCAAAAATAAGCTGGTCAGAGGACTTCCTCAGCTTACTTATAAAAAGGACAAAATTTGTTCTGCATGTGTTCTTGGTAAACAGACCAAAACAAATTTTCCATCCAAGATGTTAAGTTCAATAAATAAACCTCTTCATATGCTTCATATGGATCTTTTTGGTCCTATAAGCACTGCAAGTTTGGCTGGAAAGAAGTATACTCTTGTGATTGTTGATGAGTATACTAGGTTTACTTGGGTAGTATTTCTGAAAACCAAAAGTGAAGCCCCTGAAGAGATTATAAAGCTACTCAAAAGAGAACAGTTGCAAAAGAGTCTACCTTTTAAATAGTTAAGAAGTGATCATGGAACAGAATTCAAGAATTTAACACTCATTGAATTTTGTGATTCAACTAGTATTTCTCAGAATTTTGCATCTGTTAGAACTCCACAACAAAATGGAGTTGTTGAAAGAAGGAACAGGACACTCATTGAAGCTCAAGAACCATGTTAGTTCAAAACAAAGTTAATATCTATTTCTGGGCTGAAGCAGTTAACACTACATGTTATACTCAAAATAGATCAGTCATTGTTAAAAGACATGGTAAGACTTCATATGAGTTGTATCATCAAAAGGTGCCAACAGTACATTACTTTCATATATTTGGAAGTGTATGTTACATTTTAAATCAAAGAGATCAATTGTCAAAGATGGTTCCTAAATCTGATGAAGGAATATTTGTTGGATATTCAACTGTGTCCAAGGCATACAGAGTATTTAACAACAGAAGAAGGGTTGTTGAAGAAACAATAAATGTCACATTTGATGATAAGTCTGATGTACCTCAAACAAGTGAGACTGATGATGTAAATCTTGATACTCTCATTCAGACTAGCTTAGAGTCTGAAGGTATACCTTCTGTCAATCAAACTCAGACTCAAGAGTCTGATAGTGATGAAGATGATATCTTCAAATCTATTCAATCATCACCTGTAGAGCTAGAAGATGATCCAGATATGCCATCTTTGGAACAAGATGATGTAAATCTGTCAACTACATCAGAGTCTGAGGAAACTCAAGCTGGTTACACAGCTCATAAGGATCATCCTTTAGAAAATGTGATTGGTAGTGTTGAGTCTGGAGTGCTGACCAGAAATCAGGCTACAGCAAACTTTTGCTTCTTCACAAATTTCTTGTCATTAATAGAGCCTAAAAAGGCTGATGAAGCTTTAAAGGATGATGATTGGGTTGAAGCTATGCAGGAAGAGTTGACTGAGTTTGAGAGAAACAAAGTCTGGACACTTGTTCCAGCTCCTAAGGGCAAGATAATTATTGGTACAAAATGGATATTCAGAAATAAGATGGATAAGGATGGAGTTATAATTAGAAACAAAGCTAGATTGGTAGCTCAAGGTTACAGGCAAGAGGAAGGCATAGACTATGATGAGACCTTTGCACCAGTAGCAAGAATTGAAGCAATCAGATTATATCTTTCTTATGCTGTGTTCAAGGATTTCAAAGTCTATCAGATGGATGTGAAGAGTGCATTTCTGAATGGAGACCTACAGGAAGAAGTTTATGTTAAACAACCTCCAGGTTTTATTAATGCTAAATATCCAAATCATGTATATAAATTGCAAAAAGCTTTGTATGGTCTGAAGCAAGCTCCTAGAGCCTGGTATGAAACCTTATCCTTGTATCTTCTTGAAAACAAATTTTCCAGAGGATCAATTGATAAAACTCTTTTCATTAAAAAGGATAAAGGTCATGTTTTACTAGTTCAGATCTATGTTGATGATATTATATTTGGGTCTACTAATGATAAGTTATGTAAATGGTTTTCTGAGTTAATGTCTAAAAAGTATCAAATGTCAATGATGGGTGAAATGACATACTTTCTTGGATTGCAAGTCCAACAAAAGTCTAATGGCACTTTTATAAATCAGAGTAAGTATGTTCATGAATTATTAAAGAAATACTCATTTGATAACTGTTCTGTCATGAAAACTCCCATGAGTACATCTGAAAAGTTGCATAAAGATGAAGCAGGTAAATCTGTTTGTCAATCAACTTACAGAGGTATGATTGGATCTTTGCTGTACTTAACAGCAAGTAGACCTGATATAATGTTCTCAACATGTCTATGTGCAAGATACCAAGCAGATCCTAAAGAATCACATTTTAAAGCTGTCAAAAGAATCTTTAGGTATCTAAAAGGTACACCCAACCTGGGTCTTTGGTATCCCAAAGACTCTGGTTTTGATCTAATTGGATATACAGATGCAGATTATGCAGGTTGTAAGTTGGACATAAAGAGTACATCAGGTGGATGTCAATTGCTAGGTGGAAAGCTTGTGAGCTGGTCCAGTAAAAAGCAAAATTCTGTAGCTACATCCACAGCTGAGGCTGAATATGTGGCAGCAGGAAGTTGTTGTGCTCAATTGTTATGGATGCAGCATCAGTTAGCAGACTATGACATCAAGCTGACCAAGACTCCAATTATGTGTGATAATCAGAGTGCCATAGCAATCACACAGAATCCAGTGTTTCATTCTAGAACCAAACACATAGAGATACGTCACCATTTTATAAGAGACTGTGTTGAAAAAGGAAAGGTGGTTCTAAAGTTTGTAAATACAAATGAGCAAATAGCAGATATTTTTACAAAACCTTTGAATGAGGATCGATTTTATTATCTGCTAAGGTTGATGGGAATGTTAAATCCCTAAAACTATTCATTTTTCTGTAAAATTTATGTATGGGTCTGAAGTTTTTTTTAATTTTTAATTTTTATTTTTTTTACTTCATTAGTTTACTTAATTGTTTAATTTTAATAAAAACAGAAAATCCAAAAAATATTTTTTTTCTTTCTTTTCTATTTTTTTTTTGTCTGATTATGATAAGTCTGAAGCTTAACTGATAAGCCTTATGATTTGTCATAGTCTGATTGTCAGTTAAAACCTATTTAATTTCTATTATTTATGGTTTCAACGGCTACAGTAAATTGACGGAGAATTACCAAACGGTAATATTTGATAACAAATATCTTTTTGTGGGCCCCCGAGTTAACTAAAGCCCTACAAAAAGGGTAAAATATCTAATCCATTATACATTCTACCCAATTCATCTTCAGATTTATTCGAAAACCCTAAACAATCACCATACTCTGTTCTTACTAAAATCAAGAATTATGGCTCCGTATGTTCCATATATTCTGAATCCCACGGATAATATGATTCTAGCAAAGCCGATTGTATCTGGGAAACAGGTTAAAGTATCATTGAACAATAAGATTGCATACTCTATCATTCCTACTCGACTGAAGAACAAAGGTTATGAGGATTTGATATTGTTCATGGAAAATCATCTGTTTTCTGAAGGGTTCTTTAGAACTACAGATCATATGTATCCAGGTATGCTAGCTGAGTTCTGGTATACATGTACATTCAATAGTAAGAATAGATCTATCACTGGTACATATAAAGATGGTGATTTAAGGATAACCATTACAGAGGAGAATCTGCGTAGAGTACTTAGTTTTCCTGCCAGGAATAACTTTGTAGCACCTGCTACTGTAGAAGAAGCAAGACAATCATTCTTGATTGTAGGTCAAACTAAGGTAACAGGTACTATTAAGATGAATTGGTTTACCCCTAGGTGGAGATTTGTGCTGTCAAATATTTTGAGAAGTTTGGGTTCTAAGTCTGGAAGCTTAGATCAGATGAATGAATTGGAGATACAAGTGTTTCATGCATTTGTAACTGGAAGGGATGTTGATTTTGTCAAGCTATATTTTGATGATTTGATAGCTATGATTCAGAAAGATACCAGAGATAATAATGTACCATTTATTAGGTTTCTAAGTCTGATGTTTGAGGATGCAATGGGAGCTGCTAATTATGCTGAGATGAGACACATTTATAATGATGTTTCAGTTCCTGAATGTTCAGTAAAAATGTTTCATACTGAAATTCAAGAATCTGAAGTAGGATTAACTCCTGCTATGCAGCATTGGGTAGATTTGGGTAATCAAAGGAATGAGCATGTAGAGGCTGAAGATAGATTGAATCAGGCTGAGACTGAAGTAGCTTCTGAGTCTGATGAGGTTTCTAAATCTGAAAGTGTAGCTGAATCTGCACCTGTTGAGACTCAGAAAGATGGTGTTGTAGGTGATGAGTTTGATGATAATTTGAATTTCAAGTCTGGTGAAACTTCAAGATCAAGGGTATTTCACTCAAGCTCATCATCAATGGACATGTCACCTCCCCATGGAGGCTCAGGTATGGTTTTTAACTTTGAAGATATGGATGATGTACAACCAACTCATCCTGACCAATCTTCACCCACACCTACTGAAGTATTAAACACTTCTGAGGCCAACCCTATGGATTCACCAATTCATATGGAGAAAACACCCATATCATCTCCCACAGCATATGCAGATTTACAAATAAATGAATCTGCAGGAGTTATTCCTTCTGGTATAGCTCCAAATGCTAATACTACATTTATTTCATCTCTGCTAGAGACTGAAGTGGATGTTAGTATAATAAAACCCAAGACTATACCTGCTAGATTAGGTAACTTGGAGTCCCACATTGCTGCTACTGTACAGACACATACAATAAGCATTGAAGATGATGTCCCACTCCTGGACTCAAATACCCCCTTCTGTGCACAATCTGACTCTTCTTTACACCCCTCTGCACAGGCTGACAATGCATCTGTCAAATCACAGGCAGATGTACAGGCCTCAAACCCTTCTTCTTTCAGAGATCTCTCTCCTTTTCACCAGGAGAGATGTGAGAAAGAACCAACCAAGACTGCTAATGCATCTGTCATATCACAGGCAGGTGTACAGGTCACACACCAATCATCTCCCAAAGATCTCTTTTCTTATCAACAGGAAAGATGTGAGGGAGAACCAACCCAACCCACTACTACTCCACCTCAGTCTGAGACACCTGTGAGTCTGCAGAGCATCTATGATGCAATGAAGCAGATGCACAACAAGTTTGATGACAAGCTTGTTGGTGTGCAGTCTGATATTAATACAATTAAGAATAATATTTGTACCAGAAATGAGCTGGTGGAGGTAAAGGGGCAGATGTCTACATTGCTATCAGCTATAAGGACTGAAAGATCTGAAAGGGCAAATTTTGAACTGAAACACAATGTTTCATTTCAAAAGTTTGAACAAAAGTTAGCAAGTGTAGAAGCTGAAATTCAAAGGGTTGATGATCTGGTAAAGTCTGTTGATGGTTTACAGACTGATATTGCAGATCTAAAGAGATGGGATAAGGCTATCTTTGATGAAGTGGTTCATATGGATCCTCCTGATGATGTCAAAAAGGGGGAGAAAAGAAAAGGTTCACAGGCTGAGGGGGAGAAAAGCAAAAAGTCCAAGTATTATATTCCTGAGTCTGATAAAGACAAGTCAAAGGCTGAGGGGGAGTCTGAAATAAAAAGAACAAGAAAGAAGCTGATTGGTAAGAAAAAGCTTAGGTCAAAAGGTGCAAGCAGAGTTGAAGGTTGTAAAACTTTATCTGATCTAGAAGCTGAAGATGAAAGTGATAGTGATTCTGATGATCAACCAATTTCTTCAATCTTTTCAAAGATAGGGTCTAGTTCAAAGTCTGAAGCTGCTGCTACTAAAGAATCAATGTCTGAAAAACAGAAAGGGAAGAGGCCACAAGAACCTTCCAAGACAAAGACTCACACTGAGTCTGATTCTAAGAAAAAGCAAATTGAAAAGTTAACTGATATGGTAGTGGAGCATGAGATTGAACTACAAGCTGAAGAAGCTGGAATGACAAAAGAAGAATATTTAGCTAAGGTAAAGCATGATGCTGAGGTCAGAGAATCTGATAGAATGCTGGTAGAGAATGTGAATAGACAGAGAATTTGGCTATCAGGCTGAAAGACAACTTTTCAATGCAGAGGTTATCAAGCAGAATTGCAAGTGGTGCTATTTTTGATGATAATGGAATCATAAGAATAGATTATAAGCCTGTAAATGGAAAAAGATCATCTACTACATTGGAAAAGCTTTATTCTCTGGGATTTCAAGAATGGAAAGACATTGCTAGATTTATCAAGGTTATGGATGATAAAGTTGTGAAGGAAAAGGTTATGTCTGAGATAATCTTATTGGTTGAAGTTTCACATGATATGGGATACTTAGATGAATCTGATTATAAATCATTTTGTGTGGCTTTTAACATAAAAGTGAAGGATAGATTGATGGGCTTATATGATGAAGATCTGAATAACAGAACGCACTCTGTTCCAGATGGTATTGTATTTAAAGAAAACACTTATCTGAAGACTGAACATCATGAAGGACTTCTGTACAAAGATAACAATGGGATTGAGTGTTTTCAGTCAGTAAATAGACTTCATGGAACTGATCATTATCATTTGTTTGCGCTTCTGGAGTTATGCAAAGATAAGCAAAATCTGGAGTTTAGAAGAAGAGTAGTCAGATGTTTGTTTTATCATTTGAGTGAATTGTTGAAGATTCCAGAGCTGAGAAGCAAGTGTGAAAGAATCAGAAAAGAGCATAGAAAGTTTGAGAAAGATAAGCTGAATGAGGTTGAACTTGTTGAAAAAGGAAGAAAAGATGAAAGATGGAGAAATATGTATAAGTTTGATCCAAAAATGCTGTAATAGACTAGAATATGTATAAGACTTATTGATAAATATAAAAGTCTTTTTCAGTAGTTTATGTTATCTTGTTTATTGTATTTGTATGTGATTTTGACATCATCAGATAGGGGGAGATTGTTGGGAAAAACAATGATCAAACTTAATCTATAAATCTGATGAGTCAAAATGACTAAGTCTTTAGTTTGAGTCTGAAGAATAATGGGTGTCTGAGTCTGAAGAACTATTCATAGTCTGAAGAAGAAAAGAAAGCATCAGTCGCAGACAGAAGCAAATGTGTGAATCAGACTCAAGTGGTATCAGATTCAAGTCAGAAGCTGAAGACTAAAACAAGATAAAGACAACAGCTGGAGTTGTTGAGGATTCGAAGATAATTAGATTAAAATAGAAGAGTTGTAATTATCTTGTTTCCACGTATATCGGTCTAGGTTGTTAGACTTGATATAGTTGTTGAGAATAAGTAGTATCTAGAATAGGTCAACTTATTCTGTGTATACATAGGTTCAACAGGTTATCGTTTAATCTTATGAAACCATTGCACTTCACGATATATACTTGTTGAATAAAAGCTTATATATTCGACAATATTCATTGTGTAGCTAATACAATATTATTGATATTAAACGTTGAATACTTAATTGCTAATTGATTAAACTGATCACAAGTTTCTGGGTAACATATTGGGACCTAACACTTATCACTATTGCAACTCGTGTAAAAGTCAATTTTAAATACTTAGATTTCTAATATTTGTGTAGCTAATACAAATAGAGAAGAGATAATCATATAAATCTAAAAGCAATAAACTTTATATTAATCAAGCACGAAATTAACAATAAATTCCAATTAATCAAATAAAATTCAAATCCTAAAAATAGAAAACAAAAAAATATAACTAGCTATTAAAAATGAAAAAGTTGCAAATGATCTTCAGAAGTGATTTTGTTGGTCTTCAATCCTAATTCCCATAGATAGGTTTTCCAAAATTCTCAGGATAAATCCTTCGAAAATGCATATAGATTTTATTAGCTAACTCGGGTATTGGTGAAGCAAATTCAGAGAAACTCTCATGATGAATTCTCTCAGCGTTCTCAGTTTCTATGAGCATGGCAGCTATTCTTTTTACCTTTTTAGCTATTCTACCATCTTCGTCTGTGCACAAGTAGTTGTCTTCAATTTTCGTTTCGTGTTCTACATGATTGTGCCTTAACGAATCTAATAACCCATAAAAACCTAAATGTATATCATGATAATCATATGTGATGTGGGTTCTCACTGCTGTTCCTATATCCTTTAAGATCCTATTATAGTATCCTTCTTGATGATCTGTTGTTAACCCAGAATACCTAAAAGTATCTACTAAATGATAATAAACCTCTGATAGACCTAGATGAAAAAGGTTATTTCTTTGATTATAGTGAACTCCAGGGTAAGCTAGTTGCAACTCCTTCTTAGTATAAGTGATCAAGTTTGCCATTGGTTCATCAGAAAAATACTCAGGAATTGTACGTGTAACTTCATCACATTCTCCATAGTAAAATTCATCAATAATGTCTTGAATGTAGAACTCCACCGTACAATCTATGAAGAATCTTCCAGAATCAATGTGTTCTCTAGCCTTTATCGAATTGAAGAAGTCTTGAAAGTTCCTTAGCAAGCAGATGTCAGCCATATTGCTCAAGTTTCCAGTGGCATACTCTATTATTTCCTTCAGCGCTCTTAGCATTTCTCTTTGCTTCTCAGAATAAGGAAACAAAGATTTCTCAAATGTCTGATACACATAAGTGTACTTCAACAGCTGTTCTTCGCAAAAAGTTAGATCTACATCTTCACTCACAATATCATATTTCAGCTCATTAACATAGTTGATAAAATCATATGTATCTCTGGTTTAATTAGATATAACCCAAGCAGTGAATTGTTCTTCCATCTTCTTAATCAACTCTTTTTGATAATCAGTATATTCTAAAGTAGACCTAGGTACGAGTTCCATAACAAATCTAATCTCATCCTCATGGTTATCTAAGTAGTCAAACATGTCTTCCTTAGTTGAAATCACAGGAGGATGTTCAAAACACTCGTCTTCAGTTGTTAGCCTGATTTTCTTGTTTGGTTTAAAAGAATGGTCGTCTATCTCTATATATTTAAAATTCTCATTATCACTTCCAAAGTCCACTTGCATCGACTCCATTTCTTAATAACAGTTAAATTTCTCTGTGCACATAAAATAGCACATAGTTTAGATTACTTATCTAATCCTATTCTACCTAAAGTGATTTATTATACATATTGAATAATTATATTAATCTCTTATACATTGCTAATCAAAAGATCTCGGTAGCTCCATTGATAGCACACAAAAGCGGAGAAACAGGTCAGCGCGAAGCATGTTAAAAACCTATTCCTTTCGAGAAGCACCTTACCTCTTATTTGATAAATCAATGAGGTAGGGCTGAACTCTCCTTATACCTTTGCCGATATTTCGTATTGATTTTGCAACACATTAAAAAAAATATAATTGTTTTACAGGGAAAAAAGTTAGTTAAAAATAAAATACACCGCTCCCCGGCAGCGGCGCCAAAAACTTGATGTGTGCTAAGTATAGGCAATTATAATCCCAAGTTTTAATTAAGGAAATACTAAATAATACTATCACACAATTCAGGCAAGTGTTATCCTGATCATAGAATATAGTTTTATAAGTAAGTCCAGATTCGAACATAGGGAACATGATTTAATCTATAACTAACTATTTAATTATCCTAATTACAATTATCACAATCAATATACAAATTTACAATTATACACAATAATATACAAGATAGGGGGGTCGTTTTAGTTCCGATCGAACATATTTATAATTGATACCAATTCTTTAATAGATAAGCTTAAAGGAACAACTTAAGAATACTAAATTGGATAGAAGATTATGACTATTTAAACTATTATTTATTAAACTTATTATATCAACTTATGTGTATTTGCATGTTGGCTATTATTATTGTGATTTACTAATGTAGAAAACCTCAAAGGTTATGACAATTCTCATATAGCAATACAGTCAAAGGTTATGTAAAGTATCACTATTTATTAAGAGCTATCAACATATTATTGATGCAATTCTAGGGTCGGTTGAATTATAATGCTACTTAACATCTAATGAAACATAATCACTTAATTTAAAAACCCAAAAGGTTAGTGAGTTTATCTATAAATCAATTAATTATGATCATTAACATAATATAACACATAATTCTTGCATAATAATATTCAATAATATAGTTCCAACATAAACATATAATTCATATAATAAACCTAATAAACATACATTTAAACATTCATAATGAAAATCTAACAAGTAATTAATTCAAATAAACAATATCCATAGTAACCCAAAAGGTTAGTGAAGCTACAAGGATAAAGAAATCGAACCAATTGACGAACTAGCTTTTCCTAGGGTTGAAAACCTTCAAACCCTAGCTCCTGAGCCTCCAAATTCGAACCTAAAGTCGACCTTAAACCTTAGTATTCGACTTTGTA
Source organism: Pseudognaphalium luteoalbum (assembly GCA_963422505.1). Taxonomy (NCBI): domain Eukaryota; kingdom Viridiplantae; phylum Streptophyta; class Magnoliopsida; order Asterales; family Asteraceae; genus Pseudognaphalium; species Pseudognaphalium luteoalbum. The sequence goes on along the minus strand of OY730193.1, from coordinate 58,757,372 downwards.
TTCTAAGAATCGTATATCGTTTAATCAAAACTAAGCCTCTATTTATAATATTCCTGGCCGACCCTCCAACCGCCGGTTGGGACTTCCAACCGCCGGTTGGAGTTAATTGAACCTTACTCCAACTCTGCGCTTTCTCCACCGCCTTGAACCGTTAGCCCCAACCGCCGGTTGGTTAATCCAACTGCCGGTTGGACTTAAATTCCAGAATCTTCCAAAAACGGCTTGGGCTTCAATGTGGCCTTTTCTTTCTTCTTTAACGGATTCAACTTAATTTCTTGGCCCAAATCTTCAATATTATCATTTTAGTCTTCATTTCTTTAAGGTTTAAATCTTCTTTTCTTCAATTGCTTTAATTTCTTCAGTTTCGGTCTTATTTTCGTTCTTTTTCTCCAATCTTCAATTAAAATACATTTCTGCAAATATTAACAAAATAAGTATCTAAAATCATATAAATGCATAAAATGTATACAAATATAGGGATAAATAATATTAAATATAGTATCTATTTGATGCTTATCAATCACCATTAGATATAACAACGACCGGTTGCGGGTGCATCAAGTTTTTGGCACCGCTGCCGGAGAATCGTAAACGAACGATTCAAAGCCACCTTAAGTAGTAGTATTTACGAGATCCTTCTGATCGAAATCTTTTCAGGTATCTTTCGAAGTTAATTTAAGTAATTAAGTATTAATTAATTATTAGTTAATTAGGATAGTATTAGTTTAAAAATGACAACTCAAAAACTCACTTCTTGCCTCATTTCAAAGGATAAATTTAAAGCAATGGATGATACGGAATTCTTTAACTACTTAGAAAAGAGATAAGATCTAATTTCTTTTCACTTTCTCCCTCTAAAACTAAGGAAACCTCCGAAATGCAAGAAAAATTTAGGACACTACTTTCCATTCCAAAACAATTCCTGGACTTTGATAACACGGATCAGTTACCTGACCTTGCATCATCTCTAGAAGATCACTCTCTGACTTTTCATTCACCTAATTTATCAAATTCTTTTCATTTCAATTATCTCCCAGAAGATGATTATGAAGTCAAACCTCTGAAATTAAGTGACTTAATCACACTCATTCATGAAACATCAGTGTATACCCAAACCCTGTCCAATTCTTGTAATGACGACATCTTTGCATTCCTTTCTCATGAACACAAATACACCATTTACCGAGTGGTGGATAAGGTTCCATCAGTCGAGTCAGAACAAACTTATTTTGAAGAACGCCACCTCGGTGCTTCTTTCAATCCTTCCCGTAGGGTAGATATCTATAAAAATTTGTTAGGCGGTTAAACTACGCTGACCTCCCATTTTCCTACGAACAACGAGAAACGATTGTCAAATTAGAAATACAAGTAGAATTCCTTCTTCGCTTTTCAAGTCATGGATGTGAAAGCATTTTCACAAATTTCAGAGACCAAGAACTAAAGTTCAAAGTAGATTTAGATCTACTTTTTGAATCACTTGCCGACATGGATTTCCTCCCAATATCTATGATATTAATCAATCACAATGTCGCTGCAAGTTCAAAGTAGTTTTATTTCGTATTTCAAATATGCATTATCACTTGGTATGTGATTTACTTGTTGCCATGAATTGCGAGTAGTTTATTATTGTGATTGTTGATGACGTAGATAACTATAAGTAGGGATGGCATTATATACTTAGTATACGATAATCGTAAAGTGATATGATGGCCCCTATTCGACTGTTTGTTTGATATAGTACTGGAAATGCTTTCAAGCAGAGTACAAATGTATGGAAGTCATAAACGACCGAAGGTAGTCATATCACTGGAATCAGCTCGGGTTTAACAGTTGGAATTCCAAAAGGATAATACAACTTCACAACTAACGGGTATATCCTACGAAAGTCAACACACTGTAAAGTAATGTTAGTAAAACACGTTCTGATAAAATAGGAATTAGTAACCCTTGTACTTTTAGGACTTTATGAACTTAAGTTTAATCTATGGAGTACTCTTCTGGTTATCCACGTGACTGCAACCTAGTAATTAGGACCTGATCAACCTTAATTATGGTAAGTAGTTATCTGTGCCCATGACATGCAATAAGTAAGACACACTGAAACCACTCGTTGTATATATTAGGTTTACATTTCTGCACTGCTTTACATTTAGTTAGTTTGGAGTGTCATTCTCACTGTCAATTACTCTTGACCGCATGTTGGATGTAAGAAAAAATGGAAAACCATGTAAAGTACACTATTTATTACTAAAGGGCATGGTCTGCATATGAAACACGTTTTAATAAACTGCGAATAATCTAGAGATGTATAACTGTTTGAAAAGGAGAGGCTTAATTCATAAGACGAAGTAACCAAGCTTTAGTAAATAACAACAAGGCTTAGAAATAAGAGTAAATTCCTAGCGACCTAGAATCCTTAAAGCACTAAGTCTTACGAAATCGACGGTCTAAACATATAATGTTATTAATCTGCATGCTAATATTGTAGTAAACTATCTTAGGGGTTAAGAACGATCGGACCTATGAGACGATACGCTGCTGATTTATGTACCTCAGTTTAAAACCAAAATAGGTTGTTTATCTTTTAACTAGACAATTATTGGAAGTTTGCGTATTGCTCCGATCAGAATCATGATAATCTAGTTCCTAGTGACATGCCAATGGGAAAATCAGTTGGTAGGGTTCTAGCCTGCACTTTAAGTATTGTCCCTATTTAGCCTGTTATCCTAAAACATTAATTATCAAAGTCTCAACAATCACATATTTATCTTTATCTGCTTTCTTGAACTTTAATTTCCTGCAATTTACTAGCCTGCACTTTAATTATCCGTCTTTAATTAAAACCTACAAACCTACCTACTTTGTTCCATCCTAAAAACTTCCCTACCGAAAGCACCAGCTTTAATCACCCACACATATCGATTCATAGAACGATCTTAGGTTATACTTACCGCTTACTAATCAGAGTAGGTAGTACAGATAATTTAAGCCCCGCTACATACAAATTTTAAAACATGTGTTGTGCCTGCATCACCATTAGATATAACAACGACCGGTTACGGATGCATCAAGTTTTTTGCACCGCTGTCGGGGAATCATAAACGAACGATTCAAAGCCACCTTAAGTAGTAGTATTTAGGATATCCTTCGGATCGAAATCTTTTCAGGTATCTTTCGAATGTTAATTTAAGTAAGTAAGTATTAATTAGTTAATTAGGACTATATTAGTTTAAACATGACAACTCGAAACCCACTTCTTGCCTCATTTCAAAGGATGAATTGATGACAATGGATGATACGGAATTCTTTTACTACTTAGAAAAAGAGATAGGATCTGATTTCTTTTCAAATTCTTCCTCTAAAACTAAGGAAACCTCCGAAACCCAAGGAGAATTTAGGACAACACTCTCCATTCCAAAACATTGCCTGGACTTTGATAACACGGATCAGTTACCTGACCTTGCATAGATCACTCCCCAACTTTTCATTTACCTAATTTACCGAATTTTGTCTACTTCAATTATCTCCCCAAAGATGATTATTATGTCAAACCTCCGAAATTACGTGACTTAATCACCCTAATTCGCGAAACATCAGTGTATACCCAAACCCTGTCCAATTCTTGTAGTGACTGCAGCTTTCCATTCCTTTCTTATGAACACAAATACACAATTCACCAAGTGGTGGATAACGTTCCATCAGTCGAGTCAGAACAAACTTGTTTTGCAGAACGCCACCTTGGTGCTTCTTTCAATCCTTCCCGTAGGGTAGATGTATACAAAGAATTCATTAGGCAATTAAATTACGCAGATCACCCGTTTTCCTACGAACAACGAGAGACGATTATCGAATTAGAAAAACAAGTAGAATTCCTTCTTCGCCTGTCAAGTCATGGATGCGAAAGCACTTCCACAAATTTCAGAGACCAAGAACTAAAGTTTAAAGCAGATCTAGACCTACTTTTTGAATCACTTGCCGACATGGATTTCCTCTCAATATCTATGATATTAATCAATCACAATGTCAGTGCAATAATCAAGAAACTTGAGTTCTGGATAGAACGGGACCCGATGATTCCTATCGTCATCCCTGGTAAAATTCCATTCTTTGTTGACTCCGCCTCTTACTTGATCTCAAAATTGCAAGATGTTTTTCCTGATTCCACCAAGGAAAAAATCGACAGCCCTCTTCACTAAAAGAAAAGATGTCATTCACTTGTGATTTCAAATTTATATTTATTTACATTTATTATTATATAGTTATAGTTAATTATTTGAAATTCGTATTTCTATACACTTTAATCAGATGTGATTACTAATTCAATGTTTAATCACAGTTGATTACAACATCATCTACTTTTGGTTGGTTTATTAGTTTATTGAATAAATTTTTTTGCATGTGATTTTATAGTTATAATTTGTAAATTTGTTTATTTATAAGTTATTATTGCTAGTGATCTAAATCCTAAAATTTGATTGTAAATATAATCGTATTAAATCACATTTGATTTAACATTACGGATTTTAAATACTCATTACAAATGTTAAATAAAAAAGTTTTTCAAAAGTATGCCATGTGAGATATGTAATTAAAGATAAAGAGACGTTGATTTCAATAGTGTAATTATAGTTTGTGAGATAGATAGTTTTAAAGAAAAAAAGTGAAAGTCGTTGTTCAATTTTTTTTGTTATTCTTTATTAAACTTTTCTCTGGTCTCTTATTATATATTGATTGCAAATATATTGCATATGTTTTGTACATGAAGTGACCTCTAGCTATTGTTATTTGGATCCATCTTTCTTTTAGTATGATAAATTTTAGCTAACGTTCAAATTGAAAAGGCAGAAGTGTTTGATGAAAAATGAATAATTAAGAGACTCCTTCATCCAATTCTCAAAGGTAGCTACTTTATGTTTAGATATTAAGCATCCCATGTTAATTGAGTTTGTTTATGACATAACTTTGATTAGAATTGATTGTTACTATAGTTCTCATATTGCCACTTTATATCATCTATGGATGGAATGGCTCTTTATATATTTTAATCTTTCGTATATGAATGATTTCTCAAACTTTATGTAGTACACCAATCATTGTATCTATTATTTTAGTAGTCCTACATATGATGTAAGAGAATTTTGATTAAATGTTATCTAATCTGAATTTCGTAGTTATGATTATTTACCTGTAAGCAGTCAACGTCAGCATCAGGTTGAGAATGGATAAACATATGATCGATCCTTGGCTATGGTATAACCAACAATTCGGGCAACTCCACCAATAACCTCTATTATCCGTTACAGGGTCAGACTCCTACGCTATACTATTGTTGCAGGTTTACCTTAAAGTGTATTACCATGAACATGGATCGATGAAATATGCAAGACCTCCTCTACACGTAATTTCAACTGGCAACAACTGAAAGCTTTTGGTGTGGATTTGCCGTGACATTTCAGAGACCCCTTTTTTATTAGGAAAAAATACGGCAACATATGATTAATTATTTCGATTACATTTTTCTTAGTGGCACTCATATATCAACAACATATTGCTAATCTTTAATATTATCATTTCATGTCTAAAACTTGTACGTTATTGAAACTTTTAGCTGTCCATCGGACGGGTCTAAAAACTACTTTCTTATAGAGAAAACAATATCGTCTACTTAATTCAGTATATCACTACGCTTACAACTCGTAAAACCAATAACATATTTCATCTCACTTGTAATTTCAAGTAGTGTTTTTGACCCGTAATCAACTCCATTACAACATATGATTTCTTCAGACTTACATCACCTTCTATCCAAAAACAAACAAAAAATGTTTTCGTGATTTTTGAAGAGTCACACGGATGTTTTACACACCCAACTTAATAAATGACATATTACCGGATGTCCGGACTACATACCATGCTTCCAGTGAAATACCTATATCTTGGTTCATTTAGGCCATTCGTGCTCTTTTGCCCATGATTCTTACACGTTAATTAAGTACGACAACAGAAAGTGACTTACGACTATCAACTAATCAGAGTCTATAGGATCATGTCACGAAAGCTTAAAAACTGGATAAAGTTCCCAATGACCACATTAATCTTGCAGTAAGGTTGAACAATTGTCCATCTCATTACTGTTGTCTACCTTTGATGAAAAAACAGAAGAAATAAGACCTTTCACGTTGATAAAAAATAACACTTTTTACATAGTGTAATGATTAGTATCACGGTAAATGTACAAAAAGTACGATACTAGCTACTAAAACCTTGCAAGTTCCTTAATATCCAAACATAGTTAAAAGGTTCAAGCCCACATACAGCTACTAAATGTTGTCAGCTTTACATGAACACATACATCTTGCAGTAACTTGTCAACAATGATTATTTTCATGGTGAAATGTACAAAATAGTACCGACACTAACCTTATAAGTTTCAGGTTCCTTAATTACCAACTAGTAGCAAAAGAATTGGAACCTCTGGCAGATTTTTAGAATTTCCAGGCAACATGTCAAGTTATTAAATGAGTTCCAATGCAACTTCTTCAGCATCATGCATCTATGATTCTATATTATTGCCAACTCAAAGGTTCATTCAGCATGTTGATGAGTATGTGCAATTCAGCAGGCCGCAGGTCCCTGTGCACCATCGTGGACTTCCGAGAGCATTTAGTGACGCAATCTTTAAAAAAAAAAAAAAGAATGTGCACTTTTTTTGACTAACGAAGAGGGAACATTACCTGCTTAAACCACATTAAATCAGCTCACAAATATAAGCATGTTCAAATAACTCAGCTAACTGCTACTAAACATCAATCAAGTGCAACATACTTCTGGGGAAAACTGCCATCATCCACAATTGAAACATACTTTTCTTGTAAATCAGCGTGACGATGTGGAAATTAGCCGTAAACACAGAGCTATCGAATAGTGACTTCCATTATATTGAAATCATTCAGAATCGAATCATTGGTTTGATTGGAATGATGATTTCCACTTGGATCTCTAATTGTGCATCAAAAGCATGTCGTCAGACATGTTTATTTTTAATTCAAAAGTGTGAAAGGGCAATGAGAGCTTATGAGTATATGGTTTGTACTTAGCAGTTAAAAAGTAAATGACTGGACTGTGAAAAAACCGGCCTCACTGGGTTTCATATGTTGAATCACCCAGAGTTTAATGATTTAAACCCACAGACAGCTTATACAAAGTGGCTAAACTTTTCAACAAAGACATACATTTTGCAGTATACCACTTGTCCATCTCGTTATCTACCTCCTCAGCATCACAAATCTGACTTCCGTATAACTCAGATGATCTTTTAGCATGTAGACGAAATGATGAGCAACTCAGAGAGTTGCAGATCCCCTTGCACCCTCATGGAGTTCTCTTCAAAAATTCAATTTTAGTCTTAGTGGTGCAATCAGCAACAAAGAATGATGTCTACTTTCTTTGAATATTTTATATTGTCTTAAACAGAGGAAATATTGGATGTATATACGTTTCTCGAGATACACTGGTCCTAAAGAGAAATGGTCTTCTATGAGAACTACACCTAACATTTATCAAAGTTAAATTTATTTACTATACATATGTGATATGGTGACATCTACTCACAACTCTTTAACGATTCATATAAAACATCTTCATGGCTTTCTGCCCTACATCAGAACTATTAACAGTAGTAATTAATTTGGAATCTAGACTGTTTGAGATACGATTATAAGAAAATTAAAGGTTCGTTAGATGCATCAAATAATAATTAGCTCAAAATAATCTTAATCATAGAGAGTTACAAAAAGCTAGTAGAATAGCACACGAAATGGGCTAATGGAAAGATAAATACAGAACCAGAAGAAACCTTTTAATAGCAAAATGAGCTGGGACTACTGAATACCTGCATTCAGCCACGCAAACTAGTTACCTATCCTTTGATTCTATAAATTATATAAAATTAATGATGTAAGTTAGACGCCTCTTACAGAGAACTGGCTCTTACTCATACGACCTTTGGTATATGTGCTTTCGGTTTGCAACACAGATCATGACACGCTGTTCATCTGAACAAACTCTTCAACTGGCATGAGGTAAATTTCTCTGCCCGAAGAAGAATCCAGAGTTTTTTTAGAAATCTAAATTCCAGACCAATATAACATTGTTTTGTTCAGATCACGGTTCAGGTGGAGGTAGATCTAGAAATTCCAGCAAGTGAAGATGCCCACTGAATGGATCACACGTTTCTTCGAATATAAACATATGATTTTTATGACCAGATTAATAGATATATAACATAAAACTATAAAAATGTTGACATATGAGAAACACTTAAATGGCTTTACGAGGTTTTACCTTGATCATCTTCTATGGCAACAATAACAATACATAACAGATATAGTTTTCTTGAAATTCAGCATATTTTACCATAACATTGTCAAAAACACTAACAGTACTTACCAAAAATTGATCTCTCACCCTTTAAAAAAAGCATCTCCCCTAACTTACTTGACATCTTAATGTGTACACACACACAAAATAAAAATTAAATGTATCCTACCAAAAGTTAGAAACATTGATGCCACTGATGACAAAAGTATTATTATTGTATTAATCTAATGTCTATTTGCACTTGCACGGCACATACTTTCCAATTAATTTGCTCTATAACTGCAATTTAATTTCCATGCCCTACTTTGATGCTCCAAAACTCAATTGTGTGTTCTTAGCTCCACCATTTGGAATTCTGTCATTATCTTTGTCCTCAACTAATATCAAAGTATCCACTACAATATCAATGATCGAGCAATAGTAGCGTTTCCATGTATGAACATGCAAAGCCTGAACATCCAACTCCACAATTCTCGATCTCACTGATGTTTTCTGATTCGGGATCAAAACAAAAGAGTGCATTTTTATCATCAATAGAATTATAAATTTCAAAAATAGGTTCACCGGCATTCCTGAATCCAAGTAACCCATATATCGGTGCATCTGGTGCCCTAATAATGAACAACTTTGTAAATGAGTTGGGAACACCATGCTCCATCCTCCATACACAATGTTCATATTTCTCGACTTCCATATCAGTTTCAAGCACAACAAGAGACGTCCTTAACTTAGATATTTCCAAATCATTGTAATCAAGTTTTGCCAAACTATCTGGGAGGTATATTTCAGCAAATTCATCAGATATCATATCAAATGACAAAAATAAATTCTTAAACGGAAATGCATTATCCACAGGATTCCTATCAACACCCAACCAATAAATAAACCTATCTACGCATACTTGGACCCATGTCACTTCAATTGATACACAAGGCATCTTATTAGACAAATTCCTCCAAGCCCCCAAGTTTAACGCAAAAACTTCAGCTTGCCAACTTAAAATACATGTAAGCTTGACAAGCTTAGGGTCACTAGTGCGAGGACAAACCCGAAAACCGAGAATGGTATCGACTTGGTGACGGATTTGCACATTAGGGACAACTATATCTAGTGATTTTCTAATAGCAGGATTCCAAATAACAAGTGTCATTTGGAAATCACCAAGTAATTTAACAGAGGATGGAACAATCAGGGTAAACGCGTGTTTGGGAAAGCTATCATCATCATCATTAACAATCGATACATACTTCTCATCATCAAAATCATAAGGAATTGATTTCATGGACCTTACAAGTAGACGAGGCTGCAGATGAGTGTGACTGGAGTGGTAATTAGTGATAAATTCAGAGCTATCGATTAGGGACTTCCATGATTTTGAAACCGATCTGAATTGAAGCAATGATTTAACGGGAAGCCTTTTCACGATTTCCTTTTGGATCTCGAAAGGTATGTGGTCAGACATTTTTAATTTTGAGATGACAATTACAAAGGTTTTCAAGGGAAATCAGAATTCGTATTGAACGATGTATGATTTCAGTAGCGCAATTTTGTTTAAAAATAAATATCATATTTTGTATAATAAATAATTGTGTGTCATTTTAAAAATAGGTTCCGTTAATTGAAAGGTGAAGGATGTTTAATTATATGCTTTTATTCAATTTATTTCAATTATTCTAATTATTTAATGTATACCGAATTACAATCCGCGAATTTACGAGCTACAACGTGATTTAAACACATAAGTTATATTTTATTTTTTCTAAAAATAATGTGTATGTATCGTATTTTAAGTTTATCAAGTACACGGAGTAATAAAAACATGTATGGTAGATTCTTTTGTATACAATTCATGGTCTTACATCACTTTCAAAATGTGAGTGTGCGTATATACAACTATCTCAATTTATGGACATCAGGTACATCTTATTCTTTGGCAAACAATATTCCAACCATATAACACCGTAAGAGATCTGTTTAGAATATAATAGTGTTTTACGATACAACACTTGTAGCATTTTGATGGTGTAGGACTAAAACATGTGATGTAAAAATCACCACCCTAAGTAAATGACTTAAAAGGTGAAAACTAACTTTTTATTTGATAAAGTAATTTACATTATTGTACTTTATTGACGGTCAGCCTCACGTCAAATACATGAATGTTGAGACATAGTTTGTGACAACAGATCTAGCTTGTGATATGACTAGTGTAATTGTTATCACGTTTGTATATTGGTTTAGATTTGTAAATGAATATTTGTTTTGTTAATAATATTCGTTATATATATTAGTGTGCTAAATATGATAGACGAATATCGTAAATGAAATAAATAAGTTTGGCGAGTCGAGATCTCAAGTCGCAAGCCTGACGATGCGAGATGAGATCTGAACTCGCAATTGTGACAAGTCTTAGCAAGCCGAGTTCATTAATGGACTTGGGCTACGAGGCGAGTTAAGTCAACTCGCAGGCCTAGTGGTTGCGAGTTGAGACGAAGTATATATAAATGATTTCGATTGTAGAAATCAGTAACTTTTACCATTCGATTTTCTGCAACCTGCGAACTCAGTAATCCAGAGAAAACGTAATTACTATTGGCTAGGCTTTGACATTTAATCGTTTAAAGCTAAGTATTAGTTAACCTAAAACGCAAACTTTTTCGTTATAGTAAGATAACGTGTATTGAGGATTTTCCGCACCTTAATACTATAGATAACGAAGTTATCGATCCTAGAACTAGGGACTTACATATGGTATCAGAGCTTTCAGCATAAATACGAGTAAGTTTGGAGTTTTTGCGATCATTGCGTTTGATTTCAGGTTGTTTTTACGTGCATTAGTACATACTAACGATCAAAATCATTCTCTGGACGATTTAGGGTTTGTTTACGAACGAAATTTCTAGTTTCAACTGTAAAAATACCAAAAAAATTCGTTTTCGGGGTTTTTCAGCCGTTTCGCGAGTTGAGATTAGGGTTTCAGCTACGTCTGCGAACCGAGTTGAACTTGCGAACTGAACCCAGTTGTGCGAGTTGAGCCAAGCTGCGAACCGAGATGACTTGCGAACCGAGACCACTTGCGAACCGAGATCACTTGCGAGTTGACATCTGTTGCAATCCGAACCGAGATTGGCGAACTGAAGTTTGCGAATCGAGCTGAGATTGCGAATTGAGTTGAGTTGCGAATCGAGTTTAATCTGAATTCGCAAGAACAGTATGAATTTAAAGATTTCTGATTTAAGTAAAATGATTGAGATGGAACACGAGGTTGGAAAATCTAATGTTCCACCTAAATTGTTAAGACTTAAAGATTACTACAGTTGGAGAGATAGATTTGAATCTTACTGTAGATTCCATGATCTCTCAATCTGGATGTGTATCAAAACTGGATACACTGCACCTACTAAATCTGTTCAAAATGCCACTGTGATGATTACTTTTCAGAATATGACTGATCAACAAAAGGAGGACTATAAAGCAGAGAACAAAGCTCATTCTTGTATTAAGATGTGTCTTCCTAAAGAGATCAATCATCATCTGAAATCTTTTCATACTGCTAAAGAGCTCTGGAAAGCTCTTGAGAAAAAAGGTGAAGGTAGTCCACAAGTGAAAGCAGGCAAGAAGAATCTTCTCAAGAAGCAGTTTACAGTGTTTAAAGCTTTGAAGGGAGAAGATCTTGATGCCTATGTTACCCGTTTCTACTATCTACTGAGTGAGCTAGAAAACCATGAGATTACTGTAGAAGAATTAGAGAAAACCGACAAATTTATTAAGGGTTTGCCTTCTAAGTGGGAAATGCATGGTGTTATGCTCAAGGATAATGAAACAAGGTATGCTACCATGACCTTAGAGCAGGTTGTTGACAAGCTTAAAGGTTATGATTTCACCAAAAAGTCAAGAGATACCGATTCTGATCAGGTTCAGAACCCTGGGTTATATCATGGTAAGACAAATCTTTCGACTGCGTCCTCCAGTTCGACCACTGCATTGTTAGTTGGTGATACCGGTGAAAATGGTGAAATGATAACTGAGGATATGTGTTTTCTTTCCTCATCTGGTAGTGAAGCAAAAGGAAAAAGTACTGAGAAGTCACCTCAAGAGCATCAGAAGATGCCTATGAGTGTGAAATCTGCTGAACAACAATTGTCTGTTCTTGCTTCCTTTGTTGCTTCGTATGAGAATTATATTGATTGTAAAATCAATGATCCAATTCTCTTTGATGAAGATTATGATCAGGTAGATCCTGATTATCTTGAAGAAATAGATCTCCAGGATCAACTTGCTTTGTTATCAAGCAGAGTTAAGAATTTCTTGAAGAGGACAGGAAGAAAGGTTGTTGGCAACAGATCAGGGTTTGATAGAACCAAGATCAAATATTTTAACTGTCAAGGTTATGGACACTTTGCCCGTGAATGCCAAAGACCTAAGGTAGAAACTAATGGAAAACAAGGTTCGGGGAGTACTCTTGCTTCCAAAGCCTTGGTTGTAAAGCAGTTAGATGGCTCTTATGATTGGAAAGCTCAGTCTGAAGAAGCTTTAATGGCTAAGATTGATGATCAAGAGAGAACTGCTGATACAATGTCCTACATGCCTACTGATGTAGAACAACAAGTAGAGGTGTCTGCGTCTGAAGTGAAAGCAAGTGATGATGATGTGTTGTATATGGATCTAACTCAGGAAATGAGTCCAGAAGAGTTTGTGGCACACATGGTTGAAGTTCAAACAGATAAGAAAAGGGTATGTCTTGATATTTTTACTCTTGCTGATATCTGTTATTTAGTTACTGATTTACAATCTCAGATTAGTGTGTTAACTGTTTCAAATAGCAATTTGTTATCCCAATTGAATGTGGATAGAGAATCTTATAAGACTGTTAGATCTGAACTTGACCAAGCCCATATGGATGTGCGTAGATTAAGTGATGATAAAAAGGCCTTAAAAGATAAGATTAAGTCTGATACTTCTGATAGAAAAGCTCTTAGAGATACCATAAATGAAAAATCAGTTATCATAGATGGTCTCTACATGAACATTAAAGACTTAAATGAAACAATTGCTAGTAAGGATCAGGAAATAGCAAATCTTAATTTGAAGTTTGTTGAGCAAAACTGTAAGCTTGAATCTTATAGAACTATTGAAATGGATAAAATGCTTGATGCTCAACGTAGTGTAAAGGACAAGACTAGGATAGGATACAATGATGTAGCCCCTCCTTTTAATGCCATTACACTCCTATTCCTGAAGATTCTGAAATGGTTGAGGCTAATCCTGAGGTTAATGTAACTAATAAGTCTGATAAATCTGAGGCATAGAAGAATGTTGTTAAGAATCTGTCATCAGATAATAGTAAGATTTCACCTCTCACCAAAATACAATTTGTATCGGGTGGAGTGATTAATGATACTAAGACTGATGATAAGTGTTGATGCATCTTTGAGTGTCTGTCAGTTGGTCTATCGAGTTGTAATTAGTGTCGTTAGTTTCTTAATAGAAATATAGCTTTTGTAAATGCGACACTCGTGTTTTAGTTTAGGCGACACTTATCTGAGTGACGCATAGCGACACTTGGTTAAGTGACGCATAGCGACACTTAGGTAAGTGACGCATTAAGGCGGCCACATGCGACACTTCCACAAGTGACGCATGTCGGCTGTGTTTTAGTATAAATACAAACCTACGGGTTTTCGGCTAGTGTTGACGAAACCCTAGCACAATTTGTCGACTTAGTATCTCTGTAATCGATCCCTATACTCAATACAAGCTAATAAACGAGTTTTCTTTGATTGAATATCATTGTTTCGGTTTGTGTTTGTTAGCATCAAGTGTAATTGATTGATTCCGCCTATCAATTACTGTCAATTGTCATCTAGATCCAAGCACTAGGCACTTTCAACTGGTATCAGAGCCTTGCGGTGATAATATTGACTTTTAGAAGGTATTTAGGATTGATTTCGGTTTTTTGCTTGATTCAAGAATCACGAATTCATACGGATTTTGAGGTGCAAAGGAGTATTACAGTCGAAATTCATCAATATCAACAGGTTTCGTCCATTAGGGTTCAAGGAATTTGAGTTTGGTTTACGAAAATTCGAATTTTTTAGGGTTTTGGGATTTTGCAGCCGTTTTGCGACACTCGATCCGTCACTTGGCTGCGTCACTTACTGCGGCACTACCTAATCCCAAATTAGGGTTATACCGTCACTTGAACGCGTCACTTAAACGCGTCACTTGTGGTTAATACGACACTTAACTTAAGTGTCGTCTACCCTAATCCACCGTCACTTACGTGCGTCACTGTTGCACGTCACTTGACATTTTAGCATCACTTCTTTTAGTGACGCCTTTTGATTTTCTTGCGTCACTTCCTTTAGTGACGCCTTTTAATTTACTGCGTCATTTTCTACTAGTGACGCCTATTTGTTTAATACGTCACTCAAGTACGTCACTTGAGTGCGTCACTTGCTTGATTGAGCGACACTTACTTCTAGTGTCATCAGTCACTTCGCCCGTCACTCGATAGCGTCACTTACCTAGTGACGCTAGTCGTTGCGACACTTCAGTGCGTCACTTACTAAGTGACGCATTAAGTACTAATATTTTTCGAGTTCTTGTTTTTGCGTACATTTTCAGGTATATCTTCAATGGCAGCGGACAAGGAAGATATTAGAGGAATTCGAGAAATGATAAAACAGGGAAATGATATTGGTTCAAATAATAAACCTCCTCTATTTACAGCAGACATGGAATATGCTTATTGGAGGGATCGATTTGAACAGTTTGTGGATTTTCATTGTCCGGAGTTGTGGGGTCCATTAAAACAAAGATATGAGGCTCCTGTGTCTGAAGGAAACTATCGCGGTGTTCCTCCACCCAAATCTTTCACTGCTATGACTCCTCAGGAGAAGAAAGACTATCAACTAGAAAGGAAAGCACATTCAGCTATTTGTATGTGTTTGACAAAGGATGTCATGAGACTGTTTAAAACTCATGACATAACATATGATTTATGGAAAGCGATAGAGACGAGGTGTGGGGGAAATGAGAAATATAAGGAGGCAAAACTGGAATTAATTAAAAAACAGTATGATTTATTTGACCCCTTACCTAATGAAACGACGTCTGGACTGTTTACTCGATACTCACAACTAGTGAGTGAATTGACTGAAGGAGGATATACTCTCACTGCACTTGAGATTAATAAAAAGTTATTGGATGTTTTACCAAGTGCATGGGATGTGAAAGTTCAATTCTTGAAGGAAAATCAAGAATTATCTGGGATGACTCTGGATCAACTTATAGGAGTTCTTCAAGCCCATGCTATGGAATTGAAGAAGAAGGAGTGCAAGTCAACTGGATTCGTACAAAATCCTTCACTCTATGGAAGCCAAGTAAACACTGGTAAGAGTTATGGAGGAATGGCATTCATATCGGATACTAATCCTTCATCCTATCCAACTGGGGATACTCATGCAGCTTATGTTTCTGGCACTACCTGCACGAATCAAGGAACACAACAGCAGGTTTCATCATCACCAGCAATTCAAGAGCAAGCTGCAATTTATACAGCTTTTCTTAGTTCTTACAAAGATTTGGTTTCTCAACCAAATACTACCTTGGAAATGACCAAAGAAGACTATGCTCAATTGGATGATGATGACTTGGAGCAAATGGATTTGAACTGGAATATAGCTATGATTTCCAGAAGGGTTCAGAAGTTTCTGCAAAGAACGGGCAGGAAAAGCTTGGAAGGTAATGGGAAGACTGGGTTTGGGTTTGATAAAAGCAAGGTTCGGTGTTACAACTGTCAGAACCTTGGTCACTTTGCAAGGGAATGTGAGAAACCCAGGATGCCGTCGTCAGGTCTCACTAAGCCAGATCCACCAAAATCAACTGAGAAAGAAGAAGCTAAATCATTGGTTGTGGATAATGCATTGATAGTTTTTGAGCCAACCGCTTTTGATTGGAGTGCTCAAGCCGCAAAGTTTCAATGTCTGATGGCTCATATCACACCTGAGGTACCTACTGAACCCACTGAGCCATTTAACTGTGTTTCGTGTATTAATTTGACTGAATCTCTTGAGATCTATCAGAAAGATAATCAAAATTTGCGGGATAAGATTGATAAGCTTAATGAATCTAATAATTTTTTATTAGAAAATGAAAAACTTTATGAACAACATCTTGAAGCTCATAAATTAGATACTGAAACTTTTAAAGCAAAGGTCTTTAGCCAACAAGACGCAATTAAAAGTTATCTTACTGAGATTGAATTGTTGACTAAAGAATTATCTGATTTAAAAGATGAGTTTGAAAATCATAAAAATAAAATCTTGGGTTCAACATCCGCAACACAAGTTTTTAATGAGATTGTCAGTAAGCAAGGGACAACTGGCAAAAAGAAGGAAGGTCTTGGCTATAACCAAGTACCACCACCTTCTAATGCTGAATATTGTCCCTCAATTACTAAACAAGGTCTTGAAGAGATTTCAGTCGATTATACCAAATTATATGGTATTAAGGCCAAAGAAGCCAAGCTTAACAAACTGACAACGGAGAAAAACAAGAGGCAAGAGTATCCATTGCCTCAGTTTGTTAAAGTTGCAAGTGAGTCTCAAGTTCATACTGATGACATTGTTGAGATAGAGGATATTACTGATCAGGAATATCCTGAGTTTAAGAAGGTTGAGGCTAAACCTGAAAAACAGATTTTGAAAGTTGAACCTGTAAAAAAGGTTCAAAATAAAAAGGAAAATAGAGTTTTACATGTGAAACTTCAAAAGTCACCGACAAATGTTTTAAAACAAAAGGTGACAAGTGAAAAGGTACATGTTGATAAAACTTATGCCTCAACTTCTAAACCCCCACAAGCATTATCTAAAACGTGTACAACCTGTTCATGTTCTAAAAATGCTTCGTCACTTCCTGTGGTAAATCCTCCGTCTCCACAATTTCAAGAGACTCGTTCTTGTTTCTACTGTAAGAAACAAGGACATTTGATTCGTGCTTGTCCCAAACTTTCTCATCAGCGGTATGGGAGAGATATGCCTAGGACATCTTTCTACAGAAATTCTTTTGCAAAATCACCTCCTAGGCATCACTCTGACTCTCCCAAATCTGATAAGAAAGTAGTTAGTGTTGGGCAAAATCCTTTGTTAAAACCAAAGCCCAACACTATTTCAAAGTCAAATCCCGAACCATCAAAGGTTTGGAAGATAAAGGAGTCCACTAAAGACTCACATGTCATCAATAATAACACATCAGATTCAAAATCTGATTTGTTTAAAAATAAAGTTTTATCTGATGTGCTTATTGTTGATGACTTTGGTCGACCTAAGTCTGTAAAGGCTTGGGTCACCGTTTCTCACTAATCTCCTCACTTTCTGTGTTGCAGCAGTCTGAACGAATAAACGATAGTGAATGGTTCATGGACAGTGGCTGCTCGCGACACATGACGGGTGATGTGTCTCTCTTAGTGGATATTAAACCATACGCGGGAGGTCATGTTGCTTTTGCTGGAGATACGGGAGGAACGATTTCGGGGAGAGGAACGCTAACCAATGGAACGGTTAGCTTTGAGAATGTAAATTATGTGGCCGAGCTTCAACATAATCTGCTAAGTGTATCACAAGTTTGTGATAAGGACTATACCACATCTTTTACTAAGACTGAGTGTGTCATATTGAAGCCGGGATATGTCATTCCAGAGGAATGGGTAGTAATGCGTGCTCCTAGGAGAAATGACACTTATGTAATGAACATGCGAACCGTGGAGACAACCAGCGAGTACACTTGTCTCCTTTCGAAAGCTTCAGAAAAGGAATCACTCCTTTGGCACAGACGAATGGGACACATTCATTTCCGAAAAATGAATTTCCTAGTCAACAACGACTTGGTTCGTGGAGTTCTGAAACAGTCCTTCGCCTTGAAGGATGACTGTATTTCTTGCCACAAGGGCAAACTCCACAAGAAGTCCCATAAGTCTAAGGTTGTGAATTCCATAAATGCTCCATTAGAACTACTGCACATGGATCTCTTTGGTCCTGTTTCTACAAAGAGCATAGGTGGTCGCTCGTATTGTTTAGTAGTGACAGATGACTACTCACGTTTTTCGTGGGTATACTTTCTCGCAACAAAGGATGAGACAGCGGGAATTTTGGTCTACTTGTTGGATAAGTTGGCAAATTTGTGCAACTTAAAGGTTAAAAGACTGCGGAGCGATAATGGAACCGAATTCAAGAACTCAACTCTTGAGCTATTTTGCGCTTCTAGGGGTATTGAACATCAATTCAGTGCTCCGAGAACACCTCAACAGAATGGAGTTGCTGAACGGAAGAATAGGACAATCATTGAAACTGCTCGCACTATGTTAGCGGATTCCAAATTACCTATTATCTTCTGGGCCGAGGCAGTTAATACTGCTTGCTACGTTTTGAATCGGGTTCTTTCGGTTAAAAAGAAGAATAAAACGTGTTATGAGCTATTCAATAATCGCAAGCCAAATCTACAGTTTTTGGAGCCCTTTGGATGTCCTTGTTTGATAATGATCACCAAAGAACGTGTCCCTAAGTTTGGTGATAAAGCCGTTGAAGGGATTTTTCTCGGATATTCGGTCAATTCTCCAAACAAACGGGTATTCAACAAATCAACAAACGAGATAGAGGAACACTTTGAGGTCAAATGCCTACGGTATACGGAACCACCTCAAGGAACGGGTCCGGATTGGTTCTTCAATTATGGGAAACTCTTCAGTTCCTTTAATGTACCGGAGGTTTACGACACTGAAGAATTAATCACAATGCTTCATGGACTCGATGTTTTTCAACAAACATCCGATTCTCCTCCTACAACATCCAATCCGATTCCCGATACGACATCCACTCCATCACCTACACCAACACAACAAATTCCTTCATCTACATCCACTACTTCTTCTGCATCTGTACCTACACCCACACCACCAACTACAACCATTCAGTCTTCTTCAAACACTGTTAATACCACGGATCTTCCGGATGATCCTGATATGCCTATCTTAGAGGATGAAGAAGACATGGACTATTCTCGTTTCTTCACTAATGAAGAGAACGAAGATGCTTCTGCCACTGCAAGTGATTTGAATAACTTGGAATTAAATCTTGTGCCAGATGCTATTCCAGTTACTCGGATACATAGGAATCACCCAATTGACAATATCATTGGTGATCCCCATTCATCTGTTCAAACGAGACATCAGGCGAAGCAAACTGCTGAAGATAAGGATACTTCAGCTGATCAGGTTTTGGGATTTATGGCAACTGTTAATTCCTGCCATCTTTCCCAAACTGAACCAAAGAAAGTTTCGGAGGCCTTACAAGATCCATCCTGGGTCGAGGCCATGCAAGATGAATTGCAGCAATTTCACAAGCTGCAAGTGTGGACGCTAGTTCCATTACCTAAGGGTGCCGATCCAAAAGGTACTAGATGGGTATATCGCGTCAAGAAAGATGATCGAGGGGTTGTCACGAGGAACAAAGCAAGATTAGTTGTTCAAGGATATACTCAAATTGAAGGACTTGATTATGATGAGGTTTTTGCCCCTGTCGCCCGATTGGAGTCCGTACGTATTTTTTTGGCCTTTGCATCATTTAAAGGGATTCGCGTCAAGCAACTTGACGTTAAAAGCGCATTCCTTTATGGTCAAATTGATACGGAGGTTTATGTTCAACAGCCTCCAGGTTTTGAAGATTCGGTGCATCCAAATTATGTCTATAAACTCAACAAGGCATTGTATGAACTTCATCAATCTCCACGCCTATGGTATGAGAGGCTTGCTACTCATCTGGTGGACAATGGTTTTACTCGGGGCACCATCGACAACACCCTTTTCACTAAAGGAAAAGGAGATGATATGTTACTGGTTCAAGTGTATGTCGATGATATCATCTTTGGGTCGTTGAATGAGGCTCTATGTAACGAATTTGAAGAGGTCATGAAGTCAGCTTTCGAGATGAGTGCAATGGGAGATCTCACCTTTTTCCTTGGCGTGCAAGTTGAGCAGTCACCCAAAGGAATGTATATTCATCAGTCAAAGTATGTCAATGACATGTTGACTCGATATGATATGCTTACTTGTAAACCTTATGGAACCCCAATTGAGCTCAATCATAATCTTGGACCTGCTGATGATGATGAGGACTGCAAAGAAAAGGATTATCGTTCGATGATTGGTTCCCTTATGTACCTCACTGCCTCAAGACCTGATATTGTCTTTGCTGTTTCTCTTTGTTCAAGATATCAGGCACGACCAAAGGTTTCTCATATGAAGGCGGTGAAGCGGATTTTTGGTTATCTCAAATATAGACCTTCACTAGGTCTATGGTACTCCAATGAGAAGAACTTCACTCTCTCTGCCTATTCCGATTCAGATTATGGTGGCTGCAACATCAATAAGAAGTCTACGACAGGGGGATGTCAGTTTCTTGGAACTCGCTTGGTGTCATGGCAATGCAAAAAGCAGACTACGGTTTCTACTTCCACAGCTGAGGCCGAGTACATTGCTGCTGCTAGCTGCTGTTCTCAAGTTCTTTGGATTCAGCACCAACTGCGCGACTACGGGTTACTCTTAACTTTAACTCCTATACATATTGATAACACTGCTGCCATCTCTATCACACGCAATCCCGTACAACACTCTAAAACCAAACACATAGAAATTAGGTTTCACTTTATACGGGATTGCTATGAGAAACACCTCATTGACCTTGTCCATATTGACACCCTGAAACAAAATGCTGACTTATTCACTAAGGCTTTCTCTAGAGCACGATTTGATGAATTAGTCAACATGATCGGTCTTAGGTTCTTTACAACGAAAAAGTAATTTGTGACTTGGATATGTTTAAAGCAATGTTTTATTAAAAAAAAAAAAAAAAAAAAAAAAAAAAAAAAAAAAAACGCAACAGCCACTCTTTATACTTTCTAGTTTTAAAGAAAAGCAATGTTGCTACATTTAAAAAGACGTTGAAGTTGTGTCTGTAAACAACTTGGGATATGATAGTACATCCGGTGACATGCATAAAATGGAAATTTAAGGTTTATCTTGGATGTGTCAGTAGATTTATTTGATGTATTGAAAACAATTTTTATAAACATTATCTTCATCATACGATATATTAGTAGGCATGTTATACAAAACACTTTGAGAAGTCTTAAGAAGCTTAATCAATACTTGTCTATTTCAAGTGGTATAACATTATCAGATGTACGACAAAAGTCTTAATTTCTTACTTATACTAGACATGTTTTTGTGAAAGATGTTTATATGATTTCATTTGGGGGTATATATTGACAGTCTCCTTTGTTATACGTAAGTATAGACCTGGTTTCTGTTAATATATATTTTAAAATTAAGCAAACACAAGTCAAAGTACTTGAAAAGTCTTTCTATATTAAGATACCTTACAAGGTCGCCAAAATGGTTTGACCAAGTTTGGTTTTGCTTAAACCTGGATCAAGTTATGTCGCTCTGTTGTACGTAAGTACAGACCTGTCACCGCTGACTTGATTCTTAAAATTGATTTTCTTATATTCTATCTGTAAATGAAAACATGGTCTATGTTTTAAGTTAAGATGTATATCTATGATGGGAACCACAGCGAAATACACATACCAATAATAATAAAATACCTCTTAGTTTTACGTATAACATGTTTAAGTGGACAAATATACTAATAATCGTTTTGAAATAATTTTTATAAACAGTGTTCTTAGTATGTCAAGTACATTTAAAGAGGACAAAGATACTGATGATCGAAATAACACTTACTGTTCCTAATAAATGCATGTTATTCCGATATGATCCCTAATCAGATTTTCTCAACTCCGTCACCAAAAAAAAAAAAAAAAAATGTGTTAATTCACTAGTGGTTAATTTAGAGAGAAAGAGTGAAGAGGTTCCCTTATCTCTGATCTAACGGATCGTTATATCAATACCTACATGTGGTATCTGTTCTAAGAATAGTTGTCAATTTACATTTTCTTGTATACGTCTTCTTTTCTCTAAGTTAGTGTAATTTTTAGTTATTATCCAAGTTACAATTACATTTTCAAATTTGAGTACCGAAATCACAAACGCGAAACAATCTAAGAAATCGCAAATTTTTCACTAAAAATGCACTGTGCGTCACTTTCATAAGTGACGCTACCAGTGACGCATACGATATTGCGTCACTCACCTAAGTGACGCAGTCAGTGCCGGGATAAGTTTCGCTATAAGTGCCGGGTTGAGTGTCGCATACAAGGGTCGGTGTATAAATACCCCTTCCCCACGACACTCTCACTCATCACTTTCAAACACTCATAGCGTCACTTGCACTGACATACCGACACTATTACTGTCTTTGCGTCACTTCGGCTGTACGTTTCTCCTTCGCTCGATTCGTGCATTCTACGGTCTTTGCTTGCATTCCAGTCTTATATTCGTGCTCTCCTCACTTTTACGACTCATTTGGTACTAACTTTAACCTTTTACGCTCATTGTTTTAACTGTAATTTTCAGTTAGGGTTACGGTTAGGGTTTAATCTTGAAAATCGATTGTTTAACTACTTGTTTGATCATGTTTTTGTGTTATAAAGGGTGTGTTCCATTCGTTTTTATAATGCGCATAACGTGGTTACTTCGTTTTCCAAAACCCCTAATTTTCAAATCTGGGTATGAACAGTGCACGACGATCTTCATCGTTGCGACACTTCTTGCGTCACTTACCTCAAGTGACGCTACTTGGTAATTTGGTAACCCATACCGTCACTTCCTAAGTGACGCTTGTTTTTGCGTCACTTCTTAAGTGACTCATGTAGTGACGCATATAATTGTTTTAATTGTTCAAACCGTCACTCTACCTAGTGACGTCTTTACATGCGTCACTACCCCAAGTGACTGTCTAAGTGACGCCTACTTATATCCGTCACTTAAACCGTCACTTCTTAAGTGACCATCTTAGGATACCGTCACTAGGTTAAATGTCGCATGTTCTTCACCCGTCACTTTGCAAGTGTCGTATACTTTAAATCACCAAATTCAAACGTCACTTACATCAGTGACGCTTGATAGCGTCACTTCCAGTAAGTGACGCTACACATTGATTTCAATTTTACACACTGTACATTACGACACTCCTTAAGTGACGGTAGTGGCCATGCGTCACTTACCCTAAGTGACGCCTAAAATCAAAATTTGTTTTCTAACCTTTTTGTGTTCGGGCTAACTTTATAACGATTTCGATTATCCTTCTTTGTATTTTTAGCTTACAGATGGCTGAGTTACAGAACTACTACCGCCGTACCAACACCCGACACAATATTACGGCATTCCTTGAGTCTACTCATGCGAACTCGGCTCCATTCCGGCCTATGATCGAGTTTTTACGCAGATCGAGGATTTTTTATGCGATTACGGCAACGACTCCTGTATATATGAATCAAATCGAGGAGTTCTATGATCATGCCGTGATCAGAGTTCAGGGTGATGTTCCCCGGATTGTTTCAACAATGTTTGGGGAGGAAATCGAGATTACTGAGAACTCGATTCGAAGGGTTTTACAGTTCACCGACAACTCCACGATGCCAACCATCTTCCCCACCACGTTTATCTACGGGGGACTTCAAAGGATGGGTTATCCAGCTAACCAGCTTTCGGACTTCAGGAAGCAATACCTCTGCAGGGTCTGGAGGTATCTGTGCCATATTATCATCGTTTGCTTGTCTCCGAGGAAGGGAGGTTATGATGCTGCCAGCCATCTTACTCTATCTCTCATGTTGGCCTTGATTTACAACAAACCGTACAACTTTAGCGGTTATATCTTCGGCAACATGGTAGAGAATATTCGTGCCGGAAAAGACAAATGGCTGCAGTATCCTCGTTTTGTGCAGCTTCTGTTGAATGACCTGGATCTTGGTATTGCACCAGATCAGAGGTCTCTTTTGGTTCCAACGCCCATGCTTCTGCGAGTCTTCAATGACTGCAAGCTTGCACCAAAGGGCGAGCCTGTTTTGGCCGATCGTGAACTCTTCGGGCACGTAGTGAACGAAAACTACGTTGCGCCGCACGATCATGGATTTTTGGATGATGTCGTGCCTCCGGTCAACGATGACGACTTAGTTGATGCCAATATCGCTCAGGACCTCGATGATATTGAGCACGTTGATCGGGTTGAGGTCGATTCCGATGATGGTGGGCCCACTCCTCCGGATTCTGAGGGTGATGTGCCACCACAATCAGCTTTAGATGGGATTCAATTGGCTGATCCCCAACGCATTAAGCGTATTATGCGCCGGATTTCGGCTGGTCGGGTTCATATTCCGAGAAATCCTGGCAAGCGTCCTGCTGGGTCGTCGCCTTCTTATGCTGAGTTACCTTTACGTCGACGCCAGCGGACTTCGATTGTCCTTGAGGAGCCAACTCATCAGACTTCTCCTCAGCCTGCAACCATTTCTATTCAGCAGGTTTTAGCTCAACTGGAGCTTTTGTCCAAGCGTTTTGATGATCAACAGGCGATCATTGCAGCTCAAGCTTCACAGATTAAGGACTTAGAGATTAAAGCTGCCACAGTGGACTCTCTCCAACAACAGATAACGACTATGTCTTCTAGGTTGTTAGAATTGGAGTCAGTCACACTTGTTTCGGGGGAGGATAATTCTAGGGAAATAGAAACAAATGTAACTCCTTCCCCTGAACCAGAAAATGTACTTCCATCTTCTACTATCAATGAAAATATCAGTTTAGATTATTTCGTGGAGGTTCAAGGTCAGGCAAGACCTATCGCGGTAGATTATTCATTCGTAGATCTCACTTATTTGCAAAACTTGATGAATGATAATGATACGATGCCTGAGGAAGAGGAAATGAATGATCCTGTAGCAGAGGATTATTTCTTTGAGGAAAATGATGAAGTTGAAGTTGAGGGGGAGCAATTGCACAGTGATGAATGTTATGATGATGCTCCCATTATAGAATCGGACTCGTCTGAAGATGAATCAGAAAAAGAGTCGAACGAGCCATCAACTTCTACAACAAAACCGGATATTGTGCTCAAACCGATTATTGAGGTACCGGTTACGTGTAAAAGCTACAAAGTTAGATCTGATTACACGGGATTGATTAAGAGTTGGAAGTTCGATGAGAACAACTCTGTTTTTATGATAAAGAGAAGTGACGGCATTCAGTACTTCAATATGAAGTTTTATAAAATAAGTACTGTGATTGATGAAAAGACACTGACTAACTCTAGGTTGAATGTGGATAGGTTAGATACCAAACCTAAGTTAGCTAATAAACCTGTTAACATTCTTAAAAGAGATGGTAATCATAGTGTATCCCCACCTAAACCTAAACGACCATATACTCTAAGTGACAATTCTTCTAATAAGCCTAGGGATATGACACCGTCAAGGTTTAGAACTCAAAGTAGAAATCACAATCATTATGAGAGTGGTTCTACTTCACGAACACATGAGTTTAATTATAATTATAATAATAGAACTCTTAATTCAGTGCCTAGGAGGTTCTCCTAAAATTCACCTCTTAAGGCTGATCGTCTACAAACTCAAGCATCTTCGAAAGTAACCAAAGCTCCTGATGAGAAGAATGGTTATTTTAAAGAGCTTCAGTTTGTTGATGATAAGGGACAAACCAAGACCGTAATGGCTTGGGTCCCTCTTGACAAATAATTGTGTTTTGTGTTATGTGCAGGAGCCTACTGTGAACAAGGATAGATGGTGGTATGTAGACAGTGGATGCTCAAGGCACATGACTGGAGAACGAAGTCTACTAAAGGACTTCAAAGAAGGTTTCAAGCAAAAAGTTAATTTTGCAGGAGACAAAGGAGGAGTTATTACGAGAAAAGGAAAAGTTTCAAATGGAACTTTGATTCTAGAGGATATGAATTATGTTGAAGAACTAACACAAAATATAGTGAGTGTTTCCCAAGTCTGCGATAAAGGTCATCCAGTTCATTTTAATGAAAAGGAGGCTTTAGTTCTGAAGCCAGGCTTCATAATTCCTGAAGAGTGGATATTGATGAGGGCACCAAGGAAGAAGGATATCTAGCTATAAACATGGGTGTTTCTAACTCTTCAATGGTGTCTACATGTTTATTATCCAACGCCTCAGAAGCAGCTGCATTATTATGGCATAGGAGAATGGCACATCTGAACTGGAGAAAGATGAATTTCATAACCAAAAATGGGTTAGTTCTAGGTGTACCACAAAAACGTTTCGAGTCTGAAGATAAGTGTGCTTCTTGCATGAAAGGAAAGCAGCACAAGAAACCACACATATTTAAGACTGAAAACTCTATCTCCTTACCATTTGAGTTGCTAAACATGGACCTCTTCGGCCCTATAAGAAAGAGAAGTCTAGGTGGCAAATGGTACTGTTTGGTTGTCACAAACGATTATTCTAGATTCTCATGGGTGTTCTTTTTGGGATCTAAGGACGAAACTCCTGGAATTCTAATTGAGTTCTTTGATCTAGTAGAGAATGTCTATAAGACGAGAGTGAAGCGTATTCGTAGTGACAACGGAACAGAATTCAAAAACTCAACGTTGAATATCTATTGCTTAAGCAAAGGGATTATTCATCAATTCAGTGCACCTTATGAACCTCAACATAATGGTGTAGCTGAAAGGAAGAATAGAACGTTGATAGAAGCTGCTAGAACAATGCTTGCTGATTCAAAGCTTCCTGTCATCTTTTGGGCAGAAGCAGTGAATACAGCATGTTATGTTCTAAATAGAGTTCTTACGGTCAAAAAGCAGAACAAGACTTGTTATGAGCTTTTGAACAATAAGAAACCAAACTTAAAAGGACTTGAACCCTTTGGAGTTTCTTGCACTATATTAAAAACTGGTCATCAAGCTAAATTTGGTGAGAAGGCCGACGAAGGATTCTTCTTAGGTTATATGCCTAATTCGCCAAACAAGAGAGTTTTTAATAAAGTCACAAGCTGTTTGGAGGTAGTGCATAACATTGATGTTATAAGCTACACACCAGATGTGCATAAGGGCTTAGATTGGCAATTTGATTATTCTGATCTTTTTGCATCTTTTAAAGTTCCTGTAAGTGATTTTGTCAGTGATTCAGAGATTTCTGAACATTTAGTGTCTGGAAGTGAGGATATTGGCCACACTCCAACATCGAATGCTCAATTTTCTACAATCAAGATAAGTGTTGATCCAAATCAACCATCTACTAGTGGATCTCAAAGATCCAAAGTAAATACACCTCCAGATGAGGAAGAGCTGCTGCAAGACTTAGTGGATGATATCATTACTCCACTTAGAGAATTAAGAATATCTTCTGATATTGATAATTCACAGCCATCCAGTGAGGAAGTACCATATTTGGAAGACACACCTGAACCTCATAGTACTCATGAAATAGGTACTAATTTGGAGGATGAAATACCAGTTGAACCGGTAACGGTTACTCGGGCTAGCAAGAATCATCCACCTGAGAATATCATAGGTGATCCTCAAATACCTATGTTAACTAGAGGACAAGTTAAAGCTAGTATTTGCGATAACCAAGTTCACCCAAGCTTGTATTCTGAAATGAAAGAGACAGAGATTTCTAATCAATGTCTATATTCATGCTTTATCTCACAAGTTGAGCCTAAAAATGTTCAAATGGCTCTAAAGGAAAGTTCATGGGTGGAAGCAATGCAAGAAGAACTATCTCAGTTCTCAAAACTACAAGTATGGGAGTTGGTTGACCTTCCAAATGGAGAGTATTCAATTGGAACTAGATGGGTATTTAAGTGTAAGAGAGATGATCGGGGTGTCATTACTCACAATAAAGCTCGTCTAGTGGTTCAAGGGTTTAATCAACAAGAAGGAATAGATTACAATGAAGTGTTTGCACCAGTTGCTAGGCTAGAAGCAATTAGAGTATTCTTAGCATTTGCCTCATTTAAAGGTATAAAAGTTTACCATTGGATGTTAAGAGTGCCTTTTTGTATGGCAAAGTAGAAGAATTGGTGTATGTTTCACAACCACCCGGGTTTACTGATCCTGACTATCAAGATAGAGTATATTGTTTGAATAAGGCTCTATATGAATTACATCAAGCACCTCAGATGTGGTATGGAACACTATCAACGTATCTACTTGAAAATGGATTCACAAGAGGATCAATTGATAGTACACTTTTTGTAAAGTGGAAAAAGAACAACTTTCTACTTGTGCAATTGTATGTTGATGACATTATCTTTGGATCTTCTGATGAAAAGATGTGTCAAGAATTTGAGAAAGTCATGAGAAAAAGGTTTGAAATGTCTGTAATGGGAGAACTAAATTTCTTCTTAGGATTGCAAGTTGATCAAAAGAAGGATGGATTCTTTATTCATCAATCTAAATATACATATGAGTTATTGGAACGCTTTAAGATGGATGAAAGTAAGGTCTACAATACTCCAATTCCAGTAAATCATAACCTTGGACCAAATACATCAAGTGATAGCGATGTGGATCCAACTCTTTATAGAGCCGTGATCGGATCACTAATGTATCTAACTGCCTCTCGGGCTGACATTCTGTTTGTTGTTTGTATATGCGCAAGATATCAGGCTAATCCGAAAGAGTCACTTATGCAAGCTGTGAAACGGATCTTTTGTTACCTCAAAAGGAAACCGAAGCTGGGACTTTGGTATCCGACTGATGGAGACTTAGATCTCATAGCTTATACTGATTTGGATTATGGAGGATGCAATCAAAATAGGAAATCTACAACCGGAGGATGTCAATTCTTAGGAGGTAGATTAGTATCCTGGCGGTGCAAGAAACAAAGCTTGGTAGCCATTTCTACATGTGAAGCTGAGTATGTTGCAGCTTGCAGCTCTTGTTCTCAAGTACTTTAGATCCAACAGCAACTGCGGGATTATGGGTTAAACATAACCAATACTTCTATGATGATTGATAATGAGTCAACAATGTCGATCACCAACTGATGAACGCTAAAATATACTAGATTATAGTACTAATTACCCCCTTGTTTAATTGAATTCTTACACATTATGTGTGAATAAAATACTAATTTCGTTCATATGTGCATATAGGAGTTAATTGGAGCTTGAATCGTAAAAGAAACAGAAATCGAGCAAATATTGAAGAAAAGAAGCTAAAAAGTTGAAGAATAAAAAAAGAGAAATCGAATTTTTCAATCCATACGGCATATGGATTGTGTGAGCCGGACTACCAGTACGCGGGCCTGATCTGCTGGGCTTTTTAATCCATACGGCGTATGGATGATTTCGACAGAATTATTAAAAACCCTAATTTACTTCATTTTTAGGGTTATCACTTCTCATTTCTCTCCAGCCATTTTGCACTCATTCTAGCATCATTCCAGGAGCATTTTGAAGGATTAAGAGCTTGAAAAATCAATGGTTTTCGGTTGTTCAATCATTCTTTCGGTTTCTTGGTTCGAATATTTAAATTCTTTTCATTTGATTATGATTTCGGTTATGATTATGAATCTGAGTTTCTGTAACAATATGATTGGCTAAGTTCTTATTACATTTGTTTAGATGATAATACTCAGATGATGGTTTGATTATTGAATTGCGGATTTATATTGGATTTTATGAATGCTTATATGTTTACTTGATGATCCATGTTTAACTATTGATTATTGGTGATTACCTAACATGATGATCTATTGATTTATGATTGATTTCTTTATTGATAGATTATTATTGATGATTGTTGATTTTAATTGAGAATTATCACTAGATATATTGAATTTGATAGGTTAGGATCAATAATGGTTGATAATCGGTAATGAATGTGATAACTATTAATTAGTTATAAACTTTGTTGATTCAAGTTGCAAAAGTAACTCATATAAACGGTGTAGGTTCAACTTAGAACACAGTTTGGTGGATACCGTTAATTTGAATTGTTAACGTGTTGACAACAACTTGATATCTTTCTTAATTGTGTTTAATCAATTAATCTTGTAAGGATAATTGGTAGTATTTGTCATATCACAACAAAATCCATATGTTAGCAATTCAATAAAGTGATAATCGGATTCTGAGGAAAGTAATCTAAACAAATGTATTTCTTCTATCATTTGAATTAAATAATTTTATTTGAGTACTTGTTCTTTAAGTAGTTTCTTTTAATTTTCATTTAATAATTCGCTTTTAATAATTGTTCGCCAATTGTTCGATCGGAACTAAAACGTCCCCCCATTATTTACTGTTTTTATTTGCAACAATTTCCAATTTATTTAATATTGACATCCGTTCCTCGTGTTCGACTCGGACTTATCAGGCTATACTATATTACGACCAGGTATTCTTGCCTGTGTTGTGTATAGTAAGCAGGTACTCCTCTTTATAAAACTTAACTCTGTTTACACATCATCAAGTTTTTGGCGCAGCTGCCGGGGAGCAGTTTGATTCAATTTAATAATTTAGAAATTGTTTTAGTTGTATAGTTGTGATTTACCTCTGGTTTGTCGGTTTTAAGGTGTGCTTTTGTTTAAAATTCTGTCTGTTCATACTTTTTCTTTTAACTAAAGTCGGGATAGTAAGTATTACGTTGTGTTACCTAAGTAACCTGTTATACTGACTTGGTAAGTTTAAGTGTAGGACGTTTATGACGCGGACACTGGATCCCAATCCTGCCGTTCCATTTGAAGAGCCCGAACGCACGTTTCATCAAAGAATACGCGCGCATTCCGCACCGCCCCATTCACCAATAGTCAACCAATTCCTGAACGAAGCGGACGGGATATTAGACTGCAATCTTCACACACCACTGGCCTCCAACTACAAGTCGGATTTTGAGGACGAATACGAAGAGTATCGCGAAAGACCACCAACCGAGTATCCCAGCGATCAATCGGAACCAGACCACAACATGGCGGACGACATTGCCAACATGACTCTAGAGCAGTATTCTAGCCGAATGCGCACCGATCTTGGGCCCGGAGTAGTGAGGCCCGCCATTGCGCGAGAAGTGGAATTTTAAATCAAGGGAAAGTTCCTCAAGGAACTTAGAGAGAACCCTTTCCTTGGCGAAGAAAGAGAGGATGCTAACGAGCACGTCGAGAAGATCCTGTAAATCGCCGATATGTTCAACGTTCCCAACGTTACGCGCGATCAATTCATGCTCCGAGTGTTCCCAATAACACTAAAAGGAGCCGCTAAGAGGTGGATTTCAAACAAACCAATTGGATCCATCACCACGTGGGAAGATCTGCGCACGAAATTCTTGAAGATGTATTGCCCACCGTCCAAAACATCGAAGATGATCGATGAGATTAGGAATTTCAAGCAGGACATCGATGAATCACTTCACCAATCGTGGGATGTTGATGCATATTAGTTTGTCCGTCAGTTGGTCTATCGAGTTGTAAAAGTGTCGTTAGTCGTTTGATAGAAATATAGATTTTATATGATGCGACACTTAAGTTTTAGGTTAGGCGACACTTGCCTAAGTGACGCATAGCGACACTTAGGTAAGTGACGCATGAAGGCGGCCACATGCGTCACTGGTGTAAGTGACGCATGTCAGCCAGAATTTTAGTATAAATACAAACCTACGGGTTTTCGGCTAGGGTTGACGAAACCCTAGCACCATTTGTCGACTAAACTCACCTGTAATCAGTCTTATTACGTCATTCAAGCTAATAAACTCGTTTGCTTTGTTTAGTTCGATCGTTTTGGTTTGCGTTTATTAGTAATTCGTGCAATTGATTGTTTCCGCCTTTCAATAGCAGTCGATCATCACTTAGGTCCAACGTCTAGGGCACTCACAACTGGTATCAGAGCCACTAGGTGATTAGATTGACATTTTGAAGATGTTTTAGATTGATTTCGGTTTCATTCGGATCAAGAATCGAGAATAACTACGGATTTCGAGTTGATAAGGTGATTTCCAGAAGATATTCATCATTTACTACAGGTTTCGTTCATTAGGGTTCAAGGAATTTTCGTTTGGTTTACGAAAATTCGAATTTTAGGGTTTTTGGGATTTTACAGCCGTTTTTGCGACACTCGCTGCGTCACTTGAACGCGTCACTTATAGCGGCACTTCGTAATCCCAAATTAGGGTTTTAACGTCACTTGAACGCGTCACTTGGAGCGTCATTTGAGGTTTATACCACACTTAACTTAAGTGTCGTCTATTTTAATCCACAGTCACTCACGTGCGTCACTTTAACACCTCACTTGAGTGCCAAGCGTCACTTCTGCTAGTGACGCCTGTTTGATTTCTTGCGTCACTTCCGTTAGTGACGCCTTTTGATTTATTGCGTCACTTTTACTAGTGACGCCTATTTGTTCTAGTGCGTCACTCAAGTACGACACTTGAGTGCGTCACTTGCTTATAGTGTCATCAGTCACTTCATCCGTCACTCGATAGCGTCATTTACCAAGTGACGCTAGTCGTTGCGACACTTGAGTGCGTCACTTACCAAGTGATGCCTTTGGTACTATTTAGTTTGCAAGTTCTCGTTTTTGAGTTAATTTTCAGGTTAATTTTTTAATGGCTGTTGTTGCTGATAAAGAGGATATTCGGGGAATTAGAGATATGCTAAAACAAAATCATGATGTTGGTTCCAATAATAAACCTCCTCTATTTACGGCTGATATGGATTACGCATATTGGCGTGATAGATTTGAACAGTATGTAGATTTCCACTGTCCGGAGCTCTGGGGTCCGCTCAGAGAAAGATATGAAGCGCCTATAGCTGAGGGAGACTATCGTGGTATCCCTCCATCCAAAACATACAAAGCCATGTCTCCTGAAGAGAAAGGAGTACGATATTGAAAGGAAGGCTCATTCAGCCATCTGCATGTGCCTTACTAAAGATGTCTTACGCCTCTTCAAAACACATGACATAACATACGATCTCTGGAAGGCCATTGAGACAAGATGTGGTGGACATCAGAAGTACAAGGAGGCTAAATTGGAACTGATCAAGAAACAGTATGATCTGTTTGATTCTCTGCCTAATGAAACAGCTTCGGGTGTGTTTACCAGATACTCATAGTTGGTTAGTGAGTTGACTGAGGGAGGATATAATTTCCCTCAGATTGAAATAAACACAAAGCTGTTGGACGTTCTACCGAGTAGTTGGGATGTTAAAGTACAGTTTATGAAAGAAAGTCAAGAATTAGCCACGATGAACTTAGATGAGCTAATTGGTGTTCTTCAAGCCCATGCGATGGAGTTGAAGAAGAAAGAATGTAAATCGGGTGGTTTTGTTCAAGACCTGACGTTATATGGAGGAAAAGTCAACACCGGAAAGACTTATGGTGGAATGGCTTTTGTTTCTTCTACAAGTTCTCCACTTCAACCTTCATTGCATTCTACCGGAGTTCATCATCCAGTGTATGCTTCTGGATCCTCACAAGGGTCACAACTGCAAGTTCCAGTGTCCCCTGCTATTCAAGAGCAGGCTGCTATCTATACAGCCTTTCTCAGCTCTTACAAGGATTTGGTTTCATAACCGAATTCTACTTTAGAACTTGCCAAAGAAGATTATGCTCAACTAGATGACGATGATCTTAAGCAAATGGACTTAAACTGGCAAAACCAATTTTGGTTTTGATAAAAGCAAGGTTCGCTGTTATAACTGTCAGAATCTGGGACATTTTGCGAGAGAGTGTGAGAAACCCAAAGTTCCTCCATCGGGTTTCACGAAGCCTGATGCTCCCAGAACTCCAGAGAAAGATGAGGTGAAGCAAGCGACAGTTGATGCACTAGTTGTCTTTGAGCCTACCAACACCAACTGGAGCATGTATGCTGATAATTATCAACAGTGTCTCATGGCTCATATTTCTAATGAGGTACGCAATGAACCAGAAGAACCTTTGAACTGTATCTCATGCATTAAGTTAACTGAATCTTTAAGGTGCTTTCAAGAAGATAACGTAGACTTAAGAAAAAAAGTTGAAAAACTTAGTGAGTCGAATAAATACCTAAAAGCCAATGAACAATTGTATGATAAGAAAATTGAGGCTTATCAATAGGACACGCTTAGGTATAAATCTAAGGTTTTTAGTCAACAGGATGCTATTAATAGTTATCTTGCTGAAATAGATCTTTTGCGAAAGGAACTATCTGATCTGAAAGTTGAATATGACAAATATAAAAGTAAGATTCTAGGTTCCTCTTCTTCTACGGTTGCCTTCAACGAAATCCTTAACAAGCAAAGGACAAATAGTAAAACTAAGACAGGACTAGGTTATACTGTAGTCCCGCCTCCCACTGAATATTGTCCTATGCCAGTTTAGGAAGGCACCGAAGAGATTCCAGTTGACTATGCACTGTTATATGGGGTCAAGTCTAAGGTCAATAATCAAAACAAACAGGCAAAGGAGAAAACCAAACGGTCAGAGTATCCTTCGCCTCAGTTTGTTAAGTCTGAATGTGAATCTCCAGTTAGAATTGAGGAGATTGTTGAGATTGAGGATATTACTGATCAGGAGTATCCTGAATTTAAAAAGAAGGTTGAAGTAAAATCTGACAAAATGGTTTCAAAGGTTGAACCTACAATTAAGGTTCAACCTAAAAAGGAAAAGAATAAGGTTTTAAATACAAAATCTTAAACTTTACAGTCACCTGTAAAGATTTTGCAACATAAAGCTACACGTGCAAATGATTTTTGTGATAAACCTTCCACTTCAACCTCTCAACCAAAACAAGCATTTTCTAAGACGTGCACGAAATGTTCATGTTCTAGAAATGCTTCTCCTACTCCTGTGGTAAATCCTCAGCCTCAACCTTTTGTTGAGACCCGCTCATGCTGTTATTGTTAAAGACAAGGACATTTAATTCGTGAATGTCCCAAATTGTCTCATCAGCACTATGGGAGAGAAATGCCTAGGACATCTGTTTACAGAAATTCATTTTCAAAATCTCCACCTAGGCGTTACTCAACCTCTCCCAAGCCTGCTGAAAGGCCGAGTAATGTTGGGCAAAAACCTTTGCCAAAACAAAAGCCCGACATTACTCCTAAACCAATTTCCGAACAACCTAAAGTTTGGAAATGAAAGGAGTCTGTTAGTGACTCTTCTGTCATCAACAATAACACATTAGATGAAAATTCTAATTTGTTAAAAAATAAAGTTCTATCTGATGTGATTATTGTTGATGACCTTGGTAGACCTAAGTCTGTAAAGGCTTGGGTCACCGTTTCTCACTAATCTCCTTACTTTATGTGTTGCAGCAGTCAGAACGTGTTAAGGATAGTGAATGGTTTATGGATAGTGGCTGTTCGCGACACATGACTGGCAATGTGTCTCTTTTGATGGATGTTAAACCACATGCCGGAGGACATGTTGCTTTTGCTGGAGATACAGGAGGAACCATTACGGGAAAGGGAACGCTAACTAACGGGAAAGTTAGCTTCGAGAATGTGAATTATGTGGCTCAACTTACTCACAACTTGCTGAGCGTTTCACAAGTCTGTGATAAGGACTTTACCACTGCTTTCACGAAGATTGAATGTGTGATACTGAAGCCAGGTTTCGTTATCCCTGAAGAATGGGTGCTTATGAGGGTGCCACGGAGAAACGACACCTATGTAATGAATATGAGAACTATGGAGACTACAGATGAATACACCTGTCTCCTGTCAAAGGCTTCGGAAAAGGAATCACTATTGTGGCATAGACGAATGGGACACATCCATTTTCGTAAGATGAATTTTTTAATAAACAATGATTTGGTAAATGGAGTTCCAAAACAGTCATTTGCCTTAAAAGATGACTGCATTGCATGCCATAAAGGGAAACTCCACAAGAAATCCCATAAGTCGAAGATAGTGAATTCCATTGCTGCACCACTGGAGCTCTTACATATGGATCTGTTTGGTCCTATCTCAACTAAGAGCATCGGTGGTCGATCTTATTTCTTAGTAGCCACCGATGACTACTCAAGAGTGAAACACCAGATATTTTGGTGTATCTGTTGGATAAGTTGGCAAATCTGTGCAACTTAAAGGTGAAGAGACTGAGAAGTGACAATGGAACTGAATTCAAGAACTCCACTCTTGAGTTATACTGTGCTACAAAAGGTATTGATCATCAGTTCAGTGCCCCAAGAACTCCTCAACAGAATGGAGTTGCAGAGCGAAAGAATAGGACTATTATCGAGACAGCTCGGACTATGCTGGCCGATTCTAAGCTTCTTATCATATTTTGGGCAGAAGCAGTCAGTACTGCTTGTTACATTCTGAATCGCGTGCTCACGGTTAAGAAAAAGAATAAGACCTGTTATGAACTTTTCAATAACCGTAAGCCCACTTTGCAGTTTCTAGAGCCATTTGGGTGTCCGTGTTTGATTATGGTCTCAAAAGACAAGGTCTCGAAGTTTGGAGCTAAAGCCGTTGAAGGAATTTTCCTTGGCTATTCAGTCAACTCTCCGAACAAAAGAGTCTACATTAAATTAACACACCAGGTGGAAGAGCATTTTGAGGTAAAATGCCTGCGTTACACGGATCCTCCTCAAGGAATGGGTCCTGAATGGTTATTCAATTATAAGGATGTGTTTAATTCGTTTGACATACCCGAAGAAGATGGTGAAGAGGAGGAGTTAGTTACCTTACTTCATGGCATCAGTCTGTGTCAAGACACATCTACCTTAAAACCTACACCACCACCTACTCAAACACCCACACCATCACCTCCAACACCTACTCCAACACCCACTTCACTACCTACTACACCCACACCATCGCCTACTATACCACCTTCGGATGTTCCTTCGACTTCAGGAACGACTAATACAACAGAACATCCAGATGATCCCAACATGCCACCGTTAGAGGAAGACGGGGAAGAAGAAGAATTGGTTCATTCGCACCTCTTCTCTAATGAAGATGATACAGAACTTCAACCTCTTGTGCAACCTGAAAGTCCTACTGCTCCTGCGACTAACATTGTTCCCGTTACTGAAGGGGACATGAACAATTTGGAGTTAGTACTTGCACCGGAGTTAATCCCAGTCACACGTATACACAGGGATCACCCCATCGATAATATTATCGGTGATCCTAATTCTGCTGTTCAAACAAGGTGAAGCAAAATCCAAATCAGGAAATGTTAAACTTGGTTGCTCGTATAAATTTTTGTCATTTATCCCAAATTGAACCTAAGAAAGTTGATGAGGCCTTAAAAGATCCATCCTGGGTCGAGGCCATGCAAGAAGAGTTGCAGCAGTTCAACAAGCTGCACGTATGGGATATAGTTCCGTTACCCAAAGGTGCTCATTTAACCGGCACTCGATGGGTATTTCGAAATAAGATGGATGATCGGGGTATCGTGATTCGGAATAAAGCTCGATTGGTTGTTCAAGGTTTTAGTCAGATCGAGGGCTTAGATTATGATGAAGTCTTTGAACCTGTGGCAAGACTTGAGTCTATTCGGATCTTTCTTGCGTTCGCTTCTTTCAAAGAGTTTCGTGTGAACCAACTCGATGTTAAAAGCGCCTTTTTATATGGACAAGTGGATACGGATGTGTACGTGAAACAGCCTCCATGTTTTGAAGACCCTGAGCATCTAGAATACGTCTGCAAGTTAAACAAGGCGTTATATGGTCTTCATCAAGCTCCGCGGCTTTGGTATGAGACGCTCACTACCCACTTAATCAAGCATGGTTTTGTTCGAGGGAATATAGACAGTACTCTGTTCATACGTAAAGAACGGACTGACGATCGAGAGGATATGTTACTTGTGCAGGTGTATGTGGACGATATCATATTTGGCTCTACAAATGAAGCGATGTGCAAGCATTTTGAGGAGATTATGAAATCTGAGTTTGAGATGAGTGCGATGGGGGAGCTCAAATTCTTTTTAGGTGTACAAGTTGAGCAGTCTCCAAAAGGTATTTATATTCATCATTCAAAGTATGTCAAAGACATGTTGACTCGATATGACCTGCTCAATTGTAAAACCTATGGGACTCCTATTGAACTTAATCACAATCTCAGACTCGCTGACGATGAGGAAGATTGCAAAGAAAAGGACTATCGATCAATGATAGGTTCTTTGATGTATTTGACCGCTTCTCGACCGGATATTGTATTTGCGGTATCCGTCTGCTCACGCTTTCAAGCCAAACCCAAGGTGTCTCATATGAAGGCGGTAAAGCGAATATTTGGTTATCTCAAACATAGACGTAATCTTGGTCTATGGTATTCAAACGAGAAATCATTCGCTCTTTCTGCCTATTCGGATTCGGATCATGGCGGCTGCAGCATAGACAAGAAATCTACCACTGGTGGATGTCAATTCCTAGGATCTCGATTGGTCTCTTGGCAATGCAAGAAACAGAGTACAGTTTCTCTTTCAACTGCAGAAGCTGAGTACGTTGCTGCTGCGAGTTGCTGCTCTCAGGTTCTGTGGATTTAGCATCAACTGCGTGATTACGGGTTACTTCTTTCTATGACTCCTATTCACATAGATAATACTGCTGCTATTTCTATCACACGCAATCCCGTACATCACTCTAAGACTAAACACATTGAACTTAGGTTCCACTTTATACGGGATTGCTATGAAAAACACCTGATAGACCTTGTCCACATAGACACCCTAAAGTAGAATGCCGACCTTTTCACAAAAGCTTTTTCGCGTACTCGATTTGATGAACTAATCAACATGATTGGTTTAAGGTTCTTTATCGCTAAAAAGTAATTTGTAACTTGGAACGTAATTTATGTCTTTTTATGTGTGTTAAAAAAAAAAAATACGCAACAGCCACTCTTTATACTTTTTAGTATTAAAGAAATGCACCGTTGCTACATTTTAAAATAAACGTTGAAGTTGTGTCTGTAAACAACTTGGGATATGATAGTACATCGGGTGACATGCATAAAATGGAATTCTAAGGTTTATCTTGGATGTGTCAGTAGATTTATCTGATGTGTGGAAAATAGTTTTTATAAACATTGTCTTCATCATACGATATATTAGTAGGCATGTTATGCAAAACTCTTTGAGATCTCTTAAGAAGCCTAATAGTTAATTGTCTATTTCACGTGGTATAACATCATTAGATGTATGACACAAGTCTTAATTTCTTACTTACGCTAGACATGTTTTCGTGAAAGGAGTTTATTTGATATCACTTGGGGGTATATATTGACAGTTTCCTCTGTTATACGTAAGTATAGACCTGGTCTCTGTTAATATATACTTAAAAATTAAGCAAACACAAGTCAGTACTTGCAAAGTCTTTAAAATTAAGATACCTTACACGGTCGCCAAAATGGTTTGACCAAGTCTGGTTTTGCTTAAACCTGAATCAAGCTATGTCGCTCTGTTGTACGTTAGTACAGACCTATCACCGCTGACGTGATTCTTAAATTTGATTTTCTTATATTCTCTCTGTCAATGGAAATATGGTCTATGTCTTAAGTTAAGATGTATATCTATGGTCGGGACCACAGTGAAATGTACATGCGAATAATAATAAAATTAGCTCTTAGATGTGCGTGTAACATGTTTAAAGTGGACAAATATATTAATAATCATTTTGAAATAATTTTTATAAAAAGTGTTCTTAGCATGTCAAGTAAATTTAAAGTGGACA
The DNA here is from genome assembly GCA_963422505.1 of Pseudognaphalium luteoalbum. Taxonomy (NCBI): domain Eukaryota; kingdom Viridiplantae; phylum Streptophyta; class Magnoliopsida; order Asterales; family Asteraceae; genus Pseudognaphalium; species Pseudognaphalium luteoalbum. The sequence goes on along the minus strand of OY730193.1, from coordinate 58,717,409 downwards.
AATATACTGATAATCGAAATAACACTTACTGTTCCTAATAAATGCATGCTACTCCGATATGATCCCTAAACAGATTATATCAACTCCGTCACCAAAAAGAATGTGTTAATTTTCTATTTGTAAATTTGCTTTCTTTTATGTGTGTTCTTGTATTTTCTATAAGATAGTTTACTTTTAGATTTTATCCAAGTTACAGTTACCTTTTCAAATTTGAGTACCGAAATCATAACGTAAAAAAAATTGATAAAATCGCAAACTTTTCACTAAAAGTGACCTGTTCTACCAGTGACGCATACGATATTGCGTCACTTACACTAGTGACGCTGTAAGTGTCGGGGTAAGCTACGCTATAAGTGCCGGGTTGAGTGACGCACACTAGGGTTTTTGTATAAATACCCTCTCCAACGACACTCAACCTCACCACTTTTCAAAATCACATAGCGTCACTCTCTCTGACATACCGTCACTTGTTGTGTCCCTGCGTCACTTACACTGTGCGATTTTCTTTGATTTGTTCGTGATTTCTAGAGCTTGATTGTGCATTCAAGGGTCATATTCTTGTTCCCCTCATTCACACGACTCGTTTGGTACTAATTTTAACCTTTATCTTTCTGAATTCATGTTTTAATTTCGAATTAGGGTTACGGGTTTTGGGTTTCTATGAAATCATTCGATTTGGGGATTGATTTGTTAATGTTTTACGTTATTAAAGGGTGTGTTTTACTCGTTTTTATCATGCATCCATTGTGATAACTTCGATTTTCAAAACCCCCAATTTTGATCTCTTGGTATGAACAGTGACACGATGATCTTCATCGTTGCGTCACTTCATGCGTCACTTACCTCAAGTGACGCTACTTGGTAATTTAGAACCCATACCGTCACTTCATCAGTGATGCTTATTATTGCGTCACTTCTGAAGTGACTTTCTTATTGACGCCCACTCATGCGTCACTCTCTTAAGTGACTATCTAAGTGACGCTTTCGTCTATAACGTCACTTATACCGTCACTTCCTAAGTGACTCACTTATGATACTGTCACTCTGTTAAATGCCGCATGATATTGACCCGACGCTTCTTAAGTGTCGTATATAATGACTCATGATCTGGCAACGTCACTTACACCAGTGACGCATGATAGCGTCACTTACCATAAGTGACGCTATACTTTAATTCTGATTTTGAGCACTGTTTTCTGCGACACTTCCTAAGTGTCGGTAGTGGCTATGCGTCACTTACCATAAGTGACGCCTAAATCAGAATTTCATTTTTTAGGTTATGTGTGTTCGTGCTAATTCAATAACGACTATTGTTTCGTATTTTAGCTTACAGATGGCTGACCTACAAAACTATTACCGCCGCACCAACACTCGTCACAACATTACTGCATTTTTGGAGTCCACGCACGCCAATTCGGCTCCTTTCAGGCCAATGATCGAGTTCCTCCGACGTTCGAGGATTCATTACGCTATTACTGCTTCTACTCCGGTTTATATGAATCAAGTTGAAGAGTTTTACGATCATGCGTTTATAAGGACTCAAGGTGATATCCCGAGGATCGTTTCAAAAATGTTTGGTGAAGAAATCGAGATCACCAAGAACTCCATTCGACGGGTTCTCCAGTTCAATGACAATGCAACGATGCCCACTATGTTCCCTACAACGTTTATCTATGGGGGACTTCAGCGCATGGGTTATCCAGCGAATCAGCTTACTGATTTTCGCAAGCAATATCTCTGCAGGGTTTGGAGATATTTGTGTCATATCGTGATTGTTTGTTTATCTCCGAGGAAGGGAGGATATGACGCCGCAAGTCATCTTACGTTATCTCTCATGTTGGCCTTAATCTACAACAAACCGTATAACTTCAGCGGTTATATTTTTGGCAACATGGTTGAGAATATCCGAGCAGGTAAGGATAAGTGGCTGCAATATCCAAGGTTTGTGCAGCTATTACTAAATGATTTGAATCTTGAGATTGCTCCTGATCAGCGTTCTCTCTTGGTGCCGACACCTATGCTTCTTCGCATATTCAATGACTGCAAAGTCGCGCCAAAGGGTGAACAAATTCTGGCTGATCGTGAACTCTTCGGGCACATAGTAAATGAAAACTATGTTGCGCCGACCGATGATGGATTTGACGATGATGTGATTCCTCCGGTTAATGAGGATGACCTGGTTGACACCGAGATCGTTCAGGATTTAGATGATATTGAGCGTGTTGACCGGGTTGATGATGATTCTGATGATGGTGGGCCCACTCCACCCGATTCTGAGGGTGACGTGCCTCCACAATCTGCTTTGGACGGGATTCAACTCGCTGATCCTCGACGCTTTAAGCGTATCTTGAGACGGATTTCTGCTGGCAGGGTCCACGTCCCGAGGAATCCAGGGAAACGTCCTGCTGGGTCTTCTCCTTCTTATGCAGATTTACCTCTTTGAAGACGCCAGCGGACTACGGTTGTTATTGAGGAACCTACTCAACAAACTTCTCAGCGTCCACAACCTCCACCACCGTCTGACATGCTATCGATTCAGACGATACTTGCTCAGATGGAGCTTTTGTCGAAACGATTTGACGACCAACAAGCTATTATTGCAGCTCAGGCCTCCCAGATAAAGGATTTGGAGCTCAAAGCTGCTGAGGTTGATAATCTCCAGCTTCAGGTGACGAATCTGTCGTCTAGGGTTTTAGAGTTGGAGTCTGTCACAATTGTTTCGGGGGAGGATATTCCCAGGGAGTTAGAAACAAATGTAACTCCTCCCCCAGAACCAGAAAATGTACAACCTTCTGCAATTAATGAAAATATCTCTTTGGATTACTTTGTTGAGGTTCAGGGTCAGGCAAGACCAATTGCTGTTGACTATTCGTATGTAGATCTTACATTTCTTCAAAATATGATGAATGAAAATACATCAATACCTGAGGAAGATGTGATAAATGATCCAGTGGCAGAGGATTGTTTCTTTGAAGGAAATGATGATGTTGAGGTTGAGGGGGAGCAGCTCCAAAGTGATGAATGTTATGATGATGCTCCTATTATCGAATCAGATTCTTCAGAAGATGAATCAGGTCATGCTTCTGAGACAGAAACTAATGAGCAATCAGCTTCTACGGCTGAACCCTCAATGATAAAGCCTGACATAGTGCTTAAACCTAGAGTTGAGGTACCTGTTACGTGTAAATTTTACAAAGTCAGAACTGATTATACGGGTTTGATAAAAAGCTGGAAGTTTGATGAAAATAATTCGGTATTCATGATTAAAAGGAGTGATGGCATTCAGTACTTCAACTTAAAGTTTTATAAAATAAGTACTTTGCCAAAATGTGAGCTTCAAAGATTATCTCAGATACCCTTGATCAACCGTGCTTGAGATTCACGAGCAGATTTCTTTCAAGTGGTTATTCGTCGGGAAATTAACAGCAAGAAGTATAATCTGATTAAACCGACGTTGGGTATGAGATATAAGTTTAAGAAGAAGTTGGATCCGGTTACACGACAACCAATTGTAAGGATGATCTATCCACCAGTAAAATGCTTACAGAAGATACCTTTAGAGATCATTCCTTTACTCTTTTTGAATAGGTTGTTATACTGGGAATACGATGATATTACGGGTGAAGCTGTGATTGTGTTTATTCCAAAATCCGAACCAGCTACGTATCCGGAGTCTTTAGATGCAGATTTTGAAAATGAAGAGAAAACAGCTTAGGATACTGTTCAACCTAAAAAAGAGGTCTATGTGGGGTCTGAAGAGAAATAGATTTTGTGTATTTGACCCTCTGAGTTTGATTAATCTTTCTGTACAAGACATGAAAAGACTACATCAGAACAAGATTCAGTTCAAAGAAAAAGATAGAGCAGAAGCCATTAAATTTCAGAAGATTATCGATATCTGCGTAGCCAATGGGGTACACGCTGGTGGTGTATTTCCAGCTGGCTGGAAATAGTTGAAGACTCAAAGATTTTGAAGACCAAGCTGAAGACACGGGGGAGTTTGTTGATGCATATTAGTTTGTCTGTCAGTTGGTCTATCGAGTTGTAAAAGTGTCGTTAGTCGTTTGATAGAAATATAGATTTTATATGATGCGACACTTAAGTTTTAGGTTAGGCGACACTTGCCTAAGTGACGCATAGCGACACTTAGGTAAGTGACGCATGAAGGCGGCCACATGCGTCACTGGTGTAATTGACGCATGTCGGCCAGAATTTTAGTATAAATACAAACCTACGGGTTTTCGGCTAGGGTTGACGAAACCCTAGCACCATTTGTCGACTAAACTCACCTGTAATCAGTCTTATTACGTCATTCAAGCTAATAAACTCGTTTGCTTTGTTTAATTCAATCGTTTCAGTTTGCGTTTATTAGTGATTTGTGCAATTGATTGTTTCCGCCTTTCAATAGCAGTCGATCATCACTTAGGTCCAACGTCTAGGGCACTCACATGGGAAAGATACAAGGATTTGATGCATAGGTGCCCACAGCATGACCTAAATGATCAACAAATAGTGATGGTGTTCTACAAAGGAGTGGATCGTGCAACAAGACAGCAGTTGGATGCTCAAGGATCTCTACCGAAGAAGATTCCAAGAGACGCGTTGGAAGCAATTCGTGACCAAGCAAAACATTCTCAGCTTTGGGACGATGGAACCAGTCGGAGAAAAAGGTCGGTTAGCAATGAGGATGGACTCGCCGCCATCACTGCTAAGCTTGACAGCATGGGAAGAGATCTAAAGAAGGTAACCGAAACTGTTCATGCAATCCAAGTCGGATGTGATAACTGTGGAGGATCGCATCTAGTCAAGGATTACCCTGAGATTGAATCTGGAGAAACGAAAGAAGAAGTCAAACTACGAAGCTCAGGGAAACTACCGCTAAGGCGGAGGGACCTTTTTCCGACGACCTTATCAGGAAGGAAATCGCCCGTTTCGCCAAGCTCAGCTAGGACTTTACACCAAGGAGCAACCTGCAGCACCTTTTCCCAAGAAGAAGACCAACCTTGAAGAAATGATGGGAAAGTTCTTGCCACTAATGAGCAATTTATTGCTAGTTCTGGACAACGTATGGACACTACTAAAGCATTAGTGAGAAATCAAGGTGCTGCTATTAAGCAGATTGAAGGAAGAATCTCGAACATTGCTAAAGTTCTCCAAGAGAGATTTCCTAGAACTCTTCCCAGATTCACCGAAACTAATCCACGTGATCAGGCTATAGCCGTGATTACCAGAAGTGGAAAGGTTCATGAAGATCCAATTGTAAAGAAGAAGCCTGTATCTCAACCTCTGCCTGAAAAAGAGGAGGTAGAAGTTGTTGGAAGCCCGAAGGTGGACACTAAGGATGATCAAAGTGCTAGGGATAAGCAATATGAGAAGAATCATGCACCTCCACCACCTTATTCAGCGGCTTTGAGAAGAGGAAATGATGAAGCTCATTATCACCAGTTTCTCGAGAACTTAAAGCAACTCCACATCAACATTCCGTTTGTGGAGGCAATTGCTCAAATGCCTAAATATGTAAAATACTTGAAAGAATTGTTAACTAACAAGAGCAAGCTGATGGAGGCAACCACAGTGACAATGAACGAGAGATGCTCAGCGGTGATGCAAAATAAACTACCACCGAAGATGAAAGACCCTGGGAGTATTACCCTTCCTTGTCTTATTGGAAGTTTAGACATCACTAATGCGTTGGGTGACTTGGGAGCAAGCATATCGATAATGCCTTACACTATGTATGCTAGACTCAAGTTAGGAGAACCTAAACCAATCAGAATGTGCATTGAGTTAGCAGATCGTTCAATTCAATATCCTAAGGGTGTGATCGAGATTGTTTTGGTTAAAGTAGATAAGTTTTTCTTCCCATGCGATTTTGTGATTCTTGACATGGTAGAAGATTCAAAAGTACCTATCATTTTGGGAAGACCTTTTCTAGCCACTGCAAGGGCATTGATTGATGTTTTTGACTGAAGGATCACATTAAGGGTAGGCGATGAAGAAGTGGTGTTTGATATTAACAAATCAATGCAATACCCTGCGTCAGTAGATGATACCTGTTACTTTGTGAGTGCCAAAGAAATAACAGATGATGAGGAAATTCTACAAGGTCTCATGGAAGATGAAGATATTGATCCAATGATTCTGGAAGGTTGGACAGGAAGTCTTGAAGCTATTCGAGAGATTGAGGAGCTCGATAAATTTCTCGAGGAAGAGAGTGAGACAACATGCGAAGATGAATTAGAGACTGAGGGAGTCAAACTGCAGGAGAGTAAAAAGTCCATCTTGGAAAATGGAGTGTCGATCATCACAGAGACACGAATTTCTATGTATGGTATTCCTTGTTCGAGGGAAGAGGTATCGATGGTTCAATCTTCATTCGAAGAACCACCGAAGTTAGAATTGAAAGATTTACCGAACCATTTGGAATATGCATATTTGCAAGGAAAGTCGGACCTACAAGTAATTATTTCATCTCAGCTGTCAGGCAACGAGAAAAAAAGTTTATTGAAGGTTCTTAAGGAGCACAAGCATGCTATCGCTTGGACGATTAGTGATATCAAGGGAATAAGCCCCTCCTACTGCACGCACAAGATCCTCATGGAATCTGACTTCAAACCTGTGGTGCAACCGTTGAGGCGTTTAAATCCTAAAGTGACTGATGTGGTAAGGAAGGAGATCATTAAGTTACTTGACGCTGGGTTAATTTACCCAATTTTCGATAGCCCCTGGATAAGCCACATACATGTTGTGCCGAAGAAGGGAGGAATGACAGTGGTAGCTAATGAGAAGAATGAATTAATCCCCACGAGAACTGTCACCGGATGGAGGGTCTGTATCGATTATAGGAAGTTGAATGATGCTACGTGCAAGGATCAATTTCCTTTGCCGTTCATCGATCAAATGCTTGAGCGTTTAGCCGGATAAAAATACTATTGCTTTTTGGATGGATTTTCTGGTTATTCCAAATTCCGATAGATGCACATGATCAAGACAAGACCACGTTCACATGCCCATTCGGGACTTTTGCTTATCGGAGAATTCCTTTCGGTTTGTGCAATGCACCCACAACATTTCAGCGATGCATGATGGCGATTTTTGATGACATGGTGGAGGATAGCATGGAGATATTCATGGATGATTTCTCCATTTTCGGAGATTCTTTTGACAAGTGTTTAGCAAATCTGAAAAAGATGTTGCAAAGGTGCGAGAGTTCGAATCTTGTTCTAAATTGGGAGAAGTGACATTTTATGGTACGTGAAGGAATCGTATTAGGACACAAGATCTCAAGTGTTGGAATTGTAGTAGACAAAGCCAAAATTGAGGCAATAGCAAAGCTGCCACCCCCAACAAATGTCAAGGGAGTACGAAGTTTTCAAGAACATGCTGGGTTGTACAGACGATTCATTAAGGACTTTTTCAAGATAGCTCGTCCGATGAACAAACTGTTGGAGAAAGATGCTAAGTTTGAGTTTTCCAAAGAATGTCTTGATGCATTCAATCTTTTGAGAGAAAAGCTAGTATCAGCACCCATCATAATTAGTCCAAATTGGGATCTCCCATCTGAACTAATGTGCGATGCTATTGATTATGCTATAGGAGCAGTGTTAGGGCAAAGGATTGATAAGAAGTTTCAACCGATTTATTATGCTAGTAAAACCTTGACAAACAGCAAGAGAATTACACTACAACCGAAAAGGAATTGCTTGCGGTTGTGTTTGCTTTTGATAAGTTTCGGTCTTATTTGATTCTATCAAAGACTGTAGTGTTTACCGATCATTCGGCGTTGAGGTATTTATTTAGCAAGCAAGATGCGAAGCCAAGATTGCTAAGATGGATTCTGTTACTACAAGAATTCGATATCAAGATTCGTGATAAGAAGGGAGCTGAGAATTTAGCCGCTGATCACCTTTCAAGGTTGGAAAATCCCGAGTTAGATAAGTTGGATGAAGCGGAAATTAAGGATACATTTCCTGATGAGAGTTTACTGAAGGTTATTATAAATGGAATGCCATGGTTTGCTGATTACGCAAATTTTCTAGTTACAAAAATTCTTCCCACCGAGATGAAGTACAACGAAAGGAAGAGATTTCTTTCGGCTTTGCGATATTACTTTTGGGAAGACCCGTTTTTGTTTAGGGAATGTGCTGATAGTATGGTGAGAAGGTGCGTTCATGGAGAAGAATGCATAAAGATTCTAAGTCAGTGTCACAACGGTCCTACGGGAGGACATCATGGGCCATCATACACAGCTAGGAAGGTGTTTGAGGCAGGATTTTATTGGCCAACTGTCTACAAGGATGCGTATGAGTTTGTGAAGGAATGCGATGCTTGCCAACGAATGGGAAGGATCTCTAAAAGAGATGAGATGCCACAAAATCCTATTATGGTTAGTGAAATTTTCGATGTCTGGGGAATCGACTTTATGGGACCATTTCCACCGAGCAATGGAAATATGTATATAGTTGTGGTTGTGGATTATGTTTCAAAGTGTGCTGAAGCAAAAGCATTACCGACTAATGATGCACGAGTGGTGATTAAGTTCCTCAAGCAGTTGTTTTCGCGATTTGGAACTCCTAAGGCGTTGATTAGTGATCGTGGAACGCATCTTGCAAATGCGCAATTGGAGTCAATCACAAGTTCTCTACAGCTTTTCACCTACAAACTAGTGGACAAGTAGAAGTGACCAATCGCGGTTTGAAGCGCATTTTAGAACGTTCAATTGATGGAAATCTGAAAGATTGGTCGAATAAACTGGATGATGCATTATGGGCCACAAGGACTGCTTTTAAAACGTCCATTGGAACCACGCCGTACCGACTCATTTATGGGAAATCTTGTCACTTACCGTTTGAGTTGGAACACAAAGCTTTTGGGCATTGAAGCAATGCAATCTCGATGATGATACAGCTGGGAAAGAGAGACTGGCTCAGTTACAGGAACTAGAAGAGTTAAGGATAAATGCATATGATAATGCTCTACTGTATAAGGAACGCACCAATAAATGGCATGATGTACGTCTTAGATCAAATAACTCATTCGAGCAAGGTGACAAAGTGCTCTTATACAGCTTTCGTTTGCATTTGTTTCCTGGGAAGTTGAAGACTCGTTGGACAGGACCTTTCGTAGTTGAAAAGGTTTATCCATTTGGTGTTGTTGATTTGAAAGGTCATTCTGGTACGACATTCAAGGTAAATGGAAGTCGTTTGAAGAAGTATTATGGTGATGTGAGAGACTCCAAACGTGATTTGGAGATGAATTTTAATTAAGTTATGAAGCAAAGTGTCGAGCTTACCGACGTGATAAACAAAAGCGCTTTCGGGAGACAACCCGTTGTTTTTCTTAATTATTTATTTTGTTTTGTTTTGTGTTAATAAAGCTTATGGAAGAGGATGCTGGTTGTTGAAAGACTTCAGTCTAGCTTGTATATTGAAGATAGCTCAGCGGAGTTTCTGTTCACTTTTTTTTATTCCCTATATTATTGTTTATTTTTTGGAATGAGGACATTGCATATTTTTAAAGTGGGGGATGGGGGAAATGAAGTTTGTTTGTCCTTAATATATGAATGGTAAATATTGAATTAAAGGGCATTCTATGTTAGTCATTTTTCAAGCCCAAATTTTTTCTTTTGAAATTGTTTTCTGTGTAAAGTTTAGCAAATCTTGTAACACACTTTGGGAATTCAAAGTATGAAATGAACTTAATTTTAAATATTAGATAATTCATCATATGATGTATCGATAGGCAATCTATATGAAGGTTATTGAGCTTTTAAGAAATTTAAGCAATGTATGACCTTAGTCTTAATCCTTATATGATAGCGTGTTATAATCCATAATTTTGGGATCCTGATTATCATCATTTGGGAATATACTGGGTGTTGTCTCCTCTGTTGTACATAAGTACAGACTTGGTTTCCGTCAGTATATTTGATATAGATAAAAAGAAAAGAGTATAAAGGACTCGTGAACTGAAAAACTAAAGCCAAGTTATGTTGCTCTGTTGTACTAAGGTACAGACCTGTCACCAATGTCTTGGTTTGAAAAATGATTGATTTAATTAGATATTCATTATGTGGAGAATTGTGGCACGTTAGTTGTATGAGGGTATTTTACTATTGAAAATCAAGGGAAAAAGTCTGCTAGAATAACAATAAGTTGAGCTCAATTTCTGAATTATAGATTATTTAGGTGGATAACAATATCGATAATCATTGTGAGTTATCTTTTATGCCTAATAATATATGAGAAATTGTTTTCCTAGAAGAGTTTCTTGATTACTAAGCTGTATAGTAGAAGCAATTTTAGGATAAGAATTTGGTTTGTGAAATGCTAAGTAACATGTAAGTCCTTTTTTTTTTTGCCGTTTATATTGGAAGTTTTTGAAAATCTTAATCGATAGTCTACTTGAGGGCAAGTAGGATTCAAGTGGGGGATGTTTGATGAACGTCAAAATGTACTAGATTATAGTACTAATTATCCCCTTGTATAATTGAATTCTTACACATTTTGTGTGAATATGATACTGATTTCGTTCATATAGGAGTTAATTGGAGCTTGAATCAGAAAAGAAACAGAAATCGAGCAAATATTGAAGAAAAGAAGCTAAAAAGTTGAAGAATAAAAAAAGAGAAATCGAATTGTTGAAAATTTGGATTTTTCAATCCGTACGGCATATGAAAATCCATACGGCGTATGGATTGTGTGAGCCGGACTACCAGTACGTGGGCCTGATCTGCTGGGCTTTTTGATCCATACGGCGTATGGATGATTTCGTCAGAATTATTAAAAACCCTAATTTACTTCATTTTTAGGGTTATCACTTCTCATTTCTCTCCAGCCGTTTTGCACTCATTCTAGCCTCATTCCAAAAGAATTTTGAAGGATTAAGAGCTTGAAAAATCAAAGGTTTTCGGTTGTTCAATCAATCTTTCGATTTCTCGGTTCGAATATTTAAATCCTTTTCATTTGATTATTATTTCGGTTATGATTATGAATCTGAGTTTCTGTAACAATATGATTGGCTAAGTTCTTATTACATTTGTTTAGATGATAATACTCAGATGATGGTTTGATTATTGAATTGCGGATTTATATTGGATTTTATGAATGCTTATATGTTTACTTGATGATCCATGTTTAACTATTGATTATTGGTGATTACCTAACGTGATGATCTATTGATTTATGATTGATTTCTTTATTGATAGATTATTATTGATGATTGTTGATTTTAATTGAGAATTATCACTAGATATGTTGAGTTTGATAGGTTAGGATCAATAATGGTTGATAATCGGTAATGAATGTGATAACTATTAATTAGTTATAAACTTTGTTGATTCAAGTTGCAAAAGTAACTCATATAAACGGTGTAGGTTCAACTTAGAACACAGTTTGGTGGATAACGTTAATTTGAATTGTTAACGTGTTGACAACAACTTGATATCTTTCTTAATTGTGTTTAATCAATTAATCTTGTAAGGATAATTGGTAGTATTTGTCATATCACAACAAAATCCATATGTTAGCAATTCAATAAAGTGATAATCGGATTTTGAGGAAAGTAATCTAAACAAATGTATTTCTTCTATCATTTGAATTAAATAATTTTATTTGAGTACTTGTTCTTTAAGTAGTTTCTTTTAATTTTCATTTAATAATTCGCTTTTAATAATTGTTCGCCAATTGTTCGATCGGAACTAAAACGTCCCCCCATTATTTACTGTTTTTATTTGCAACAATTTCCAATTTATTTAATATTGACATCCGTTCCTCGTGTTCGACTCGGACTTATCAGGCTATACTATATTACGACCATGTATTCTTGCCTGTGTTGTGTATAGTAAGCAGGTACTCCTCTTTATAAAACTTAACTCAATTTACACATCATCACCAACAATCCGGTGAAGCACACTAAAACTAAGCACATTGATATTCGACATCATTTTATTAGAGACTGTGCTGAGAAGAATTTGATAAAGTTAGTTAAGGTTCCGTCATTGGATAACTTAGCATACTTATACACAAACGCGTTCTAGATAGCAAGATTTGAGACGTTGGTTCAACTAAATGGAATGAGAAATCCAGAGTGATTAGTCTTCCAAGGGTATTTTTGTAATACTTAGTAGTATTTTTTTATGTTCTTATTTAAAAAAATAGGGGGGGGGGGGGGCGTATGACATTCATTTGCTTGTTACCTAAGGGGAATCGTCTCCAATAAAAGAACAACAGTAGTTCTTTTAGAAAAAAGTTTAAGTTTTTATCTGCAAAAACTATGGGAGATGATAGTACATTAGAAGAATAAGCTTCACAATAATAAGCTTAAGTCCTAAGTATGATGTGTTAGTAGGTTCAATTAAGGTTATATTAGAACTACATCGGTTCTATCAAGTATGTATTTATATTTATTTGATTATACACCTATATCCACAAGTTATAATTTGCATGTTTTAAATGTCTAGATAGCTTCATTATATGATGTACTGGTAGGCAAAGTATATAAACATCTCTAAGCATTTAAGAAATTTTAATATAATTGATTGTTATCTAGTGTTTCTATTATATGGTGTATGACATAAGTCTTAATTGTTGACTGATAGCATTCACATACACTGTAATTATAAAGCTGTAAAATGACAAATAGTAACAACATGGGTATTAACTTAATTAATAGTGACTTTGTTGTACTGAGTACAGACCTGAAGCCTTTAATTAAATTGATATTCTCAAATGTATTTTGAATCATGCTAAAAGGGATCCTCTGTTGTACTAAGTACAGACCTGAAAAACATAGTATCTTTAAAGTATGTTTGATATTTGTCTAAATTTTAAATTCAAGTGTAAGTTCGATAAATCTCTACCTTGAATCTAAAGAAATCAGTGTTATATGTGTTGCTTGAACTCTTCAGTATGTCATATCTTAGAAAACACTTGGTAATATTCATACTCACAATAATGGTGTTGCTTAGATATATGAGTATAATTTGTTTATGTGGGTCATAATATTGGTAATCATCTTGAACTATCTATAAGAAAATATTCACTTAAAGTGAATTATATGTTTTTATTAATTATGCTATTTGGATAAAGGTACCTAAGATATAATTTTATAAATATAAATGAATAGATGATAAAATTAGTTGTTATTCTATTGAAATTTATTTGAATTTCATGAGGTATGTATATTAACAATCTACTTAGACTTCATAATAAATTTAAATAGTTTGTTCTTTCTAATATGATCTCTAAGCAGATAAATTTATTATTCAGTTTATTTATGTATTATATTTTTACAAGTGATTAATAAAATGGTACTTGATACCACTATTAGTTTATGTGTTTCAAACTTTATTACATTTTTAGTTTTATGTTTTTAAATTGTTTTATTTTTATACTACCTTGTAAGTATTACCCTTTGAAATTAAATTTAATTGAATTGTCTTATCTATGTTGAACAATCGTAACAAAATACAAGTGAAAAATAATGTTTATTTTAGACTTATACAAATATTGGGTTTTATTTTATACTTAGTATTTAATTCGCATTTTTATTTAATTAATTCTGCGAGTTTGACTAGGCAACCTGCGGATCGAGTTAAAACTTGCGAATCGAATACTGAATATAAAAGGGATGTGGTCAAACGAGTCAAACCACCGAACCCACTTGTATTTGCGAGCTCACTTGATCTCTGTGAATTGACCGACTGGCGAAACGAGACGAATACTATTTTCGTTTGTTTTTGAATTTACGAGTACGGGAACGAGTTTTTGACTCCGTAGGTTTTATATACCACTTTATTGCGTACATTTTGAGGTATAAACCACCATGTTTAACCGTGTAATTAACTCGAAATCAAAAGTTTTATAAACTTAGGGTTTCGGTTAAGATTTTGAACGATTTACGATGATTTAAGATGTTATTGAACAAGAATTCTTATGATTAATGTTAAATAATGATCGTAAAAACATCGATAGATTATGTTTAAATTAACAAATTAATCAATTTAAGTTTGGATCCGCAGCCGCAGTTTATGATGCGAGTTGAGTTCCAGATTCGACTCGCAGATTCAAAATTAGTGAGTTGAGTTAAATTTCGATTCGCATATTTAAACAAAATGTAACAGCACCGGGTAACAACGCACAAGATATAGAAGCAACACCATACATAATTTTAAACAAAAGTAGTACAACTACAGCAAATTCAACCCACGGTTTCAATAGAGATTATAATAAGTTTCATAAAGTTTTCAAAAGAGGGTTATGATTTTGAAATAAAGCAAACGCGTGTGAACATGCATCCATGCTAATGTACTCCTAGAGTGCACCTTACTTTTGTTCTCCTGAAAAGCATGATAAAACAAAAGGGTAAACTATGGTCATAGTTGGTGAGTACACAGGTTTAGTGTTACACATAAATGAATTAAAAGCTTTGTTCATAAATGACATGAATAAAGATGATTGGTTGTAATAGTTGCGAATATGAAAGGTAGTATACAAGAGTGTTAATGCAATTGAGGCCACTACTAAACCGATTCAACCGACACATGCCCCAAGCTCCATGTTCTATCGGTAACATGAGTACTGGTGATACTATGCACTCACGACCAGTGTGAGTGAGGAGTGGTTTCCCCCTAAATAGCACTATCCATAAATATCAACGGCTCGTCTGGCTCTCGAACGAGTTAATAAGTAGTGTAAACTGTATTTCCGGGGACATTAGCACGATAGTACTCAAGCATAACAATAGTATACACCAATTCGCATAAATAGTATAACAAAAGTTCAACAAGTTCATAAAGAGTACAACCAATTTAGTTAAAGTTCGAGATCATGCTTTTCACCCCAAAATAATAAACAAGTAAAAAGGGGCTGTGAATACTCACAATTGAGCATAAGAGTAAACGATGGATGTAGCGCGCGTGCTTGTCGGGTATGACTCCTATGCAAGTCCTATGAACACGAGGTTTCTAAATAGATTCTAGGTAATTGGGTTTGACAGAATTGCTTAGCTAAATATTTATATTACAAAGTGCCAAAATGGTTTGTTTGATTTGAAGTTTGTTAATGTCCAATAATCGCGTTGAGTATAATAATGAATACACAAGTATATAATGTCTCACAATTGTTTGTTTCCAAAATTCATAGTGTTTTGAGTGTTGGAACTTTGGTTCCTCATAATTTATGATTAACACACACACAAACCGATAAATACATCCTAAGACACCCAAACCCTTTTTGTTGTCATTCTTTCAAAAAATAGTAAGTTTTCCGTTTTGGAAACCGATGCCTGTTTTCGTTAACTCGGCCAAACCTTCTCGGTTTGACCCGAGACTTTTACCCAAACCTTAAATGTAACACCCGCCAATTTAGGACTTTGGATTAGTGCCTAAACTACTTGTAATTTCATGTATTTAGTTTTGTATTAATCTAAATATACGAGACTTTTGTGAAATTACCTACACGCGTACGTGATTCGTTTAAATCGTACACTTACCAAACGGACGAGATCCTATACAATTTAGATTGGACGTTGGTGACAAAAACTTTTAAATAATTTGGAATTAACCAAACAAACATTATTTGCTTTAATATATTGTGAAAATATATTACACATATCTAGTATCATTTAAAAACACTCCGAACGCGACGAGAGCACACGAAACGCGCCTAACAACGGGAAGTAATTCAAGTTATATTTTTATAACTCATTATTAAGTATTATGATATAATACTTCGGCTAAAAATATTTCGGATACACTTTAACATATAACGCGAAACAACATTTAAACAACTACGGGATTTAACCGACAATGACCCGTGATATAAAATTCGGAAACACAAACCCGCGAGCCGAGACCCAAATGGGTCGGCTCAGACCCGCGGACCCAAACCAAACCGACCCATGACCCACCCCTTTTAAAACCCTTTGTTTCCTTCTTTTCTCATTTACACCAAACACACATACATACACTCTCTTCTCTCCTTCTCACTCTCAAATTGCAGCCCCAAACCACCCCAAAAACGTCACCCAAAAACTCATCATCTTGCGGAGTTGATTCAGGGAGAAACGATCACCATCTCGAGCTCTCCATCTTCATCTTCTCCATTTTCTATTTCGTGGTAAGGTACTTCAAAACTCTTTTAAATTACTTAGGAAGCTTTTATTTACATGCTAGAACATTTACTCAACAAAGATTTGCCCAAAAATCGACTTGAAAATGCGTTTTCATAGATTGGTGTTCGAACTGCTCGTTCTGCGAACCGAGATCTGTTCGTCCTGCGAGGCGAACCCAATTGCAAACCGAAAATTGAACTCGCGAACCCAACTACGAACCGAACCCACCTGCGGGTAGGCTTGCGAGTCGACCTGCGAGTTGACCTGCGAGCTGACCTGCGAGTTGACTTGCGAGTCGACCTGCGAGTGGACTTGCGAGTTGACCTGCGAGTTGACCTGCGAGTCGACTTGCGAACCGAACCTGGTGTTGCGAATCGAATTCAGTTCGCAGCCTACTGCCTTGCGAGCCGAACTCGGCTCGCACCGCGAACTCAATTCGCACCACTATTTCAGTCCATAACCTGACTTGACCAATTTTCCGAATTTAAATCCTAGATACGATTTTTAATAAAACGATATACATAATAATAACACTCTCGGATTATTTTTACAAACCGTCACCAACGGGCCATACTTGTTTTCAAAATACAAACGGTTTACTAAACAAACACTTGGACACGTCCTAGTTGAGTGGACAACTAGCATGGGTGATCTTTTAAGACACCGACCCGTTTACTTGTTTACTTACAACCTTGTGCGTTACGGACGCCAGAAGGTTGCAGGATTCTGAGAATCGATACACAGACTTACAACCGCTTTACCTGGTTGATTACACATACGTATTTACTGGACTCAGGTGAGTCTCATAGCCCCACTTTTACTATTTTACTGTTTTACTTACGGGGTGAGATACATTGCTTATTTTTACGAACACGAGTACTGAATTACATGTTTACCAAACGGAATTGCATGAGTTTTCTCACCATTTATTTGGGGAAGTCTCCTCATCATATATCGTTAGTTATGTACTTAAGCGCGAACACTAGTTAATGGATCCATTAGGGAAATGACCCTCCCCGCTCGGGGTAGTAGCGCTACCACGAACCGTTCTGTATAAACGGGCGACTATTATTCGTTACTGATGCTTGCTCAATTTCGAGCATGTCACGGGAGCAAATTATTATTTACGGGTTAAGCTTCGATTATGAGCCTCATGGCAATGGTATAACTTACTTACTTTACATTGCGAGATTGCAAATAACTGATTTACGCCTGCGGGCATTATTGACGAAATCTTGTGTTCAAACACTTACATTATTTACAAACCTGTGAGATTCACCAACATTCGTGTTGACCTTTTTAGCTTTGTATCTCAGGTACACATACGGAGTAGGATTCCCTCAGGATACTAGCTAGAGTCGCATGATTTCTACCTTGCATTTAATGGAGATTCTTAGCAATATCTTTTGTATTTATTATGATTATGTAATAGAATCTCCCGCCTTATACGCGGACTCTAGGGAATTGCATTTTGTAACCAGAAACGATATGTTTTAAACATTTTATGTATGGAAATGTAACTACTTACAAACGTTGCATATAGTTGTCGTTTGCTTTACTTTTGTGCTGTGATATTTGATTAGTAGCACCCCAAAGCTTGCTTCCGCTAAACTGTGATTTTGAGGGTGTTACAGATTGGTATCAGAGCCTAAGGTTATAGCGAACTAGGTTGCATTTAGTGGGCCTAGACTATGACCGTTAGGCAGTATTTCCTCATTAGGTATGACTGGTTCGGGAATTTCATCATACGACGTCAATTTAACATAGCCTGATCAACTATGTACAATTAAGGAAAGATGATGTGAAACCTGAAAGGGGTTATATTGAACAGGAATACACTAGTTGACTCTGACCACGAGAGAAATAGAACCGATACTTGGTTGTGCTAGACATACTAGGCTATGTTATATGCTATATATATAAGTAGGCCTCATTCTTTCTAACACTTTGTCTCAGAATGGCAAACACACCACCAAGTTCATCACGCTCTTATCCGCATGGAACACGAAACCCAAGGGTGGCTAGGAGGGACGCCCGTTCGCCTCGAACCAGCCCATATCCTATTCACCTCACTCTACCGAACTTAGCCGCTAGGGTGTACCATCACGACCAACGACTCCATGAAATGGATATCGAGCTCCAAGAAACTCGCGAGAACTGGAGACTCACAGCAATGGAGCGAATCGAGCAAGTCTCCGAAGATCACGATCACACTGTTACCACCATGAACACTCTTCAGAATCAGGTGGGAGACACAGTTGAAACCATGGAGGTTGTCCACAACCAAGTGATTGGCAACTGAAACGAAATCTCTGTCCTACAATCAAGACTCCATCAGTGCGAGACACGTCTAAGGGAAACTGAGGACGCCCTTCGAACGGCCAACAGACTCGCAGAATCTGTGGACCGCCTCAACGCACTGCTGCCACAGCTCAATCTACGCCGGAATTAGCTTAGGCTGAATCTGTATTCTATTATGCTTTCGTAGGACCTATGTAATTTGACCGGATGAAACAATTCCCGGCATCTTTTGTACTCATCATATTATGTAACCCTCTAGAACTTATGTCTTGTATCTAATCTAATTATCTAGTGAAATATGGTTATCACGTCAATCTGTTCTCGTATATTCCATAATATACCCATGAGATATACCATAAGTTCGTACAAATCTCTTAATTTCCCTTTTCTTGTTCTCCTTGTTCAGCATCATGCCTCCCCGATGCCAGGTCACCCTCAGCGAAACGGAAATAGCGGATCTAATTGCCCGCAGTGTGGCCCAAGCCTTGGCTACCCGGACACCTATTCCTAGTAGCGAAGATACAGCTACCAATGGGCCGCAACCCAAACCCTGCACTTACAAAGACTTTCAGAACTGCAAACCCCTGAGCTTTGCAGGTACCGAAGGAGCAATCGGTCTAGTACGCTGGATCGAGAAAATCGAATCTGTATTCCTTATTTGCAACTGCACAGAAGGAGACAAGGTCAAGTTCTCCGCCAGTACATTTTCTGACACCGCCCTCACCTGGTGGAACACCTATGCCCAGACTGTGGGTATTGCAAATGCTTACAAACTCTCATGGGATGAGTTAAAGCAGATGTTGAGGGGCGAGTATTACCCCAGAGATGAATTGAAGCAGCTGGAAGTAGAGTTCTGGAACCACAAAATGCAGGGTGATGACATCACGGGTTACACCAACCGTTTTCACCAACTGGCACTTCTGTGTCCATCCATGGTCGATCCCGAGTATAAGAGGATCAAGAAATACATAGATGGACTCCCCGACAAACTTCAAGACCTGGTGACTTCATCCAAACCGGGTACTATTCAGAGCGCCATTCGTATGGCTCACGAACTAACGGCCAACTCTATCCGTCGTGGCACAACTTCAACCCCAACAACAAACAACAAGCGTAAGTGGGAAGGAAGTCCAAATTCCTCCAACCAAACCTTCAACAAAAAGCCTGAGTCTATTAAGGCTTATTCCTCGGGATCTACTGAGAGGAAAGGGTACGTTGGGAACAAACCTTACTGTTCCAAATGCAACCGCCATCATGACGGTTCCTGCCCTTGTACTAATTGCAAAAAGTTCGGGCACTTGGCCAAGGATTGCCGAGCCAACACCCCTACCCCCAACACTAACACGCCGAAGACTTGCTTTGGGTGCGGAAATCCAGGGCATTTCAAGAGCGACTGCCCCAAGCTGAAAAACAACAACAACAAGAACAACAACAACGCTCGAGGAAGAGCTTTTGTGCTGAAATCAGGGGAAGCCCGTCAAGACCCTAATGTGGTCACGGGTACGTTCCTTCTCAACAATTTAACTGCTACTGTCCTATTTGATATTGGTGTTGATAAGAGCTTTATGTCTGATAAATTTTATCCCCTACTTGACACTACACCTATAGCCTTAGATTCTAAGTACACAGTAGAATTGGCAAACGGAAAACTTATTGAGGCCAACAGTGTGATACCTAATTGCACTTTAAATCTAGCTAATGAGCTCTTCTCCATTGATTTGATACCCATCGAGATCGGCAGCTTTGACATCATCGTCAGTACGGATTGGTTATCCAAGCACCGAGCCGAAATAGTTTGTTTTGAGAAAATCGTCCGAATCCCTCTCGTCACCGGTGGAACTTTAGTCATACAAGGGGAGACCGGCGGGACAAGCCTAAACATCATTTCTTGCATGAAAACCTGAAAATACTTGAGAAAAGGGTACCAAACGATCCTCGCACATGTTATGGAGAAAAAGTCGGAGGAGAAGCGACTGGAGGATGTGCCTATTGTTCGGGATTTCCCAGAAGTCTTCCCTGAAGACTTGCCTGGCCTTCCACCACCGAGACAAGTCGAATTTTCTATTGATCTTGTGCCCGGTGCAACACCGGTGGCACGAGCACCTTACCGACTAGCCCCATCCAAGCTTCAGGAGTTGTCTACTCAGTTACAGGAACTCCTGGATAAGGGATTCATTCGACCAAGTTCCTCACCTTGGGGAGCTCCGGTCTTATTCGTGAAAAAGAAAGACGGTTCTTTCCGCATGTGCATCGACTATCGTGAACTTAACAAGTTAACTGTCAAGAACCGTTACCCACTCCCTCGCATTGATGACCTGTTTGACCAACTTCAGGGGTCGAGTTTTTATTCTAAGATCGACCTCCGGTCGGGTTACCACCAACTTCGAGTTCGAGACTCCGACGTCCCAAAAACAGCTTTCAGAACCCGCTATGGACATTACGAATTTCAAGTGATGCCTTTTGGCTTAACCAACGCACTAGCTGTATTTATGGACCTTATGAATCGGGTGTGTAAACCCTATCTAGATAAGTTTGTCATCGTGTTCATTGACGACATCTTGATCTACTCGCGCAACGAAACCGAACATGGCCAACACCTGAAAACCATCTTGGAATTACTCAGACATGAGGAGTTATACGCCAAGTTCTCCAAGTGTGAGTTCTGGATGCGAACAGTACAATTCCTAGGGCATGTCGTTGACAGTCAAGGGATACGTGTTGATCCAGCCAAGATCGAGGCCATTAAGTGCTGGGAAGCGCCAACCACACCAACCGAGGTACAACAATTCTTAGGTCTCGCCGGATACTATCGACGATTCATTGAGAATTTCTCCAAAATAGCCTTACCCTTAACCTCACTGACTCATAAAGACAAGAAATTCGATTGGACCGACAAACAAGAGTCAGCCTTCCAATTACTAAAACACAAACTCTGTAGTGCGCCAATCTTGTCCCTACCCGAAGGCACCGATGACTTCGTGGTTTACTGCGACGCCTCACACCAAGGACTTGGGTGCGTGTTAATGCAACGAGAGAAAGTCATTGCCTATGCCTCACGACAACTGAAGATTCATGAGAAAAACTATACGACACACGACCAAGAATTAGGTGCCGTGGTTTTCGCGCTAAAAATCTGGAGACATTACCTTTACGGTACGAAAAGTACCATCTTTACCGATCACAAAAGCCTCCAACACATATTCGATCAAAAGGATCTAAACATGAGGCAACGTCGTTAGGTCGAGTTACTTAGTGACTACGACTGCGAAATCAAATACCATCCCGGCAAGGCGAACGTAGTTGCCGATGCCTTGAGCCAAAAAGAACGAGTGAAACCCCTTTGGGTCCGAGCCCTCAATATTACCATCCGCAGTGATCTCGTCACCCAGGTTCTTGCCGCTCAACTCGAAGCACTCAAACCTGAAAACGTCATCGATGAAGCCCTGCGAGGCATGGATAAACAATTTGAAATCAAACCTGATGGAACTCGGTACTTCTCTAACCGGGTATGGGTACCCAAATTCAGAAACTTACGAGATTTGGTGATGACTGAAGCTCACAAATCTCGATATTCTATACATCCTGGTTCTGAAAAGATGTATCACGACATCAAAGGATTGTATTGGTGGCCTAACATGAAAGCTGACATCGCCGTGTACGTCAGTAAATGCCTAACTTGTCCCAAGGTCAAGGCCGAGCACCAAAGACCCTCAGGATTGCTCCAACAACCTGAAATCCCTCAATGGAAATGGGAGAAACTTTTAATGGATTTTATTACCAAACTACCGAAAACTTCGAACGGTTGCGATACAATTTGGGTGATTGTAGATCGTCTCACGAAATCTGCCAATTTCCTAGCCATCAAGGAAACTGACAAGATGGAGCGTTTGGCTCGCATTTACATCAAAGAAATTGTTTCACGACACGGTGTACCTATCTCGATCATCTCGGATAGGGACAGTCGTTTTACTTCCAACTTTTGGCAATCACTACAAAAATCTCTCGGTACTCGTTTGGATATGAGTACTGCTTATCATCCGCAAACTGACGGCCAAAGCAAACGAACTATTCAAACATTGGAGGACATGCTACGCGCCTGCGTAGTTGACTTCGGTAAAAACTGGGAAGATCACTTTCCTTTGTGCGAATTCTCCTACAACAACAGTTACCATACTAGCATCAAGGCCGCACCGTTTGAGGCACTCTACGGACGTAAGTGCCGATCACCTATCTGCTGGACTGAGTTGGGGGATACCCAGCTCACTGGTCCAGAAATCATTCACGAAACGACCGTGAAAATCGTTATTATCCAAAACCGACTGAAGGCCGCACGTGATCGTCAGAAAAGTTACGCTGACGTGAGACGCAAACATCTTGAGTTCCAGGTTGGGGACAAGGTACTCCTTAAGGTGGCACCACGGAAAGGTGTTATTCGATTCGGAAAACGAGGAAAATTGAACCCTAGGTACATTGGACCATTTGAAATTCTCGATAGGATTAGTCCAGTGGCGTATCGACTACAGCTACCTACCGAACTTAGTAGCATACATCCTACCTTTCACATTTCTAACCTAAAGAAATGTCTGTCTGAAGAGACACTGATTGTACCACTCGACGAAATACAAATCGATGATAAACTTCACTTTGTCGAGGAACCCGCGGAAATAATGGACCGTGAGGTCAAGCGTTTAAAACAGAGCCGTATTCCCATTGTCAAGATCAGGTGGAATTTGAGGCACGGTCCTGAATTCACTTGGGAACGGGAAGACCAAATGCGACTGAAATATCCACACTTGTTCACAGACTCTACTCATACGACTTGAGCTCAATTTCGGGACGAAATTCTCCTAACAAGGGGAGAATGTAACACACGCCAATTTAGGACTTTGGATTAGTGCCTAAACTACATGTAATTTCATGTATTTAGTTTTGTATTAATCTAAATATACGAGACTTTTGTGAAATTACCTACACGCGTACGTGATTCGTTTAAATTGTACACTTACCAAACGGACGAGATCCTATACAATTTAGATTGGACGTTGGTGACAAAAACTTTTAAATAATTTGGAATTAACCAAACAAACATTATTTGCTTTAATATATTGTGAAAATATATTACACGTATCTAGTATCGTTTAAAAACACTCCGAACGCGACGAGAGCACACGAAACGTGCCTAACAACGGGAAGTAATTCAAGTTATATTTTTATAACTCATTATTAAGTATTATGATATAATACTTCGGCTAAAAATATTTCGGATACACTTTAACATATAACACGAAACAACATTTAAACAAC
The DNA here is from genome assembly GCA_963422505.1 of Pseudognaphalium luteoalbum. Classification (NCBI taxonomy): domain Eukaryota; kingdom Viridiplantae; phylum Streptophyta; class Magnoliopsida; order Asterales; family Asteraceae; genus Pseudognaphalium; species Pseudognaphalium luteoalbum. The sequence continues at coordinate 58,693,691 of OY730193.1, read as the reverse complement.
TACGGATTTAACCGACAATGACCCGTGATATAAAATTCGGAAACACAAACCCGCGAGCCGAGACCCAAATGGGTCGGCTCAGACCCGCGGACCCAAACCAAACCGACCCATGACCCACCCCTTTTAAAACCCTTTGTTTCCTTCTTTTCTCATTTACACCAAACACACATACATACACTCTCTTCTCTCCTTCTCACTCTCAAATTGCAGCCCCAAACCACCCCAAAAACGTCACCCAAAAACTCATCATCTTGCGGAGTTGATTCAGGGAGAAACGATCACCATCTCGAGCTCTCCATCTTCATCTTCTCCATTTTCTATTTCGTGGTAAGGTACTTCAAAACTCTTTTAAATTACTTAGGAAGCTTTTATTTACATGCTAGAACGTTTACTCAACAAAGATTTGCCCAAAAATCGACTTGAAAATGCGTTTTCATAGATTGGTGTTCGAACTGCTCGTTCTGCGAACCGAGATCTGTTCGTCCTGTGAGGCGAACCCAATTGTGAACCGAAAATTGAACTCGCGAACCCAACTGCGAACCGAACCCACCTGCGGGTAGGCTTGCGAGTCGACCTGCGAGTTGACCTGCGATCCGACCTGCGAGTTGACTTGCGAGTCGACCTGCGAGTGGACTTGCGAGTTGACCTGCGAGTTGACCTGCGAGTCGACTTGCGAACCAAACCTGGTGTTGCGAATCGAATTCAGTTCGCAGCCTACTGCCTTGCGAGCCGAACTCGGCTCGCACCGCGAACTCAATTCGCACCACTATTTCAGTCCATAACCTGACTTGACCAATTTTCCGAATTTAAATCCTAGATACGATTTTTAATAAAACGATATACATAATAATAACACTCTCGGATTATTTTTACAAACCGTCACCAACGGGCCATACTTGTTTTCAAAATACAAACGGTTTACTAAACAAACACTTGGACACGTCCTAGTTGAGTGGACAACTAGCATGGGTGATCTTTTAAGACACCGACCCGTTTACTTGTTTACTTACAACCTTGTGCATTACGGATGCCAGAAGGTTGCAGGATTCTGAGAATCGATACACAGACTTACAACCGCTTTACCTGGTTGATTACACATACGTATTTACTGGACTCAGGTGAGTCTCATAGCCCCAGTTTTACTGTTTTACTATTTTACTTACGGGGTGAGATACATTGCTTATTTTTACGAACACGAGTACTGAATTACATGTTTACCAAACGGAATTGCATGAGTTTTCTCACCATTTATTTGGGGAAGTCTCCTCATCATATATCGTTAGTTATGTACTTAAGCGCGAACACTAGTTAATGGATCCATTAGGGAAACGACCCTCCCCGCCCGGGGTAGTAGCGCTACCATGAACCGTTCTGTATAAACGGGCGACTATTATTCGTTACTGATGCTTGCTCAATTTCGAGCATGTCACGGGAGCAAATTATTATTTACGGGTTAAGCTTCGATTATGAGCCTCATGGCAATGGTATAACTTACTTACTTTACATTGCGAGATTGCAAATAACTGATTTACGCCTGCGGGCATTATTGACGAAATCTTGTGTTCAAACACTTACATTATTTACAAACCTGTGAGATTCACCAACATTCATGTTGACCTTTTTAGCTTTGTATCTCAGGTACACATACGGAGTAGGATTCCCTCAGGATACTAGCTAGAGTCGCATGATTTCTACCTTGCATTTAATGGAGATTCTTAGCAATATCTTTTGTATTTATTATGATTATGTAATAGAATCTCCCGCCTTATACGCGGACTCTAGGGAATTGCATTTTGTAACCAGAAACGATATGTTTTAAACATTTTATGTATGGAAATGTAACTACTTACAAACGTTGCATATAGTTGTCGTTTGCTTTACTTTTGTGCTGTGATATTTGATTAGTAGCACCCCAAAGCTTGCTTCCGCTAAACTGTGATTTTGGGGGTGTTACATTAAACGTGTTCATAAGTCATAAAAAGTTAGTCTTTCCCTAAATAGCAAGTCCGCAAGTGTCAATTTTTAAGTTTTACCAAAATCATTCAACTTTTCATGTTTTCCAGAAATTACACCTGTTTGTTGTATTTATTAAAAATATTTCTGTTCCAAAATTATTTAAGGAAAAAATCACAGATCATCTTCAATATATTATCTATTTACTGTAATTTTTCCAGAAATTATAGAGAAACCTAACTATTTTTAAAAATTCATAGGTTTCCAGTAAAAGTGGTCAACATAAATCTTGTAGCCAACAAAATTTTTAAACTTTTGGCGTTAGTTTCAAGTTATTTGGAGGTATGTAGCTCTAGATATAGCCCAAACCATATGACTAAACTTTCTGACTTTACTGGACAGATTGTCTATGTGTTTTATCAAAAATTATTAAAAATAGTAAACAAGCTCATAAAAATATGAGGTTTGTGGGTTTTGAAAGATAACTTCTTGAAATTAATTTTTGACTATAAAAACGTCCATTTTCATGAAGAAATGAGTTTTATAAAAATCGTGGAAGTAGCATAAACTTTCTGGACAGAAGCTGAAACATGTATTTTTATGAATTTAAGTTAAGAAAAACGACTTTTAAGCCAAATTTTGTTATAATACTTGTGAGTGAACTTTAATAACATGTAAATATACATAGATGAGAGTAGAGATGAGCCCTAACAATGGTGGTTTTGAAGAAGAAAGGCTGAGATGATGATGAGAAGGACTTGAGGCTTGTTTTTCTTGTAAATTCTTGTAAAATGGTGAAGTTTTGTGGTGGTGGTTCTATGGTGGTTGTAGGTGGTTCTATGGTGGTGGTGGTGTGAAGTCTGAGATTTCTCAGACTTTTTAGTGAGAGAAGTGCAAGAAAGAGTTGAGAGAAAATGGGTGAGGTGTTTGAGTCTAAAAATGAGAGGATGCATGAAGTATTAGTGGAGGTGTAAGAAACTCTCATGATTGTGTTTTGCATGTATGGGGGAGAGGGGAGGTGCACATGGTCTGGCCATGGGGCCCCATGGGAGTGGGTTTTGTGTTTAAATTTCGATTTCCAGACTGTGTTACGTATTTTGGTCGTTTACCCGTTATTCGTGTTAAAACGTTGAATCACCTAACATTTAATTGCGTAGTTTTTGTTATCGATATATTTAGAATATTTTTCCATTGAAGTATTATTAAAATACTTTATTTTTAGTTAACGAAATATTTTTTGACTTTCGTTTAGTTTTCGAATTCGATTCACGCGTTTTCGTTGCGTTTTAGACATTTTAAGCAAAACGTCTATGTTTTTCATGTTTTATTTAAACTAAATAATAATATATGATAAATAACTTCTAAAAATAGATTTAAGTTATTTATAGAAATATTTTCACCGATGTTCATGTTAAGTCGTGTAGCGTCCGATTGAATTTACTTGTCGAGTCACCGGAAATTTCGGTTTTTGTGATTCGATGAGGATTTTGTGAGGACATAAAGGGGTAGATTTTTCTTTGTTTTATTAGGCACTTAGTAACCTAAATTAATATGTCTGTGAGTATTTAACGTTCACCAAATAGTCTCTAAGACGTTCTACGACTCTAGTAAGTCTAAGGAGTCGAAATCTTGAAATTTCACTAGGATTTAAGGAATGCTGTAAACTTAGTTTGAGATTCGAGTGCGGTAATGACTTGAAATTTTGACGGTTGTCACATTATCCCACCATTGAAATGAATTTCGTCCCGAAATTCAATTCGTCCCATGGGGTGACGATGCACTCGAGAATAGAGGCAGGTACTTTCGTCTCATTAAATGTTCATGTTCCTATGTGAACCCAGGTCGATGTTTAGAATTTCAGTGAGCCTTAACTAAAGGAATCTTGTAATGTGTCAACTGTTTGGTACCTCTATTAAGGATTTCAGTGGGTGCTTCACTAAAAGAAAGTAGTCAATCATCGATTCGAACTCTTCTAAGGGCAAAGTCTGAGAGTTGTCAACTAGACACTTCTTAAGGTTTGAGACATCAAATATGTCATGAACGCCATCCAACTCTTTGGGAGATTCTATTTCGTAAGCCACCGGGCCTATTTGTTTCAAGATTTTGTATGGTCCAATTTAGCGTGGGCTTAGCTTGCCTTTCTTGCCGAAGCGTACAAGTCCTTTCCGAGGTGATACTATCAGGAACATTCTATCACCCGTTTGGAATTTTTGTGGCTTTCTGCGATAGTCAACGTAGCTTTTCTGTCTACTTTGGGTTGCCTTGAGTCGTTCCTCTATGGTTATGATTTGTCTGCAGTTTCCTGAATGATGTCTGGCCTTGTCAAGTGCTTCTCACTAACTTCGTGCCAGCACTACGGTGATCGGCATTTCTGTTCATAAAAGGCCTCAAACGATGCATAGTTGATGCTAGTGTGGTATCTGTTGTTGTAAGAGAACTCTATCAGGGGTAAGTGTACATCCCAACTTACTCTGAAGTCTAGTACACAGACTCGTATCATATCGTCTAAGGTTTGAATTCTTCGCTCACTTGCCCGTCTGCTTGAGGGTGATAAGCTGTACTCAGGCTTAGTTGGGTATCCAATACCTTCTGCATTGATAGCCAAAACTGTGATGTAAATATAACAATCTCTGTCGTAGATAATTGAAATGGGCATTCTGTGACGCGACACAATTTATTCAATACAGTTTTGAGCAAGTCTCTCCATTATGTAATCCTCTCGAATAGGTAGAAAACGCACGGATCTTGTCAGTTAGTCGACGATAACTCAAATGGAGTCGTGACCTTTGGAAGTTTGAGGTGACTTAGTGACGAAGTCCATTGTTATCTGTTCCCATTTCCATTGGGGTATTTCTGGTTGTTGTAATGACCCTGACAGCTTTTGGTACTTAATTTCGCAATCATAATCGTTAAGTAACTCCATCTACCTTCTTTGCCTCATGTAGAGCATCTCCTGCTCAAGTATGTCCTGGAGACTCTTGTGATCAGTAAACATAGTACATCTGGAACCGTATAGGTAATGTCTCCAGATCTTAAGTGAAAAGACCACTGCTCCTAGTTCCAAGTTATGCGTAGTACAGTTCACCTCATTTTTCTTGAGCTGCATGGAAGCATTTGTAATTACTTTATTCTTCTGCATCAGAACGTAGCCCAATCCCTAGTGTGACACATCACAATATACCACAATCTGTTCTGACAGACAATGATAGGATTGGCGCATTGCACAGTTTCTCCTTCAACGTTTTGGATGCCTTCTCCTGTTCAAGATCCCAAACGAATTCCTTCATCTTTTGGGTCAGTTCTGTCAAGGGTTTGGCTATCTTTGAGAAATTTTCTATGCACCTTATGTAGTATCCAGCCAATCCTAGAAATTGATGGATTTCCGTAGAAGTCACCGGGACTTCCCATTTCTCAATCGCCTCAATTTTAGTTGGATCCACATGGATCCCTCCCATGTTCACTATATGACCGAGGAAGTGTACTTCTCTGTTCCAAAACTCGCACTTAGATAATTTGGAGTACAACTTCTCTTCCTTGAGTGGTTGCAACACTTGCCCTAAATGTTGCTCGTGATCCTCTTTACTATGCGAGTAGACTAGTATGTCATCGATAAACAAAATCACAAACTTATCCAAGTATGCTCTGCAAACTCTGTTCATTAGGTTCATGAATCCGTAATGCCCTACAAACTTATCCAAGTATGCTCTGCAAACTCATAATGCCCATATCGTGATTGGAAGGCCGTTTTGGGTATATCTTCTTTATGAATCCGTAATTGGTGATAACCAGACTGTAGGTCGAGTTTGGAGAAGTAGGAGGCGCATTGCAGCTGATCAAATAGATCTTCGATTCGAAATTCAACTTGCCTATGCGGGGGCAATCCTGGTAGATCATCTGGAAATACTTTGGGGTAGTTGCATACCATCGAGACATCTTGTATGCATCTTTTCTTTGGCTAACCAGTCCATGCTGACTACTACATCAAACTTCTTATTTTAATTAGAATAAGGTCTATACTGAAGGATTCACCTACCAGTTCTTGTACGTAGTTGCATATTATTTCACTAACAATCAGTTTGTAACCACTAGCAAGTTCTACCGTATACGGAGGTCCTAAAGGCTGTGATTCCCTATGGATTAGGGGCCTAAACTGATGTGAGACAAAGCTCTTATATGCCCCTGAGTCAAAAAGTAATGATGCGTAGTGGTTATTTAGGAGAAACGTACCTGTGACCACATTAGGATTTCGATGTGCTTTCCCAAAATGTTCGGTGTTTCCACACTCGTACAAGCTCTTGATGCATCAGGGATTAGTCTCTAAAGATATATATATTTCTAGTATACGAAAGGAATTTTTAACTATCTCGAGTTTTAACACAAAACTGCTGGTACTATTTCTGGTTAAATTGGCATCGTCTCCTCTACTACTAATGTCATCGTGATTTTGGCAACTTTGTTAATAATTTATGGATTTGAATATTTTATAAAACATTTTGTGGAAGAGTTGTCGTAAAATCTGTTGAATAATTTTTTTTTATGTTGAAAATATGTTTTACAACTTAGAGTTAGTTGAAAATTTTGAGTCAATCAAAATACGTTGAAAACTCTTATTACTGACAAATCGTTTGAAAATTATGTTTAACGAAATCCATTGGAAAAGATTGAAGTTGTGAATTTTTTTGATTAAATGTCCGATGTAAATCCGTTGAAGGCTTGAGTCGATAATATACGTTGAAAGCTCTGGTCACTGAAAAGTGTTGAAAGTTTTGTTTTAAAAAAAATTGTTGGAAGATTTATGTTTGTGAAAAATCCATGGAAAATGTCTGACGAAAATTTGGTTGAAATCGTTTCCCACACACTATACATGTGTAGTGTAATCTCTACTAGTCTTAAGTGAGTTCTATTTTGCACACTAGTCTTAATCGCAAGACAACACTTCGCCTCTGGTCTCCATCACCTGGAGATGGGTAGTTTCTATGGTTTCCCTAAGATCCTGCTGATCCATATAGATCTGTGCAAATTGGCCTTGTGGCAGGTGCATCCAGCCAAAACGGGTTTCGTGTTGTTCTAACTCTATAGCGTCTATTCTATTCTCATGGTGGCGTAGCCTAGTAGCTAGTACCAGAATGGTATGGTGATCGGGTTCCTGTGCATAGAGGGAGGTATGCATGTTGAAAGCTTCTTCGCCCTCTGTAGAATAGACGGTATTCTACAGTTCTCCAAGTCTCAAGAGTTGCGGGAAAACAATTCCATTGGCGGACATCTGACTGATGATGCGTCCTAGTGGGTCGAGTATCTGTAGTAGTATAGATAGTGTAAGGTCTAGTTCGAGGTGGTCTGTCAGTCCTTCGAGTCTTGTATAACTCACGCGATTCATAGGTCTTCGATAAGAGTGGGAGGAAGAGTGTGAAGCAGAGGAAATAGATGTAACGGGCCTAGGTGACGAGTTCTCATGTTGGTCCAGTTTTATAGGTTCATCCTCAGGCGGAACCTCCTCAGGTGGGTCCTTTTTCGGAGAGATTCTCCTTCTCGATATTGGGTGGGTTGTCGCGAGGGCAACCGGTGATGTAACCATAATCGTCGGTTGATATGGAAGCGTGTGATGAGGATTGAGACAAGGTAAGACTACAAATAGAATATTTAGTTCCTAGGACGATTAGTGACGTGTCCTGACGCGTTTGCCGAGTAAGCAGTGTAGGAAAAATGATGTGTAGTTTCCAATCGATTGATCTTTAAAGTTCGATTCACTAGTTAAACGTGTGTAATATTGTTTAACGAGTTTATCTATGCGAAATCAAGTGCCATTTATTACAAACAAGACTAGTAAAACTATTGCTCTATAATTAATCAGAAACGGTTACAGTATCACATAATATTGCTCGAGCATAGACAGAACGAACAGTCACAATCAAGACACAACCACTGTATACATACAGTAGCTATAGCAACACCCCAATACTTTGACATTATGCACTAACATGTTAACCTTGAAATGATAAGACTAAAATGGAGGTATACTTAGTTACTAACAGTGCTACATGGATGCCTACGATATGCAATGCACACACGCAAAAATTGCTTTTCAAAGATTTGAGTAGAAAAGGAAATTGAACATAATCGTAGTATACCTACTCCGTATCTCGCATAATCTTCCCTAAATTAAACATAGGTGGTCAAGCTATGTCTAATTGAGGTCTAATAATGCAACACACGGGTTAGCTATACTAGTAATATGTTCAATTTAGTTGAACTGGTAATATTTTGGTGTTTTAAGAAAATATTATTTAAAATTGTTGGTTATAGTTGGGGTTTTTGTTTGAAAAAGAAAAACCGGCATTCTCTATAACCTTAGGCTCTGATACCAAACCTGTCACACCCCGCTAAAGCGGAAACATGAAATGTAACAACGCACAAGATATAGAAGCAACACCATACATAATTTTAAACAAAAGTAGTACAACTACAGCAAATTCAACCCACGGTTTCAAAAGAGATTATAATTAGTTTCATAAAGTTTTCAAAAGAGGGTTATGGTTTTGAAAGCGAACGCGTGTGAACATGCATCCATGCTAATGTACTCCTAGAGTGCACCTTACTGTCGTTCTCCTGAAAAGCATGATAAAACAAAAGGGTCAACTATGGTCATAGTTGGTGAGTACACAGGTTTAGTGTTACACATAAATGAATTAAAAGCTTTGTTCATAAAGACATGAATAAAGATGATTGGTGTAATAGTTGTGAATATGAAAGGTAGTATACAAGAGTGTTAACGCAATTGAGGCCACTACTAAACCGATTCAACCGACACATGCCCAAGCTCCATGTTCTATCGGTAACATGATTACTGGTGATACTATGCACTCACGACTAGTGTGAGTGAGGAGTGGTTTTCCTCTAAATAGCGCTATCCATAAATATCAACGGCTCGTCTGGCTCTCGAACGAGTTAATAAGTAGTGTAAACTGTATTTCCGGGGACTTTAGCACGATAGTACTCAAGCATAACAATAGTATACACCAATTCGCATAAATAGTATAACAAAAGTTCAACAAGTTCATAAAGAGTACAACCAATTTAGTTAAAGTTCGAGATCATGCTTTTCACCCCAAAATAATAAACAAGTAAAAAGGGGTTGTGAATACTCACAATTGAGCATATGAGTAAACGATAGATGTAGCGCGCGTGCTTGTCGGGTATGACTCATATCCAAGTCCTATGAACATGAGGTTTCTAATTAGATTCTAGGTAATTGGGTTTGATAGAATTTCTTAGCTAAATATTTAGATTACAAAGTGCCAAAATGGTTTGTTTGTTTTGAAGTTTGTTAATGTCCAATAATCGCGTTGAGTATAATAATGAATACACAAGTATATAATGTCTCACAATTGTTTGTTTCCAAAATTCATAGTGTTTTGAGTGTTGGAACTATGGTTCCTCATAATTTATGATTAACACACACACAAACCGATAAATACATCATAAGACACCCAAACCCTTTTTGTTGTCATTCTTTCCAAAAATAGTAAGTTTTCCGTTTTGGAAACCGATGCCCGTTTTCGTTGACTCGGTCAAACCTTCTCGGTTTGACCCAAGACTTTTACCCAAACCTTAAATGTGTTCATAAGTCATAAAAAGTTAGTCTTTCCCTAAATAGCAAGTCCGCAAGTGTCAATTTTTAAGTTTTACCAAAATCAGTCCACTTTTCATGTTTTCCAGAAATTACATCTGTTTGTTGTATTTATTAAAAATACTTATGTTCCAAAATTATTTATGAAAAAAATCACAGATTATCTTCAATATGTTATCTATTTACTGTAATTTTTCCAGAAATTATAGAGAAACCTAACTATTTTTAAAAATTATTTTTCTATCCTGAGTTCAGATTTGGTATCATGCATGAAGTTGAAATTTTTGGGCAAAAGTCATAGGTTTCCGGTAAAAGTGATCAACATGAATCTTGTAGCCAACAAAATTTGTAAACTTTTGGAATTGGTTTCAAGTTATTTGGAGGTATGTAGCTCCATATATGGCCCAAACCATATGACTAAACTTTATGACTTTACTGGACAGATTGTCTATGTGTTTTATCAAAAATTATTAAAAATAGTAAACCAGCTCATAAAAATATGAGGTTTGTGGGGTGTGAAAGATAACTTCTTGAACTTAATTTTTGACTATAAAAACATCCATTTTCATGAAGAAATGAGTTTTATAAAAATCATGGAAGTAGCATAAACTTTCTGGACAGAAGCTGAAACATGTATTTTTATGAATTTAAAGTTAAGAAAAATGACTTTTAAGCCAAATTTTGTTATAATACTTATGAGTGAACTCTAATAACATGTAAATATACATATATGAGAGTAGAGATGAGTCCTCACATTGGTGGTTTTGAAGAAGAAAGGCTGAGATGATGATGAGAAGGACTTGAGGCTTGTTTTTCTTGTAAAATCTTGTAAAATGGTGAAGTTTTGTGGTGGTGGTTCTATGGTGGTTGTAGGTGGTTCTATAGTGGTGGTGTGAAGTCTTAGATTTCTCAGACTTTTTAGTCAGAGAAATGCAAGAGAGAGTTGAGAGAAAATGGGTGAGGTGTTTGAGTGTAAAAATGAGAGGATGCATGAAGTATTAGTGGAGGTGTAAGAAACTCTCATGATTGTGTTTTGCATGTATGGGGGAGAGGGGAGGTTCACATGGTCTGGCCATGGGGCCCCATGGGAGTGGGTTTTGTGTTTAAATTTCGATTTCCAAACTGTGTTACGTATTTTTGTCGTTTACCCGTTATTCGTGTTAAAACGTTGAATCGCCTAACATTTAATTGCGTAGTTTTTGTTATCGATATATTTAGAATATTTTTCCATTGAAGTATTATTAAAATACTTTATTTTTAGTTAACGAAATATTTTTTGACTTTCGTTTAGTTTTCGAATTTGATTCGCGCGTTTTCGTTGCGTTTAAGACGTTTTAAGCAAAACGTCTATGTTTTTCATGTTTTATTTAAACTAAATAATAATATATGATAAATAAATTCTAAAAATAGATTTAAGTTATTTATAGAAATATTTTCACCAATATTCATGTTAAGTCGGGTACCGTCCGATTGAATTTACTTTTCGAGTCACCGGAAATTTCGGTTTTTGTAATTCGATGAGGATTTTGTGAGGACATAAAGGGGTAGATTTTTCTTTGTTTTATTAGGAACTTAGTAACCTAAATTAATATGTATATGAGTATTTAACGTTCACCAAATACTCTCTAAGATGTTCTACGACTCTAGTAAGTCTAAGGAGTCAAAATCTTGAAATTTCACTAGGATTTAAGGAATGCTGTAAACGTAGTTTGAGATTCGAGTGCGGTAATGACTTGAGATTTTGACGGTTGTCACAAAATACTTGTAGTTGACTTGTTGACCTGCGAATCGACTTGCGAGTTGAAGTTGCGAATTGACTTGCGAGTCGAAGTTGCGAATTGACTTGGTTTGAGAGTTGACTGGTTTGCGAATTGAGTTGCGAATTGACTTGGTTAGCGAGTTGACTAGTTTGCGAGTCCAGTTGCGAGTTCAGTTTGGATTCTGCGAGTTGAAATAATTTTTTTTTATATCGTAACTTGCAATTTCAACTTTTAATGTAATAAGTGGCACTTTCAATTATATCTAATTACAACTTACGACTTTAAAAGTTCACTAATATATGTTTCGACGTGAGAATTATATGTTAGCACATAATAACATATATTTTATTTATACGACTTAGGATTTGATAATTCTAAGTTATATATATTTATTTAATTTATGACTAACATGTAATAAGTTAAATATATTTTATATAAGACTTGCGACAATTATGTAACAAGTTATATATTTTAAATTTAGACCTAAGATGTTTGATGAATTTTGATTCATAATACATTATAGTTTAAAATTTAGTTAGTAACGTGTATTAATTATTTTGTCATTTGTGTTTTATACAGATATGACACGTCCGTTTGATAAAGGTCACAACATTCTTGTTGACTTAGATCTTTCAGCACGTGGAGCTAGCAAAGTAGCTCAAGTGCTTACATTTTTCACATGTTCACACATTTGTTATGCGCTGATGGAGTCTCCACCGATCTCTCAAGGTATACTGAACGATTTTTGGACAAATATTCAGTATGACGAGACCGTCAACCCACCGGTCATTCGTGCAACGGTTAATCAGCAACCGATTATGTTTTCTGCATCTGACCTTCGTCAGATTTTATGGCTGGGGACAGTAGACCAAGAAGATGGTCCGATTGAGTACCCTATGGATTTTGTTGAGGGTGCCTTAGACCGTATGGGGTATACAGGTGAGCGGAGAGGACGTCAGTTCCTTAAAGGTCTTGTTATTGGTCAATGGAGATTCTTATGGCATGTTATAGTCACAGTTTTTAGACCGAAGAAGAGCGGTTTTGACGAGTTGAGCCATGCTCTTGTATCGGCCGTACTGTCACTGGTTTATAATAAACCATACAGTTTTTGTGATTATATTTTTGGTGAGCTGGTACGCCAGATACTAGGAACTGTTAGATCGAGATTTTTGATCTATCCAATGTTCTACATGTTGATCATCCATTCTCGGATTGCTGATCTTATTATTCCTGAGCCGCACTTACGTGTCGATACAATAGCGCTCAGAGGATACAACGCGATGTTTCAGCAGACTATTCATCGGGAAGAATATGTCAAGCCTGAGATTCGTGATCTTTTTGGCTATATTCTTGATGCAGCTTATGTGACGCCACCAAACAATGGTTGGTTGGATGTTGATGCTGTAGCAGTTATTGTTCCTGAGCCTGCTGTGAATGTGGTTCCACAACCTGAGCCACAGGAGCTGCTTGAGGATGTTCTTATTCAGGCTGATCAACCGGAACAACAGGTTGATGCATAGGTTGCTGCACAACTAGTGCAAGAGGTGTTAGGGAAAAATGATGATGCAAATGATCCGCTTCTTCAAGCGATTGATCAATATATTGATGTTGCACCTGCACAGGTATAATTTAAGTTATATAATACTATAGATATTTAATTGATAGATTTTATTATTAATCATAGATGTAGAATATTATTATATAATGATAATGATATAGATATTTAGATGATTAGGCAATATATCTGATCATAAAATATCAATATGATTATACACAGGAAGCTGAGACTGCAGACCCAGAGGTTGTAAGACCTGAGGGTGAGCAGGGACAGCAAGATAGATCTGAGGTTTTACCTTTGAAGGTATTATATCAGATTAATCTTACATATATATCGAACTTGTTTGATAGGGCTTTTATGCTAATCATAAATGTTTAATATATTTACTATTCAGGATACTGTTGTTGGTACTTTTGGTGGACATGATGGTGAGATTGAATCAGATTCATCTACAGACTCTGATGATGTCAGACCCATTTCACCTCCAGCTGGACAAATTTTCTATGGTTCACGGTTGATACTTGATCCGGCTTTGAAGGAAAAGCGTAAGGCTAAAGAAGTCGATCCTGACTTCAGTATTCTTGATGAAGGTCCTGAGGTGGCTGAGTCCCCTCTGATTACTCAACGCAGAAAGCGTTCTAGGACCTTGATTATTCAAGATGGTACTTTTTATTTAGAGTTAGATAATCTTAACTTGTTGTTCATCAGGAGTTCAACTGAGACAGTTAATTCTGTGACAGTTTCTCGAGATATACCGTAGGTGGAGACTATGACACCGGTGGTTACTGAACCAGTATCTGTACTATCTGAGGTATGAGATAAACGTTTAGTAGTACAAATGTTATATAATTAATTAGAGATTGAGACAGAGTTATCTGTAACAATTACTTCTTTATTTGTATCTAACTTTACAGGCTGAGACAATGCTAGAGTCAACGGAACCAGAAACGGTCTCCCAGACTATTGAAAAGGGAGTTGTTGAATTAGTGCATGATGCACAGTTTCCAACTGCCAAAGCTAGTAGATTTGCAGCTAGCCTTCTCACGAAAGCTTTATCTCAAGCCATCCCACAGCTTATACCTAAGTCTCATATTTCTTAGCTCACACCACCTGGACCATCTACTATCTCTGTTACTCCTACGATTGATACTGAAAGGATTACATCCTTAGAGTCTAGGGTTAAGGAGTTAGAGAAGCTTACTTTACAAATTCCAGAGTTGGTAGCTCAGAATCTTCTGTTTGCACAGCAGATTACTCAACAGAGTACATCTTACAAGACAGTGCTGGAGACTCATACCACATTGTTAGAAGATTTTACTTCTCAGCGACTGAAGCTTGATTCCTTAGAACACTTAGTGTTAAGAGTGAATTCAGGACAGTCAGCTCAGGGGGAGATAATGGTATATTTAGAGTCTTGCAAAGAAGATGAGCTGAGGAGAAAAGAGATCAAGACAAAGATGATGATCCCAGTGCACCAAAAGATAGTGAGCCGACTGGTCCTTCAAAGACTAGTGAGCAAGCTAATGTTCAGGGGGAGTCTGGTGTTGATAAGAGTGGTGATGGTGCTGGTACAAGTACTGCGGGTACAAGTGAAGCTGGTAAGATAACTTAGACTTGTGTAATTATTTGTATTTAGATTTAGTTGAATTATGATTGTAAATTATAATTGTAACTGAATAATTGTAACTTAATATTTTTTTGATAATATATTCGGCTTGAGATTATATTTACAAGTTAAATATATTAGAAATTATATAAGTTATATATGATATATAGAATTGTGAGCGAAAGTCTTCCGACTCATTGTGTAGTCGAGCGGCGAGTTTCAATTAGTTTTGGCGGTCAAATTTCTATGGTAACTTACATATTTTAGACTTGAGAGTTGGTTATAACTAACAAGTTTAATATGTAAAATTTTTAACTAGACAAAGATATATAAGTTAAAGATATAATTGAAAGTTAACTTTTTGGAAAGATAACGGTTTAATTAAGTCTTGGAATTATATAAGTTAATTAATTGTAAACTTAAATGTTTGGTGTTTATTCACAAAATATTAGAGTTTAAGTTTAATTAATATTTGTTAAGTGTTTTATAAAAGACTTAAGAAATCTTAGATTGATTTAGGGTAATCAATAAAAGATTTATAAGTTATTAATTGCGTTTATGTTATGGACTAATTACACAAAAGGATTAATAAAGAAATTCTTAGATTGATTCAGGGAAATCAATGAAGGAATTTAGATTGTGAATAGTTATTTGTGTTTGTGTTTTCTAGAGATTGAAATGCTTGATCTATCAGATTCAGAAGATGATTTTCTAGATGAGATAGAAGAAGACATTAATTATGATTTAGAAGAAGGAGAATTTCAACCACCTGAAGATTGGACTGCTGTTTCAGAGATTGAGCTAGACATGGGTGTAGATTTAGATGCAAATATAGATGAACACCATGTGAGCCCATCTAGAACAGAGATTGTGATTGAAGATGAAGAAGGTCCTAAAGTTGTTGATGTAGATGAAGATATCGATGACTCAACAGATTATGAAGAAGAGATTCCTGATAAGCATAAAGACAATCCAATATTCAGACCTTTAGAGAAAATAAAGAAGAAAAAGGTTGGAGTTTTGGAGGTTGATATTACAGGAAAACACGAAGTGCGTAGAGGAATTATCGGTTGGTATTTTGACTCTGATCTGAAGCTTTTCACGATTAAAAGGTTTGACGGAGTTCAATATTTTGAGCGAAAGCTTGCAGTGTTCAGTTCTCTACCTAAGTATGAGATTCGAGACTTGGTTAGATTATCTTTGAAGAATCCAGATAATGATTTTGTTGGTCGATATGTAGAACATATAATCAAGACTGAGGTTCGTTCAGGGAAGTTTGAAAAGATTAAGCCAAGGAATGGAAAAATGATAAAGTTACAGGAGAGAAGTCAAAGGACTGGAAGGAGAAGAAGAAAGAAAGTGTATCCAGCTGTCAAGTGTGTTCAACAGATTCCACTGAAAACAATGCCACATGATATTCTTGGAAATATGAAAAGTTGGCATGTAGATTCAGAAACTGGAGAAGTTGTCATGGTTGAAGCTGATGATCAAGTATAAGGTGGTGAACGTGAAATCTTCAAAGACTATGATCATCATCACCTAATGAATATGTCAAAGAAAGATTTATTGAAGTTGAATGAGAATATAATCCTTTGTACTGAAGGATGGGGTGACATATCACGAGATTATCAAATGATGATTAAGACTTGTATGAAGATGAAGATCTATGCAGGTAGTAAGATTTACAAATGAAGACCAAAGACAACTTGAAGATAAAGACGCTAGAGCTATTGTCAAGGGGGAGTCTGTTGAGACATAGTTTGTGACAACAGATCTAGCTTGTGGTATGACTAGTGTAATTGTTATCACGTTTGTATATTGGTTTAGATTTGTAAATGAATATTTGTTTTGTTAATAATATTCGTTATATATATTAGTGTGATAAATATGATAGACGAATATCGTAAATGAAATAAATAAGTTTGGCGAGTCGAGATCTCAAGTTGTAAGCCTGGCGATGCGAGATGAGATCTGAACTCGCAATGGTATCAAGTCTTAGTGAGCCGAGTTCATTAATGGGCTTGGGCTACAAGGCGAGTTAAGTCAACTCGTAGGACTAGTGGCTGCGAGTTGAGACGAAGTATATATAAATGATTTCGATTTTAGAAATCAATAACTATTGCCATTAGATTTTCCAGCAACCTGCTAACTCAGTAATCTAGAGAAAACGTAATTACTATAGGCTAGACTTTGACGTTTAATCGTTTAATGCTAAGTATTAGTTAACCTAAAATGCAAAAATATTTGTTATAGTAAGATAACGTGTATTGAGGATTTTCCTCACCTTAATACTATAGATAACGAAGTTATCGATCCTAGAACTAGGGACATACAATGAAAGTAACATATCAACACATCCTTTAGAATTATTAATTGCCAAAAACTACTACTATTTATCGTTCTAAACATCCCTTCTAACTAAATTAACATCTAAAATATGAAAGCAAATTAACTTCGTAGGAAAGAAACCGAAACATGCAAAGCCCAATGCTACAAAGAAAAGAGGCCAAATTACATACGATTAATCTACATGAAATATAAATAACTCGGAAGCTAGGTTATAAAGTGGATGATCGCACATCGCTTCTATCATCATCATCCCCAAATAGGTATCAAGTAAGTTGCAGCCAGTTGAGTTATAACTAAAACATACCTGGTATATCAAAAAAATATAAAAGACAAGATGCCGATTAATATCTAAAAATGCATAACTGGTGTGTGTACAAAATTTGTATATGAAAAGAGCATATCAATTGGCGGGTAAGATTCGGGTGATTTGCAAACACTTTTGTGTACATTATCTTATTTTTTCTACATTAACAATTTGAGCAACTTTCATGTTTTTTGACCCGTTACCTTTTCAGCATACCTTTTTAATGGACATGTTTGAGATAAAAATGTTTCACAGGGTTATCCCGACCCAAAGACATGTTCGTATTGATCCAATGATTGTGATACACCATGATTTTATGTGAGAATATAGAAGTGAGTTTTTGTGGATGATCGATGAACAAGGACTAATAAACTGAATAGATTGTATTATATTCACAGTTTACAATCGACATATATATACACATCCAAACGGTGCAAACTAACCTATGCAACGTTTCCATTCTAACGGTTTATTATATAACCGTTACCTAACTGCCATCAACTTGGTTTGTTGGCCCATGGCCCAAACCCAAGTGTTTGTGGTCTTATTTACAATGCACGTATACTAGTAATATTTACATACTTCATTACATGGCCCAATTGACATTAGAATTCCAACACTCCCCCCTAATGTCAATGCCATGTTCTTCACAGTGAGCTTCATTCAAACTTCAAACAATGATGACAAAGTCATCATTTTCTGATATGCTTTCTCCATGTACTTCCTGATCGGTCACTTGTCCTTCCTTCGTTGTGTTAACAGCAGCATTAACATCTTTATTTCTCTCGTTGTCTTCAAGAATTACCCCGAAGTTGCTCACACTTTTGTGCAGGCTCTCACAGCCCTTTCTAGTGCATTCTTTCGCAGCCTCTTGCCCTTTCTCTCTTGACCCAGCACGTACTTGTGGAGTCTCTTCCACGGCTTCACCATTGCCACCTTCTTCAACCTTCTTGGTTGCTTCATTCTCAGCGGGTTCTTCCTCAAACCCGGGCCTCAAGGCTGTCGTGTAATAGCACTCAACCATGTCTATGGTTGTCTTGTAACAAGCTTTTATTTCCTCATCTTGTTCTTCGGTTAATCCCATCTTGACAGCGAGTTCTTTCCACTTTTTTTCAAACAACATTCCAAGATAGCCTCCCATGCTATCTCCTATCTTATATAGTTCAAGTAAATCGATCTCTTTATTCCCAATAATCGGTGGTATTTGTACCATGCTTGTTCTTTTCAAATACACCATGTAAAACCATTCAAGCATATCTTCAAACTTTCTTTTGAACAATGCCCAATCTTGATAAACTATTTCGTCATTCTTGATTAGATTTAAGAATGAGATGAATCTATCGAAAGAGTTTACCTTGATAGCATACAATCTACCGTCCACTTTCACATAGTCCTCGACATTTACTTCTTGTGTCTCACTTAGATCCCATGTGAGCCCTTCATAGTTTCCAATTTCTTGACTTGTCTCCTTTGGATCAATCGAATCAAAGTAGGCCATCAAGAAGTCTTGTTGTTTTTCGGCCATGTCATCCACATCTCCTTCATCGTCACTTGGTACATCCTCGTTAAACATATACATAACTTGCACTTTATCGTTCACATTCTTTACTTCGAATCCTTGTGCTTTTAGTTGATCAAGACTTAGAATGTTCAACGTATTCTCGGGTGTGTATGCTACACATGGAATCACGATCCTTTTCCCATTTGATTTCACGATCGCTTCTCCCAATCCGTGAGTAAAAACAAACTTTTCTTTGTGTTGAGTTGTATCAACATCAAAGTGTGCTTTTATTCTCTTGAATAGCAATCGGTTTGGGCACATATGTCTCTTGTATGTTTTACTTACATACCATATATCGTCCCAATTTCCTTGATCCGACCCTTCAATCATTGAGTCCAGATCTAAATGCACTTGCTCCGTAAATTTTGAAGTTTCTGTTTTCGCGCCAATTTTCTGCACTTCTTCATCGTTCACGGTCTGATTAGGGTTGATGTTGATGCCTTTTCTATTGGGACACATCCAGAATGTGTGTCCTCTTATTCGGCAATTAAAACAACGAACCCTTTTCTTCTTCTTTGAAGTCTCGGTTTCTGCAGGTTTTGTTGAAGGCCCTGGTTTTGATGCGTTATATTCTTCGATCTCCTTTAGTTTCTCTCTTAACATGTTCTTGCATTCCAATGATAAGCGTTTGATTTTGCCATGCCAAGAGGTTACATCCGATACCGGGTTCCTGTTAAGTCTGCGTATCACCAAGTTTGTATGCAAGTTTCTTCGAGTAGATCGTCTCCATGGTCTGAAACTCCCAAATCTTTGTTGTCTTTGAATCGGAAAATCCCAGTCCCTTTTCCTTGTGCTCTGATACCAATGTTTCACAGGGTTATCCCGACCCAAAGACATGTTCGTATTGATCCAATGATTGTGATACACCATGATTTTATGTGAGAATATAGAAGTGAGTTTTTGTGGATGATCGATGAACAAGGACTAATAAACTGAATAGATTGTATTATATTCACAGTTTACAATCGACATATATATACACATCCAAACGGTGCAAACTAACCTATGCAACGTTTCCATTCTAACGGTTTATTATATAACCGTTACCTAACTGCCATCAACTTGGTTTGTTGGCCCATGGCCCAAACCCAAGTGTTTGTGGTCTTATTTACAATGCACGTATACTAGTAATATTTACATACTTCATTACATGGCCCAATTGACATTAGAATTCCAACAAAAAACACAAAGTGAATTGACTCGTCCGTAAGAGCTATTCACGGAATAAATTGGCTTAAAATTAACAGTAAGAGTTGTTCGATTACCAAACAACCATCATCATCATCAGCTAGAACTGTAATTGGAGTCAGCATGTGCTGCTACTAGATGATCACCTTGTTAAAACGTAGTATTGCATTCAAAGGTGATTTTATGATATAATTCATTATAACTCAAAATGATCTTGAATCACATGTTTAATGGCAGTCACAACAATATCAACACTTTCAGTAAACCAATGCATATTAAAAAAGATGTTGAAGTAAAAAAACACATTGTTGTCAAATGTGGAATGAAGACCAGAGGTGAAGCACTGTTCCACCACTAAATTCAAATCCGAAGAACTTTTTGGGTCAACTCGAAACTATTTTCACCCATTACTCGAAGCTATTTTGACCCATTACTCGACTCACACATTATGCCACGTCTATATGGGAGTAATTAGGAAAGATTGACATAACTGAAGCTGAAGGATAGGATCCTCAGGGTTGCTTTTAAAATTATCTTTTATTCCCAAAGTGTAACACCCTCAAATTTACTGTTGAGCGGAAGCATACTTTGGGGTGCTACTAATCAATAATCACAGCACATAAGATAATAATGAACGACATCTGCATGCGTCGTTTTGATAAAATACGTTAATGTCATAAAAGATACATATTGTTTACAAAAGCTTTGAGCTCACATGAATTCCTTGAAAGATTCTAACACATATCTAATTTATACAAAATATAGAAATGCAGTGAAATCTCGTGATGTTATATGTTTGCATGTGACTCGAGCTAAGATATCCTGAGTGGGCAGTCCTACTACTGGTGATCACCTGAGAATACATGTAAAAATTGGTCAGCTAAAAGCTGGTGAGCTCACAGGTTTAATTGATACAATTTAATGTATGTTACGCAAGATTTAGTGAATTGATTTGCAACCAAGTAAATAAATAATGTATATATCACTGCCATGAGCACATAGTCTGAGCATAACTATGGTGGCAGGATCCGCATTCAAGGACCTGATCGAGGGTGCCTCCCTGAGAGTGCCTAATCTACACTCTTATGAACAAATGCTAATGCGTCCGTTTGACAAGTTGGAGCTTCCAACCCGGACGCGGATTGTCAATCCTATATGGTACCATACACTAACATTCACGCTACAACTGTATTACAACTATGTTGTGGAGGGCTTTAAATGATTAGATAAACAAACTCGTGCAGTATATAGCGATAATTTGATACTTGCGTAATATGAAAACAAATTTAGCATGTATTCTCACCCCAAAATAGTTCAAACAAGTAAAAGTGGGGCTATGAAACTTACCTGAGTCTGATGTGTGGCTGTGATGTGAGAACTAGCGAATAGGAGTAAAATGTCGCCCACGTAGAGTCCTTTAACGTCCTAAATGCAAAGGATATTGACATGAGTACTTGACTACTCGTCAAATTGTGTTAACAGTTCGATTGGTTTGAAAGATTATTGATTTTCAAGTGCGTATGATTCTTTGGTGATGATATTTAAAAGTTTGTTTGTTACGCATTCACAATTGTTGATTGTGTCGTAAAAATAGTTGTGTGATTATTTATTGTTCATACATATATATATATATATATATATATATATATATATATATATATATATGTATATATATATAATTAATACATCGTACGTTGGTAAAACGTAAGTTTCACTTGCTTGAAAAATATTAGTTTAATGCACGAGTTATATATTTATCATTTATAGCCGTGTGTGTGTGTATATATATATATATATATATACAAAAATAATATTTCACATAAAATATGTAACTTCATTCGCTTAGTTCGTTATAAAAGTTATTGTTTCAAAAACTGTTGTGTACAGTTAGTCGTAACATTGTGATACTATCGAATTAAACATACGGATATAATATTAACATTCGGCCGTTTGAAAATTTTATATTAAAAGCTACCCAAATCGAACCAAATATTAGTTATGTTTTAAGCTTAATACGTGACAACATAAGTATTAAATTATTCGAGTGATCAGAGTCGAGGGGTCATTTTTATGGATACAAGTTTGTGAAGTTTGTGAGTACCAAATATTACAAGTACTTGTCACTTTGTATTGTTTCATTTATTTTTATTATTATTAATATGGGATAAAAGGTTTAAAATTTAATACTTTAACGTTAACATGAAACTAGGTGAATATTCAAATTTGTAATATACGTTCACTGAACAAAATTTACGTCACACTATATTTGTACAATACGCGATCCAAGTGATAGCTTAATACACACTCGTTTAAACATGCTATACGCGATCCCAGATCCATGGTTGGATCGCGTTTTGAAGGTATCACAGCAAGACCCGGTCGGCACAATATAACCATGTAATATGCGATCCCAACACCTTGTTTGGATCGCATTTTACCGAATCAATTTAATAGTCCGTCCTCTTTCCCAGTGATACGCGATCCAAGCTTTTAAGCTGGATCGCGTTTTTATTTTTGTTAAGCAAAAATATTCCCGCCTTTTGTTTTAAATTCTGATCTATCCTTCTTAAGTACTTCAATCATCAACTTCTATGTACCAAAGTTTAGCTTAGTTATAATCATTTTCGAAGTTTAATCCATCACATATATTAAGTATCTACATATTATAACAAGGAGTAATGAGAGAGGTTTGAAAGAGAGCTCCTCACAGTGAAGAAATTAGGGTGATGATGTTGCTGCGATGATGATGATGATGATGATGATGATGATGAGATGGAGATGTTACAAAGATGATCTTGTTATTGTTAGTTTATGTTTATGGTTTGAAGTTGATTATGAAGAAGTTGAAGCTTCTGCCCTCCTGTTTCTGCTATGTCGATCAATTCACAGTGAAGAAAAGTTAGGTGTATGAAATTATTGGTGAGTTTTGTGTGTGTGTTTAATCAGAGAATGGGGGAAGTATAAAATATATACACCGGTTTAATTTTTCAATGGAGGTATGGAGATGTACAGAAACATGTCGATAGATATTTAAATTTTGGTAATGGTTTGGGTATTTAACCCGTTAATTTCGGGTTCAGGTCCAATTATTTGTACCCCGTGTCCCACTCAATTTTTCATAAAATTTTATTTTATAATATTTTTCAATAATTAATTTGAAATAATAAAAATAATTTTTATTATTTTGGTTGTGGGATTTGTTTGATATGTTTTTGTCGTGTATGGTACATTTTGTATAAAACGTATAATAATTTACATATTATTATTATTTCCTATCGTTCGCATAATATTTTTAAACAAATAATTATTTGAAATAGTTTCGCGTTATTTCTAAAGATTGTATCACCAACGATTGTATTTATTTTTGTCGGATTCATTCCGATATTGTTTCATTTCGTTTAATTTATAATTATAAATAATTATAAATTTTGAATTTCTTTTTGTCCAAAAGTTTTGGGCTCGCTAGTCTTATATCACATCGTTAGTTTAGTTTAGAATTTAGTAGAGGATTAGTGTAATAAATGCGTGAAATTAAGTATAAATATACCTAATTTGAAGGAGTGTCACATTCTCCCCCCGTTAGGAAAATCTCGTCCCGAGATTTAAGTTGAGTCGTGGGTCACAACCGCGTGCTCGAAAAGATGAGGGTATTTCTTCCGCATTTCATCCTTGCGCTCCCATGTAGACTCTGGGCTGCATTTCGAATTCCATCGAACTTTGACAAGTTTGATCCGACTACGTCGGAGTTTATGTGTTTTTTGATCAATAATTTCGATGAGTTCCTCCACAAAATTGAGTTTCGAGTCAATGAAAACTTCGTCAGGAGGAATGATTAAGGTTTCATCCGAAAGACACATTTTGAGATTACTAACGTGAAAAATGTCGTGAATACTACTGAGCTCTCGTGGTAGTTTGAGTTTGTAAGCAACAGGACCAATCCTTACAAGGATTTCGAAAGGTCCGACGTAACGTGGATTTAGCTTTCCGCGTTTGCTAAATCGTGCTATCCCCTTCTAGGGTGATACTTTGAGTAGGACTTTGTCTCCTACTTGAAACTCAAGTGGTTTACGGCGGTTATCAGCGTAGATCTTTTGTCTATCTCGTGCCATTTTCAATCGTTGAAGTACTTGAGTTATCTTGTCAGTAGTTTCCTGGACAATCTCCGGTCCAGATAGTTGTCTGTCACCCAGCTCTGCCCAACAGAGAGGTGATCGGCACTTGCGTCCATACAACGCTTCGAACGGTGCCATCTGTATACTAGTGTGATAACTATTGTTGTATGAAAATTCTGCTAAAGGGAGGTGAGTATCCCAACAACCTCCAAAGTCTATCACACATGCTCGCAACAAGTCTTCGAGCGTCTGTATCGTTCGCTCACTTTGGCTGTCGGTTTGAGGATGGTAGGCAGTACTCATACCTAATCGAGTACCAAGTGCCTTTTGAAGTGATTGCCAAAAGTGAGAAGTGAATCGGGTATCTCTATCAAGGATAATAGAAAATGGCACACCATGTCTGGAAACGATTTCGTTCAGATAAATTCTAGTCAACTTATCCATCTTATCAGTTTCCTTAATAGTAAGAAAGTGGGCTGATTTTGTCAATCGATCGAGAATCACCCATATAGTATCAGCTCCTGATGATGTTTTAGGTAACTTCGTGATGAAGTCCGTCGTTATTTGTTCCCATTTCCATGTGGGCATCTCAGGTTGTTGCAAAAGCCCAGACGGCTTTTGGTATTCAGCCTTGACCTTTGAGCACATTAGGCATTTACTAACGTAGGTGGCAATATCCTGTTTCATGCGAGGCCACCAATAGAAACCTTTCAAGTCGTGGTACATTTTGTTTGCACCAGGATGGATAGAATAGTTGGACTTGTGAGCTTCGTCCAAAATCAGTCTGCCCAATTCATCTACGCATGGAACCCAAATCCGGTTCATGAAGTACGATACTCTGTTGTCCTTTGTTTCGAGTTGCTTTTCCATCCCCTTCAGGGATTAGTCCTTCAGATGTTCCGGAGTGAAGGCAATTTTGTGCATGTCACGAATTTGAGAAATGAGGTTCGAGTGGATAGTCAAACCCAAAGCTCGAACTCTACTGGTTTTTGTTCTTTCCTTACGGATTAGGGCATCTGCTACTACATTTGCCTTGCCCGGGTGGAATTTGATTTCACATTCGTAATCGTTTAACAATTCGACCCAATGTCGCTGTCTCATGTTGAGTTATTTTTGGTTGAATATATGTTGGAGGCTCTTGTGGTCAGTGAATATGGTACACTTTGTACCGTATAGGTAGTGTCTCCAAATCTTAAGTGCAAAAATGACTGCTCCCAATTCTAAGTCATGCGTCGTATAGTTTTTCTCATGCACTTTCAGTTGACGAGATGTACAAGCAACTACTTTGTAACACCCGCTAAATTAGGACTAACGATTAGTGCCTAACCCTCTGTTAATACATGTAATTAGTTGGTTTTAGGCTAATTAATGTATCAGATTTATATTGATGAATATATACAAATTTTGCGATTTGATTAAATCGTACGCAATTTAAATCGAATGTAATTCGATTCAATTTTATACGGACGTTGGTGAACAAAATTATTAAATAAGATAACATTATTTAATAACGCTATTATATCTAAAATAGTATTTTGATGATAATTCATACATGTTTCGTATCGTACAATTAAAAGCCTACGCGATTAGAATGATAAACGCGCAAACAATGTTAAGTTATACTTTATAACTCAATTATTAAAGTAATTGGTGAAACATTTTAAGTAAAAATATTGGGTAATTATTCGTGCCTTAAAACGGGTGTATAACACACGAAATAATTATTTAAACGGTTAAACGATCGGGAAAACGAACACCGCACGGAGCGCAAACGCGAGGAACAAGTTTGGGACACACCCACATGGGGTAGGCCCCACGAAAAATCTGCCAAAAGGGGGTGAGGTCACCACCTCCCCACCCCATTTTCACTTTACTCTTCTCTCTCTTCCCCTCTTTTCTCTCTAAACCACAAACCACCACCACCTCACTAAATCCTAAAATAACACCTCCATACGACCTCGAATCTTCACACTCGTTTGGAAGAAAATAACCACGAAGCAATGATCTACGTTTCCTTCTTTTCGGAATTCCATTTCGACAAATTGTAACTTTCCGACAAATCCCGAAACCTTTAGATTTTCGAGTATTTTTAGCAAGTAGTTGTTTATATAAGCTTATAATGTCCTTATAAGGGTTGGGTAAAAGAATCAGGCCAAGATATGGCCGGAAAACTCGTTTTGGCTCAAAAATCCGTAAAACAGTCGTAAGTGTCGCAAAGACGACCAGTATTGCGTCACTTCATGCGTCACTTAAGTGACGCATGAAACCCTGATTTTGCCTAAGTGCCGCATAAAGCCCCTTTTTCCCGACACTTCAACCGTCACTTGCTTAGTGACGCCTAGGACCCTTACCGTCACTAATAACCCGACACTGCTTTAGTGACGCCCAAGTATGCGTCACTCCTTTAAGTGACGCCTACCCGACACTTACACCCGTCACTTACCTTAGTGACGCCCTACCATGCGTCACTTCCCCTAAGTGACGCACATGCTCAGATTTATTATATTTTTAGCGACACTTCCTAAGTGACGCCCAAGCCACCCAGTGACGCTTCACTATGCGTCACTTCCATAAGTAACGCCATAAGTGACGCCCAGCCCCGAAGTGACGCATAAACAGAAGGTTTTAAACTAATTTTACACTAAGTTTTGAGACCCAAATTTGACGCCCCATTTCACCCAAATTAAAGTCCAGATGCGTTTTTCACCAAAGCAATGTAGTAGAAATAATTTTCCAAGCTCGACCCCAGCCAGGGGCTCTGCCCCTTGGACCCCGCTACCAGGGGCGCTGCCCCCGGACCCCCGTCATTAACCGGCTTCGCCCTTACCCTAGGGTCACGAGTAACAGTGTTACATCTAAACTTTCACACAAAGTGTTAAACTTGTATAACATCAAACACGAATGCGACATGACTTCTAAAACACTTTGGAACACGTTTTTTTCTAGAATGATGATAATATTATTATTACCAACAATCACCAACGGGCCGTACACATTTTCAAACACTTAAACAATCAACCAAATTGTAATCATTTGGACATTCTAGTTGGACAAACAACTACAAGATAGTTTTATGAGATGCCTTCATATGTTTATAACCATCGCGTGTCGTGGACACCCTCAGGTTACAAGTCTTTGGACTTCGATTCTTGGCTAATCAATCTCAGTTTATTTAGATAAACTCTCCAGGCTCAGGTGAGTCTCATGGCCCCTCTTTTTACTGTTTTACAAGGGGTGTGATACATTGCTCTGTTTTTAACACATGAACGTGAGTACATATTTCCATATACTACATGAGTTGTTTTCAACTAATCAAACCAAAGTCCTCCGTCAGTATAGTCTGGTAATACGAAAGTAGCGTGAATATTAGTATATGGTACCATATAGGATTGACCCTCCTCGTCCGGGTTAGCAAGCACTAACCGGGTAAACGGACGTACTAATATTTGGGAAGACGAGTGTAGATTAGGCACTCATGGAGGCACCTCGCTCGGACTATGCGCTCATGGTTGTATACATTATCTGTAACTTTATTTGCTGGTTGCAAATCAATACTTAAATCTTGCGGTTCATAGAATACTATTTGATACTCAAACCTGTGAGCTCACCAGCGTTAGCTGATCCATTTTAGCATGTATCACAGGTACTCAGCAGTAGATTTGGATTGCCCATCAGGATGCATCTTAGCTCGAGTCTTCATGCAAACTTCTGAGATTTCATTGCATTATTAGATTTTGTATAACTAATTATGTACTTAAATCTCTCATATTACGAACACGAGCTATGTATGAGTTTAAACTGTTGTAAACCTTTTAATATTAATATATTTTGTTAAAACGACGCATATAGAGTCGTTTACTATATATCTGTGTGCTTTGATTATTGATTAGTAACACCCAAAGTATGCTTCCGCGAATCATTAAATTTGGGGGTGTTACAGATTGGTATCAGAGCCTAAGGTTATAGTGAACTAGGTTGCATTTAGTGGGTCTAGACTATGACCGTTAGGCAGTATTCTTTATTAAGTATGATTAGGTTCAATGACTACATGGTATTGGTTTAATTTAACATAGCCTGATCAACTATGTATAATTAAAAGAATATGATATGGAATCTGAAAGGAATCATGACTGAACAGGATACACTAGTTGACTCTGACCACGAGAGAAACCGGGACCCAAACGTGTATGTGTTAGACACCTTAGGCTATTATGTAATATATATGTATATACATAGATAGGCCTCACTCTTTTTAACGCTTTGTCTCAGAATGGCAAACACACCACCCAATTCGTCACGCTCTCAATCCGGGTCGCAGAACCCGAGGGTAGCTAGGAGGAACGCCAGGTTGCCTCGAGCTGGCCCGTATCCTACCCACTTCACTCTGCCGGCCTTGGCCGCTAGGCTGGAAAGTCACGAACAACGACTTCGCACCATGGATGTCGCTTTACAAGAAACCAATGAAAATTGGAGACTCACAGCGCTGGAGCGTATCAACCAAGTCTCCGAGGACCACGAAAACACCGTTAGCAACATGAACATACTCCATGACCGAGTGGTGGAATCAGGAATAGAAGTCGAACTTTTGCGACTCAGGTTGGAACAATGCGAGCAGCGCCTACAAGAGGCTGAAGAATACTCAAGAATGCTGGTACAACGACTAGCATTGGCAGAAGACAATGCCCGACAAACCAGCAGACTCGCAACCACCGTTGATCGACTCATCACACTAATGGAAAGGATCAACTTGCATTAGAACTAGTGTGGCTGTCATCTTGTAATCTATATCTACCTATGTAGGACTTTCACTATTCTAACCGGATGTAACAATTCCCGGTACCTTTTGTACTTCCCGTATTATGTAATCTTTTGAAAACTCGTTTCATGTACCAGACTTGGTTATTTAAATGAAATATAATTATCACTTTATATCGTATATTCCATCATATACACATGTGATACATCAGAATTTCACACAAGAATCTCATTGTCTTTTCTTGATCTTGTTCAGCAAGATGCCACCGAAGCGATTCACCTTCAGCGAAACTGAAATCGCCCAACTCATAGCCCAAAGCGTGGCTCAAGGTATGGCTACCCGACAACCCAGTTCGGGCAGCGAAGACACAGCTGCCAACGGGCCTCAATCCAAGCCTTGTTCATACAAGGACTTCCTGAGCTGCAATCCCTTGAACTTCAAGGGAACTGAAGGAGCCATCGGACTGATCAGATGGTTCGAGAAAATGGAGTCCGTCTTCCACATCAGCAAGTGTGCGGAAGAGGACAGAGTCAAGTACTCCACCTGCACCCTCGAGGATGGTGCACTCTCATGGTGGAATTCATATGCCCAGTCTGTGGGTATTGATACCGCCTACCTACTCCCTTGGGAGGAACTGAAGACAATGCTTACTGCTAAGTATTGCCCCATCGAACAACTCCAAAAGCTGGAGGAAGAGTTCTGGCACCTAAAGGTGCAGGGAACTGACATTGACGGATATACCGTCAGATTCCAACAGCTTGCCATCCTTCGCCCAACAATGGTTAGCACCGAACCCGATAAGATCCGAAGGTACATCCGCGGTCTTCCGGAACCTGTCCGGGGGAACGTCGCCTCCTCAAATCAAACCACCATTGATGGTGCTATCCGATTGGCCCATGAACTCATGGCCATGAACGAGGACCCAGAACCACCCACTTCTTCCTCCAACCACCTCAAAAGGAAGTGGTCTGACAACCACAGCAACAACCAAAACAAGAAACCCGACACCATCAGAGCCTACAACTCAACCACCGAACCCAGGCGTGGTTACACCAGGAACAAGCCCTACTGTTCCAAGTGCAACCGCCACCATGAAGGTCCTTGTGGTCCTTATTGCAACAACTGCAAGAGGTACGGACACCTCACCAAGGACTGTAGATCCCCCACCAACAACAACAACTCCAACTACAACCCCAAGGCACCCAAGACATGTTTCGGGTGTGGAAACACCGGGCACTTCAAGAATGATTGCCCAAACCTGAAGAAAAAGGGCAACAACAGCAACAACAACAACAACAACAACAACAACGCAAAAGGTAGAGCGTTCGTACTCAACTCTGGGGACGCCCGGCAGGACCCGAATGTGGTCTCGGGTATGTTCCTCCTCAACAACTTAACTGCTTTTGTTCTATTTGATACTGGTGCCGATAGGAGCTTTATTTCTGATGAGTTTTACCCCTTACTTGACATCACTCCTATTACCTTAGATGTTAAGTACACTGTAGAGCTAGCAAACGGTAAACTCATAGAAACCAACAGTGTGATACCTAATTGCACTTTAAACCTAGCCGATGAAACCTTTTCGATCCACCTTATGCCTGTTGAAATTGGGAGTTTCGACGTCATCATTGGAATGGACTGGTTGTCCAAACATCGAGCCGAAATCGTCTGTTACGATAAAATCATCCGCATCCCTCAAGCCGTCGGTAGAACCTTGATCATACAGGGGGAGACTGGCGGGACGAGACTAAACATCATTTCTTGTTTGAAAACCCGAAAATTTCTCAGAAAGGGTTATCCAGCAATCCTCGCGCACATCACGGAGAAAAAGTTGGAGGAGAAGCGACTTGAGGATGTGCCAATCGTTAGAGACTTTCCCGAAGTCTTTCCGGAAGAACTACCTGGCTTACCTCCACATAGACAGGTTGAGTTCTCAATCGATCTCGTGCCGGGTGCCGCACCGGTAGCCCGAGCACCATATCGCCTAGCCCCATCCGAACTTCAGGAGTTGTCCACCCAGTTACAGGAACTCCTGGACAGAGGATTTATTAGACCGAGTTCTTCCCATGGGGAGCTCCGGTCTTATTCGTGAAAAAGAAAGACGGTTCTTTCCGAATGTGTATCGACTATCGAGAGTTGAAAAAGTTGACCGTCAAGAACCGGTATCCAATTCCTCGCATCGATGACCTGTTTGACCAACTACAAGGGTCGAGTATTTATTCAAAGATCGATCTTCGGTCAGGTTATCATCAACTTCGAGTTCGCGACACCGACATTCCGAAGACTGCTTTCCGAACTCGTTCCGGGCATTATGAATTTCAGGTGATGCCCTTCGGTTTAACAAACGCACCGGCTGTATTCATGGACCTTATGAATCGGGTGTGCAAACCTTATCTCGACAAGTTTGTCATTGTCTTTATCGATGACATTCTCATCTATTCGCGCAACGAACAAGAACACGCACAACACCTCAAAACCATCCTAGAGCTACTTAAACACGAGGAGTTATATGCCAAATTCTCCAAGTGTGAGTTCTGGATACAATCCGTTCAATTCCTTGGACATGTTGTTAATAGTCAAGGAATCCATGTCGATCCATCAAAAATCGAAGCTATCAAAAACTGGCAAGCGCCAACTACTCCAACCGAAGTACGCCAATTTTTGGGATTGGCCGGGTATTATCGTCGTTTCATCGAAAATTTCTCCAAAATAGCTCAACCACTCACGACACTGACTCAGAAGGAAAAGAAGTTCGATTGGACTGATAAACAAGAGTCAGCATTTCAGCTATTAAAACTCAAGCTTTGCAGTGCTCCTATTCTATCCTTACCCGAAGGCACCGACGACTTCGTGGTATACTGCGATGCTTCCCACCAAGGACTCGGTTGTGTATTGATGCAACGAGATAAGGTCATTGCTTACGCTTCCCGACAACTCAAAGTTCATGAGAAGAACTACACGACTCACGACCTCGAGCTAGGGGCCGTGGTGTTCGCCCTCAAAATCTGGAGACACTACCTTTATGGTACCCGAAGTACCGTATTCACCGATCATAAAAGTCTCCAGCACATCTTCGACCAGAAAGACCTTAATATGCGACAACGTCGTTGGGTCGAGTTGCTCACCGATTATGACTGCGAAATCAAATACCACCCAGGCAAGGCAAATGTTGTTGCCGATGCCCTCAGTCGAAAGGAACGGCCGAAACCACTTCGAGTTCGAGCCCTCAGTATGACCATTCATAATGATCTCACCATTCAGATTCATACCGCTCAACTCGAAGCTTTGAAACCCGAAAATGTCAAAAGCGAAGCCTTACGAGGCATCGATAAGCAATTCGAAATCAAACCTAATGGTGTTAGCTACTTCTCAAATCAAATCTGGTTGCCTAGTTTTGGGAACCTGCGAGACTTGGTGATGGACGAAGCTCACAAGTCTAAATATTCTATCCATCCGGGATCCGACAAAATGTATTACGGCATCAAAGAATTCTATTGGTGGCCGAACATGAAAGCCGAAATCGCCACATATGTCAGCAAGTGCCTTACTTGCTCGAGAGTCAAAACCGAACATCAAAAACCTTCTGGTTTACTCCAACAACCCAACATTCGGGAATGGAAATGGGAACAAATCGCCATGGATTTCATAACCAAACTACCCAAGTCATCGAGCGGTTGCGATACCATTTGGGTGATCGTCGATCGGCTCACCAAATCTGCTCATTTCCTAGCGATCAAGGAAACCGATAAAATGGAACGCCTCTCACAAACCTACATCAAAGAGATTGTTTCTCGACATGGTGTTCCAACCTCAATTATCTCTGACAGAGACGCTCGTTTCACATCTCACTTTTGGCAATCACTCCAAAAATCATTAGGTACCCGACTTGATATGAGTACCGCATACCACCCTCAAACCGATGGCCAAAGTGAACGAACCATTCAGACATTGGAAGACATGCTACGAGCTTGTGTAGTTGACTTCGGTGCAAACTGGGAAAGACACCTACCATTGTGCGAGTTTTCCTACAATAACAGTTATCATACCAGCATTAAGGCTGCACCCTTCGAGGCACTGTACGGTCGTAAGTGCCGATCACCGATCTGTTGGACCGAAGTGGGAGACAGCCAACTCACTGGTCCTAAACTCATACACGAAACCACCGAGAAAATCTGTGAAATCCAAAACAGACTCAAAGATGCACGTGATCGTCAGAAAAGTTATGCTGACGTGAGACGCAAACCACTCGAGTTCCAGGTCAGGGATCGAGTGCTCCTGAAAGTCTCGCCTTGGAAAGGCGTATTCCGATTCGGCAAACGCGGGAAGTTAAATCCCAGATACATTGGGCCTTTTGAGATCCTCGAAAGGATTGGCCCTGTGGCATATCGACTGCAGCTGTCAGCTGAGCTCGGCAGCGTGCACCCTACTTTTCACATTTCTAACCTAAAGAGATGTCTGTCTGATGAGACACTTATCATTCCACTCGATGAGATTTGCGTGGATAACAAACTCCATTTTGTTGAGGAACCCGCTGAAATCGTAGACCGTGAGGTCAAACAACTCAAACAAAGTCGTATTCCCATCGTCAAGGTCAGGTGGAATTCGCGGCGTGGACCGGAATTCACTTGGAAAAGGAAGACCAAATGCGACTCAAGTATCCTCAGTTATTCCCTGACGCTACATCAAATGCTACATCGAGCTAAATTTCGGGACGAAATTCTTCTAACAGGGGGAGAATGTAACACCCGCTAAATTAAGACTAATGATTAGTGCCTAACCCTCTGTTAATACATGTAATTAGTTGGTTTTAGGCTAATTAATGTATCAGATTTATATTGATGAATATATACAAATTTTGCGATTTGATTAAATCGTACGCAATTTAAATCGAATGTAATTCAATTCAATTTTATACGGACGTTGGTGAACAAAATTATTAAATAAGATAACATTATTTAATAACGCTATTATATCTAAAATAGTATTTTGATGATAATTCATACATGTTTCGTATCGTACAATTAAAAGCCTACGCGATTAGAATGATAAACGCGCAAACAATGTTAAGTTATACTTTATAACTCAATTATTAAAGTAATTGGTGAAACATTTTAAGTAAAAATATTAGGTAATTATTCGTGCCTTAAAACGGGTGTATAACGCGCGAAATAATTATTTAAACGGTTAAACGATCGGGAAAACGAACACCGCACGGAGCGCAAACGCGAGGAACAAGTTTGGGACACACCCACATGGGGTGGGCCCCACAAAAAATCTACCAAAAGGGGGTGAGGTCACCACCTCCCCACCCCATTTTCACTTTACTCTTCTCTCTCTTCCCCTCTTTTCTCTCTAAACCACAAACCACCACCACCTCACTAAATCCTAAAATAACACCTCCATACGACCTCGAATCTTCACACTCGTTTGGAAGAAAATAACCACGAAGCAATGATCTACGTTTCCTTCTTTTCGGAATTCCATTTCGACAAATTGTAACTTTCCGACAAATCCCGAAACCTTTAGATTTTTGAGTATTTTTAGCAAGTAGTTGTTTATATAAGCTTATAATGTCCTTATAAGGGTTGGGTAAAAGAATCAGGCCAAGATATGGCCGGAAAACTCGTTTTGGCTCAAAAATCCGTAAAACAGTCGTAAGTGTCGCAAAGACGACCAGTATTGCGTCACTTCATGCGTCACTTAAGTGACGCATGAAACCCTGATTTTGCCTAAGTGCCGCATAAAGCCCCTTTTTCCCGACACTTCAACCGTCACTTGCTTAGTGACGCCTAGGACCCTTACCGTCACTAATAACCCGACACTGCTTTAGTGACGCCCAAGTATGCGTCACACCTTTAAGTGACGCCTACCCGACACTTACACCCGTCACTTACCTTAGTGACGCCCTACCATGCGTCACTTCCCCTAAGTGACGCACATGCTCAGATTTATTATATTTTTAGCGACACTTCCTAAGTGACGCCCAAGCCACCCAGTGACGCTTCACTATGCGTCACTTCCATAAGTGACGCCATAAGTGACGCTATAAGTGACGCATAAACAGAAGGTTTTAAACTAATTTTACACTAAGTTTTGAGACCCAAATTTGACGCCCCATTTCACCCAAATTAAAGTCCAGATGCGTTTTTCACCAAAGCAATGTAGTAGAAATAATTTTCCAAGCTCGACCCCAGCCAGGGGCTCTGCCCCTTGTACCCCGCCAGGGGCTGCCGCCCCTTGGACCCCGCTACCAGGGGCGCTGCCCCCGGACCCCCTTCATTAACCGGCTTCGCCCTTACCCTAGGGTCACGAGTAACAGTGTTACATCTAACCTTTCACACAAAGTGTTAAACTTGTATAACATCAAACACGAATGCGACATGACTTCTAAAACACTTTGGAACACGTTTTTTTCTAGAATGATGATAATATTATTATTACCAACAATCACCAACGGGCCGTACACATTTTCAAACACTTAAACAATCAACCAAATTGTAATCATTTGGACATTCTAGTTGGACAAACAACTACAAGATAGTCTTATGAGATGCCTTCAGATGTTTATAACCATCGCGTGTCGTGGACACCCTCAGGTTACAAGTCTTTGGACTTCGATTCTTGGCTAATCAATCTCAGTTTATTTAGATAAACTCTCCAGGCTCAGGTGAGTCTCATGGCCCCTCTTTTTACTGTTTTACAAGGGGTGTGATACATTGCTCTGTTTTTAACACATGAACGTGAGTACATATTTCCATATACTACATGAGTTGTTTTCAACTAATCAAACCAAAGTCCTCCGTCAGTATAGTCTGGTAATACGAAAGTAGCGTGAATATTAGTATATGGTACCATATAGGATTGACCCTCCTCGTCCGGGTTAGCAAGCACTAACCGGGTAAACGGACGTACTAATATTTGGGAAGACGAGTGTAGATTAGGCACTCGTGGAGGCACCTCGCTCGGAATTCTCTATATGGGACTCGACCCTCGAGTTAAGCTCAGACTATGCGCTCATGGTTGTATACATTATCTGTAACTTTATTTGCTGGTTGCAAATCAATACTTAAATCTTGTGGTTCATAGAATACTATTTGATACTCAAACCTGTGAGCTCACCAGCGTTAGCTGATCCATTTTAGCATGTATCACAGGTACTCAGCAGTAGATTTGGACTGCCCATCAGGATGCATCTTAGCTCGAGTCTTCATGCAAACTTCAGAGATTTCATTGCATTATTAGATTTTGTATAACTAATTATGTACTTAAATCTCTCATATTACGAACACGAGCTATGTATGAGTTCAAACTGTTGTAAACCTTTTAATATTAATATATTTTGTTAAAACGACGCATATAGAGTCGTTTACTATATATCTGTGTGCTTTGATTATTGATTAGTAACACCCAAAGTATGCTTCCGCGAATCATTAAATTTGGGGGTGTTACATACTTTGTCGTTTTGCAACAGAACGCAACCCAATCCTTGATGCGAAGTGTCGCAATAAACTATGAAGTTTTCTACCCCTTCGGAGAATGACAGGATGGGTGCGGTGCTCAGTTTCTGCTTTAACAGCTGGAAAGTGTTCTCTTGTTTCTCGCCCCATTCGAATTTCTTGTCTTTTTGTGTTAGAGTGGTAAGGGGTTGGGCTATTTTTGAAAAGCTCTCGATGAATCGTCTGTAATAGCCAGCTAGACCAAGAAATTGTCGGATCTCGGATGGGGTTTTCGGTGCTTCCCAGTTTTTGATTGCCTCAATTTTGGATGGGTCTACGTGGATCCCTTTATCATTTATCACATGACCAAGGAAATGAATCTCTCGCATCCAAAATTCACACTTAGAGAACTTTGCATACAGCTTCTCTCATTCAAGTAGTTCGAGGATTGTTTCCAGGTGTCGTTCATGGTACTCTTTCGTTTGCGAGTAAATCAGGATATCATCAATGAACACAATGATGAACTTATCCAGGTATGGTTTGCATACTCTGTTCATGAGATCCATGAACAGTGCTGGTGTGTTTGTTAGTCCAAAGGGCATGACTAGAAACTCGTAATGACCATAACGAGTCCTAAATGCAGTCTTTGGTATATCCTCTTCCCGAACCTTCAGTTGATGATAACCAGATCGTAGGCCAATTTTTGAATAGTAACTTGACCCTTGTAGTTGATCAAACAGATCGTCGATGCATGGTAATGGGTATCGATTTTTGATAGTTAACTTGTTCAGTTCTCGGTAATCGATGCACATTCGCATAGATCCATCCTTCTTCTTGACAAACAAAACCGGAGCTCCCTAAGGCGAAAAGCTCGGCCGGATGAATCCTAGGTCTAGGAGTTCTTGCAACTGCGAAGACTACTCGTGCATCTTTGATGGAGCGAGATGATAAGGTGCACGTGCGATTGGTGCTGCTCCAGGCACCAAATTAATATGAAA
Source organism: Pseudognaphalium luteoalbum (assembly GCA_963422505.1). Classification (NCBI taxonomy): domain Eukaryota; kingdom Viridiplantae; phylum Streptophyta; class Magnoliopsida; order Asterales; family Asteraceae; genus Pseudognaphalium; species Pseudognaphalium luteoalbum. Next base: position 58,656,483 of record OY730193.1, on the reverse strand, counting down.
TTCAACTTGCTGTGTGAGTGGTAATCCTGGTAATTCCTCGGGAAACACTTCCGGGTAGTCACGCACAATAGGTACATCGTCTATATGTCTCTCTTCGGGTTTCTTCTCCACAACTTGTATCACCAAGGTTTCTCCAATCGGTAGTGGTATGCGTACCATCTTTTTAGAACAGATAATCTCAGTGCGGTTCTTCGACAACCAATCCATACCGACTACAATGTCGAAACTTACCAACTTAACCGGTAGCAAGTCTATTTCGAAGAGATGACCTTCTAACTCCAAGGTGCATCCCGGTACTATTTCTCCTTACTCGATCAACTTACCATCGGCTAGTTCTATAGTATATTTGTTATCTAGCTTACGGGATTCAAGTTCTAATAGTGGTCTAAATTCAATAGACACAAAACTTAAATCGGCACCTGAATCAATTAACATAGAGGCATAATGGTTGTTTACTAGAAATGTACCAGTGACAGTGTTAGGGTCCTGGTGTGCCTCCTGTCCTCCGATCACGAATGCCCTTCCCCGAGCCGGTTGATTGTTGCCCTTGTTCTTCAGCTTCAGACACTCATTCCTGAAATGCCCTGTGTTGCCACACTCAAAGCAGGCTCATGGTTGGTTGGTGTTGGTGTTAGTTGTGGGTGCTCTACAATCCTTGGTAAGGTGTTCGTACCGCTTGCAGTTGTTGCAAGGAGTACTGCAAGGACCATCATGATGACGGTTACACTTGGAATAGTAAGGCTTGTTCCCAATATAACCTTTCTTCTCTCCAGACCCAGTAGCGTAAACCTTAATAGTCTCAGGCTTCTTGGCTGTTTGTTTGTTCTAGTTTGAGTCTCCAGACCACTTTCTTTTGTTACTTCTAAAGTTGTTTCCAATAGATGTTACAGGTGTTCCACAACGAACAGCCTGAGCCATGAGTTCATGCGCCATACAAATGACACTCTGGATTGTTCCAGGTTTTGACGAGGTGATGTTCCCCTGAATGTTCTCAGGGAGTCCGCGGATGTATCTCTCGATACGCTTGCGTTCAGGGTCAACCATGGATGGGAAAAGTAGAGCAAGTTGTTGGAAGCGAGTGGTATAGCCAGTGATATCGTTTCCTTGCACAGTCAGATGCCAGAACTCATCTTCTAATTTTTGGAGTTCTTCATTGGGACAATACTCGTCCCTCAACATCTTTTTCAAATCTTCCCATGGAAGTCGATATGCAGTATCAATTCCTAAAGAATGAACATACGAGTTCCAACACGTCAGAGCACCTTCCATGAAGGTACAGGTGGAAAACTTTACTTGGCAGTCTTCTGATCAGTTACTGATCCTAAAGACTGACTCCATTCTTTCAAACCACCTGATTAATCCAATGGCACCTTCCGTGCCCTTAAAGTTCAGAGGTTTGCATTTGAGAAAGTCATTGTAGGTACAAGGTTTAACAAAAGTAGCATCGTTAATAGTATCATCACTTCTTCCATTCCTTCGTGATGATTGAGCAGCCAGAGCTTCGGCTACTCCTTGAGAACGAATTGGGCGAGTTCAACGGCAGTGAAGGTTTGTTTCCTTGGCGGCATGTTCCTTCAAGAAAGAACTGAAAGGAACGTGAGATTCTATACGAGTGAAATGATCATCATAGATGTATGTATACATGTGATAATATACAACAGCTCGAAGTGATAATCATGATTCATTGGATAATAAGATTTAGATTACAAGGTACGAGTTTTCAAAAGATTACAGAATATAGAGTTATAAAAGATGTTGGGAATAAGTACGTCGAGATTTGGAATTCATCCTGATGAAAGTGATGTTATCAACAGTGTGCACTGGATAAGACTTAGCTTATGGAGACCTAGAGGTTCCCCTAGTAGTATGTTTTAATCGTGAGCCCGAAGGATGAGAACGATAGGAATATTACTAGGTGATATCTTCCTAACGAGGATGAGCCGGTACTGCAGGACATGTCATCATTCGCCATGTGTGTATGAATAGATAGACGGTAGTAGATGAGAACAAAGTCTTGTTCTTTTTATCGAGTGATGTTGTGGTAGCTATATTTGTCATTTTCGGTGGTGTGAGCGTTAATGAGTATATTATAACGTGAGATCTATATATATATATATATATATATATATATATATATATATATATATATATATATAATAGCCTAAAGAGTAGTAAGTGAGTAAGGCCTATTCATATATACCTACAGTACATATAATAGCCTAACAGTATGGCGAGTGAGTGAGGCCTATGTATGTATATACACGTATATCACATAATAGCCTAGTGTGTCTAACACAAACAAGTTTGATTCCCGTTTCTCTCGTGGTCAGAGTCAACTAGTGTATTCCTGTTCAACATAACCCCTTTCAGATCTCACATCATCTTCATTTAATTGTACATAGTTGATCAGGCTATGTTAAATTAAACTTATATGATGTAATCCTTGAACCAGTCACACCTAATAAGAAATACTGCCTAACGGTCATAGTCTAGGCCTACTAAATGCAACCTAGTTCACTATAACCATAGGCTCTGATACCAATATGTAACACCCCCAAATTTACTGTTGAGCAGAAGCATACTTTGGGGTGCTACTAATCAATAATCACAACACATAAGATAATAATGAACGACATCTACATGCATCATTTTGATAAAATACGTTAATATCATAAAAGATACATATTGTTTACAAAAGCTTTGAGTTCACATGAATTCTGTTGGGATGCCAAACGATCGTGTGAAGACGACGTATGGATCGCAATCGGTCTGTTTTAAATTTATATTTGCTGGGTCTAAGTATGACTTACTAATACTGAACCAAAGGCTAGTAGATGGTAAGTATGAGCTAGAGTCATTCTTAAAGAGAAACTAAATTGAAACGGAGGTGATCCAATCAATCTTTCTTTTCTAGTAAAGGTTTTAAAAGAGTGCGTTGGAGTTTTGGTTCAGTTAACTAAGTAAACTAAATCAAGCGAATAAAATGTAATAATAAACCAAATAATAAAAATAGTATTTGTTGTGAGTTCGTTAGCTAATAATGTGGGATGATGACTCTTATGGGAGGACGATTATCTAAATTGGAAATGTCTAGTGGATTCAATAACCAGTGGTATAACCAATAAATTCCCTATTAGTCGGTTATCAACTAATATATCACGAGGAACTAAGGTGTCATGATTCTGATCAGACAGACGATGCTCAACTCTCCACACTCTCTTGTGAGGGAGTCAGTGACCCGTATTATTGAACGTATTCGCTCGTGGGGTGAAGGAATAGAGTAGCAGGTCATTAGCAAGTCTAACCGTTCTTAATACCATAAAGATTTCAAATCCATTAAACAACTAACTTAGAATTTTTGTTCGGACTTACTAACCAACTCCTATTAATGAAACTTAAGAATGATAAGCGGGGGGAAACGTTCAGGTTTCTTGTATACCTTACTTTTGGTTTCATATTTTAAGGAAAGAATATCAGTGTAACTTAGATTTCAAACTTGCCTTCTCAGTACAATTAACAAATCCCTAGGTTTTCGTAAATGGTTATTTAGCCTGTAGCCTAGCTACTCTAATCTAATCTAAATTAACTAATCTTATTAAAATGCTAATTAAAATGCTGACGGCTTTTTACATAAAGTTAAACCCAGACCATGTCGGAAAATGCTATGGTGATTCACAGTGTATTTAATCGTTTACCGATGTTTTCATTGTGAATTTAATTGCTTCGCCATGTTCACATGATAAGTACATTGTGATTGAAAGTGTACCTTATTCATGGCAAGTCCACGTAATCACATTGCATTTTATGATGCTTGCACGACGTTACAGTTAAAAACATAGTTTTTACACAGATAACTATTGACCAAGTATCAAGGTTCGCGACTCCTCTTTACAAGGTTACAATCACGTTTGTTAATCGAAAGGCGAATGTAAGTTTTAGGTTTAAAATCATAAGATAAGTCCGTTCATAAAGTTTCCAAATATATATATATATATGTATATATATATACGTGTGTGTTTTTATAATGTCGATCCATAATACAACTACCTTCGGTGGTTACCGGCTTCCATGCATTTGTACTTTGCTCGAAAGCATTTCCAGCACTATACCGAATAAACAGTCGAATAGGGGCCGTCATATTATTTTATGACATATTTAAAGTCATCCCACAATTATATATGCTAACTACATTACAACAAATACAATAGTAATCTATTCGCTAATCATGGCATAAACTAATTCTAGCATAATTAAAGCATACATATTTAATGAAGATAGAATAAGATAGAAAGAACCCGGATTAAAATGCGAGAAGGAATAGACTTGAATTAATAAGCATAACTCCAAGCGAACACCGAAGATTACAAAATGTTCCGTAGCTTTTGTTCTACTCTAAACAAGCTCCCTAACTAGCCTAATACTAATTTTGAAGTAAGGAAATAGAATGAGAAAGTAAATAGAGAATTATGACTAATGCATATGGGACCTCTTCAAATGAAAGCCTTGGGGATCTATTTATAGTTGAAATTCGGCTCACGTTAGCCTTCCAAGGCACACATTAGAAAAAGGGTGAAAGGTGGTGCACCGGGTACGAAAAAGCATGGAAAGGTGGCGCACCGGGTACGAAAAAGCATGGAAAGGTGGCGCACCGGGTACACGCAAGGACCAAAAAGTGGAAACGGGATGGGTGGCAGGAGTCCGGTGCCGCCCACCAAGTGGCCGGCGGCGGCCTGGTGGTGGCCGGCGGCGGCTGGCATACCCCTGCCCCGGTTCGCTGTCTTTCGTTGCGTTTCTTAATACGCGTGTATCTTCTTCGTTATGCGTCCGTTTCTGTTGATTCTTTTTGCGTTGGATTCGTAATTCAAAAATGAAGACTTTGATCAAAAGATATCCCAAAAATATGTCTCCTATCTCCAGATATTGTGTACGAATCATTTGGGTCTTCCGGCGTACGTAGAATCTTCATTCTTTGTTCGTGTTTGTTGATTCTTCTTCTGTTAGATTCGTAATTTGAAAACAAACATCTTGGATGAGATGGATGTTGATTATGGGCACTTTTGTCTTGAAATCTCGTTTTGATGCCTTGAATCTTCAAACGTGCGTGGAATCTTCGTTTTTCATCCGTTTTGCTTGATTTTTATCGTGCAACCTTGTTTTGACCATCTTGGCATAATATCCTTGATTTGTATTGTTTTTGAGTTTAAAATGCCAAAGATCGTTCCAGAATGAGAGATATATCGGTAGTAAAAACATGACTTTTTACGCGATATCAAATTCCTTGAGAGATTCTAACACATATCTAATTTATACTAAATATAGAAATGCAGTGAAATCTCGTGATATTATATGTTTGCATGTGACTCGAGCTAAGATATCATGAGTGGGCAGTCCTACTACTACTCATCACCTGAGAATAAATGTAAAAATTGGTCAACTAAAAGCTGGTGAGCTCACAGGTTTAATTGATACAATTTAATATATGTTACGCAAGATTTAGTGAATTGATTTGCAACCAAGAAAATAAATAATGTATATATCACTACCATGAGCACATAGTCTGAGCTTAATTGTGGTGTCAGGATCCGCATTCAAGGACCTGATCGAGGGTGCCTCCCTGAGAATGCCTAATCTACACTCTTATGAACAAATGCTAATGCGTCCGTTTGACCAGTTGGGGCTTCCAACCCGGACGAGGATTGTCAATCCTATATGGTACCATACACTAACATTCACACTACAACTGTATTACCAAACTATGTTGTGGAGGGCTTTAAATGATTAGATAAACAAACTCATGCATTATATAGCGATAATTTGATACTTGTGTAATACGAAAACAAATTTAGCATGTATTCTCACCCCAAAATAGTTCAAACAAGTAAAAGTAGGGCTATGAGACTTACATGAGTCTGATGTGTGGATGTGATGTGAGAACTAGCAAATAGGAGTAAAATGTCGCCCACGTAGAGTCCTTTAACATCCTAAATGCAAAAGATATTGACATGAGTGCTTGACTACTCGTCAAATTGTATTAACAGTTCGATTGGTTTGAAAGATTATTGATTTTCAAGTGCGTACGATTCGATGGCGATGATATTTAAAAGTTTGTTTGTTACTCATTCACAATTGTTGATTGTGTCATAAAAATTGTTGTGTGATTATTTATTGTTCATACATATATATATAATTAATACATCGTACGTTGGTAAAACGTAAGTTTCACTTGTTTGAAAAATATTAGTTTAATGCACGAGTTATATATTTATCATTTATCGCCGTGTATATATATATATATATATATATACATAAAAATATATATATACATATATATATATATATATATACAAAAATAATGTTTTACATAAAATATGTAACTTCATTCGCTTAGTTCGTTATAAAAGTTATCGTTTCAAAAATTGTAGTTCGTTATAAAAGTTATCGTTTCAAAAATTGTTGTGTACATTTAGTCGTAACATTGTGATACTATCGAATTAAACATATGGATATAATATTAACATTCGGCCGTTTGAAATTTTTATATTAAAAGCTACCTAAATCGATCCAAATATTAGTTACCTTTTAAGCTTAATACGTGACAACATATGTATTAAATTATTCGAGTGGTCCGAGGTGTCATTTTTATGGATACAAGGTTGTGAAGTTTGTGAGTACCAAACATCACAAGTACTTGTCACTTTGTATTGTTTCATTTATTTTTATTATTATTAATATGGGATAAAAGGTTTAAAATTTAATACTTTAACATTAACATGAAACTAGGTGAATATTCAAATTTGTAATATACGTTCACTGAACAAAATTTACGTCACACTATATTTGTACAATACGCGATCCAAGTGATAGCTTAATACACACTCGTTTAAACATGCTATACGCGATCCTAGATCCATGGTTGGATCGCGTTTTGAAGGTAATACAACAAGACCCGGTCGGCTCAAAATAACCATGTAATATGCGATCCCAACACCTTGTTTGGATCGCGTTTTACCGAATCAATTTAATAGTCCGTCCTCTTTCCCAGTGATAGCTTAATACACACTCGTTAAAACATGCTATACGCGATCCCAGATCCATGGTTGGATCGCGTTTTGAAGGTAACACAACAAGACCCGGTAGGCTCAAAATAACCATGTAATATGCGATCCCAACACCTTGTTTGGATCGCATTTTACCGAATCTATTTACTAGTCCGTCCTCTTTCCCAGTGATAGCTTAATACACACTCGTTAAACCATGCTATACGCGATCCCAGATCCATGGTTGGATCGCATTTTAAAGGTAACACAACAAGACCCGGTCGGCTCAAAATAACCATGTAATATGCGATCCCAACACCTTGTTTGGATCGCGTTTTACCGAATCAATTTAATGGTCTGTCCTCTTTCCCAGTGATATGCGATCCAAGCTTTTAATCTGGATCGCGTTTTTATGTTTGTTAAGCAAAAATATTCCCGCCTTTTATTTTACGTTCTGATCTATCCTTCTTAAGTACTTCAATCATCAACTTTTATGTACCAAAGTTTAACTTAGTTATAATCGTTTTCGAAGCTTAATCCATCACATATATTAAGTATCTACATATTATAACAAGGAATAATGAGAGAGGTTTGAAAGAGAGTTCCTCACAGTGAAGAAATTATGGTGATGATGTTGCTGCGATGATGATGATGATGAGATGGAGATGTTACAGAGATGATCATGTAATTGTTATTGTTATTGTTAGTTTATGTTTATGGTTTGAAGTTGATTATGAAGAAGTTGAAGCTCCTGCCTTCCTGTTTCTGCTATGTCAATCAATCCATAGTGAAGAAAAGTTGGTGTATGAAATTATTGGTGAGTTTTGTGTGTGTGTTTAATCAGAGAATGGGGGAAAGTATAAAATATATACACCGGTTTAATTTTTCAATGGAGGTATGGAGATGTACAGAAACATGTCGATAGATATTTAAATTTTGGTAATGGTTTGGGTATTTAACCCGTTAATTTCGGTTCGGGTCCAATTATTTGTACCCCGTGTCCCACTCAATTTTACATAAAATTTTATTTTATAATATTTTCCAATTACTAATTTGAAATAATAAAAATAATTTTTATTATTTTGGTTGTGGGATTTGTTTGATATGTTTTTGTCGTGTATAGTACATTTTGTATAAAACGTATAATAATTTACATATTATTATTATTTCCTATCGTTCGCATAATATTTTCAAACAGATAATTATTTGAAATAGTTTCGCGTTATTTCTAAAGATTGTATCACCAACGATTGTATTTATTTTTGTCAGATTCATTCCGATATTGTTTCGTTTCGTTATATTTATAATTATAAATAATTATAAATTTTCAAATTTCTTTTTGTCCAAAAGTTTTGGGCTCACTTGACTTATCTCATATCATTAGTTTAGTTTAGAATTCTGTAGAGGATTAGTGTAATAAATGCGTGAAATTAAGTATAAATATATACTTAATTTGAAGAAGTGTCACACCAAGTCTCCCATAAATTTCAAGTATTTTCAAGAAATATCGTTTAAACTCTTAAATAGCATCAGCCTAGGACATTTCCTCCAACTTGACACCTCCAATTTTTTCATTACCAAATCCACGTACCCCCACTTTCAGAACACATGAATAATTATACTTTACACTGAATTTAGTAACAAACTTTCTGGTCAATTTTTCAAATGAATACATACAATGTCAAAATCCATGTGATAATAAGAATTGCAGAAGATAAGAATACATACATTGTACAGTTGTAATAAAATTTTCATATCGGGTGCCCCATCCAAAGAACCACCAAAGTACGCTACCAGAAAGTAGTCTCATCAACATGCAACGAAATCACTAAATGACGACCAATTTTTGGAATTTCTAAAAGTGACAATTTGACGAGTGTTTGAAACTGAAAGTTGGAATGACCGAAGATTGCCATTTTTTAACCGTATCTGCAAATATGCTAAACTAAAGTCCAAACTCTATATTTTGACTGGTTGATAAGAAATCTGAAATTCTAATTCGGAAGTCTTGTACCCCGACGATTGTAGAAGCATGACAACTATTGAAAGGAGCTGAACTTACAATAAATGTTCTCTCTGTTAGCAACAGCTCCCATGAAAGCACCCATGAAGATTGGTTCTTTTTGGTATCCAAGCCCTCTTCCATCTACAGCAAAAGCATATAAGATTGTTTTGACTTGATATAAATATGAATGAATGAGAAAACAAAATGACATTAAAAACTCAATATGTTCACATTCATAAGATCTTGATAAAACTCGACGAATGCCGTCAAATGATCAAATTTCCCGTTTGAAGTTTTGTAAGGAACCAATGAGTCTTTAAATAACATATATAGTCACAACTTTGTAAAACTGTTGAGACATAGTTTGTGGCAACAGATCTAGTTTGTAATATGACTAGTATAATTGTTATCAGGTTGATATATTGGTTTAGATTTTTAAATGAATATTTGTTATTAATAGTATACGAAATTTTGTATGTAACAAATATGTTTTCTGCGAGTCGAGATCTCAAGTCGCAAGGCATTGCGATGCGAGATGAGATTTGAACTCGCAAAGTAATAGATATAGCGAACCGAAGCCAAGTTGGGCTTGGGCTGCGAGTTGAGTTGGACTCGCAGGCCCATGTCCTGCGAGGTGAAGTCAGTATTTATATTCGATTCGGTTTGACTTAAAAAAGACTTTTTGCCATTCGTTTCATGTAACCTGCAAATTCAATATCCAGAGAAAAACTTAAACCTAAAGGCTATGCTTTGACGTTTTATCGTTTAAAGCTAAGTATTAGTTAACCAAAATTCGAACTTATTCGTTATAGTAAGATAACGTGTATTGAGGAATTCCACGCCTTAATACTATAGATAACGAAGTTATCGATCCTAGAACTAGGGACTTACATTTGGTATCAGAGCTTTCGGGCTAAATACGAGTAAGTTAGAAGTTTTCGGGTTAATCGCGTGTGATTTAGGGTTGTTTTGACGTGCATTAGTGTGTAAAAATAATCAAAATCACTCTCTGGACGTTTTTAGGATAGTTTATAGTTGAAATCTAATGATTTTAACGTAAAAATACCTAAAACTTTCATTTTTGGGTTTTTCAACCATTTCGCGAACTGAGATTAGGGTTTCAGCGTTGTCTGCGAACCGAGTTGAACTTGCGAACCGAACTGAGTTCTGCGAGTCGAACCAAGATCTCTTGCGAACCGAGATCACTTGCGAATTGACATCACTCCGATCCAAACTGAGACTTGCAACCGAGTTTTGCGAGAGGAGTTAAGATTGCGAGTTGAATTAAGTTTCTGCGAGTCGAGTTTTTCTAAATTCGCAAATACAGTTTGACTTTTAAACTTCACGATGTCTGACCTTAGCAAAATGATTGAGATGGAACACGAGATTGGAAAATCTAATGTTCCACATAAATTGTTAAGAGTTGTGGATTATTATAGCTGGCGGGATAGGTTTGAATCTTACTGTAGATTCCATAATCTATCTATCTGGATGTGTATCAAGAATGGATACACGACACCTACACAAACTGTTGAGAATGCTATTGTGGTTCTCACTTATCAACAGATGAGTGAAGCACAAAAGAAGGAATTTGAGATTGAGAACAACGCTCATTCTTCAATCAAGATGAGTCTTCCTAAGGAACTTAATCATCAACTGAAGTCTTTCCAAACTGCTAGAACTTTGTGGACAGCTCTTGAGAAGAGGTGTGAAGGTAGTCCACAAGTTAAAGCAGGCAAGAGGAATCTCCTGAAAAAGCAGTTTACTGTGTTCAAAGCTTTGAAAGGAGAAGATCTTGATGCTTATACCACAAGGTACTACCATTTGCTGAGTGAGCTAGATGACCATGAGATTGTAACTACTAAGACTGAGAAAACTGACAAGTTTGAGGGTTTACCGTCTAAGTGGGAAATGCATGGCATAATGCTTAAAGACAATGATGAGAGGTATGAAACTATGACTTTAGAGCATGCTATTGATAAGCTCAGAGGTTATGATTTCACCAAGAAGACTAGAGATACTGATTCTGATCAGGCTCAGGATCTGGGACTATATCACGAAAAATCTACTATCTCTACTGCTTCCTCGAGCTCGACCACTGCTTTGTTTGTTGGTAATGCTGATAGAAAGGGTGAAATGATTACTGATGATATGTGTCTTGTTACATCATCTGGTAGTGAAGCAAAGGGAAAACCAACTGAGAAGTTACCTCAGGAGCATCAAAAGATGCCTATGAGTGTAAAATCTGCTGAACATCAACTATCTGTACTTGCTTCCTTTGTAGCTTTGTATGAAAACTACATTCAGGGTAAAATCAATGATCCAATTATGTTTGATGAAGATTATGATCAGATAGACCCTGATTATCTTGAAGAAATAGAACTTCAGGATCAACTTTCTATGTTGTCAAGAAGAGTAAAGAATTTCTTGAAGAAAAATGGTAGAAAGGTAGTTGGCAATCGATCAGGGTTTGATAAGACCAAGATCAAGTGTTTTAACTGTCAGGGTTATGGACACTTTGCTCGAGAATGCCAAAGACCTAAGGTAGAAGCTGGCAATAGAAAACAAGGTTCGGGAAGCACTTTCGCTTCCAAAGCCTTGGTTGTGAAACAGTTGGATGGGTCTTATGAATGGAAAGCTCAGTCTGAGGAAGCTTTCATGGCTGAGATTGATGAGTCTACATCCTACATGCCTACTGATGCAGAGTGTGATGTAAAGGTGCCTGAGGTTGAAGTGAAAGCAAGTGATGAAGACGTGTTGTATATGGATTCAACTGAAAATATGAATCCTGAAGACTTTGTAGCAGGCATGGCTAAAATTAAAACAAACAAGAAAAGGGTATGTATTGATATTCTTACTCTTGCCGATGTTTGTTACTTAGTTACTGATTTGCAGTCACAGGTTAGTGTTTTAACAGTAGCAAACAAAAACCTGTCTTCTCAAGTTAGCATATTGACTGAATCTAATAAGACTGTTAGATCTGAACTTGAACTAGCTAAGATTGATGTGCGTAGGTTAAGTGACGATAAATAGGACTTAAAAGATAAAATTATGTCTGATGCTTCTGATAGGATTGCACTTAGAGATACCATTAATGAAAAAGGTGTTATCATAGATGGTCTTTATATGAATCTAAAAGACTTAAATCAGACAATTGCTAATAAGGAGAAAGAGTTAGCTGATCGTAAATTGAAGCTAGTTGAGAAAAACCGAAAGATAGAAAATTACAGAACCACTGAGATGGATAAGATGCTTGATGCTCAATGAAGTGTAAAGGATAAGTCAGGATTAGGTTACAATGAGACACTCCTCCTTTCAATTCAAATTACACTACGCTTCCTATAGATACTGAGATGACTGAAGTATGTTCTGTAGAACCAGTAACTAAACCTGAACAATCAGAGGCACAGAAGAATGTTGTTAAGAATCCTTCATCTGATGATAGTAAGAAAGTTTCTCACACCAAAGTAAAGTTTGTACCAGGTGGAGTAATTAATGATACTAAGACTGATGAAGTGATTAATAAAGAACATGTTATTGATCCTTTAGTACCTAAGACGCCGACTGCGGATGCAAAAGTTGGTAAGTCACGGAAACAGATGTCCTGCTTAAAATGTCACCAAAAAGGACATGTGGCTTCTTGTTGTCCAAATAAGAAGTTGGAAGCAACACATAAGTTAGTGAACACTGAAAAGACACCAACCACTTCTAGTTCAATTGTAGACAGGCTAGGCTCCAAACCAAGATTAGGCAGCAAACCTGTAAACATTCTGAAGAGAGATGGTAATCATAGTGTCTCTCCACCTAAACCTAAAAGGCCTTATACTCTGAACGAAAATACTTTCAATAAGCCAAGAGATAAGACACCTTCGAGGTTTAGGACCCCTAGTAGAAACCATAGTCAGTTTGAAAATGGTTCTACTTCAAGTGCACAAGGAACTAAGTATGTGCCTAGGAGGTTTTCTACTCACTCTCCTCATAGGCCTAAGACTACAGATCATCAACAACCTCAAACTCCTGAGAAAGTTATCAAGAATCCCGATGGGAATAGTTATGGTTACTTTAAGGAGGTTCAGATTGTAGATGATCAGGGACAAACCAAGACTGTAATGGCTTGGGTCCCTCTTGAAAACTAATTGTGTACAATTTGTCATGTTTAGAAGCAGACTGTGAACAAGGATAGCTGGTGGTATGTAGACAGTGGATTCTCAAGGCACATGACAGGAAACGAAGTCTACTGAAGGACTTCAAAGAAGGTCTCAAGCAAAAAGTAAACTTTGCAGGAGATAAAGGAGGAGTAATTACTGGGAAAGGAAAAGTTTCAAATGGAACTTTGACTCTAGAGTATGTGAATTATGTTGAAGAACTAACTCATAACCTAGTGAGTGTTTCCCAAGTCTGCGATAAAGGTCATCCAGTTCATTTTAATGAAAAGGAGGCTATAGTTCTGAAGCCAGGTTTCACAATTCCTGAAGAATGGATATTGATGAGGGCACCAAGGAAGAAGGACATCTATGCTATAAACATGGGTGTTTCTAACTTTTCAATGGTGTCGACATGTTTACTATCCAAGGCTTCAGAAGCATACGCACTTTTATGGCATAGGAGAATGGCACATCTGAACTTTCAAAAAATGAACTACATAACCAAGAATGGATTAGTTTTAGGTGTACCATAGAAACATTTCGATTCTGAAGACAAGTGTATTCCTTGCCTAAAAGGAATACAGCATAAGAAACCACACAGGTCTAAGATTGAAAACTCAATCTCATCGCCCTTTGAATTGCAACACATGGACCTCTTTGGCCCTATAAGCAAGAGAAGTCTAGGTGGCAAGTGGTACTGTTTAGTTATCACATATGATTACTCTAGATTCTCATGGGTATTCTTTTTGGGATCTAAGGATGAAACTCCTGGAATTTTAATGGAGTTCTTAGATCTAGTAGAGAATGTCTATAAAACGAGAGTAAAGCGTATTCGTAGTGATAACGGAACGGAATTCAAGAACTTAACGTTGAATATCTATTACTTAAGCAAAGGGATACAACATCAATTCAGTGCACCGTATGAACCTCAACATAACGATGTTGTTGAAAGGAAAAATCGAACGTTGATTGAAGCTGCTAGAACAATGCTTGTAGATTCAAAGCTTCCGGTCATCTTTTGGGCAGAAGCGGTGAATACAGCATGTCATGTTCTAAATAGGGTTCTTATGGTCAAAAAGCGTAACAAGACTTGTTACGAATTATTGAACAATAAGAAACCTAATCTGAAGGGATTTGAACCCTTTGGAGTTTCATGTACGATATTGAAAACAGGAAATCAAGCTAAATTTGGCGAAAAGGCTGACGAAGGATTTTTTCTAGGTTATGTGCCCAATTTGCCTAATAAAAGAGTTTTCTATAAAGTCACGGGGAGACTGGAAATAGCTTATAATATTGAAGTTACGAGCTATGTACCGGCTGTACATAAGGTATTTGATTGGCAATTTGACTATTCAGATCCCTTTCAGTCATTTAAAGTTCCCATAAGTGACTTTGTCAGTGATTCAGAGATACCTGAGCACTTATTGTATGAAGATTCGAACAATGGTCCTTCTCCAATATCGAGTATTTCGAAATCTGGAATCAGGACAACTGGTGACTCAAATGAAGCTTCTTTAAGTGGGTCACAACAACCTTCAAAGGATAAGTATCAAGAAATAGAAGATTCTAAGGATGATCTTCAAACAAAGTTTGATGATATACTTACTCCTTTGTAATACATAAGGCTATCTTCAGCTCCTTCAGAAGATATTCCTTCATTAGAAGAGATTGGTACTAACTTAGGAGATGAGTTAATAGTTGACCATATACCGGTTACAAGAACGAGTAAGAATCATCCCATTGAAAACATCATCGGTGATATTAATACTCCTGTTCAAACTAGGACTCAATCTAAAGCTAGTACATCTGAAGATTTAGAAACCTTGTATACTGCTATGAAAGAGACAGGGATTCCTAATCAATGTCTATATTCATGCTTTATCTCACAAGTTGAGCCTAAAAATGTGCAAATGGCACTAAAAGAAAGCTCGTGGGTCGAAGCTATGCAAGAAGAACTGTTACAGTTTTCAAAACTACAAGTATGGGAGTTGGTTGACCTTCCAAAGGGATAGTATCCAATTGGAACTAGTTGGGTATTTAAGTGTAAGAGAGATGACCAGGGAGTCATTAATCACAATAAAGCCCGTCTAGTGGTTCAAGGGTTTAATCAACAAGAGGGTATAGATTACAATGAAGTGTTTGCACCAGTTGCTAGGCTTGAAGCAATTAGGGTATTCTTAGCATTTGCCTCATTCAAAGAGATAAAAGTTTATCAACTGGATGTTAAGAGTGCCTTCTTGTAATGCAAAGTAGAAGAATTAGTGTATGTTTCACAACCGCCAGGGTTCACTGATCCTGACTATCAAAATAGAGTATATCGCTTAAATAAGACTCTATATGGATTACATCAAGCACCTAGGGCATGGTATGGAACACTATCAATGTATCTACTTGAGAATGGATTTACAAGAGGATCAATTTATAGTACACTGTTTGTAAAATGGAAGAAGAAACACTTTCTTCTTGTTCTAGTATAAGTTGATGACATTATCTTTGGGTCATCTGACGAAAAGATGTGTCAAGAATTTGAACAAGTAATGAGGAAAAAGTTCGAGATTTCTGCAATGGGAGAGTTGAATTTCTTCTTAGGATTACAAGTTGATCAGAAGAAGGATGTATTCTTTATTGATCAATCTAAATATACTGCTGAATTATTAGAGCGATTTAAGATAGATGAAAGTAAAATCTATCATACTCCTATTCCAGTAAATCATGGACTTGGTCCTGATACATCGAGTGATCAGGATGTGTATCTAACTAATGTATCTAACTACCTCTAGGCCTGATATTATGTTTGCTGTTTGTATATGCGCAAGATATCAGGATAATCCGAAAGAGTCACATATGCAAGTTGTGAAACGGATCTTTCGTTACCTCAAAGGGAAACCGAAGCTGGGATTTTGGTATCCGACTGATGGAGACTTAGATCTCATAGCTTATACTGATTCGGATTATGGAGGATACAATCAGAATAGGAAATCTACAACCGGAGGATGTCAATTCTTAGGAGGTAGATTAGTATCCTGGCAGTGCAAGAAGAAAAGCTCGGTAGCCATTTCTACATGTGAAGCTGAGTATGTTGCAGCTGGCAGCTATTGCTCTCAAGTCCTTTGGATCCAACAACAAAAGCAGGATTACGGGTTAAATATAACCAATACTCCTATGATGATTGATAACGAATCAACAATGTCGATCACCAACAATCCGGTGAAGCACAGTAAAACTAAGCACATTGATATTCGACATCATTTTATTAGGGACTGTGCTGAGAAGAATTTGATAAAGTTAGTTAAGGTTCCATCTTTGGATAACCTAGCAGACTTATACACCAAGGAGTTCGACAGAGCTCGAGTTGAGACATTGGTTCAACTTAACGGAATGAGAAATACAGAGTGATTAGTCTTCCAAGGGTATATTCTTGTAATAATAAGTAGTACCTTCTTTATTAAATAAAAGGAGGGCGTATGGCATTCATTTGCTTGTTACCTAAGGGGAATCGCCTCCAATAAAAGAACAAACGAAGTTCTTTTAGAAAAGCTTTAAGTTTTGGCTGTAAAAACTTGGGAAATGATAATACATTAGGAGAATGAGCTTAAGAATAATAAACCTAAGTGCTAAGATTGATATGTTAGTAGATTCCTATACGTTTCATTAGAATTGCATACGTACCTAGGAGTTTACTTATATTTATCTGATTATACACCTATATCCACTGATAATAACTCGTGCCCTTTATATAAGTGATAAGAATAACTAAAGTCTATTCAGATTCATTATATGATATACTGGTAGGCAAATTATTCTTAGATTTCTGAGCAATTAAGAAATTCTAATTTTGCGTGTCATATCTTTTGTGAACTATTATATAATGTATGACATATGTCTTAATTGATGAATGATGGTACTGCCATACACTGTTATCATGCATTTCTCTACAAATGACAAATAGTTGCAAATATGGTTATTAGTGAAACTAATAGATTACTCTGTTGTACGTGAGTACAGACCTGTTGCCTTTAGTTTTGCCAATAGTCTCAAACTTATTTTAATTATACTAAGGGATCCTCTGTTGTACGTGAGTACAGATCTGGAATCACTAGTATCTTTATAGAATGTTTGATATATGTCAAAATTTTAACTCAAGTGTATGTTATATGTTTCGAAAAGATACATCATTTAGTAACCTCTACCTTGAAATTAAAAGATGCAGTGTTATGTGTTTTACTTGAGTTCTTTAGTATATTATATAACGGAACACTTTAGATATTGTTCACATTGATAATAATAAAGTTTGCTCAAAAATCTATATCTAATTTGTTTATGTGGATCATAATACCGGTAATCGTCTTGAACTGTCTATGATATTGGAATGTTCACTTTTGTGAATAATTAATTCCTAATAAATAAAAAGGTTATTTTTCAATTTACAGTTATATCTTGTGGATAAAGGTAAATAAGATATAATTTTATAAATATAAGTTTATTACTGGTTAATTTGTAATTTTATTGTACTTATATGAATTTCATGAGGCATGCATACTAACAATCGTCTTGTTCTTA
This sequence comes from Pseudognaphalium luteoalbum, assembly GCA_963422505.1. Classification (NCBI taxonomy): domain Eukaryota; kingdom Viridiplantae; phylum Streptophyta; class Magnoliopsida; order Asterales; family Asteraceae; genus Pseudognaphalium; species Pseudognaphalium luteoalbum. The sequence continues at coordinate 58,638,736 of OY730193.1, read as the reverse complement.
TTAAAATCTAATATAAATGGCTTATTCTTCCTAATATGATCCCTAAGCAGTTAAGATTTTAAGCATTTTAATTTCGTTTGCTTTCATAGGATGTTCGTATTCTTAAGTTTTATTTCTTATTTTGTATTTGTGTTTAATAATTAATAGAAGTTTTATTTTTTTTAAATGTGTTACCCTATGGAAGTAAATTATACTGGATGTGTATTATATGTTGAACAAACGTAATATGACAAATGAAAATAATATATAGGTTACGTGGAATGTTAATCGAAAGTCTTCCGACTCACATGTAGTCGAGCAGCGTGTTCTGATTTTATATCGGCGGTTAACTTTTCTATTATAGCTTATATATATATTTTAGACTTGTCTATATACTTAAGACCATAAGGTATATAAGTAAATAATTTTAGCTCGAGATTTTTCTTTATACAAGATTAAATGTATGACGGGTTAGTTAGTTAATATATGTAAGAAGATTATCATTGAGGAAAATTTATGCGAAGACATTTTCTATAAAATGTTTAGGCTACATAGTTACAGAGTTAACTATATAAGTGTGAATGGGTTTTAATTTATACATAGAATTTAATTCGCATTTTTATTTAATTTAATTCTGCGAGTTTGACTAGTCAAACTTGCGAATCGAGTTCTAAAATTGCGAATTGAGTAAAGTGTATAAAAGGGGGGTCAAACGAGTCAAACTTTCCACCGAACCCACATACACTTGTGAACTCACTTCATCCCTGCGAACCGACATACTGCGAAACGAAGCGAAACAGAGTTTTTGTTTGATTTTGATTTTACGAGTACGGGAACTAGTTTTTGACTCTGTTGGTGTTATACACTACTTCATTACGAACATTTTAAGGTATAAACCAACATGTTTAACCGTGTAATTAACTTGAAATCAAAAGTTTTATAAACTTAGGGTTTTGGTTTTAATTTTGAACGATTTATGTAGATTAAAGGACTGATCGAACAAGAATCCTTGTGGTTAATGTTATTACACCCTTAATGAACATAAATCGATCGATTGATTGTGTTAAAAATGCATTAAAATCAATTTTTGGTTTCACTTCGCAACGGCAGATGATCGTGCGAGTTTAGATCAGTTCGCAGCATCTGGATTTGCGAGTTGAAACCTGGTTCGTTGACTTGTTGACCTGCGGACTGAGTAGGTTTGCGAACCGACTTGTGAGTCGACTTTGCGAATTGACTTGGTTTGCGAGTTGACTGGTTTGCAAATCGAGTTGCGAGTTGACATATATGCGAATCCAGTTGCGAGTTCAGATTGAACTCTACGAGTTGAAATAATTTTTTTTATTTTAAATTTGTAACTTGCAAATTCAACTTTTAATGTAATAAGTGGCACTTTCAATTATATCTAATTACAACTTACGACTTTAAAAGTTCATTAACATATGTTTCGACGTGAGAATTATATGTTAACACGTAATAACATATATTGTATTTATACGACTTTGGATTTGATAATTCTAGGTTATATATATTTATTTAACTTATGACTAACATGTAATAAGTTAAATATATTTCATATAAGACTTGAGACAATTATGTAACAAGTTATATATTCTAAATTTAGATCTAAGATGTTTGATGAATTTTGATTCATAATACATTATAGTTTAAAATTTAGTTAATGTTGTTAACATGCATTAATCGTTTTGGTCATTTGTATTTTATACAGATATGGCTCGTCCGTTTGATAAAGGTCACAACATCCTTGTTGATCTAAATCTCAGTGCACGAGGAGCTAGCAAGGTAGCTCAGGTGCTTACATTTTTTGCACGTTCACGCATTAGTTATGCGATTACAGAGTCTCCACCGATCTCTAAGACGATACTGAATGATTTTTGGACGGATATTCAGTATGATCAAACTGTTAACCCACCAGTGATATGCACAACGGTCAATCAGAGACCAGTTGTCTTCTCTGTATCTGACCTTCGTTAGATTTTACGACTGGGGACAGTAGACCAAGAAGATGGTCCGACTGAGTACCCTATGGATTTTTTTGAGGGTGCGTTAGGTCGTATGGGATATACGGGTGAGAGAAGAGGACGTCAATTCCTCAAGGCCCTAGTTATTGGGCATTGGAGATTCTTGTGGCATGTTATAGGGACGATTTTTGGAGTGAAGAAGGGCGGTTTTGACGAGTTGAGCCCTGCTCTTGTATCTGTCATGCTGTCACTGGTTTATAATAAACCATACAGTTTTTGTGATTATATTTTTGGAGAACTGGTACGCCAGATATCGGGTACTGTGAGATCTCGCTTTTTGATCTACCCGAGGTTTTGCATACTGATCATTCGTTCTCGGATTGCTGATCTAGTTATCCCTGAGCCGCACTTACATGTTGATACAATAGCGCTTAGAGGGTACAATGCCATGTTTCAGCAGACCATACGACATGAGGGGTTTGTGAAGCTAGAGGAACGTGAGCTCTTTGGTTTTCTGATCGATCCGTTATATGTGACACCACCGAACCATGGTTAGCTAGATGTTGGTCCTGCTGCTGCTGTACCTGAGCCTGCTGCTAATGTGGTTCTTCCTTAAGATCCACAAGAGCTTCTGAATGATATTTTGGAACATCCAGGACAACAGGTTGATGCAGAGGTATTTGCACATGTTGTGCAGGAGGTGCTAGTACAACATGATGATGCTACTGATCCTGTTTTGCAGGCTATTGAGCATTATCTTGCTCCTGCTGAGGTATATTATATAAAAATATAGATACTTACTTGATAGATTCTATTTTTAATCATAAAACTATAATATAATTATATAATGATAATGATATAGATATTTAGATGATTAGACCGTATATCTGATCATAAAATATAAATATGATTATACACAGGAAGCTGAGACTGCAGACCCAGAGGTTGTAAGACCTGAGGGTGAGCAGGGATAGCATGATAGATCTGAGGTTTTACCTCTGAAGGTAATATATCAGATTAATCTAACATATATATCGAACTTTTAAGATAGAGCTTTTATGCTAATCATAAATGTTTAATATATTTACTATTCAGGATACTGTTATTGGTACTTCTGGTGGAAAAGATGGTGAGATTGAATCAGATTCTTCTACAGATTCTGATGATGTCAGACCCATTTCACCTCCAGCTGGACAAATTTTTTATGGTTCAAGGTTGATGCCTGATCCGGCTGTGAAAGAAAAGCGTAAAGCTAAAGAAATCGATCCTTACTTCAGTATTCTTGATGAAGGTCCTGAGGTGGCTGAGACCCCTCTGGTTAGTCAACGCAGAAAGCGTTCGAGGACCTTGACCATTCGTGATGGTAAATTTTTAATCTTTAATTTAAAGTTAGATAATCTTAACTTGTTGTTTATCAGGAGTTAAACTGAGACAGTTAATTCTGTAACAGAAACTCAAGATACACCACAGGTAAAGAAGGTGACACCGGTGGTTTCTGAATCGGTATCTGTACCTACTATGGTAAGAGATATAATTTCAGTATCACAAGTGTCCATTTCTTATTTAGAGATTGAGACAGAGTAATCTGTAGTAGTTCTTTATGTAATTATGTCTAACTTTATAGGCTGAGACAAGGACATAGTTATCGACACAAGAATCGGTTTCTCAGGTTTTCAAAGAAGGGGTTGTGGAATTATTGCGTTCAGCACAGTTTCCTACTACCAAGGCAAGCCGCTTTGCTGCTGGCCTTCTCACGACGGCCTTATCTCAAGCCATTCCACCACTTTCTCGTGATTCTCATATTGCTTCATTGACACCACCTGGACCATCGACGATTTCAGTGACTCCTATGACTGATGCTGAAAGGATTACATCCTTAGAGTCTAGAGTGAAGGAGTTAAAGAAAATGACGGGATCGGTTCCACGGTTGTTAGCTGAAAATCTTTCTTTAACACAATAGTTGCTTACTGTTAGTGAATCTTATCAGATATTGATGAAGGTTCAAAACACACTGCTTGATGACTGCACTGCCCAGAGACTGAAGCTTGACAATTTGGAGGAACTCGTGTTGAGTCTGCATAAAGAACAGTTAGCTCAGGGGGAGATTAGGGTATATAGAGCAGCATGCAAAGAAGATGAGTTGAAGCTGAAGAGGAGACACAACAGAGACGATGATCCCAGTGCATCTAAAGATAGTGAGCCGACTGGTTCTTTAAAGACTGGTGAGCATGCTATTGTTCAGGGGGAATCTGCTGCTGGTGCAAGTGGTAGTGGTGTTGGTACAAGTATAGATACAGCGGTACCGGTTGATATAGAAGCTGGTAAGATAGCTTAGTATTAGATTAGTATTGTTTAGTATTTGTAAATATTTGCACTAAAATAATTGTAACTGAATAATTGTAACTTAATAGTGTTGGTAGTATATTCGGCTTGAGATTATTATTACAAGTTAAATATATTAGAAATTATTTAAGTTATTTGGTTCTAAAAAGTTAAATAAATTAGTGATCGAAAGTCTTCCGACTCATTGAGAATTCGTGCGGCGTGTTCTGATTTATTTCAGCGGTCAAAATTTATTTGAACTTAGACATTTTAGATTTGAAAGTTTTTATAACTAACAAATTATAAATGTGTTTGTTTTTACTAGACAAATAATATATAATTTAAAGATATAATTGAAAAGTTAATTTCTTTGAAAATAACAGTTCAATTAAGTCTTGAAATTATATAAGTTAGTTAATTGTAAACTTAAATGTTTGTTAAGTGTTAAAATTATATAAGTGTTCAATTAAGATTATTCACAATACATTAGAGTTTAAATTTAATTAATGTTTGTTAAGTGGTTGATAAAAGACTTAAGAAATCTTAGATTGATTCAGGGTAATCAATAAAAGATTTATAACTTGTTAATTGCGTTTATGGTTTAATTACACAAAAAGGATTAATAAAGAAATTCTTAGATTGATTCAGGGAAATCAATAAAGAAATTTAGATTGTTAATAATTATTTGTGTGTGTGTTTTTCTAGGGATTAAAATGCTTAATCTATCAGATTCAGAAGATGATATTCTGGATGAGATAGATGAAGATATTAATTATGATTTGGAAGAAGGAGAATTTCATTTACCTGATGATTGGACTACTGTTACAGAGATTGAGCAAGACATTGGTGTAGATCTAGATGTTAATGTTGATGAACATCATGTGAGCCCTTCTAGGACAAAAGTAATTATTGAAAATGATGAAGGTCCAACGATTATCAATGTAGATGAAGAAATTGATGATTCAACTGATTCAGATGAAGAAGATTTTCCTGATAAGCATAAAGATAATCCTATGTTCAAGCTCTTTCCAAAGAAAAGGAAAGAAAAGATTGGAATATCAGAAGTTGATATTACTGGTAAGCGTATAGCAAAAAGAGGGATTATAGGATGGTATTCTGATGCTGATCTAAAACTGTTTGCTATCAAGAGATTTGATGCAGTTCAATACTTTGAACGAAAGCTTGTAGTGTTTAGTTCTCTACCAAAGTATGAGATTCTTGATTTGGCTAGATTACCATTGAAGAATCCGAGTGATGATTTTGTTGGTAATTATGTACAACATATTATCAGGATGGAGGTTAGATCAAGAAAATTTTAAAAGATTAAGCCAAGAAACGGAAAAACAATAAAGTTACAAGAACAAAGTGAAAGAACTGGTAGGAAAAGAAGGAAGAAGATTTATCCAGCTGTTAGATGTGTACAGCAAGTTCCGTTGAAGACAATGCTACAAGATATACTTGGAAATATGAAAAGTTGGCATGTGGATTCAGAAACTGGAGAAGCTGTTATGGTTGAAGCTGATGATGAGGTTGAGGGTGCAGAACGTGAAATTTTCAGAGTTTATGACCATCGACATCTAATGAATTTGTCGAGGAAGGATCTGTTAAAGTTGAATGAGAACATAATCTTTACGACAGAAGCATGGGGTGATTTAGCGAGAGATTATCAGATGATGGTAAAGACTTGTATTAAGATGAAAATTTATGCAGGTAGTAAGATTTACAAAATAAAGACCAAAAATAATTTGAAGACATAGATGCTAGAGCTATTGTCAAGGGGGAGTCTGTTGAGACATAGTTTGTGACAACAGATCTAGCTTGTAATATGACTAGTATAATTGTTATCAGGTTGATATATTAGTTTAGATTTGTAAATGGATATTTGTTATTAATAGTATACGAAATTTTGTATGTAACAAATACGTTTTCTGCAAGTCGAGATCTCAATTCGTAAGGCATTGTGATGCGAGATGAGATTTGAACTCCCAAAGTAATAGATATAGCAAACCGAAGCCAAGCTGGGCTTGGGCTGCGAGTTGAGTTGGACTCGCAGGCCCATGACCTGCGAGTTGAACTCAGTATTTATATTTGATTCGGTTTGACTTAAGAAAGACTTTTTGCCATTCGTTTCATGTAACCTGCGAATTCAATATCCAGAGTAAAATTTAAACCTAAAGGCTAGGCTTTGAGGTTTTATCGTTTAAAGCTAAGTATTAGTTAACCTAAACGCGAACTTATTCATTATACTAAGATAACGTGTATTGAGGAATTCCGCGCCTTAAAACTATAGATAACGAAGTTATCGATCCTAGAACTAGGGACTTACAAAAACCTTATTCTTTATTAGTCCTAAGATGCGACGAGGAAGTTGTCCTCGTGAACTCCAAATTAAACCACCATCAGGATCTCTTCGTGTAGCCACTCCAGCTAAAATGAGTACAACATCAGTCACATTTACGTACAAGAAAACCATTCCTTTTTACATAAACCATCTAGAAATTGTTTTCCTCAAAATAAGTGAACAAAAAAATAGCTTTTAGACAAAACATATCATCGGATACTCGAATACATATCATCAAGGTGAACAAATAAGTAGCTTTTTTATAAGCTTTCTTTACAGCACTACAGATTATAATCTCGATCAATGTAACCAGTTTCCAACCATTTTCAGGACCAAGAATCTGCAAATTGGAGAATTTAGTAAAAAAAACCCATATATTATTTCTAATGAAGTTTTGGAAATATTCAGGATGTTTCTTATATAAATCTTATGAACATAAGATAAATAATATTACTAAAATCGGTTGAATATATTACTTTCCACACATAGACTCATTCAAATCAAGCACGTTAATTTTTAAGTTGAAGATAAAACACAAGCCAGATTAACTGATCCATATTGTTAAAGATTAGAGATAGAGATCAATTATTATCAAAGTTTATTTAGTTTCCTTGTTTAACTAGTTTTTCATAGTTATCTTAATTCTTGTATCCAGTTATAAATAGAGGGTTTAACCTCTCAATGAATAACACGAATATTATTTTCCCTGATTTTGTCACATGGTATCAGAGCCCATATAAGCACCACCCTATAAAGCTTACAGCCTCTGTCGGATTTCAATCCTCCGGCAGTGGTGGCTCTATCAAAACCCTAATTTGCAGCTGTCTGATGCACGTCCAATGGTCAGATCAGAAATCACTTCCCGTCGTTACAGACCTTTCCGCTGGGCACGACGTTAGTGGGTAGTTTTAATTTTATATTTTGTCGGGGGAGCCTAATCCTCTGTACATCCTACTATTATTAGGTACGAATACCTGATGCTACTACGTGGTAAGGATGATCTAGGGTCGTTCCTCGCGGTGGCAGAATTGAAACGGAGCTAGTTCGGATAACTTAGTAATCAAGCTAGGGTTTTGGATAATTGGATAGGTGATTGATTTTGGGTTTTTATTTATTTAAACTACTAAAGCTAATAAAACATAAAAGTAAAGGGAAGCTAGCATACATGTATCACTTAAATATAACAAAGACGTGGTTCATGTCGCACCCCCAAATTTACTGTGCGGAAGCGAATCGGGTCGGGGCACGACTAATCAAATATCACAAGCACATAAGATAAAGTGAACGACTCTATATGCGTCGTTTACTACTTACATTGATATTGTAAAAGTTTACAATGTAATAATGTTTACAAAAGCTCGTAATTAATGTTTAGAGATTCTAAGGCATATCTAGTTTACAAAATATAGAAATGCAGGGGAATCTCCTGGTGTCTGTATGCGACTCGAGCTAATAATCCTGAGCAGATCTACTACTGCTGAGTACCTGAGAATACATACTAAAATGTCAGCTAAAAGCTGGTGAGCTCACAGGTTTGTATAGATAAACATGATGTGTGAACCATGAGATTTAATATAATGATTTGCAATCAAGCAAATAAAATAGATGTATATCACTGCCATGAGCCCATAGTTTGAGCTTAACTGAGGTGTCAGGATCACAACCAAGTGCCTGAGCGAGGGTGCCTCCCTGCGAGTGCCTAATATACACTCGTATGAACAAATACTAATGCGTCCGTTTGACCAGTTAGTGCGTGCTAACTCGGACGGGGATTGTCAATCCCATATGGTACCATACACTAACAATCGCGCTAAATACATATAAACAAACTATGTAGTGGAGGGCTTTAAATGATTAGCAAAACAACTCATGCAGTATATATCGAGGTTTAGTACTCATGTTCACATGTAAAACAAAACGAGTATGTATTCCCACCCCTGGGTTAAAAACAGTAAAATGAGGGGCTATGAGACTCACCTGAGTCTGGTGTGTTGCTATCAAGCAAGTATGATGTTGCACAAGGTGATGTTGTCCGAAGACTGTAACCTGCCGGGCGTTCAAAACGCGCAAGGTTATAAGTATATGTAGACGTCTCAAAAGACCGTCCATGCTAGTTGTTCATCGAACTAGTAATATCCAAATAATTTGGTTGTTTGATGGATTGGTTTGAGTTTTTTGAAAATATGTACGGCCCGTTGGTGATGGTTTGTAATAATAATCTAAAAGTGTTATTATTATATGTTTTGCTGTGATGTATACTTATTAATATATTTGTTGTTGATTGTCCAAATGTTGTATCAATGTATAAGGATTGTCGGAATTTTCACTCATGCGACAATAAGGATTTGTCTGAACTACGATTTATGCAGCAATAGGGATTGTCGGAATTAAGGTTCATGCGACAATAAGGATTAACGGAATTTAGATTCATGCGACAATAAGGATTTTGACAAAACTGTTTTATACGACAATAGTTATGCGACAATAGGGCACTGCGACAATAGGATTCTCAGACACTGTTCATTTGACAATGGTAATTCACGGACACTGTTTATGCGACAATGGTAATTCACGGACTTTGTTTATGCGATAATGGTATTCACGGACTTCATTCATGCGATAATAAGGATTGACAGACTAATTTTTGCGACAATAAGGATTGTCGGATTTTGTGAAATGGCAAGAACAGTCCCTACACTTTGGTTTTCTAGATCTTAACTCGACAATTCTCTCGATTTAACCAACTTCTAAACCGAATCAAGCCTAACTAAAAATCATACATGTTCTCCTATATGTCTAGTGTAAAACTGCGATTTATGGTGTTTTATATATTTATTTACTATTTTTAACAAAAATAGTCATGAAGGGTGGTCGGTTTTGGTCTAAGAACAGCTACAGTCCAAAGATCAGCTTCTACACTAAAAATCGTGTATTTCTGGAAAAGGCTAAAGTAGAACTTTTTGAAGTCAACTTCTAAACCGAATCAAGCCTAACTAAAAATCATACATGTTCTCCTATATGTATAGTGTAAAATTGCGATTTATGGTGTTTTATATATTCATTTACTATTTTTAACAAAAATAGTCATGAAGGGTGGTCGGTTTTGGTCCAAGAACAGCTACAGTCCAAAGATCAGCTTCTACACTAAAAATCGTGTATTTCTGGAAAAGGCTAAAGAGAAATTTTTGAAGTTAAAAACATATGTGAGGTTTTGGAACTGGTCTCATACATTTTAGTGATCTAGAGCTCAAGATATGGTCTCGAGAAGAAAGCGGATGTTTCTGTCCACCGGAATAGAAATGCGCACCTTAACGGAAATATTATTTTAAAATAGCAAACGAAGTCAATCTGTTCCGAAATTGGTGTCGTTGGAAAGCTAACATCATGGACTACGTGTTAGGCTTAAGAAACGTCCATTTTAGTCAAGAGATGTATTTTATAAAAACCGTGGAAGTTGACCCATTTTCTGGACAGAAAGTATAACTCAAGGTTACGAGTTTTAAATCGTGTTTCGTTTAATGTTTTGGACATCCAAAAGTTGAGTGAACACTAACACATGTTAATAACCATAAAGCAAGTAAAACTATGAAAATAAAAGAGTCCTTACAATGATCTAGATGGAGAGTGAAAGAAATGAAGTCAAAAGCTCATTTTCTTGCGTTTTCTTGATTTTCGGCGTGGCGCTTCGCGATGGTAGTATGGTGATGCTATGGTGGTGTGTGGTGGTTGTTTAGGTGATATTTTGACTGAAAAATTTGTTCAAGTGGAGAGGGAGAGAGAGTGTGTGATGCTTGGAGTGTAATTTGTGAGGTATGGGGTGAAAGAGTGAGGAGTGAGTTTGGTGAAACTCATAGGCAAAAGAAATGGGGCATGGGCTCCCATAATCCTGCAGATTTTCGTGGATGGGGGCCCACCCATGGGTGTGTACATCATTTTCTCAAAGTTGCACTCCGTGCGGTGATCGTTTACTCGTTCGTTCAAACGTATAATTAGATGTTTAATGTTATACGTACGTATTTTAAATAACGATTAAAATTTCGATATTTTCAACTTGAAGTAATACTTATTATTACTTAGAAACATTTATAAAAATGTTATTGTGATGTGCCGGTAGTGGTTCGCGGAGTCGTGTTACGATTAATAAATCACGTGACGTTTAAATCAAACGTTTTTGTTATCGGTTTGAAATACGATACTTCAAGTAAATACTTACCATCCGAAATGATATATTTTAATTTATAAAATATATTTTGACGTTTATTTGATTGTCGGGCACGTTTTGCGCGTTTTTGGTCGTTTTGTGCATTATATACAATATGAAATGCTTATGAAATATTATCACAATAATATTTGAAAATAAGTATGTTTATCAAATAATTTCAAATTATTTAATAAATTGAGTTCACCAACGTCCGTATTAAGGTATCGGGATCCGCCCGATATGAATATGCATGATTGAACATAATCGCGTACGTGTATATATATTCCAATATATATATATATATATATATATATATATTGATACATACAATTAGCCTAATATAGTGTGACAACCGTCAAAATCTCAGGTTATTACCACACTCCAATCTTAGATTTCATTATGGCATTCCATATATTTCGGAAAAATTTATGGTTACGACTCCTTAGGTCTACTAAACCGTAGAAAGTCTTAGAGATTTCCTAGTAGATTATAAGTCTATAAGACAAACTAAATTAGATTACTAAGTGCCAAATTAAACAAAGAAAATTTATCTCTTTATGCTTTAACAAAATCCTTATTGAATCGCAAACCGAAATTTCCGTAACTCGACAACGCAAACTTAATCGGATGAATAATACATGAACATTAAAATTAGAACAAATTAAGTGTATCATAACTTAATTCAAGAACTTAAAATTTCTCACTTTTTAAAACTTAAATTTTAATCACCAAAACATCACCAAATAAACCGTATAACATAACAATACTTATACACCTTTAATACAAATTAATTATACAACAATTATACATATTATTTAACAAAAAAAAATAATAATTTAAACACCCCCCCTAAAACCGGCCAGCCCCCCCCCCCCCCCCCCCCCCCTCCTTTTTCATTTCAAATCTTTTATTTCCCCCATACACTCATTACTACTTCACTTCCTCAAAATCCATTCTCACACTCTTCACATTTCTCTCTCAAAACACACACTAAACACACACTTCTTTCTCCTAAAAATCAGCCACATTCAAGCTCTAAACCCAGAATTTATAGGTGTTCATCACCAAATAAAAGCAAGAAAAGGTAATCTATATCATTTACTATCATTATCTATCACTTCCTTCTTGTGTTTTCTTCAAAAATCCGGATTTTAGCCCTTCTCATGGCTAAAAAATCGTCATAAAATGCTTGATGTTTGTAGGTTATATCTTTTCACATCTTTATGTGTTAGAAGAAAGAGTAACCCATGATCAAACCAAAAATCAAGTGAAACTTGGTGTTGATACTTGTAACTTTGTTGAATATTGTTTATCTTCATGTAAAAATTGTTCTTGTGATAAATAATCATCTCTAACACATCTTGATTGTATATCAACATCATGCATGTGTTAGAACATGGATTTAAAGATCAAAATATGATAATCTTCTTCATTTCATGTTTGGTGTTCATTATTTTAAATGAAACACTCAAATAAGAGTTTACAACTTTTTGTCCAGAAAACTTATTCTATCTCAACGATTTTTATAAAAATCATTCCTTCAAGAAAATGGACGTTTTTATAGTCTAAAATTAAGTTCTGGAAGTAAGCTTTCCAACCACGTAAGCCTCATGTTCATACGAGTTGATTTGATATTTTTAATAATTTTTGTGAGTAAAGATGTACAAGCTGTAATACTAAGACAGAAACTTTCTTATCAGTGTTTTAATCATAAATGGAGCATTACAACTCCAAATGACTTGAAACCAACGCTAAAAGTTTACAAATTTCCTTGGCTACAACTTTGAAGAAGACCAATTTTATTGATTTCATGTACATTTTGCTCAGAAATAATGATTGCATGCATGTGTTTAAATTCGACCCTAGAAGATAAAAGTAAAATCTAAAAATACTTGGACTTTTCTATTAGTTCTGTAAAAATTACACAAAGTAGATAACATATTTTAGAAAATCTGTGATTTTTCCCTTAAATCATTTTTGAACAGAAGTATTTTTAATAAATACAACCAACAGGGGTAATTTCTGGAAAACAGGAAAAGTGGACTGATCTTGGTATAACCTTAAAAACCGACACTTACGGACTTACTATGTAGAGAAAGACTAACATTTATGACTTATAAACATGTTTAAGGATTGGTTAAAAGTCTCAGGATAAACCAAGAAGGTTTGACCAAGTCAACAATAATCGGTCTCGGTATAAAAAACGGGAAACTTTCTATGCTTGGAAAGATTGGTAACAAAAGTGTTTGGATGTCTTTTGATGTATTTATCTATTGTGTATATAATCATAAATTGTGGGGAACCAAAGTTCCAAAACTCAAACACTATAAAATTCGGACTCAAACAATCTTGTGACATTAAACGACTTGTGTGTGACGTTCGATAATTTTAGTATGTTGTACACTTGTGTAACCATTATCATTCTCAACCGCGATTATTGGACATTAACAACTTCAAAGCAAACAAACTATATTGGCACTTTATAATCTAAATAATTAGCTAAGCAATCCTTACAAACAAAACTAGATAAGAATCTAATTAGAACCTTCATGCTCGTAGGTCTTGGATAGGAGTCATACCCGGCAAGCACGCACGTTACATCCATCAATTTACTCTTGCGCCCAATCGTGAATATTCACAGCCCCTCTTTTTACCGTTCATACTAAATATTTTGGGGTGAAAAGCATGTTATCTTGTTGCAAATACTTATCTTGTATGTACTTTTCTATTTATACGCTCTTATTGTATGCTTGTGACTCTATCGTATCTTAAGTCCCCGGTTTCTCTTACACAACCCATTAACTCATTATTGAGTCGATGGTTGATATGGATAGTACTATTTGGAAGGAGGCCACCTTCCCACTCATTCGTGCATATGAGTGCATACCACCAATTCAATATGTTTGCGATAGGACATATCTTTGGGGCGTTGTTTCAGGCCAGTAGGTTTGGTTGTGGACTCAAGCTATACATGTCATTCTTAAATGAATCTTATATTGCGTATAAATACTATTTTTCTAATAATGTAAATCTTACTACGTGGTTTGATATAAATGGTTTTCACATTTACATTTTATTTTCTAAACCTGTGAACTCACCAACTATCTTTATAGTTGACCCTCATTTTACATGCTTTTCAGGAAACGGTCAGTAGTTCTGGAATGAAGCATCATTTGTCTTTATTAATGTTGAAGCTATTAGACTTACTTCGTTTTATCTTTTGGATGTATTCGGTTGTATGATCTAGTATTTGGTACTGTAAACTTATTGTAAGTGCTAATAGCTGTATTTTGTAAATGATGAATTAGTTGTACTTTGTGTAATGAAACCATTGTGCTGTTACATCTCGTGTTTCCGCTTTAGCGGGGTGTGACAGATTTGGTATCAGAGCCAAAGGTTATAGGAGCACCGGTTGTCCTTAGGGAAGCCTAGACTATAACCATTAAGTTAGTGTGCCTTTAAGTATGACTAGTTCGGGTGATTGCATCATTCGAAGTTAATTTAACATAGCCTGATCAACTATGTATAATTAAAGACGAAGTGATGCAAGACCGGAAATGGTTATAGAAATAAGGTGCCTCATAGAACTCAATTAAGTAAAGAAAAACTTCTCTATGTGTGCTTAGTACCTTCATATTCTAGGTTTTACTATACCTTCTAGGAACTAAGTTCTCTTTTTGCAGCCTTACCATGTCGAACTCCTCACTCCACGCTCTAGGATCAGCTGATGACTCTGGCTATTTTACTGGTCGCCCTCGTGACAACCCACCTAGCTCTAAGCCAGAGGAGGACCCCTCGGAGTGTTCAGAGTCAGAGAATGAAGCTAGTAGCCGAGATGTCACTAGGGAGAACACTAGGATTTCCCCGACACGTGTATCACCCCAGCCACCTCAAGAAGGTGTGCGCATGAGGACCACTGCTCGTATGAGCGTTGCTCCACCTGTTAGATTTGCAGTCAGAGATTTCCCTCCCGGAACTGGACCATCAGGAGCTGGACCTTTAGGGACTGTATCTTCGAGAACTGTAGCCGGAATTCCGATATCTCGAGACCCCGACATGACTTTTAGGACGGCACGTAGAGTGGATGTTATGACTCATGATCTTCAGACTCAGAGAGCTTGGATTGCCCATCATGGGGAGATGTTAGGTTATATGACAGACCTAACAGAGCGGTTAGTTTATCGTACAGACGATGCCAGGGAGACAGCACGGGCAACGGTGTTTTGGTGTAAGGTGTTTGCAGGATTCACTTTTGTGTTGGCTATGATGCTCATTTGGGTAGTTTGGTTGGCTTAGGAGAATGTGTTTGGAGATGGATCTAGATTTTGAAGACCTTGTAGTGTTTACAATGGTGTATGTCTTTTATTTTAAGTATTTGTGAAAAATTGTGATGAAATGGGTTATCCAAATTTTGGAACTTTTGACTTATCAATGGAAAAACCCTATTTTGTTTATTTAATATTATTGTGACAATTATTTCGATGCTTGATTTATTTTAGAACTCTTACCATAAGTTATTTTCAACTTATTTCTTTTTGTTGTTATCTAACCTTGCAAATATCAAAGTTTCCAACAATCAAAAACATGCTACATAAACACTAATCAACAACTTTCAAAAATGTGTCATAGGATCATGCCTCCAAAATGATCCACTCGACGCACTCAAGAAGATCAACAACCTGACATGGCCCAGGTCATTTCCCAACAACTCTCTGCTGCTATCCCAAACATCATCGCCCAGGTGACTGCTGGTATCCAGGGAGCCCAGAGGAATGAGGGTGGTCCTAACCCCAATGGAAGACAGAATGCACCACCGGTTTTTGCCAATGATGGTCAAGTGTGCACTTATAAATACTTCATGTCTTTCAAACCCAAGGAGTTTCATGGAACTGAAGGCGCTGTAGGTTTACTGAAATGGTTCGAAAGCATCGAGTCAGTACTACATGTGAGCAACTGTGCTGAAGATCACAAGGTAGGCTATGTATCTAGCTTACTTCAGGACGTAGCTCTGACCTGGTGGAACACTCAAGTGCAGACCCGAGGAAGGGAAGCAGCATACAACCTTTCTTGGGACACATTCAAAAGGTTGCTCACCGAACAGTATTGTCATAAGAATGAAGTGCAGAAGCTAGAAACAGAACTCTGGAATCACACCATGGAAGGTGCTGAGATAGAAAAGTACACGACTCGTTTTCATGAACTGGCAAAGTTGGTACCTCATCTTGTAACACCGGAGTACAATCGAATAGACCGTTACATTTGGGGATTGGCACCGGAACTTCGAGGAATGGTTACCTCATCTAATCCAACAACCATCGAAAGTGCGGTAATTCTGGCACACCGTCTGACTACTGATATGATTCGCTCGGGAATCCTGACCAAGGTGAGTTCCGGTAATAAGCGAAAATTTGAGAATCAATCAGGAAAGAAGACTGGGAATACTTCAAATAGAAATCATAAATCAGCCAAGAATTTTGCAATTACCACTCAAGAGCCGAAAGGATACACTGGTCCCCTCCCTAAGTGTAACAAATGTAAATTCCATCATGAGGGAGTTTGCCCGAAATGTGACACCTGTAATAAAATCGGCCACACTGCCAAGTATTACAGGGCTGGAAAGGAACGCAAGGAAAGTGGAGATGGCAACAAGGCGTGCTATGAATGTGGAAGTCTGGACCACTTTAGAAACACTTGCCCAAAGTTGAAAAGAGGTCCAAACAACAACACCAGAAATCAGGTAGGACCAACTAATCAAGGGAATCGGAATGTGCAGACTTGAGGACGGGCATTTGTGATGGGTGCTGAAGAAGCACGCCAGGACCCTAATGTGGTGACAGGTACGTTTCTCCTTAACAACCACTATGCATCCGTACTATTTGACTCTGGGGCAGATAAGAGCTTTGTTTCACATGAATTTAGACCCCTCCTTGGCAAAGAGTCCAAACCATTAAAACCTGCTTACACTGTCGAACTAGCTAGTGGTTACGAACTTAATGTTAGGGAGATCGTACGAGACTTTATTTTGCATCTTGAAAATGAGCAATTTAATATTGATCTCATCCCAATTAAACTAGGCAGTTTCGACGTGGTAGTCGGTATGGACTGGTTAGCCAAGAATCATGTAGACATAGGCTGCCACGAAAAGGTGATACGAATACCCATCCGAGAAAACGAAACACTAGTTGTGTACGGAGACAAGCCCGATAGGAGTTTGAAAATGGTGTCATCCATGAAGATTCGCAAATATCTGAGGAAGAAGTGCCTCGCCATTTTGGCGCACGTTGTCAAGATATTCCTATAGTACGTGAGTATTTAGAAGTATTTCCAGATGATTTTCCTGGACTTCCCCCACCTAGACAAGTTGAATTCCGAATTGATCTAATACTAGGAGCCGCACCGATAGCTAAGGCACCGTATCGCCTAGCACCCGCGGAAATGAAAGAATTGTCCAGTCAACTTCAAGAACTATTGGAAAAGGGTTTTATTCACCCCAGTTCATCACCATGGGGAGCCCCAGTCTTATTCGTTAAAAAGAAGGATGGATCATTACGAATGTGCATCGACTATCGAGAATTGAATAAACTAACAATCAAAAATCGATATCCTCTCCCTCGAATCGATGAACTATTCGATCAATTGCAAGGTGCCTCTGTCACACCCCGCTAAAGCGGAAACACGAGATGTAACAGTACCGGGTAACAATGCATAAGATATAGAAGCAACACCATACATAATTTGTAGAAAGTATTACAAGTTATTACAAGTTCAACCCATAGTTTCAAAAGAGATTACACCAAGTTCATAAAGGTTTCCAAAAGATAGTCATAATTCAAAGTGAAGCAAACGCATATGAGTATGCATCCATGCAAAAGTACTCCTAGAATGCACCTTACTGTCGTTCGCCTGAAAAGCATGATAAAACAAAAGGGTCAACTATGGTCATAGTTGGTGAGTTCACAGGTTTAATGTCACAATTAATTGAACGAAAAGTTTTGCTCCTAAGAGACATAAATAAAATGATTGGTTGTAATAGTTGCGAATATGAAAGGTAATATACAAGAGTGTTAATGCAATTGAGGCCACTACTTAACCGATTCAACCGACACATGCCCCACGCTCCATGTTCTATCGCTAACATGAGTAAGGTGATACTATGCACTCATGACCAGTGTGAGTGAGGAGTGGTTTCCCCCTAAATAGCGCTATCCATAAATATCAACGGCTCGTCTGGCTCTCGAACGAGTTAATAAGTAGTGTAAACTGTATTTCTGGGGACTTTAGCACGATAGTACTCAAGCATAACAATAGTATATACCAATTCGCATAAATAGTATAGCAAAAGTTCAAAAAGTTCATAAAGAGTACAACCAATTTAGTTAAAGTTCGAGATCATGCTTTTCACCCCAAAATAATAAACAAGTAAAAAGGGGCTGTGAATACTCACAATTGAACGTATGAGTAAACGATGAATGTAGCGCGCGTGCTTGTCGTGTATGTCTCCTATCCAAGACCTATGAACACAAGGTTTCTAATTAGTCCCTTGGTAATTTAGGTTTGTTAGGATTGCTTAACTAAGTATTTAGATTACAAAGTGCCAACATGGTTTGTTTGCTTTTGAAGTTTGTTAGTGTCCAATAATCGCATGGAATATAATAATGATTATACAATTGTATAATATCTCACGATTGTTAGTGTCTTAGAATCATAATGTTTTGAGCTTTGGAACTTTGGTTCCTTCCGAATTATGGTTAACAACACACAAATCAATAAATACATCATAAGACGTCCGAACCCCTTTTGGTTATCATTCATTCCCAAAAATAGTAAATTTCCCGTTTTCAAAATCGGGACCGATTATTGTTGACTCGGTCAAACCTTCTCGGTTTTACCCGAAAATTTTACTCAATTCTTAAACATATTTATGGGTCAAAAAGAGTTAGTCTTTCCTTAAGTAACAAGTCCGCAAGTGTCGGTTTTTAACTTTTACCAAAATCAGTCCATATTCTTATTTCCAGAAAATTACCTCAGTTGGTTTAATTTATTAAAAATAATTATGGTCCGAAATAAAATAAGGAAAAAATCACAGATCATCTTCAATATGTTATCTATCTACTGTAATTTTTCCAGGGATTGTAGTGAAGTCCAATTATTTATTATTTTTACTTTTACCATCTGAGGTCATATCTGAACACATGCATGCAATTATTATTTTTGTACAAAATGTACAAGGAATCAATAAAAGTGGTCCCTTGAAAGTTGTAGCCAATGAAATTTGTAAACTTTTGGTGTTGGTTTCAAGTCATTTGGAGTTGTAATGCTCCAGTTATGATTAAAACATTGAGAGGAAAGTTTCTGTCTTAATCTAACAGATTATACATCTCTATTCACAAAAATTATAAAAGAATATCAAATGAACTCATAAAAACATGAGGCTTATGTGGTTGGAAAGTTAACTTCCAGAACTTGATTCTAGACTATAAAAACGTCCATTTTCATGAAGAAATGATTTTTATAAAAATCGTTGAAATGGAAGAAGCCTTCTGGACAGAAAGTTGTAAACTCATGTTTGAGTGTTTCATTCAAAATAATGAACATCAAACATGAAATAAGGAAGATTATCATCTTTTGATCTTTAAATCCATGTTCTAACACATACATGGTGTTGAAATACATCCATGATATATTAGAGATGATTATTAACATAAAAATTCAAGATTTAACATATAGATGAACAAGATTTCAACAATATCACAACAATAATCGATTTTCACTTGATTTTTGGTTTGATCATGGATTACTCTTTCTATTAACACATAAAGATGTGAAAAGAGATAATCTACAAACATCAAGCTTTACATGAGGATTTTAGCCATGGAAAAGGCTTAAAATCCGAATTTTATGAAGGAAAATGCAAGAAAATGAAAGATATATAGGTGTAGATGATTTGATTTACCTTTAAGTGTTTCTTTGGTAAAAGTACACCTTCAATTTCTTGGATTAAACCTTGAAGAAGGCTGGAATTTTAGAGAGGGAATTTAAAGGGTTAGTGTGTGTTTTTGAGAGAGAAAAGAGAGAAGTGTGTGTGTGTCTTGGGAAAAATGAAAAGAGTAATGAAAGAGTAGGTGAATTAAATGGAAAATTTGAAATGAAAGAGGGGGGGGGGGGGGGGGGGGGCTGCCGTACAAACAAAGGGGGGGGGGGGGATTAATCAAATTTTTTTTTTGTATATGTATTAAAGTTGTATATTTAGTTTATATTAAAGGTGTGTAAGTATTTGTATGTTAAGAGGTTTATTTTGTGATGTTTTGGTGATTAATATTTGAGTTATAAGATTTTATTTTCTAAGTTCTTGATATGGATTTTAATCATTGAATTTGTCTAAGTTTGATGTTCATGAGTTATTTATCCGATTAAGTTCACGTTGTCGAGTCACGGGAATTTCGGTTTGCGATTCGATAAGGATTTTGTTAAAGCATAAGGAGATAAGTTTTTCATTGTTTAATTTGGCACTTCATATCCTAAATTAATATGTCTAAAGGAATTTAAGGTTCACTAAGCAATCTCTAAGTCATTCTATGGCTTTAGTAGACCTAAGAAGTCATAACATTAAGTTTCACTAGGATAGAAGGAATGCTGTAAATTTAAGATTCGAGTGTGGTAATGACCTGAGATTTTGACGGATGTCACAGTATCCCACCGTTGAAATGAATTTCGTCCCGAAATTCAATCCATCCCATAGGGTGGCGATACACTCGGAAATAGATGCGGATACTTGTGTCGAAATTGGTCCTCACACTCCCATGTGAATTCAGGACCTCGTCGTGAATTCCATCGGACCTTAACAATGGGAATTCGGCTTTGTTTCAACCTTTTGACCTCGCGGTCCATGATCTCGAGTGGTTCTTCTATGAAGTGGAGTTTATTGTCAATCTGAATTTCCTCGAGAGGGACGACGAGTGTTTCATCAGACCAGCATTTCTTCAGGTTAGAAACATGGAAGGTGTCGTGAAAGCTACAGAGCTCTTGCGGCAGTTTGAGTCGGTAAGCCACCGGACCAATCCTTTGTAGTACCTCGAAGGGTCCTATGTATCTCGGGCTTAGTTTTCCTCGCTTTCCAAAGCGGACTACGCCCTTCCACGGTGACACCTTTAGAAGTACTTTATCACCGATTTGAAACTCTAGAGGTTTCCTACGGTTGTCTGCATAGCTTTTCTGACGACTTCTGGCTGTCTTCAGCCTTTCCCTAATAGTCGTGATCTTGTCAGTTGTTTCTTGTATAAGGTCGAGTCTCGTCAATTGTCTATCGCCTGCCTCTAACCAGCAAAGTGGTGAACGGCATTTACGCCCATATAAGGCTTCAAATGGCGCACACTTAATGCTAGTGTGATAGCTGTTGTTATAAGAGAATTCTACCAAAGGCAAATGAGTATCCCAACTTCCTCCAAAGTCGATCACACAAGCTCGCAACATGTCTTCCAAAGTTTGTATGGTCCGCTCACTTTGTCCGTCAGTTTGGGGGTGATAGGCAGTACTTAAATCTAGTTGAGTACCCAGAGTTTTCTGGAATATTTGCCAAAAGCGCGATGTGAAATGACTATCTCTATCTGAAATGATGGAAAGAGGTATTCCGTGACGTGCAACAATTTCATCTATATAGATCCGTGCTAGCTTTTCCATCTTGTAATCTTCTCGGACCGGGAGAAAATGCGCAGACTTCGTCAACCGATCCACTATGACCCAAATCGAGTCATGTCTCCTTGCCGTCCTAGGCAACTTGGTTATAAAATCCATTGATATCTGCTCCCACTTCCATTGGGGAATTTCCGGCTGTTGTAACAAACCGGATGGTTTCTGATACTCTGCTTTGACTTTAGAACATGTCAAACATTTCCCAACATACAGAGCGATATCTTTCTTCATCCCTGGCCACCAATAGTATTCCCTTAAATCCTTGTACATCTTATCAGCTCCTGGGTGAATCGAATATCTTGATCTATGGGCTTCATCCATAATGACATCCCTTAAGTTGTCGGTTCTCGGAATCCATGCCCTCTCCTTGAAGTAACGAATTCCATCAGTCTTAATCTCAAATTTCTGCTCTAGGTTATGCAGAGTCTCATTCTTTATATTTTCAGATCTTAATGCTTCCCTTTGAGCATCAAGGATCCGAGTTTTCAAACTTGTCTGAACCAACATTCCCATAGCTCGTACCCGTGAGGGTCGTAACCTTTCCTTCCTACTTAGAGCATCAACTACTACGTTTGCCTTGCCCGTATGATACTTGATCTTACAATCGTAATCACTAAGCAATTCTACCCACCTTCTCTGTCTCATGTTTAGCATTTTCTGGTCAAAGATATGCTGAAGACTCTTATGGTCAGTATACACAATGCATTTTGCACCATACAGATAGTGTCTCCAGATCTTAAGGGCAAAGACTACAGCTCCTAGCTCCAAGTCATGTGTTGTATAGTTCTTCTCATGCTCCTTGAGCTGCCTCGATGCATAAGCGATGACTTTGTTCTTTTGCATCAGCACACATCCCAATCCCTGGTGTGACACATCACAGTATACGACAAAATCCTCTGTTCCTTCGGGTAACGCCAAAATTGGTGCGTTGCATAATCTATGCTTCAGTGTTTGGAATGCTTCTTCCTGCATTTTACCCCAAACAAACTCCTTCGCCTTTTGGGTCAATTCTGTTAATGGCTTGGCGATTTTTGAAAAGTTCTCAATGAATCTTCGGTAGTAACCAGCCAATCCCAGAAATTGACGAATTTCCGTAGGGGTCCTCGGGGCCTCCCACTTCTTAATCGCCTCAATCTTAGCTGGGTCCACCTGGATTCCTTTTTCGTTGACCACATGGCCAAGAAAGTGTACCTCTCGAAGCCAAAACTCTCACTTTGAGAACTTAGCGTACAGTTTCTGGTCCTTGAGTAGTCCAGTATCAACTTCAAATGGTGTTCGTGGTCACTCTTACTTCGCAAGTAAATTAATATGTCATCGATGAACACAATCACGAACTTATCTAGGTATGGTCTGCACACCCTATTCATCAAATCCATGAAAACTGCCGGTGCGTTTGTTAGTCCGAAGGGCATTACTAGGAATTCGTAGTGCCCATAACGCGTTCTAAAGGCTGTCTTAGGGATGTCTTCCTCGCGCACACTCACCTGATGGTATCCAGATCGTAGATCGATTTTTGAAAAATAGGATGTGCCTTGTAGCTGATCAAATTGATCATCTATTCGGGGAAGAGGGTATCGATTCTTAATAGTTAACTTGTTTAGTTCCCTGTAATCAATACACATTCGGAATGACCCATCTTTCTTTTTGACAAAGAGGACGGGAGCTCCCCAGGGCGATGAGCTTGGTCGAATCAATCCTTTGCTCAAAAGTTCTTGTAATTGCTCTGACAGCTCCTGCATCTCAGCCGGTGCCAAACGATATGGCGCTTTAGCTACAGGTGCTGCCCGTGGAATTAGATCAATCCGAAATTCGACTTGCCTTGACGGGGGAAGTCCAGGAAAATCTTCCGGGAAAACTTCAGGGTGATCTCTAACCACAGGGATATCTTGGATACGCTTCTCCTTCGATTTCTTTTCTACCACGTGAGCCAGAAATGCATGGCACTCTTTCTTCAGATACTTACGCATCTTTATGGTCGACACAATTTTTAGCTCTCGGCCGGGTTTATCTCCCTGCACAGCAAGAGTTTCTCCGTCTTGTAGAGGTATTCGGATGACCTTTTCAAAACAGACAATCACTGCTCGGACCTTGGCGAGCCAGTCCATACCTACCACTACATCGAAACTCTTCAGTTCAATTGGAATTAGGTCGATATTGAATGACTTATCAGCTAGGTCCAAGGTACAACCTAAAATTTTGTCCCTAGCCTCAAATTCATGGCCATTAGCATATTCGATAATATAGATCTCCTTTAGTTTGTCTGACTTTAAGTTAATCAGTGGCCTAAACTCTAGTGAGACAAAACTTCTCTCTGCCCCAGAGTCAAATAGTATAGACGCGTAGTGATTGTTTAAGAGGAATGTACCTGTCACAGCGTTCGGATCCTGCCTCGCTTCCTCAGTTCCAATGAAAAATGTCCGTCCCCGCACTGGGCCCCTTTGATTTCCAGCATTGTTATTAGGAGCTCTATTCATCCTTGGGCAAGTGTTTTTGAGATGGTCCTGGCTTCCACACTCAGAGCATGCTGCTTTTTGCCCATCACTCCCTTTTCCATTCCTACAATACTTAGCATAGTGGCCTGCCCGTTTACACTTGTCGCACACCGGACAATTTCCTGAGTGGTGAAAGTTGCACTTGTTGCATTTTGGATGCGGACCGTTGTATTGCTTCGGTCCTTGGGCAACCACACCATAGTTTTTCGCCACCATTTGCTTCTTATCCGGGTTACCACCGCCCCTGTTCCTTTGTTGGTTTTCTAGCTTCCTTTTTCCACCATCTTTCCCTTTCGACGATCCGCTTGATCTAATCACATCATTGGTCAGACGGTTAGCCAAGACCACAGCCAACTGAATGGTTGATGGATTCGCCGAGGTAACCATCCCTCGAATTTCTGGGGCCAAACCCCATATGTACCGGTCCACTTTCTTCTCCTCTGGGGTAACCATGTGGGGCACTAGCCTTGCAAGCTCATGAAATCGGGCAGTGTACTTATCGGTGTCAGTCCCAACCATGGCATGGTTCTAGAATTCAGATTCCAATTTCTGGAGCGCATCTTTTGGACAGTACTCTTCTATCAACAACTTCTTCAATTCCTCCCATGAAAGGTTATACGCAGCTACGCGACCACGGGTCTGAATCTGGTTATTCCACCATGTCAAAGCTCTTTTTTGAAACATGCACGACGCATATTCAACTTGGTTTCCCGGTGAGCATTTGCTGATGTGGAGCACTGACTCTATGCTTTCAATCCAGGATAACAGCCCAACAGCACCATCTGTCCCAAAGAGTTCCTTGGGACGACACGACATGAAGGATTTGTAGCTGCATCCTTGATTGTTGTTGGTAGGTTGTCCTCCCGGGTTCCCTTGAGCTGCATTGATACCCGCGGAAATTTGAGCAACGAGGTTAGGTAGTGCCGCGTTAAGTTCTCGAGTTACTTGTTCAGCTACGTTGTCTGTGTTTCACCTTGGAGGCATGATTCTAAGTCAGGTAAAGGCTATTGGTTAGTGTTTGTATTGCATATTTGTATACTTACAACTGTAATATATTAGTAATTATTCAAAACTAAGCTATGGTAAAAGTTTTACTTTCAAGTAAGTGTGCAAGTAACTACCACAGTCATATAAAGTAAGCAAAATAAGGTTTTTCCATTAATAATGTAGAGTTTCAAAATTTGGATCAACTATTACATTACAATCCTTCATAAATAACTGAAATAAAATACATTCACTAAATTTTAAAAGTTGACGCATGCTACAAGCACTACACTTTAAACCAAACTCCCCAAACAAGCATTGCGGCCAAAAGAAACGTGAGCCCTGCTAACACTCAGCACCAAATTATCGCCGTACTCGCTGTGTCCCGAGCATCGCTCACCCGATAAATCAACCGCTCGGTTAGGTCTACAGTATTACCCAACATCTGTCCATGATGGACAATGCTAGCCCTATGAGCCTGAACCTCGTGAGTTATACCGTCTACCCTGCGTGCTAACCAAAAAGTCATGTTGGGATCTCGTGAAATCAGGATCCCAGAAATAGTCTCAGGGGGTACATTTCCTGAAGGTCGGGAAGGTCCTGTTCCTGGAGGGAAATCTCTGACTGCAAACCTAACAGGAGGGGCAACGCTCATACGAGCAGTGGCCCTCGATCGCACACCATTCTGAGGTGGCTGGGGTGAGACGGGTGTCGGGGTCATCCTAGTAGTTACCCTGGTGGCCTCTCGGCTGCTAACTTCATTTTCTGACTCTGGGTCCTCAGAGGGGTCCTCCTCAAAGGGTTCCTCCTCAGAGGGATCCTCCTCTGGCTCGTATCTCGGTGGGTTGTCGCGGGGGCGACCAGTGTAGTAACCAGAATCATCAACTGATCCTAGAGCGTGCAGTGAGGAGTGTGACATGGTAAGTCTGTACAAAAAGATGACTTAGTTCCTAAAGATGTACTTAGTTACTAATAGTGCTACTATAGATGCCTACAATATGCAATGCACTCACACAACGTTTGCTTTTCATAGGTTTAAATAGGAAAGAATATCGAACATAATCACAGTATACCTACTCCGTGTCTCGCATAATCTTACCTAAATTAAACATAGGTGATCAGGCTATGTCTAATTGAGGTCTAATAATGCAATACATGGGTTAGTTATACTAGTTATATGCTCGGTTTAGTTAAACTGGTAATACTTTTGGTGTTTTAAGAAAATATTATTTAAAAATGTTGGTTATAGTTGGGGTTTTCGTTTGGGAAAAACCGGCATTCTCTATAACCTTAGGCTCTGATACCAAACCTGTCACACCCCGCTAAAGCGGAAACACGAGATGTAACAGTACCGGGTAACAATGCATAAGATATAGAAGCAACACCATACATAATTTGTAGAAAGTATTACAAGTTATTACAAGTTCAACCCATAGTTTCAAAAGAGATTACACCAAGTTCATAAAGGTTTCCAAAAGATAGTCATAATTCAAAGTGAAGCAAATGCATATGAGTATGCATCCATGCAAAAGTACTCCTAGAATGCACCTTACTGTCGTTCACCTGAAAAGCATGATAAAACAAAAGGGTCAACTATGGTCATAGTTGATGAGTTCACAGGTTTAATGTCACAATTAATTGAACGAAAAGTTTTGCTCCTAAGAGACATAAATAAAATGATTGGTTGTAATAGTTGCGAATATGAAAGGTAATATACAAGAGTGTTAATGCAATTGAGGCCACTACTTAACCGATTCAACCGACACATGCCCCAAGCTCCATGTTCTATTGCTAACATGAGTAAGGTGATACTATGCACTCACGACCAGTGTGAGTGAGGAGTGGTTTCCCCCTAAATAGCACTATCCATAAATATCAACGGCTCGTCTGGCTCTCAGACGAGTGAATAAGTAGTGTAAACTGTATTTCCGGGGACTTTAGCACGATAGTACTCAAGCATAACAATAGTATATACCAATTCGCATAAATAGTATAGCAAAAGTTCAACAAGTTCATAAAGAGTACAACCAATTTAGTTAAAGTTCGAGATCATGCTTTTCACCCCAAATAATAAACAAATAAAAAGGGGCTGTGAAAACTCACATTTGAGCGTATGAGTAAACGATGAATGTAGCGCGCGTGCTTGTCGGGTATGACTCCTATCCAAGACCTATGAACACGAGGTCTCTAATTAGTTCCTTGGTAATTTAGGTTTGTTAGGATTGCTTAACTAAGTATTTAGATTACAAAGTGCCAACATGGTTTATTTGCTTTTGAAGTTTGTTAGTGTCCAATAATCGCATAGAATATAATAATGATTATACAAGTGTATAATATCTCACGATTGTTAGTGTCTTAGAATCATAATGTTTTGAGCTTTGGAACTTTGGTTCCTTCCAAATTATGGTTAACAACACACAAATCAATAAATACATCATAAGACACCCGAACCCCTTTTGGTTATCATTCATTCCCAAAAATAGTAAATTTCCCGTTTTCAAAATCGGGACCGATTATTGTTGACTCGGTCAAACCTTCTCGGTTTTACCCGAGACTTTTACTCAATCCTTAAACATATTTATGGGTCAAAAAGAGTTAGTCTTTCCTTAAGTAACAAGTTCGCAAGTGTCGGTTTTTAACTTTTACCAAAATCAGTCCATATTCTTATTTCCAGAAAATTACCTCAGTTGGTTTAATTTATTAAAAATACTTATGTTCCGAAATAAAATAAGGAAAAAATCACAGATCATCTTCATTATGTTATCTATCTACTGTAATTTTTCCAGGGATTGTAGTGAAGTCTAAGTATTTATTATTTTTACTTTTACCATCTGAGGTCAGATCTAAACACATGCATGCAATTATTATTTTTGTACAAAATGTACAAGGAATCAATAAAAGTGGTCTCTTGAAAGTTGTAGCCAATGAAATTTGTAAACTTTTGGCATTGGTTTCAAGTCATTTGGAGTTGTAATGCTCCAGTTATGATTAAAACATTGAGAGGAAAGTTTATGTCTTAATCTAACAGATTATACATCTCTATTCACAAAAATTATAAAAAAATATCAAATGAACTCATAAAAACATGAGGCTTATGGGTTGGAAAGTTAACTTTCAGAACTTGATTCTAGACAATAAAAACGTCCATTTTCATGAAGAAATGATTTTTATAAAAATCATTGAAGTGGAAGAAGCCTTCTGGACAGAAAGTTGTAAACTCATGTTTGAGTGTTTCATTCAAAATAATGAACATCAAACATGAAATAAGGAAGATTATCATCTTTTGATCTTTAAATCCATGTTCTAACACATGCATGGTGTTGAAATACATCCATGATATATTAGAGATGATTATTAACATAAAAATTCAAGATTTAACATATAGATGAACAAGATTTCAACAATATCACAACAATAATCGATTTTCACTTGATTTTTGGTTTGATCATGGATTACTCTTTCTATTAACACATAAAGATGTGAAAAGAGATAATCTACAAACATCAAGCTTTGCATGAGGATTTTAGCCATGGAAAAGGCTTAAAATCTGAATTTTATGAAGGAAAATGCAAGAAAATGAAAGATATATAGGTGTAGATGATTTGATTTACCTTTAAGTGTTTCTTTGGTAAAAGTATACCTTCAATTTCTTGGATTAAACATTGAAGAAGGCTGGAATTTTTGAGAGGGAATTGAGAGGGTTAGTGTGTGTTTTTGAGAGAGAAAAGAGAGAAGTGTGTGTGTGTGTTGGGAAAAATGAAAAGAGTAATGAAAGAGTAGGTGAATTAAATGGAAAATTTGAAATGAAAGAAGGGGGGGGGGGGGGCTGCCGTACAAACAAAGGGGGGGGGGGATTAATCGATTTTTTTTTTGTATATGTATTAAAGTTGTATATTTAGTTTATATTAAAGGTGTGTAAGTATTTGTATGTTAAGAGGTTTATTTTGTGATGTTTTGGTGATTGATATTTGAGTTATAAGATTTTATTTTCTAATTCTTGATATGGATTTTAATCATTGAATTTGTCTAAGTTTGATGTTCATGAGTTATTTATCCGATTAAGTTCACGTTGTCGAGTCACGGGAATTTCGGTTTGCGATTCGATAAGGATTTTGTTGAAGCATAAGGAGATAAGTTTTTCATTGTTTAATTTGGCACTTCATAGCCTAAATTAATATGTCTAAAGGAATTTAAGGTTCACTAAGCAATCTCTAAGTCATTCTATGGCTTTAGTAGACCTAAGAAGTCATAACCTTAAGATTCACTAGGATAGAAGGAATGCTGTAAATTTAAGATTCGAGTGTGGTAATGACCTGAGATTTTGACGGATGTCACAGCCTCATACTTCTCAAAGATCGACTTACAGTCTGGATATCATCAATTAAGAGTCCACGAAGAAGACATACCCAAAACCGCATTCAGGACCCGATATGGACACTATGAGTTCATGGTTATGCCATTCGGTCTAACTAACGCTCCTGCGGCATTTATGGACTTAATGAATAGAGTCTGTAGGGCGTATTTAGATAAGTTTGTGATAGTGTTCATTGATGACATTCTAATCTACTCGCGAAGCAAGGAAGGTCATGAGCAACACCTGAGGCAGATATTGCAACTACTCAAAGATGAGAAACTGTACGCTAAATTTTCCAAGTGCGAGTTTTGGATTAAAGAGGTACATTTCCTTGGTCACGTGGTAGGTGAGAACGGAATTCACGTGGATCCAAGGAAAAATTGAGGCCATTAAGAAATGGGAAGCCCCCAGGACTCCAACGGAAATCAGGCAATTTCTGGGATTGGCTGGTTATTATAGGAGATTCATCGAGAATTTCTCAAAAATCTCCCAGCCATTGACCACACTGACACAAAAGGATAAGAGTTTTGTCTGGGGAAAACCACAAGAAGAAGCATTCCAAACTCTAAAACGTAAATTATGCAACGCACCGATATTGGCACTACCAGAAGGGTCAGATGACTTTGTAGTTTATTGTGATGCCTCGCATCAAGGTCTTGGATGTGCGCTAATGCAGAAAAATAAAGTCATAGCGTATGCTTCCAGACAACTGAAAACCCATGAGAAAAACTATACGACCCACGACTTAGAGTTAGGAGCCGTTGTCTTTGCACTCAAGATTTGGAGACATTACTTGTATGGAACCAAATGCACGATATTCACAGACCACAAAAGTCTCCAACACATCCTTGATCAAAAGATGCTCAACATGCGTCAGAGGAGATGGGCAGAGTTACTGAATGACTATGACTGCGAGATCAGATACCACCCAGGAAAGGCCAATGTAGTGGCAGATGCCCTAAGTAGGAAGGAAAGGGTGAAACCCTCACGAATGCGAATGTGTGGAGCACTCGTACAAACTAGTTTAAAAGCTCAAATCCAACTTGCTCAAGAAGAGGCCTTAAGAGCTGAAAACCAGAAACGAGAAACTCTGCACGGTCTCGAACTAAGGTTCGAAACTAAGCCCGACGGAGTGAAATACTTTAAGGACAGGGTTTGGGTACCCAAGATTAACGGATTGAGAGATCTGATCTTAGAAGAGGCCCACAAATCACGGTACTCAATACATCCCGGGGTTGACAAAATGTACAAGGATGTTAAGGAGTATTACTGGTGGCCAGGAATGAAGAAGAACATCGCTGTCTATGTAGGAAAGTGCTTAACATGTTCTAGAGTTAAATCCGAACATCAAAAACCATCAGGACTGTTACAACAGCCAGAGATACCCCAATGGAAATGGGAACAGATAACGATGGATTTCATCACGAAATTGCCCCGAACCGCTAACGGTCATGACTCCATATGGGTTATTGTCGACCGACTAACGAAATCTGCTCACTTTCTTCCTATTCGGGAGGACTACAAAATGGAAAAACTCGCTCAAATCTATATTACTGAAATTGTGTCACATCACGGAGTACCCATTTCCATTATTTCTGATAGAGATAGCCGTTTCACATCACGGTTCTGGCAATCCACGCAGAAGGCGCTGGGAACACGAATAGACCTGAGTACCGCATATCACCCTCAGACAGATGGGCAAAGTGAACGAACAATCCAAACTTTGGAAGATATGCTTCGGGCATGCGTGATGGACTTTGGAGGAAGTTGGGATGTTCATTTACCATTGGTGGAGTTTTCTTATAACAATAGTTACCACACCAGCATTCGATGTGCACCTTATGAAGCATTGTATGGTCGTAAATGCCGATCACCTCTGTGCTGGCATGAAATTGGTGAGAAGCACTTGACAAGGCCTGACATTATCCAAGAAACTGTTGACAAAATCTCAATCATTAGGGATCGACTCAAGGCAGCCCAGAGTCGACATAAAAGTTATGCGGATCACCGTAGAAAACCGTTAGAATTCCAAATCGGTGATAAGGTGTTCTTGAAAATATCACCATGGAAAGGAATGATTCGTTTTGGAAAAAGAGGCAAGCTAAATCCACGCTATATCGGACCTTACGAAATTTTGAAATGAATTGGTTCAGTGGCTTACAAACTCAAATTACCACAGGAATTAAGCAGGATTCACGACACGTTTCACGTATCATATCTTAAGAAATGTCTAGCCGACGACTCGCAAATCTTACCCCTTGAGGGAGTCCAAATAGATGACCGTTTACACTTTATCGAAGAACCAACGGAAATCGTCGATAAGGATACCAAGCGTTTTAGACGAAGCAAAATTCCGATCGTCAAAGTTCGCTGGAATTCTAAGCGCGGACCTGAGTACACCTGGGAACGTGAGGATTTCATGAAGCAAAAATACCCTCACCTATTCACTAGCTGAATCTAGACAGTACCACCAGTGGAATTTCGGGACGAAATTCTTCTAACTGGGGGAGACTGTGACAACCGTCAAAATCTCAGGTTATTACCACACTCCAATCTTAGATTTCATTATGGCATTCCATAAATTTCGGAAAAATTTATGGTTACGACTCCTTAGGTCTACTAAACCGTAGAAAGTCTTAGAGATTTCCTAGTAGATCATAAGTCTATAAGACAAACTAAATTCGATTACTAAGTGCCAAATTAAACAAAGAAAATTTATCTCTTTATGCTTTAACAAAATCCTTATTGAATCGCAAACCGAAATTTCCGTAACTCGACAACGCAAACTTAATCGGATGAATAATACATGAACATTAAAATTAGAACAAATTAAGTGTATCATAACTTAATTCAAGAACTTAAAATTTCTCACTTTTTAAAAATCAAATTTTAATCACCAAAACATCACAAAATAAACCTTATAACATAACAATACTTATACACCTTTAATACAAATTAATTATACAACAATTATACATATTATATAACAAAAAAAAAATAATAATAATTTAAACACCCCCCCCCCTAAAACCGGCCAGCCCCCCTCCTTTAAATCTTTTATTTCCCCATACACTCATTACTACTTCACTTCCCCAAAATCCATTCTCACACTCTTCACATTTGTCTCTCAAAACACACACTAAACACACACTTCTTTCTCCCAAAAATCAGCCACATTCAAGCTCTAAACCCAGAATTTAAAGGTGTTCATCACCAAATAAAAGCAAGAAAAGGTAATCTACATCATTTTCTATTATTATCTATCACTTCCTTCTTGTGTTTTCTTCAAAAATCCGGATTTTAGCCCTTCTCATGGCTAAAAAATCCTCATAAAATGCTTGATGTTTGTAGGTTATATCTTTTCACATCTTTATGTGTTAGAAGAAAGAGTAACCCATGATCAAACCAAAAATCAAGTGAAACTTGGTGTTGATACTTGTAACTTTGTTGAATATTGTTTATCTTCATGTAAAAATTGTTCTTGTGATAAATAATCATCTCTAACACATCTTGATTGTATATCAACATCATGCATGTGTTAGAACATGGATTTAAAGATCAAAATATGATAATCTTCT
The DNA here is from genome assembly GCA_963422505.1 of Pseudognaphalium luteoalbum. Lineage (NCBI taxonomy): Eukaryota > Viridiplantae > Streptophyta > Magnoliopsida > Asterales > Asteraceae > Pseudognaphalium > Pseudognaphalium luteoalbum. The sequence continues at coordinate 58,605,814 of OY730193.1, read as the reverse complement.
TCATTTCATGTTTGGTGTTCATTATTTTAAATGAAACACTCAAATAAGAGTTTACAACTTTCTGTCCAGAAAACTTATTCTATCTCAACGATTTTTATAAAAATTAAGTTCTAGAAGTACACTTTCCAACCATGTAAGCCTCATGTTCATACGAGTTCATTTGATATTTTTAATAATTTTTGTGAGTAAAGATGTACAAGCTGTAATAGTAAGACAGAAACTTTCTTCTCAGTGTTTTAATCAAAAATGGAGCATTACAACTCCAAATGACTTGAAACCAACGCTAAAAGTTTACAAATTTCCTTGGCTACAACTTTTAAGAAGACCAATTTTATTGATTCCATGTACATTTTGCCCAGAAATAATGATTGCATGCATGTATTTAAATTCGACCCTAGAAGATAAAAGTAAAATCTAAAAATACTTGGAATTTTCTATTAGTTCTGTAAAAATTACACAAAGTAGATTACATAGTTTAGAACATCTGTGATTTTTCCCTTAAATCATTTTTGAGCAGAAGTATTTTTAATAAATACAACCAACAGGGGTAATTTCTGGAAAACAGGAAAAGTGGACTGATCTTGGTATAACCTTAAAAACCGACACTTACGGAGTTACTATGTAGAGAAAGACTAACTTTTATGACTTATAAACATGTTTAAGGATTGGTTAAAAGTCTCGGGATAAACCAAGAAGGTTTGACCAAGTCAACAATAATCGGTCTCGGTATCAAAAACGGGAAACTTTCTATGCTTGGAAAGATTGGTAACAAAAGTGTTTGGATGTCTTTTGATGTATTTATCTATTGTGTATATAATCATAAATTGTGGGGAACCAAAGTTCCAAAACTCAAACACTATAAAATTCGGACTCAAACAATCTTGTGACATTAAACGACTTGTGTGTGACGTTCGATAATTTTAGTATGTTGTACACTTGTGTGACCATTATCATTCTCAACCGCGATTATTGGACATTATCAACTTCAAAGCAAACAAACTATATTGGCACTTTGTAATCTAAATAATTAGCTAAGCAATCCTTACAAACAAAACTAGATAAGAATCTAATTAGAACCTTCATGCTCGTAGGTCTTGGATAGGAGTCATACCCGGCAAGCACGCGCGTTACATCCATCAATTTACTCTTGCGCCCAATCGTGAGTATTCACAGCCCCTCTTTTTACCGTTCATACTAAATATTTTAGGGTGAAAAGCATGTTATCTTGTTGCAAATACTTATCTTGTATGTACTTTTCTATTTATACGCTCTTATTGTATGCTTGTGACTCTATCGTGTCTTAAGTCCCTGGTTTCTCTTACACAACCCATTAACTCATTATTGAGCCGATGGTTGATATGGATAGTACTATTTGGAAGGAGGCCACCTTCCCACTCATTCGTGCATATGAGTGCATACCACCAATTCAATATGTTTGCGATAGGACATATCTTTGGGGCATTGTTTCGGGCCAGTAGGTTTAGTTGTGGACTCAAGCTATACATGTCATTCTTAAATGAATCTTATATTGCGTATAAATACTATTTTCCTAATAATGTAAATCTTACTACGTGGTTTGATATAAATGGTTTTCACATTTACATTTTATTTTCTAAACCTGTGGAACTCACCAACTATCTTTATAGTTGACCCTCATTTTACATGCTTTTCAGGAAACGGTCAGTAGTTCTGGAATGAAGCATCGTTTGTCTTTATTAATGTTGAAGCTATTAGACTTACTTCGTTTTATCTTTTGGATGTATTCGGTTGTATGATCTAGTATTTGGTACTGTAAACTTATTGTAAGTGCTAATAGCTGTATTTTGTAAACGATGAATTAGTTGTACTTTGTGTAATGAAACCATTGTGCTGTTACATGTCGTGTTTCCGCTTTAGCGGGGTGTGACAGATAGCACTAATTACATGTATTAATAGATGATTAGGAACTAATAACTAGCCCTAATTTGTCGGGTGTCACATTCTCCCCTTGTTAAGAGAATTTCGTCCCGAAATTTAGCTCGGAGTCGTAGATGGTGTGGGTTCTATGAATAACTGTGGGTACTTGAGTCGCATTTGGTCTTCCCGCTCCCAGGTGAATTCCGGACCACGCCGTGAATTCCACCGGACTTTGACGATGGGAATACGACTTTTTTCAACTGTTTGACCTCGCGGTCCATGATTTCTGCTGGTGTCTCGATAAAATGGAGTTTATCATCGATGTAGATTTCGTCGAGAGGAATAATGAGTGTCTCATCAGACAGGCATTTCTTAAGATTAGAAATGTGAAATGTGGGATGCACGCTGCTGAGTTCGGGTGGCAGCTGCAATCGATATGCAACTGGACCAATCCTCTCAAGGATTTCAAAAGGTCCGATGTATCTGGGATTCAACTTCCCGCGTTTGCCGAAGCGAATGACACCTTTCCAAGGTGATACTTTCAAGAGTACTCGATCCCCAACTTGGAACTCGAGATGTTTGCGTCTCACGTCAGCATAACTTTTCTGACGGTCACGCGCTGCTTTGAGTCTGTTTTGGATTCCAATTATTTTCTCTGTGGTTTCGTGAATGATTTCAGGACCAGTGAGTTGGCTGTCTCCCACTTCGGTCCAACAGACAGAAGATCAGCACTTATGACCGTACAGTGCCTCGAAAGGTGCAGCTCCAATACTGGTATGGTAGCTGTTGTTATATGAAAACTCACATAAGGGTAAATGATGTTCCCAATTTGCACCGAAGTCAACTACGCAAGCCCGTAGCATATCTTCCAGTGTTTGAATGGTTCGTTCACTCTGGCCGTCAGTTTGAGGATGATATGCAGTGCTCATATCTAGACGAGTACCCAATGATTTCTGAAGTGACTGCCAAAAGTGAGATGTGAAACGACTATCCCTGTCAGAGATAATTGAAATGGGAACGCCGTGTCGGGATACAATTTCCTTAAGGTAAATTCGCGTGAGGCGTTGCATTTTGTCGGTTTCTTTGATGGCTAGGAACTGAGCAGATTTGGTGAGATGATCGACGATCACCCAAATGGTATCGCAACCGCTCGATGTCTTTGGAAGTTTCGTGATAAAGTCCATGGATATTTGCTCCCATTTCCATTGAGGGATTTCCGGTTGTTGGAGTAATCCGGAGGGATTCTGATACTCGGCTTTCACTTTAGAGCATGTGAGGCACTTGCCGACATATGTGGCTATGTCAGCTTTCATGTTTGGCCACCAATACAACTCCTTGATGCCATGATACATCTTGTCAGATCCAGGATGTATGGAGTATTTGGACTTGTGAGCTTCATCCATCACCAAGCCTCGTAGGTTCCCAAAATTAGGTAACCAGATTCGGTTTGAGAAGTATTTGGCTCCGTTGGATTTGGTTTCAAATTGTTGGTCCATGCCACGCAAGGACTCGTTTTTAATGTTCTCAGGTTTGACTGCTTCAAATTGAGCGGTAATGGTTTGAATGAAAAGATCATTATGGATTGTCATGCTGAGGGCTCGGACTCGAAGGGGTTTTACACGTTCCTTTCGACTGAGGGCATCGGCAACAACATTTGCCTTGCCTGGATGATAACGGATCTCGCAATCATAATCGGTGAGCAACTCGACCCATCGACGTTGTCTCATGTTGAAATCCTTTTGGTCAAAGATATGTTGAAGACTTTTATGATCGGTAAAGATTGTACATTTCGTTCCGTACAGATAGTGTCTCCAGATTTTGAGTGCAAACACTACGGCTCCCAATCCGAGATCATGAGTGGTGTAATTCTTTTCGTGAACCTTGAGTTGTCGGGAGGCGTAGGCAATGACCTTGTCTCGTTGCATTAACACGCAACCAAGACCTTGGTGTGAAGCATCGTAGTATACCACGAAGTCATTGTTGCCTTCGGGTAATGATAAGATAGGTGTGCTGCAAAGCTTTTGTTTTAGTAGTTGAAATGCTGACTCTTGTTTATCAGTCCAGTCAAACTTCTTCTGATTTTGAGTCAGTGTCGTGAGTGGTTGGGCTATTTTTGAGAAGTTTTCGATAAATCGCCGATAGTACCCGGCCAGTCCCAAAAACTGCCGTACTTCGGTTAGAGTTGTTGGCGATTGCCAATTTTTGATAGCCTCGATTTTTGATGGATCAACATGAATCCCTTGACTGTCAATCACATGCCCAAGGAATTGGACGGTTTGCATCCAGAACTCACACTTGGAGAATTTAGCATATAACTCCTCGTGCTTGAGTAGCTCTAGAATGGTTTTCAGATGTTGCGCGTGTTCTTGTTCGTTGCGCGAGTAGATTAAGATGTCATCAATGAATACAATGACAAACTTATCGAGATATGGTTTGCACACTCCGTTCATAAAGTCCGTGAATACAGCCGGTGCCTTTTAAAAACCAAATGGCATTACTTGAAACTCGTAGTGACCATAGCGAGTTCGGAAAGCTGTCTTTGGGATGTCGGTGTCTCGAACTCGGAGTTGATGATAACCTGACCGTAGATCGATCTTTGAATAAAAGCTCGACCCTTGCAGTTGGTCAAATAGGTCATCAATTCGAGGGAGTGGATAACGGTTCTTAACAGTGAGTTTGTTGAGTTCACGATAATCGATGCACATTCCGAAAGAACCGTCTTTCTTTTTGACAAATAGTACTGGAGCTCCCCAAGGTGAAGAACTTGGTCAAATGAATCCTTTGTCCAGGAGTTCCTGTAACTGAGTAGACAACTCCTGAAGTTCGGATGGGTCTAAACGGTAAGGTGCTCGTGCCACGGGTGCAGCACCCAGCATGAGGTCTATGGAAAACTCGACTTGTCTTGGCGGTGGAAGGCTAGGCAAGTCTTCAGGAAAGACTTCTGGGAAGTCTCGAACGATGGGCACATCCTCAAGTCGCTTCTCTTCCGACTTTTTCTCCATAACATGTGCGAGGATAGCCTGATATCCTTTTCTCAAATATTTTCGGGTTTTCATACACGATATGATATTCAGTCTCGTCCCACCGGTCTCCCCTTGTATGATTAAAGTACCACCGGTGATGAGAGGAATACGGACAATTTTATCAAAACAGACGATCTCTGCTCGGTGTTTGGATAACCAATCCATACCAATGATGATGTCGACACTACTGATCTCGACAGGTATGAGATCAATGTTGAAGAGTTCGTCAGCTAGTTTTAAAGTGCAATTGGGTATCACACTATTTGTTTCAATCAGTTTGCCATTAGCTAGTTCTACCATATACCTAGCTTCTAAGGCAACAGGGGTGATGTCAAGCAAGGAACTAAATTCATCAGATATAAAGCTCCTATCAGCACCAGTATCAAACAGAATAGAAGCATGTAAGTTGTTGATGAGGAACGTACCCGAGACCACATTCGGGTCTTGACGGGCTTCCCCTGAATTAAGGACAAAGGCTCTACCTCTCGGGTTGTTGTTGTTTCCCTTTTTTTTCCAGCTTTGGGCAGTCATTTCTGAAGTGCCCAGTGTTGCCACACTCAAAACAGGCTTTTGGTTGGCTGGAGCTGGTGTTGGGGTTGTTGTTGGTATTGGTACTAGTAGACCTACAGTCTTTGGCTAGATGCCCATACCTTTGACACTTGTTACATGGAGTACCGCAGGGACCATCATGATGGCAGCGGCACTTAGGGCAGAAAGGCTTGGTTCCAGTGTAGCCTTTCCTGGGTTCAGAACCAGATGTGTAAGCCTTGATAGTTTCAGGCTTCTTTAATGACTGTTGATTTTGGTTGGAGTTTCCGGACCACTTTCTCTTGTGATCCCCAGAGTTATTACCGGTGTTTGTGGGATGTAGGTGTTTCTTGGCGAACCACCTGAGCCATAAGATTGTGTGCCATACGGACGGCACCTTGAATGGTAGGAGAGTTGGAAGCAGTGACCATTCCCTGAATGTGTGGGGGAAGTCCCCAGATGTAGCATTCAATCCTCTTGTATTCAGGATCGACCATTGATGGGCACAGCAGTGCAAGTTGGTGAAAATGGGTTGTGTAACTGGCAATATCATTGCCATGAACTTTGAGATTCCAAAATTCGACCTCGAGTTGTTGCAACTCTTCTCTTGGACAGTACTCATCCTTTAACATTCTTTTCAATTCTTCCCAGGGAGTTTGGTAGGCGATATCAATGCCTACAGTTTGAGCATGAGTATTCCACCAGGTCAGAGAACCATCCATGAAGGTGTAGGTGGAATACTTGACCTTGCAGTCTTCTGGGCAGTTACAGATCCGGAAGACTGATTCCATTTTCTCGATCCATCGTAATAGACCGATAGCTCTTTCCGTGCCTTTGAAGTTCAGAGGCTTGAAGTTGAGGAAGTCCTTGTTTGAGCAAGGTTTGGATGGAGGGTTGTTGTTGGTCGTGTCCTCACTGCCAGAGCGTGGTTGTTGGGCAGCAAGGGCTTGAGCTACACCCTGAGCAATGAGTTGAGTGATTTCCGCTTGACTGTAAGTTCGTCTTGACGGCATAATGCTTGAATAAATACAGAGTAACAATATGTAAGAGGTTGTTCAAAGGTTATGATTTATCACATATGTATATATATATATATATATATATATATATAGGAGAGTAATATACAACAACACAATGTGATAATCATATTTCATTAGATAATAAAATTAGATACCATACAAGGTACGAGTTCAAAGGATTACAGACTTTAGAGTTTACAAAAGGTACCGGGAATGGTTACATCTGGTTGAATTACACTGACTTAAAAGGCTTAGTTAAGTGATTACATAACAGATACTGTACTAATCTTGTCGTATAGTCACTAGTGACATCAGGGTGACAAGACGTTCCATGGCTTCAGCAAGTTGACTGGTCTGTCGGGCGGTATCTTCAGCGATAGTTAGGCGTTGCTCCAACATGCGAGCATATTGTTCGGCTTCCTGTGAGCGTAGCTCACATTCTTCCAGTCTCGCCTGCAGGAGATCAACTGCGCTTCTGTCATCAATCACTTGTTTGTGGATCATATCCATATTCCATGTCATGTTTTCTTGTTCCATATAGAGTCCAGCAATACGGTCGTGTGATGTGCGTAACCCATGTGTTTGTACTATGTATTGTTCTTGTTCTAAGCTTTCAAGCCTTGCCTCATGACGGTGTAGTCGAGCAGCAAACACTGGAACGGTATGGTGGATGGGTTCTTATGTATACGGGGAGATGTCCATGGGGTCAGCAGGAATCTGTATGGCTTCCTCAGACCTCCAGGTGTTCAGAGTTGTGGGTAGCCAATCCAACTTACGAGTGTAAGTTGGATAGTCTGCCCTGGTTGAGGGGTTACCAGCGTGGTAAGGGTTGACTCGAGCTGAACTGTTACCCCTTTGTTGATGTCGTGTGACTTTTGCCTCCCCAGTGAAATAATAGAGAGGTTCAGTCGAAGTTTGGGGTAAAGCGGTTAATTCCTCTACAGTTGGGTAGGTTTGAGTTTCGTTGTTCGCGTCTGTCGGTCCTAGAGGAGGGATGTCTACCATGTCTGTGGCAAGAGCGTTCAGTAAGTATTGTGAGGCCTATATATATATATACATATCATATAGCCTAATGTCTCTAGCACACACATGTATAGGTCCGGTTTCTCTCATGGTCAGAGTCAACTAATGTATCCCTATTCCAGCATAACTAGTTCAAGCCTTACATCATCTTTATTTAATTGTACATAGTTGATCAGGCTATGTTAAATTAAACTCGTATGATGTAACTCTTGAACCAACCATACTTAACAGAAAATACTGCCTAACGGTCATAGTCTAGGCCCACTAATGCAACATAGTTCACTATAACCTTAGGCTCTGATACCAATCTGTCGCACCCCCAAATTTACTCTGCGGAAGCGAATCGGGTCGGGGCGCGACTAATCATATATCACAAGCACATAAGATAAAGTGAACGACTCTATATGCGTCGTTTACTGCTTACATTGATATTATAAAAGTTTACAATGTAATAATGTTTACAAAAGCTCGTAATTAATGTTTAGAGATTCTAAGGCATATCTAGTTTACAAAATATAGAAATGCAGGGGAATCTCCTGGTGTCTGTATGCGACTCGAGCTAATAATTCTGAGCAGATCTACTACTGCTGAGTACCTGAGAATACATACTAAAATGTCAGCTAAAAGCTGGTGAGCTCACAGGTTTGTATAGATAAACATGATGTGTGAACCATGAGATTTAATATAATGATTTGCAATCAAGCAAATAAAATAGATGTATATCACTGCCATGAGCCCATAGTTTGAGCTTAACTGAGGTGTCAGGATCACAACCAAGTGCCTGAGCGAGGGTGCCTCCCTGCGAGTGCCTAATATACACTCGTATGAACAAATACTAATGCGTCCGTTTGACAAGTTAGTGCGTGCTAACCCGAACGGGGATTTTCAATCCCATATGGTACCATACACTAACAATCGCGCTAAATACATATAAACAAACTATGTAGTGGAGGGCTTTAAATGATTAGCAAAACAACTCATGCAGTATATATCGAGGTTTAGTACTCATGTTCACATGTAAAATAAAACGAGTATGTATTCCCACCTCTGGGTTAAAAACAGTAAAATGAGGGGCTATGAGACTCACCTGAGTTTGGTGTGTTGCTATCAAGCAAGTATGATGTTGCACAAGGTGATGTTATCCGAAGACTGTAACCTGCCGGGCGTTCAAAACGCGCAAAGTTATAAGTATATGTAGACGTCTCAAAAGACCGTCCATGCTAGTTGTTCATCCAACTAGTAATTTTCAAATAATTTGGTTGTTTGATGGATTGGTTTGAGTTTTTTGAAAATATGTACGGCCCGTTGGTGATGGTTTGTAATAATAATCCAAAAGTGTTATTATTATATGTTTTGCTGTGATGTATACTTATTAATATATTTGTTGTTGATTGTCCAAATGTTGTATCAATGTATAAGGATTGTCGGAACTTTCACTCATGCGACAATAAGGATTTGTCTGAACTACGATTTATGCGGCAATAGGGATTTTCGGAATTAAGGTTCATGCGACAATAAGGATTAACGGAATTTAGATTCATGCGACAATAAGGATAAACGGAATTTAGATTCATGCGACAATAAGGATTTTGACAAAACTGTTTTATACGACAATAGTTATGCGACAATAGGGCACTGCGACAATAGGATTCTCGGACACTGTTCATGCGACAATGGTAATTCACGGACACTGTTCATGCGACAATGGTAATTCACGGACTTTGTTTATGCGATAATGGTATTCACAGACTTCATTCATGCGATAATAAGGATTGATGGACTAATTTTTGCGACAATAGGGATTGTCGGATTTTGTGAAATGGCAAGAACAGTCCCTACACTTTGGTTTTCTAGATCTTAACTCGACAATTCTCTCGATTTAACCAACTTCTAAACCGAATCAAGCCTAACTAAAAATCATACATGTTCTCCTATATGTCTAGTGTAAAACTGCAATTTATGGTGTTTTTATATATTCATTTACTATTTTTAACAAAAATAGTGATGAAGGGTGGTCGGTTTTGGTCCTAGAACAGCTACAGTCCAAAGATCAACTTCTACACTAAAAATCGTGTATTTTTGGAAAAGGCTAAAGAAGAACTTTTTGAAGTTAACAAATTATGTGAGGTTTTGGAACTGGTCTCATACATTTTAGTGGTCTAGAGCTCATGATATGGTCTCGAGAAGAAAGCGGATGTTTCGGTTAATGTTTTGGACATCCAAAAGTTGAGTGAACACTAACACATGTTAATAACCATAAAGCAAGTAAAACTATGAAAATAAAAGAGTCCTTACAATGATCTAGATGGAGAGTGAAAGAAATGAAGTCAAAAGCTCATTTTCTTGCGTTTTCTTGATTTCCGGCGTGGCGGTTCGCGATGGTAGTATGGTGATGCTATGGTGGTGTGTGCTGGTTGTTTAGGTGATATTTTGACTGAAAAATTCGTTCAAGTGGAGAGGGAGAGAGAGTGTGTGATGCTTGGAGTGTAATTTGTGAGGTATGGGGTGAAAGAGTGAGGAGTGAGTTTGGTGAAACTCATAGGCAAAAGAAATGGGGCATGGGCTCCCATAATCCTGCAGATTTTCGTGGATGGGGGCCCACCCATGGGTGTGTACATCATTTTCTCAAAGTTGCACTCTGTGCGGTGATCGTTTACTCGTTCGTTCAAACGTATAATTAGATGTTTAATGTTATACGTACGTATTTTAAATAACGATTAAAATTTCGATATTTTTAACTTGAAGTAATACTTATTATTACTTAGAAACATTTATAAAAATGTTATTGTGATGTGCCGGTAGTGGTTCGCGGAGTCGTGTTAAGATTGTTACGATTAATAAATCGCGTGACGTTTAAATCAAACGTTTTTGTTATCGGTTTGAAATACGATACTTCAAGTAAATACTTACCATCCGAAATGATATATTTTAATTTATAAAATATATTTTGACGTTTATTTGATTGTCGGGCATGTTTTGCGCGTTTTTGGTCATTTTGTGCATTATATACAATATGAAATGCTTATGAAATATTATTGCAATAATATTTGGAAATAAGTATGTTTATCAAATAATTTCATATTATTTAATAAATTGAGTTCACCAACGTTCGTATTAAGGTATCGGGATCCAACCGATATGAATATGCACGATTGAACATAATCGCGTACGTGTATATATATTCCAATATATATATATGTATTGATACATACAATTAGCCTAATCTAGCACTAATTACATGTATTAACAGATGATTAGGAACTAATAACTAGCCCTAATTTGTCGGGTGTCACAATTCACCATGATTTAAGATAGAGTATAGTTGGGATGATGTTTATTGGGGACACATTCTGCTAATAGACAGATAAACTTAGTTGTATACACTAGGACCCTACTTATTTAGTTCCGGATCTAAATACGTATGTCACTGAGTACCTAGGCTATCATGAACCTTGATCAGATCAGATTGTTTTCAATCCCTCTGAACATGTCTTGAATAAGACCAAGTAACCCTTAAAGTATCTAGGGTGCAGGTATAAGGCAACAGACCGCAATTGTATTTACTGACCTTTCTTAACCCTTAAAGTATCTTGAATAAGACTAAGTCTATTTGTTATTGTCTAACTGTGTACTGGTTGTTAACTGTTGTTATTCTAAACTATCGGTATTATAGAGTTAAGCAATGTTTATGGAGCATTAAGCTCTCTTGACAGAACTCTGTATTTATCTAATTCAAGCATATAATCTACCGTCATAAACATAGACCCTCCTTAACATACATGTGATCATCCCTAGGAATAATCATGGTGTACAGGGCAATTAGGCATTTCCACAATGTTCCCGACTCAAGGTATACTCACGGTGTACAGTGCGTTGGGCATTTCCACAGCTGTATTTAAACCTTGGTGTACTAATGGTGTACAGGGCAGCGAGCATTTCCCCAACTTTGATTCCTAGACCCGAGTTCTAGTAGGATCACTTCTAGGTAATCCATGATGAAACAGTCCTACGGTATTTCCTTAGCTTCCACGTATTTGTACTCCACAAGTGGTGTTTCCAACGCTATACGAAGTACTGTGCCATTTTACGGAAAGTTCATAGCTTCATACTGTAACTGGAGATAACTATTGTTATGTATCTAGGGTTTGCAAAGTCCTAAAACTAAGGCAATAGTCACGTGAAAGTCTGGAAAGGGTGACGATAAACTAGATCTATATTCAGGATAAGTTTAGACAGATAACAGAGTATAACAACTCCTAAACATCATCAATAACTATCTAAATCATGGCAAACATACAAGAAACTACTAACAAAGCATAGTAATAAACATTTCTAACATTAATAAATCACAAATATCAAACAAAAACATTATGAGAAATTAATACTAGAAAGAATATATAATACCGATACGAATTGCAAGCAGAATAACAACTTGTATTTCTTCGTACAATATCCAAGCATTACAATACTAGCTTCTACTAATTAAATTACATAATTAAGAAAGAAAAGGAAAGGATTCTCCCTTAGTCTTCCCACTAGTTCCAAGGGTTAAACCCTATAGAGAGAAAGTAGAGAGAGAGACTAGAGAGAGAAAGTAGAGAGAGAGTATGAGAGAGAAAGTGAGAAATGAGAATGAGGTGTGTGAAATGAGGAGGAGGTGACTCCTATTAATAGGCAAAGTCCAAAATTAGCCGTACAAGTCGTGAAGCACCAACATACTAGCAAACAAAGCACAAATGAGCACCAAATAGGGTACCAGGGGTCGTATACGGCCTTCATAGGGCCGTATACGGTGTGTAAAGGGCCATATTCGGTCTTGGTGGGGCCGTATACGGTCTCCAAGGCCATATTCGGTCCCCGTCTGATTTCATTCGTTGCTTAAAACGTGCGTATCTCCTTCGTTACACATCCGTTTGACCTGATTCTTTCGCCCACGTCTTCGTAATTGTGTTACGCTTCTAGTGGTACCAATGTCACAGAAATTGGATGTGTGTAGCTCAAGCATGTTCAGAATGACTTTTAACGGTCTATAGAAGCCTTATCTCCTCCGTTCTTTACTCAATTTGCATGATTCTTTATTCTCCCGTCTCGTTTTAACCTATTACAACATACCATAAGGTTAGAATATGCTTATCATAAGGTAAATGAGGGAGTGAGAATTGGTTATTGTTTATTCGCTCTGTTTTGCTCGTTATTTGGACGTTTTTACTGATTTTTGTAGCAACACCTATATTTGGAGCACTTTAGTGAATTTTAGTAAATAATGATTGTTTTGGAATGTTTTCACTAAACACGTGCCCAAAAAGTGTGGAATATTGTACTTAAGAACATGACTTTTTGCATCACATCAAGTTATCCCACACTTAGATGTTGCTTGTCCTCAAGCAACACTCAGTTTTTGAAAACATTTTAAAACATTTTAGTCCAAGTCAAAACACATTTAAGAGTTACCACTTCCAAATATAAGCAAGATAATTCAAGAATGTAGGGAAAGATAAGATGATCCTTTTATAAACAAGAAAAGATTCTCTTAGGCATACTTCCAAATCTTGTGATCTTGGAGTACACATGACTAGGCGACCTCACAAAAGGTGGTCACTCAATTCACTCAAAGTGTATCGGGTTTCCTATCAATCTAGAACAAATGAAATCGCTCAAATAGCCAGTCATGCAACACTCATCATCATATGCTTGATTGAGAATCGGATCTCCACCACTTGGGTGAGGACGGTGTTAATTATCCCAAGACATTCATGAGGGTTGTAGTGTTTGGTGAGGGTTAAAGGGTATGGATAGTGGTATATTTGGTTTGTAAGGGTTTTGCTTATCTTAAAACTACTGAGATCATGAAAAACTTTATTTTAGAACGGAAATGAGATAGCTGTTTGTCTTCTATGAGATGTTTCTTGTGAGGATGATAGTTTGAAGGACTTGGCTTTATTCTTGTGAAGCTATTTTTCTTTTCTTTTCTTCTTTTTCTTTTTTTCTATTTTCTTTCTCTGCTTTTTCTATTTTTTCTATTTTCTTTTTCTTCTTTAGAACTTCTTTGCCAAAGAATTTCCAAGGATATTTTTCTTCTTTTGATTCTTTCAGAAATCTCTTATCTTGAACATTTCGTTTCTTTTCGCGGTGCCAGTTTTACACACCAAGGATTCTCAAGAGAGAGAACTTTTTGGAGAACACAAAAAGGATAGGATAAGTGAAGCGGATATTCTAAAAGATGTTCTTCATAACCTCAGAAATTCTAAGATAAGTTTGGGGTATTTTGGGAAATAGTGTTTAAAGATGAGGGTTTAATGAAATGAAAGGTTTAGGCTCAACAGGGTTTACTAGATGGATCATCGATACTAAAAATGAGTATCGGAAGGGTTTTGGGCTTGAAAAGATTTCTAAAAATGAGGTTATATCCCAGGGAATGTCAAGGTCATCTAATTGCACCTATACCGCGTGCGGTACACACCAATGTGGTCTTGAAACGTATGTCAAGAGCAAGTTCTAATTCAGAGATACATGCATTGGCACACACAAGAAATGAATAGTGAGGCATTAAAGATGAATGCTTTTAGGCTCAAGATACCTCACTGCAGATAGGGTTGTATGTGCTTCATCATGCTTCCTATTAGATTATTGATGCGTGTGAAAGCGTCTAGTTTTATTATTTATAAAGTACAGGATATACCAATCACTACTATCACACAACCAGGCAAGAATACCCGATCGGAATAGTATATCTATGGTAAGTCCAGGTCGAACACAGGAACACATGAACGATGTTATTCAATTAAATTGGAATTATTAATAAAGCAGTAAAATAGGGGTTACGTTTTAGTTCCGTACGAACGTTCAATATGAACTAATTAACCAAACCAATAACATAAAATAAGATAAGAGGAACAGATAAACAATCGGAGATAGACATGTAATTGCTTAGAGTATTCACTCGGATTAATATTATCCGGTTCATGTGTTTTGATTGTCTGATTGTGATTTCTTTTATATTAACTTAGATACTAATCAAAGATTCCAAGTTAAATGTCAATTAGTCTCCTGTTCTGGTTAACTAATATCTACAACTTAGGGTCCCACATTAAACTTCGATCGAACGTCACAATAATGTTGCTCTATTGCGTGCTTTTTCCTAGATTGTGCATTAAGTATTCACGACTTGTTACGACTAATCCTCGCGGTACGACTCAACAATACCTTATAATAATCTCTTATTAGCTCATTCATTTTAGATTATTTAATTACTATGCTCTTAACCTATCAAACTCAAGATATTTAGCAATGATCATAAACCTAAATTCACAATCATCAATAATCAAATGTGTAACTCAATCTCATCAATACTATTGATCACGTTAAGTAGCAATTTGTGACAATCCTTCATTTAGGGTATTAATCCTTTCTAAATTGCATGCATTACCTAGAGTAATTCCCTGATCAATGAATTCAAAACGATTTTTATGTGTTAAGTTTTGTGAAACTTACTATGTGATACATGATGTATTAGATTCGTAGTTATATGTATATATAATTACGTACGAAATGAACATAATAAACTCGACAAATTAAATACAACAAAATTGGTGATACAAAATAATTAATAATTCGAAAATTATTAATTACAAATATTATTAACTTATATCATTGAAATAATATACTATATTATACGTTTTATATTAAACGTACCGAGCGCGTCATACACGAACAGAAACAATTATAAGACGTGCCTAAAGGTCAAATATACTAAAAGTAATATTTTGTCCAATTCTGTTTTTGTATTTGGAACATTACCTCAAAATATAATTTCCAAATTCAACCGAAATCTGGCACGCAATTTAACTGTACAGTCCCACTACTGTGAATAATTTTATTAATCATTTTTAAATAAAATTATTTTATGTTTGTAGTTATCAATTATAAGGTTTAAAATAAAATTTAAACAAACGAATAATTGAGTGGAACACGGAGTACAAATAATTGGACCCGTACACGGAATTAACGAGCTAAAAACCGATACAATTACCATGTTTGAAAATATCTGGACGACACAATTTTTCATCACCATGTCTCAGTTGAAATTTGGAACCAAAACCATTTTGTAAACTCACCTACACTTTGATCTCCAACAATTCACACACAATACATTCACACATTTCTTCTTCTTCCCTGTGGTTTTTGGCGACTGGAAGCAAGAACAGAAGCAGCAGTGGGAGAGCAATAAGCAAGAACCAAGCTTCATCTTCATCATTTTATTCAAACTTTCAAACACAATCAAACAACAAAATGATCACATAACCTTTATCACCAAAAATCATCTCGTTCTCATCATCATCAGTGATCATCATAATCATCTATATCATAATCTTTGTAAGGTTCAAAAACTATATATTTTCATATTACTTTGATCATATAATTTTGATTATAACTATATTAGTATGTATGAAAACATGTTATAGTAGGAATTGTATGATATATTATAGTGATTAGTGATGTACAAAAATGTGGAATCAAACACCCAAACATATATATATATATATATATATATATATATATATATATATATGTACATCGCAGACCAAGAACAGAGGACGAACACAGGCTGAACCGGGCTAGGAACCAAACCGATCGGTTGGTTTTAACCAGCTGATCGGCTGGATTCAATGAGCCGATCGGCTCATCACCTTTAGCCGATCAGCTAAGGTGTGTTTGAGCCGAACGGTTTGTTAAACTTGTACCCGATCGGCTAGGCTGTCTGTGTACTGACTTTTTCGATGCGTTTAATTAATACACTGTCGATATATATTTCGTAGTAGAAATATATTAACGAGTACGAAATACAAATATTAAAAAGTTATAAAATGTATGAAACTTAATAATACAAAGTTTGGTACAAAATTGTACACGACCGCGGGACATTATTTTGACACGGACAATTAACAATATAACTTTTTGGGCCAAACGGGCCGAATCTAAATTGGGTCAAAAATTGTATTTTGTTAACGGGCCAAACTATTCGACTTTGATATTGGGCCAAGCCCAACGGACTACGTGATTCCAAAACACAAACTTAAACCGAATTATATATAAGTGACGAGTTAAACGAGACAAATGAGATTAGTAACACGACAAATGGGTTATATATATAGTTGACGACAATCGTATTAAACAAAGTTATTTTTATAACTACTATAATTATGTTTTTGGAAACATAATCAACGACAATGACAACTACATATATATATATATATATATATATATATATATATACGCGACTTTTATAATATACGTATATATATATATAATCAATGACGACAAATAATATATATATATTAGAATATATATACGTATATGTAAATATATACTTGTACGCAATGATCATGTCAACGCAAATATCAAAAACAACTAAAATGTTATAAACATTTCAACTTAACGATTAGTCCATATACTTATGTAAAGTATATTTAATTGTGTCTAGGTATTTGAGAGGCACGTTCGGACTACTGTGTATTACTAGCAGAAGACTTGCAAACCGTGAGTTCACAGCCCCTACCTTTTACTTGTTTTAAATGCTTTTAAAACCAGGGGTGGAAAACATAGAACTATGTGTTATTACATGCTACTTGTTTTATATAATTGCTTGACACGCTTTTATATCAAACTGATTTATATAAATGTTATATGCTTTATATTAAACTGTTAACTATATGAAACATTTTCACAACTTTTTAGGAATAAGACAACGAATCTTGGTACGATCCTAGGTTTACGTGAGGTAGTTGTAGTGCACATAAGTCCCAGTGCTTGCAACCTATAACCATTAGCTAGATGACTCTAGTCACTGAGTATACAGATAGTACTATCGATTTGACAACCCTCCCACTGATATAACTCGTTGGTCATTCCAACCACACGATGACAGTCGTAACGAGGAGTGTATACTTACCGTGTTACTGAGGCAACAACATCAACTAGTCGTGGATTGGTTATAGCACTAGGTATCGTTACTTTAACCTTAAAGGTGTCGCTCACCTTAGAGGGATCATAGTCTATATCTCCCACATAAACTAAACTACAACTTGATTTGGGAAGGGTATTCCCTGTGACAACTAATAGGATTGGTGTTCCTACACACGATTACTTTTAGGAAACGTTTACCTTGATTGGCTAAACTTGGTTTTCCTACAAAACAACTTATATGGAAATGTTTACTTGATTGTTAAACTTGTGTTTCCTGAAACTATTTATTAGGAGATGTTTCAGATTAAACTTGTGTTTCCTAACACATCGACTGAATGGTAGTAAGAATGACATTCTTATAGTAAAATAGGAAATGTTTTCTTTAATGAGAATACTTGTGTTTCCTGCTATACATATAAACATTATGTTTGTGTACATGAATGATTTATACAAAACTTGGTTTAACTACGCTTATACTTAACCTGTGAATTCACTCAACATTCAATGTTGACGGTTTACTATTTTTTTCAGGGAATTAGGACTCAGGTACTTCTGCATGCATAAATGACGTAGGCAACCCAGACTATTACTGATGCCACTTTTGGGACACTTGGATTTCGTTTGTATTACCAATTCCATTGGTTATACTTACGAAATCCCTCTTTTATAAACTCGTGTTTTGTAAACTTATGTTGTTCTACAACACCACTACTTGTACGACTTTATAAGTCGTACTCTTTTGTAATAACGTTTAAACTTATGGCATCTTAAATTAATATGTTATGTATGATCGTATGCTCTAATACAATGAATGCACTATTGTAACGTCAGCACCCCCGCTGTCAAACTGTAAACTTAAAATGCTTCCGCTAATAACTAAAGCTTCCGCTAAACCATTAATAAACACGATTACCGATTTTAGGGGTGTGACAAAACTTGGTATCAGAGCCATAGCGAACTAGAAGTCTTTAAGTAACTGAAAACCTTAGAGACCTTGACTATAGCCCTGGCAAACACACTCATGCATTCATACCTTTGCATACGTCTAACACAACATACACAATTGCTTTTGTCACAGTTATGTCTAGGCAGTATCCGATTTACATCTCAGAGTCATAGGAGGAGCCTGACTATGCAAGTGATGACCCTTCTGAGGAGGTGTACCCACCCACATTTCCTAGAGCTACTTCGGATGACCCTTCTGAGGAGGTGTACCCACCCACAAATAAGGTTCAACGGATAGCATAACAATATTCAATCAGACAATTGATCCAAAACACAATTATAACCTTCAAACAATCATAATCCAAGGTTATGACACTAAACAATATACAATAAGTCTAATTCATGATTCAATTATACGCCGTATGAAGAAGTTATGGCCAAAACACAATTATACACCGTATGGATCATCCAAAACACAATTATATTCCGTATGGATCATCCATATGCTGTATGGATGAATTTTTCAAAAAATATGGCCTAAATGTAAGTTGTAGCCCTATGTGTTAGCTAAATTCTACAAGTTGAATCACCCTATTCGGAGTTCGTATGAAGAAGTTATGGCCAAAATACTAACGCATAGCCGAAAACTCAGCTTTTACACTCTTCTTCATTTTCAGCTCATCTTTCGTTTTCTTTCCGATTTAAGTTTCATATACACCTATTCCAATACAATCTTGCCTATCTTCACTCTCTTAGCTTCTTTTCTTTACGATTAGCTCATTTTCTGTTTCTTTTCAATCCAAGCTCTGATTAAACTCCTAATTGCAAATATGAACGAAATGAGTATCTTATTCACATAAAATGCATTAGAAATCTATCAAACACGGGGTAACTTAGTACTACAATATATTAACATTTGCATTCATACCTTTGCATACGTCTAACACAACATACACAATTGCTTTTGTCACAGTTATGTCTAGGCAGTGTCCGATTTACATCTCAGAGTCAGAGGAGGAGCCTGACTATGCAAGTGATGACCCTTCTGAGGAGGTGTACCCACCCACATTTCCTAGAGCTACTTCGGATGGCACTATAGGCACTCCACCATCACCACCCACTGATCCCACTACTCGTATGCTAGGATCTACTCTCATGGCGACTCGTCATCTTGGAGAGTCTTCACGTGGGCCTGGATTGTGTAGGACTGCTAGGATGAGCGTTAGATCCCCACCTGTAGGACCCTTGGCACCTCGTGACAAGGATCCGATGACTGAGGAGAGAGAGATACCTTGTGATCTGCAGTCATTGCAGAGGGCTAGAGTTCCGCATCTCGATTGGATGCCGCGTATACTATGCCACTGGAGAACAATGGAGAGGATTCCTTCCACTGATGAGACTGGGTAGTCATCTCACTCATCGACACCCTTACATCTGACCGAGGAGCCTCTGGAGCTCACTGTCCCTACTGTAGTTGCGGTTATCCGTACCCTTCTTGGATTTCATTATGGTACACAGGATACTATCAGAGAGCTGCACAGTGATGCCTCTCAACTGGACGGTGATGTGCTTACTATCTATGGACGTCTTGCCACTTCTGAGGTACACATTGAGATGGATTGAGAGTCAGCCGATGCGACTAGGGCACGTCTAATTAGGCTAGAGAGACGTTTGGGGATAGTAGGTTCTGCAGTTGGAGTTTGTGTACTGATGGCAGCTGTTAGGATGGTTGTAGGGATGTTTTTAGCGTATTTCCATTAGATTCGCCATGTCAGGACGGTATCTATGATGTATTAGGATTGTAGCTATGATGTAGTAGGGCAAAACTTTTGACTAGATGGATGTATAGGTTAAATCCATCATGTTTTGTAGATCATGTTTGATCCGATGGGTGTATTTTCTCTGTATTGTAAATCCCATCCTTGTACAAAACTTATGTAAAACCTTTTGACTTATATATGATATATAACTTATGTTTAGTTTATGTCACTGTGTACACTATGAGTGATATCAATTGGTGATTGATTATCATACTATACCTATATTTATCACATACTTTATGAGTGATGATTTGATTAGGGTATCTTACGAGTGTTTCTTGTGTGTGATTAGGACTGAGTCATGCCGCCTAAGCGTAGGAATACCCAGAACGTCCAAAGAAACCCTTCACCACCTCCTGCTGTTGAGGAGAAGACTGAACAAATGGTCAACTGAAGGATTGCTGAAGCACTTGCTCAGTATGATACTGACCAAAACCGTAGCGACAGGGTTAGCGGTAGCAGAAATACCGAACCTGTTGTATCTAATGGTAACCCTGAGAGCACCCAAAGAGGATGTTCGTACAAAACATTCCTAGCTTGCAAACCGAGCCACTTTCGTGGTACTGAGGGTGCCATTGGAATCATTCGTTGGATAGAGAAAATGGAGTCTATGCTAGATATTAGCAACTATGCTCGTGACTGCATGGTAAAGTATGCTACCTGCACATTTTCTGATAAGGCATTGACATGGTGGGATAGCCAAGTTCAAGCACTTGGACGCACAACCGCCCACTCAATGACCTGGGAAACTTTCAAAGCCCTAGTCATGGAAGAATTTTGTCCCCGCAGTGAGCTGCAGAAGATTGAGACTGAGCTCTGGGACATTACTATGGTTGGTACTGATATCATAGGATATACCACCAGATTTCAAGAACTGGCACGCCTTGTACAACACATGGTCACACCTGAGTACAAGCGCACTAAAAGGTATATCTGGGGTTTGGTGCCACAGATTCGAAGCTTTGTGACTTCGTCTAATCCTACCACCTTTAAGAGTGCTGTAGAACTAGCACAGCGGTTGACAGATGAAGCAGTCAGAATGGGAACCCTCACTAAGAAAGCTGCTTCGGGAAAGATTGAATCCAGCAGTGCTGATGCCGGAAAGGGAAAACGTAAGTGGAATGACCGTCAGGGTCAACAGAATAAGAAACAGACTGGAACCACGGAAGCTTACCTTGCCACTACTGCTGAACAAAAGACTTACTTGGGGAACAAGCCCAAGTGTGGCAAGTGTGAACGTCACCATGATGGTGATTGTATTTTCTGTGGGAATTGCAAACGCTGGGGGCATCTGGCCCAATACCGTAGATCAAACCCTACTACTCAAACAAATAGGGATCGACCAGCTAATGGATGTTTCGAATGTGGCGAGCAAGGTCATTTTTGAAACAAGTGCCCTAAACTTAACCGCGGCAACCAAAACAATCAGAACCGCAATGCAAACCCGAACAACAAAAACTGTGGTAACATCAACAACCAACCAGCTCGAGGTCGTGCGTTTGTCATTGGAGCATAGGAGGCACGCCAGGACCCCAACACTGTCACTGGTACGTTTCTAGTTAACAACCATTATGCCTCTGTGTTATTTGATTCAGGCGCCGACTTGAGTTTTGTGTCTACGGAATTTAGACCACTTTTAGACATTAAATCCCGTAAACTAGACAACAAGTACACTTTAGAACTAGCCGATGGTAGGTTGATTGAATCAGGAGAAACAGTACAAGGATGTACTCTAACGTTGGAGGGTCATCCTTTCAAAATAGACTTACTACCGGTTGAGTTGGGAAGCTTTGACATCGTGGTCTGTATTGACTGGTTGTCAAAGAATCGTGCAAAAATTGTTTGTTTTGATAAAATGGTACGTCTGCCATTGTTGACTGGAGAAACCTTGGTAATACAAGGAGATAAGAGGATGAGTGCCGTCAAAATAATTAATTACTTGAAAGCCTGTAAATATCTCCGAAAGGGATATCCAGCATTTTTGGCACATGTTGTAGAAAAGAGACCCAAGGAGAAAAGATTGAGTAATATACCTGTAGTGCGAGACTATCCGGGAGTGTTTCCTGATGATCTTCCAGGACTACCACCTCCGTGACAAGTCGAGTTTCGCATCGATCTGGTGCCTGAAGCCGCACCAATCGCTTGCTCACCTTATCGTCTAGCTCCATCAGAAATGCAAGAACTGTCTACACAGTTGCAGGAGCTCTTAGACTTAGGATTCATCCGACCGAGCTTTTCACCTTGGGGAGGTCCGGTTTTGTTTGTCAAAAAGAAGGATGGATCCATGCGGATGTGCATTGACTGTGAGAGTTGAACAAGGTAACTATCAAGAACCGATATCCGTTACCCCGCATAGACGATCTGTTTGATCAGTTACAAGGATCAAGTTACTACTCGAAGATCGATCTGCGATCTGGTTATCATCAACTGAAGGTTCGAGAAGAGGACGTACCGAAGACCGCGTTCAGGACTCTTTATGGTCATTATGAGTTCCTAGTCATGTCATTTGGATTGACTAACGTGCCTGCAGTATTCATGGATCTCATGAACCGAGTGTGCAAACCTTATCTTGATAAGTTTGTCATTGTGTTCATTGATGACATCCTGATTTACTCAAAAGCGAAGCTGTATGCTAAGTTCTCCAAATGCGAATTTTGGATTAGAGAGGTTCATTTCCTTGTTCACGTGATAAATGATAAAGGAATTCATGTGGACCCGTCCAAAATTGAGGTGATCAAAAACTGTGAAGCTCCAAGGACCCCAACTGAGATTCAAAAATTTTTGGGCTTGGCTAGCTATTACCGGCGATTTATCAAAAACTTTTCCAAAATAGCCCAGTCACTCACCACCTTAACCCAAAAGGATAAGAAATTCGAATGGGGCGAAAAACAAGAAAACGCCTTCCAACTGTTGAAACAAAAGTTGAGCACCGCACCAATCTTATCTTTACCTGAGGGAACAGAAAACTTCATCATTTACTGTGATGCCTGATGTGCTGCCCAAGCGTCGTGTGAAGACGACGTATGGATCGCAACCAGTTTGTTTTAAATTTATATTTGCTGGGGTCTAAGTATGACTTACTAATACTGGACCAAAGGCTAGTAGATGGTAAGTATGACCTAGAGTCATTCTTAAAGAGAAACTGAATTGAAACGGAGGTGATCCAATCAATCTTTCTTTTCTAGTAAAGGTTTTAAAAGAGTGCGCTGGGGGTTTTGGTTCAGTTAACTAAGTAAACTAAATAAAGCGAATAAAATGTAATGATAAATCAGATAATAAAAGTAGTATTTGTTGTGAGTTCGTTAGCTAATAATGTGGGATGATGACTTTTATGGGAAAAACGATTGTCTAAATTGGATATGTCTAGTGGATTCAATGCCTAATGGTATAACCAATAAGTTCCCTATTAGTCGGTTATCAACTAATATGTCACGAGGAACTAAGGTGTCATGATTCTGATTAGATAGATGATGCTCAACTCTCCACACTCTACTGTGAGGGAGTCAGTGACCCGTATTATTAAACGTAATTGCTCATGGGTGAAGGAATAGAGTAGCAGGTCATTAGCAAGTCTAACCGTTCTTAATACCATAAAGATTTCAAATCCATTAAACAACTAACTTAGAATTTATGTTCGGACTTATTAACCAATTCTTATTAATGAAACTTAAGATTGATAAGCAAGGGAAAACGTTTAGGTTTCTTACGTATCTTACTTTTGGTTTCGTGATTAAAAGATAGAACAACAGTGTAACTTAGATTTCAAACTTGCCTTTCTCAATACAATTAACAAATCCCTAGGTTTTCGTAAATGATTATTTAGCTTGTAGCGTACCTATTCTAATCTAATCTAAACTAATCTAATTAAAACACTAATTAAAATGCTGACGGCTTTTTGCATAAAGTTAAACCCAGACCATGTCAGAAAATACTATGTTGATTCACAGTGTATTTAATTGTTTACCGATGGTTCCATTGTGAATTTAATTGCTTCGCAATGTTCACATGATAATTACATTGTGATCGGAAGTGTACAATACCCTTGGCAAGTCCACGTAATCACGTTGCGTTTTATGATGTTTGCATGACATTACAATTAAAAACATAGTTTTTACATAGATAACTATTGACCAAGTATCAAGGTTCGCGACTCCTCTTTACAAGGTTACAATCACGTTTGTTAATCGAAAGGCGATAATAAGTTTTAGATTTAAAATCGTAAGATAAGTCCGTTCATGAAGTATCCGTTTTATAACGTCGATCTATAATACAACTACCTTCGATCGTTACCGGCTTCCATGCATTTGTACTTTGCTTGAGATCATTTCCAACACTATACCAAGTAAACAGTCGAATAGGGGCCGTCATATTATTTCACGACATATTCAAAGTCATCCCACAATTATATATGCTAACTACATCACAATAAATACAATAGTAATCTACTCGCTAATCATGGCACAAACTAATTCTAGCATAATTAAAGTATACATATTTAATTAAGATAGAACAAGATAGAAAGAACCGGATTAAAATGCGAGAAGGAATAGACTTGAATTAATAAGCGTAACTCCAAGCGTACACCAAAGATTACAATATGATCCTTGCTTTCGTTCTACTATAAACAATTAGCCTAACACTAATTTTAAAGTAAGAAAATAGAATGAGAAAGTAAAGAGAAATATGTCTAATACATGTAGAAATATTGAGACATATGGGACATCTCAAAATGGAGGCTTAGGGGCTGTATTTATAGGCCAAATATGGCTCACATTAGCATCCTTAGGCTCACATTAGAAAAAGGTGTGAACGGTGGTGCACCGGGTACGAAAAAGTAGCGAAAGGTGGTGCACCGGGTACGAAAAAGTAGCGAAAGGTGGTGCACCGGGTACGCGAAAGTACGAAAAATCGGAAAAGAGACGGGGGGTAGCGGTCGGTGCCACCCACCATGCAGCCAGCGGCAGCTGGTGGTTGGCCGGCGGTGGCTGGCTGCCACCCGCCCCGCTGCGCCGTCTTTCGCTGCGTTGCTCGATTCGCGCATATCTTTTTTGTTCTGCGCCCGTTTGCGTTGATTCTTTTGGCGTTGAAAAGTAATCCTAAAAATACGTCTCCTATCTCCAGATATTGCGTACGGATCATTTGAATCTTCCGGCGGGCGTAGAATATTCATTCTTTATCCGTTTTTGTTGATTCTTCTTCTGTTGGATTCGTATTTTGAAAACGAACATCTTGGAGCAGGTGGATGTTGGTGATAGGCACTTTTGTCATGAAATCTCATTTTGATGCCTTGAATCTTCAAACGTGTGTGAAATCTTCGTTTTTCATCCTTTTTGCTTGATTTTTATCGTGTAACCTTGTTTTGACCATCTTGGCATAATATCATTGATTTGTGCTATATTTGAGTTAAAATGCCAAGAATCATTCTAGAAAGAGAGAGATATCGGTAGTAAAAACATGAATTTTTACGCGATATCAAGTATCCCACAGTTAGAACTTTGCTTGTCCTCAAGCAAACTTGAATTTCAAACATGGTTAAAAGTAAGCAGATAATGAAATATTTTAGGGTAGAACTTTTCACTAAGGGGTTTTTTGAAAATAAAATATTTGTTCTTTGAAAAAGCAGGGTTGTAATCTTTGGGAGCATGCTTTTGATCTTTGATATTGGATACATGACTAGGCGATCCTCTCCAGGTGGTCACTCAAATCACTCAAAGTTTTTAGGGTTTCCTACTCTAATATTATCAATCACTCAGAACGCCAGTCATGCATCGTTTATCGTCATAGGCTTGATCGAGAATCAAATCGTTACCTTTTTGGTGAGTGCGAAGTCGATCTAGCCACAATCATTCTAGGGGAAGTGATGTATGGTTTTTTCGAAATGTGGTGTTTGTAAAATGAGGGGGTTTTGGTGAGTTTCTTTTTGTTGAAGTTGGAGATTTTTGGGAGGATTGACGCCTTTTTGCAAGAGGAGTCCTTTTCTCCTATTGAGTTTCTTTTCTTCAGATTTTTCTTTCTTGAACTTCTCTCTCTTTTTTTTTTTTTTTACGTCGTCTCCTTGCGATTTCTCTCCTTTCATCTTTGAAACTTTGTTTTAAAGTTTGGGGGATGCTTTTGAGAAAGTAGGGGTAACGTATCTATTTTTCTTGGGTGTATGGGTGTACGGATGGGTTTAAGAATGATGTGATTCAATCTCCTTTTCACTAACCAATCTGGATTCGAAATGCATAACAGGAGCAAGTTCTAATTCTAAACGCATACATCGGCACACTCAAGAATCGAAAAAGTGAAGCATTAAAAGTGAATGCTTTTCTATGGCTCAAGATACCTCACGAATCGAGAGTTGGGTTGTTGTGTGCCTAGTCATGCGATGCTCTTTATGGGATTACAAAACTAATTTTTTCAAGTGAATTTGTATTTTATTTGTCCTTCTTCCTCAAAGTAAATCATTCTTCGTCTAAAATTTTCATTTTCAACATATTTTTAATTCAATTTTTGACATTTTTTGTTTACTTTTGGAGAAGCAAGGTCTTAAAGAGCAACGACTTAGAATCAAGCATATATCATTATCCATTTTACAGCAGTGTAACTACTGCTATCCCACACTTAAAGGAACATCATCCTCGATGTTAATCTAAGCTCTAACTGGGGTGAATATCCCACACTTAGGAATTTAAACATTTGAAACGTATTCTTTTAGCGGTGTGTTTTGGGTTTGAATCCCACACTTAGTGATAAGTATAATGGATATGGTATATTTAAAAAAATGAAAGAGAAGGTTTAGAAGTACTCCCCGGTGGTTGCAGTGTTCCTTTGGTTGCATGTGCTGGATTTTGTCTCCCTTGGTGCATTCTTGATCAAGTCTTCTTGTGATTGGTCTCGTAGGTGCGAACATGTCGGATATACTATTCTTCTTGTCTTGATGCTTCCTTGCAGGCTGGAGCATGCTTTGTATGATCCGAGTGTGAAAGATAGTCAGAGATTTCATCACTTCTTGGAAAGTAAAATTGCAGAAATGTAAAAACACGGGTTGCCTCCCGAGAAGTGCTCTTTTAAAGTCGAGAGCTCGACTTAGTTCTCTCTTCTTCATATGATGTTGGATGTGTCCGTGGTGCTAGAGTGGTCACTGTGGTTCCTAGGTAAGCTGTAGCGTGGAGGGAACTATCGCATGAATTGCTCTATCATATCGGCAATGAGAGTTGGCGGAGTGGTGGACTCCATTCTGAAGCTTTTAAAGTGATCAGTGGCTAATCTGTCTAGGATTGCCATCCCGTAGCTGATGTATCCAACTGCCCTTGTGACTGGTCCATTAGGGTCGATTCGAGTGCAGGTGTGAGTTTGAACAATTTCACGCTGTGGGTGGTTTCTGCCTATTGAGGTGATTAAAGCCATGAATTGGGTTTTTACTTCTTCAAAATCATTGGCCAAAGGTTCTCCTCCGAAAGATCTAGTAGCTTGGCAAACTTGTCCGATCGGCTAGGCTGTCTGTGTACTGACTTTTTCGATGCGTTTAATTAATACACTGTCGATATATATTTCGTAGTACAAATATATTAACGAGTACGAAATAAAAATATTAAAAAGTTATAAAATGTATGAAACTTAATAATACAAAGTTTGGTACAAAATTGTACACGACCGCGGGACATTATTTTGACACGGACAATTAACAATATAACTTTTTGGGCCAAACGGGCCGAATCTAAATTGGGTCAAAAATTGTATTTTGTTAACGGGCCAAACTATTCGACTTTGATATTGGGCCAAGCCCAACAGACTACGTGATTCCAAAACACAAACTTAAACCGAATTATATATAAGTGACGAGTTAAACGAGACAAATGAGATTAGTAACACGACAAATGGGTTATATATATAGTTGACGATTATAATTTATATATAGTTATATAAATGAACTACGACAATCGTATTAAACAAAGTTATTTTTATAACTACTATAATTATGTTTTTGGAAACATAATCAATGACAACGACAATGACAACTATATATATATATATATATATATATATATATATATATATACCCGACTTTTATAATATACATATATATATATATATATATATATAATCAACGACGACAAATAACATATATATATTAGAATATATATAAGTATATGTAAATATATACTTGTACGCAACGATCATGTCAACGCAAATATCAAAAACAACTAAAATGTTATAAACATTTCAACTTAACGATTAGTCCATATACTTATGTAAAGTATATTTAATTGTGTCTAGGTATTTGAGAGGCACGTTCGGACTACTGTGTATTACTAGCTGAAGACTTGCAAACCGTAAGTTCACAGCCCCTACCTTTTACTTGTTTTAAATGCTTTTAAAACCAGGGGTGGAAAACATAGAACTATGTGTTATTACATGCTACTTGTTTTATATAATTGCTTGACATGCTTTTATATCAAACTGATTTATATAAATGTTATATGCTTTATATTAAACTGTTAACTATATGAAACGTTTTCATAACTTTTTGGGAATAAGACAACGAATCTTGGTACGATCCTAGGTTTACATGAGGTAGTTGTAGTGCACATAAGTCCCAGTGCTTGCAACCTATAACCATTAGCTAGATGACTCTAGCCACTGAGTATACAGATAGTACTATCGATTTGACAACCCTCCCACTGATATAACTCATTGGTCATTCCAACCACACGACAACAGTCGTAACGAGGAGTGTATACTTACCGTGTTACTGAGGCAACAACATCAACTAGTCGTGGATTGGTTATAGCACTAGGTATCGTTACTTTAACCTTAAAGGTGTCGCTCACCTTAGAGGGATCATAGTCTATATCTCCAAAATAAACTAAACTACAACTTGATTTGGGAAGGGTATTCCCTGTGACAACTAATAGGATTGGTATTCCTACACACGATTACTTTTAGGAAATGTTTACCTTGATTGGCTAAACTTGGTTTTCCTACAAAACAACTTATATGGAAATGTTTACTTGATTGTTAAACTTGTGTTTCCTGAAACTATTTATTAGGAGATGTTTTAGATTAAACTTGTGTTTCCTAACACATCGACTGAATTGTAGTAAGAATGACATTCTTATAGTAAAATAGGAAATGTTTTCTTTAATGAGAATACTTGTGTTTTTTGCTATACATATAAACATTATGTTTGTGTACATGAATGATTTATACAAAACTTGGTTTAACTACGCTTATACTTAACCAGTGAATTCACTCAACATTCAATGTTGACGGTTTACTATTTTTTTCAGGGAATTAGGACTCAGGTACTTCTGCATGCATAAATGACGTAGGCAACCCAGACTATTTCTGATGCCACTTTTGGGACACTTGGATTTCGTTTGTATTACCAATTCCATTGGTTATACTTACGAAATCCCTCTTTTATAAACTCGTGTTTTGTAAACTTATGTTGTTCTACAACACCACTACTTGTACGACTTTATAAGTCGTACTCTTTTGTAATAACGTTTAAACTTATGGCATCTTAAATTAATATGTTATGTATGATCGTATGCTCTAATACAATGAATGCACTATTGTAACGTCAGCACCCCCGCTGTCAAACTGTAAACTTAAAATGCTTCCGCTAATAACTAAAGCTTCCGCTAAACCATTAATAAACACGATTACCGATTTTAGGGGTGTGACAAAACTTGGTATCAGAGCCATAGCGAACTAGAAGTCTTTAAGTAACTGAAAACCTTAGAGACCTTGACTATAGCCCTGGCTAACACACTCATGCATTCATACCTTTGCATACGTCTAACTCAACATACACAATTGCTTTTGTCACAGTTATGTCTAGGTAGTGTCCGATTTACATCTCAGAGTCATAGGAGGAGCCTGACTATGCAAGTGATGACCCTTCTGAGGAGGTGTACCCACCCACATTTCCTAGAGCTACTTCGGATGACACTTCTGAGGAGGTGTACCCATCCACAAATAAGGTTCAACGGATAACATAACAATATTCAATCAGACAATTGATCCAAAACACAATTATAACCTTCAAACAATCATAATCCAAGGTTATTACACTAAACAATATACAATAAGTCTAATTCATGATTCAATTATACGCCGTATGAAGAAGTTATGGCCAAAACACAATTATACTCCGTATGGATCATCCAAAACACAATTATACGCCGTATGGATCATCCATGCGCCGTATGGATAAATTTTTCAAAAAATATGGCCCAAATGTAAGTTGTAGCCCTATGTGTTAGCTAAATTCTCCAAGTTGAATCACCCCATTCGGAGTTTGTATGAAGAAGTTATGGCCAAAATACTAACGCATAGCCGAAAACTCGGCTTTTACACTTTTCTTCATTTTCAGCTCATCTTTCGTTTTCTTTCCGATTCAAGTTTCATATACACCTATTCGAATAAAATCTTTCCTATCTTCACTCTCTTAGCTTCTTTTCTTTACGATTAGCTCATTTTCTGTTTCTTTTCAGTCCAAGCTCTGATTAAACTCCTAATTGCAAATATGAACGAAATGAGTATCTTATTCACATAAAATGCAGTAGAAATCTATCAAAAACGGGGTAACTTAGTACTACAATATATTAACATTTTGCGTTTATCAATTATCATTTCTTGCTTAAGAAATTTCTACCTTATTTTCCCTAGATTCCGAAATATCTTACTCATATTTTGAAAATAGTTCCTCTTAAAAGATACCATGACTCAAAAACAGTAGAGTTAATCAAGTGATTTAGCTCATACCTTTTAATTTTCTTGAAATTTTTTGAAAAATTTGAGGAACATTTTCGGAGTTTGCTATTTCGGGCATTAAAAATCATAAAAACTAACCAAGGTGTTCTATACACGCTATCCTACACTTAGAGGAACATTGTCCCTAATGTTCTCTTGAGTTGAGATTAACTGAAAGTAAAATCCCATACTTAGAGTTTGAACATGTAAGAAAATGTTTCTCAAGTGTTTTTTTTGGGCTGGAATCCCACACTTAGTGATAAGCTTATCATAGAGTATAGACTACTTTAACAAACTAACAAAGCAAATAATATACAGAATCATAAACAAAAGTGGATGAAGGGTTGAGACACTCCACAGATGGCGAGCTACATTGAAGCTGAAAGTCTAAAATTTATGAAAAGAGATGTTGCCAAGATCCTTTTCTGCATCCATGAAGATCGGCTTGGCTTCAAGCATCTTGCTATTGGTTTCATTCATCCATCATCCTCTTGTGAATTAATCTCGTAAGTGTGAACATATTGGACGTACCATTTTTACAAACTCAGTATTTTTGCAAATAAAAAGTGAAAACACTGTCTCAGAATTTGAAAAGATGTTTTCTATGACAAATCAGTTTTTATAAAACATGTGTTTTTAAACGAGTTCGAGCATAGTGCATAAAAGTAGTATGCAAGTACCTCAAATGCTCGAAACACATAAATTTTCAAATTGATTTCTCGTCTTCTAAGACCAGTGATTTATTTGCAATTGAGTTGTAATTCCAGAGAAGTTTTTATAAAGCAATTTTGGGTACCTTTAAGTGTAAAGGATAGTCAGATATTTTCTTCACTTATTGACACTTTCTCTTTACACATCTTATTCCACGGGTTGCCTCCCGAGAAGCGCTGCTTTTATAGTCGAGAGCTTGACTTCCAAAAGGATATATTATAGAAAATAATGTGAAGTGATGTCATCCTCCGGACACAAGTAGAGTCATAGACAACTAGAAATCATTGTCATGTCTGAAAGAGCCATCTCTTCTCCTGCAAAGCAATGCTCAAGAAGTTCCCAAATTCAATGAACTATGAGCTCCCCTTGTTGTCTTTCCATTATTCTCAAAGATTCCTCTTCCATAGGCGTCAGTCCCTATTTTCTAGGCATTTGTACAAATAGAACAGACAAACGTGATCTACCAAACAAGTGATTATTCTACAAATCATAGACTCACTGGTTTGCAAAAAAAACCCATCAAAGTAAGTACTGAAACAAACCAGTGTATGACCGGGAATCTAATCTCACACCAAAAGTGTTAGTTGCCTATAATTTCACCGCAGCACAAACATCAGATATGGAAATACTAGCATGATTAGTTTAAATCAGGCCACCAAGTATAAAGATTTCCAAAGCACACATTTTTAAATGAGTTTGAGCATAATACATATATTGACATACAAATCATGTTTTCAGATAAATCATTTAGAGATCTTATATGTATGTTCACAGCAACATATGTAGGTACCTCCAACGCTCAAAATATATGAATGGGTGGTATAAGATGACTAAGGTTCCTAATTCTCATTCTAGTAGGTTTCCATGTTCGTGAGTGAAAGGGATAGTAAGAACTTGATATCTTAGATAATGGTTAAAAATAGACGTTTCAATAAAGTCCAAACAAGTGAGAGTAGCAAGTTTTAAGGTTTTGACAAAAAATTGACTTCCAATGAAGTAATTTTGCAAACCATCCTTTTTGTTCATGAAAATAAAGAAAACTTGGAACATTAATTTTAGGGTTTCATGTACTATTTATTGGGTTAGCATACTACTATTATCAAAACTATATTAGACACGGGTTACCTCCCGAGTAGCGCTTGTTTTTGTTTGAGTCTCTAGCTTGACTCTAGCACTATTTGTCAGGCAATCCTTGAGGCTTCCTTGCATCCATCAGTAGACACAAGGGGTGATATTGGTACATACCTAAGAGTTTAAGGCAAGTTGAGGCTAGGGCATGTCCAATAATAGGAGATGATTCAAAGTGAGGGAATGGTTTTACCGGAGGTATAACAAATCTCTCATCTTTTAATACCTCCTTGGGTCAGATTGACAGAATGGGTTGGTCAAAGGAATCCTTACTGCTCCAGGACGTATATGTCATTATGTGGTGGGGAGAAGGCTTGTAGGGAAACCATGACGCAGAACCCTGGGCATGGAGGTGGGACAATATCCATTATTGTCTCCAATCTTGTAACAACATTTTCATCGACAACTTGGGCAATGGGTTCTATGGAAATAGAGGGTTCAAATAGATCAGTGAGTGATTCATTCAGAAAGATATATTGGATTTCATCAACCACAACTTGTTGTGGGATATTATCAACCATGTCGGTTTGAATTGGAATGAGATCACTTCTCAGAGTCGGTACGCATTCCTCTAGTCTCTTTGAAGCTGATTCTTCTGTGTAAATCTCCTCTTCCGGTTCCTCTAGTTCTATCTCTTCGTCTACCTCATCATACTTGTTGGTACTTTTAGTGTGTTAGTCAGTTGGTCTATCGAGGTGTAAGTGTCGTTAGTTAATTGTAATAGAAAATTCATTTTTGTACTTAGCGACACTTAAGTTTAGTAGTAGGAGACACTTGCCTTAGTGACACATAGCGACACTCAGGTAACTGACGCATGAAGGCGGCCACATGCGACACTAGCCAAGTGACGCATGTCTGCCGAATTCTTTTAGTATAAATACAAACCTACGGGTTTCAGGCTAGGGTTGACGAAACTCTAGCACCATTTGTCGAAATAGCATTCTTGTAAACAATTTGATACGTTACGTTTATGAATACAAAGTCGTTTGTTTCCGCCATTCAATCATTGTTATCAATCACTTAGATCCACAGCAAAGGGGCACTCACAACTGGTATCAGAGCCTCGAGGTGGTTTGATTGACGTATTGATCACGTATTTGCTTGTTTTCGGTTTGCTTTGTGAAGAAAATCAAGAACAATCGAATTATAGGGATCAATTGGGTGCTATTCAGACATTTTGAATCAATATTTTTTACAAGTTTCGTACGATTGGGATCAAAGAATTTTCGTTAGGTTTATGAAAATTCGATTTTTAGGGTTTTTGGGACTTCACAGCCGTTTTTGCGTCACTCGCTGCGTCACTTCGAGCGTCACTTTGAGCGTCACTTCAGGCGACACTTCGGGCGACACTTTGTAAGTTCCAATTAAGGTTTTGCCGACACTTAAGTGCGTCACTTTGTACGTCACTTAGAGCGTCACTTGTGTGGTATATGACACTTGTCTTTAGTGTCGTCTGTTATAACCTACCGACACTCACGTGCGTCACTTAAGCACGTCACTTGTTTGCTACGCGTCACTTCCACTAGTGATGCCTGTTACTCTTCGGCGTCACTCAAGTGCGACACTTGAGTGCGTCACTTGCTTGATTGAACAACACTAACCTCTAGTGTCGTCATACGTCACTTACTAGCATCACTTACTGAGTGTCGCTAGTCTTTGCGACACTTCTGTGCATCACTTACTAAGTGACGCCTTAGTTACTAATCAGCTATCTAGTTTTGTTTTGAGCTATTTTTCAGGTTTTCTTTAATGGATGCTGATAAAGAGAATATTAGGGGAATTAGAGAGATGATTAAACAAAATCATGATGTTGGTTCTAGTAGTAAACCTCCTTTGTTCACCGCGGATATGGATTATGCTTACTGGCGTGATAGATTTGAACAATATGTAGATTTTCATTGTCCAGAGCTTTGGGCTCCACTTAAAGAAAGATATGAGGCTCCAGTTGCTGAAGGAAATTATCGTGGTATTCCTCCGGCCAAGACATATAAAGTTATGACACCTGAGGAAAGAAAGGAGTATGATATCGAGAGGAAGGCTCATTCTGCTATTTGTATGTGCCTAACAAAGGATGTTTTACGACTCTTCAAAACTCATGACATCACCTACGATCTGTGGAAGGCCATTGAAACACGATGTGGAGGAAATGAAAAGTATAAGAAGGCCAAACTGGAATTAATCAAGAAATAGTACGACTTATTTGACATTCTCCCAAATGAAACTGCATCTGGGTTATTCACAAGATACTCACAGTTGGTTAGTGAGTTAACCGAAGGAGGTTACAATTTCCCTCAGATTGAGGTGAATAAGAAGCTTTTAGATGTGTTGCCCAGTGCTTGGGATGTAAAAGTACAATTTTTAAAGGAAAACCAAGAGTTAGCCAGAATGACCTTGGATGAGTTGATTGGTGTTCTTCAAGCTCACGTAATGGAGTTGAAGAAAAAGGAGTGTAAGTCAGGTGGGTTTGTTCAAGATCCGACACTATATGGAGGAAAAATAAATACCGGAAAGGCGTATGGTGGAATGGCTTTCATTTTTGATACTAATCCACCATCTCATTCCACTGGTGCTCATCATGCAGTCTATGCATCTGGACCTTCACAAGGTTCACAACAACAAGTTAAGATTTCTCAAGCTATTGAAGAACAAGCTGCCATCTATACAGCTTTTCTGAGCTCTTATAAGGATTTGGTTTTTCAACCAAATACCACATTGGAACTTGCGAAAGAAGACTACACTCAACTGGATGATGATGATCTTGAGCAAATGGATTTGAACTGGAATATCGCCATGATTGCAAGAGGAGTGCAACAATTCTTGCAAAGGACTGGATGCAAGAGTTTGGAAGGAAATGGTAAATCCAGCTTTGGTTTTGACAAGAGCAAGGTCCGGTGCTACAATTGTCAAAATTTGGGACATTTTGCAAGGGAATGCGAGAAACACAAAATTCCTCCATCGGGTCTTATAAAGCCTGATGCTCTTCAAGCTCAAGGAAAGGAGGAAGTGAAGTTATGTAACATCCTCTCCAGTAGTCTAGTAATTTCTTAATTTAAATTTATTATTTAATTGTTTTAGAAATTATATGATATTATTTTTTAATTGTGAAACTTAGATGAATAAGTCACAGGATATATTGTGACTAGTGAAATAGTAGTTGTTTTAAATTACTTTAGTTGAAGGTAAAATAAAATAGTTGGCTTCGCGACTAATGTTCAGGTTCTAGACAATAGATTTAAGACGGATATAAAATACCAAAATAATTAAATTGATGGAGTCCTCTATCCTTATAGATATCATCATCTTCTTCAATTAAAGTGTAAGTATTTTGGTTATTGATAAACTTATGTTGTGAGATTAGGTTAAATATGAGCTTTAGTGAATTGATTGATTTATTGAGTTATGTATGATGATTATATAAATTGTTACAGATTGAATATGAATATAGATTAATTGTTCTTGAGATAGGAATTGAAGCCCCAAATTGAGTTAAATGAATTTTGAGTTTTTAACCTGAAAATTGGATTGAATGAGGTTAATTGAAATGGTATAATCTTAACTTGTGGCTATATGATGTTACTTGTATTGTTATTATCAATTGTGGTGATATAATACCATAAAAACTGAAGTTGGTTATGTTTGAAAGGTTGAATTTATGTTAGAAAACGAGCTGAGATTCTGCAGGAAGAAGCTGGGTTTGCTGGGTTTCATGGCATAGCCGATCGGCTAGGCTGTTAAGCCGATCGGTTATAACTATAAAGGCCGAACGGCTTCTTTTAGCCGAACGGCTACATTAGAACAAATGGATCACATAACTTGACTTCGAAATAAAAACACTGTAAATAACTGAGGAAGCAGATCGGCTAAAGAAGAGCCGATTGGTTATGGGATCCTAGTTGATCGGCTAGGGATATTGAAGCTGAACGGCTATGACCAAATACAGATAAAATCAATTTTGTTCTTTATAAGTTATCACATTCATAAACTAGTATTGATACATGATAATAGCAGTACTGTGAGTAATAATAATTGATTAGGAACTTGAAATTGTAATGTCAATTGTGTTAAGTTTCCAGTGTTATGAATTGATATAAATTGTATAATGTTGTTTATATAAGTATTATCAGTTGAATACAAGTAACTAACTTGTGTGTTTTGTGGTACTTCAGATACCCAAAAGACTAAGTGAATAGAAGCTGAGGGTGGAGACTACAGAGGTATCGGTGAGTGGATTTAAAGCTCACCTTTTGATTTAGTTGTAACTATTTGGTTGCAACAAGTAAACGTAGATATGTGTTAAATTGTTTAGTCTTGATTAATGATTATTAATCTACATGATATGTGAACCAATGTGTATCAATGTTATTGAGGTCAACGTGTAGTTGGACTTTTGGTTATTATGTGATTTACACAGGTTTTGTTTCATTTGTTGTGTTTGAAACCTGTGTATGAGTTTAATAACCACTAGTTATCGGTCTATTCTGTATTGGCCATACAAATTGATGTTAAGTGTTCTTTGGGAATCCCCGGGTATTACGATATCCCAAGAGCCACCGATCCTCATTTAAATATGTGTGTTTACGATTATTTGGTGTAAACTCATAGTTAAGCTAAGTTGAATTGTGTGTGTAACACCCCCAAAATCACTGTTCAGCGGAAGCAAGCTTTGGGGTGCTACTAATCAAATATCACAGCACAAAAGTAAAGCAAACGACATCTATATGCAACATTTGTAAAATGGTTACATTTCCATACATAAAATGTTTGAAAACATAGGGTTTTTGGTTACAAAATGAAGTTCCCTAGAGTCCGCGCGTATAGCGGGAGATTCTATTACATCATCATAATAAATACAAAAGATAATGCTAAGAATCTCCGTTAAATGCAGTTGTAGAAATCATGCGACTCTAGCTAGTATCCTGAGGGAATCCTACTCCGTATGTGTACTTGAGATACAAAGCTAAAAAGGTCAACACGGATGTTGGTGAATCTCATAGGTTTGTAAATAATATTAGTATTTGAACACAAGATTTCATCTGTAATGCCCGCAGGCGTAAATCAGGTATTTGCAATCCCGCAAATGTAAAGTAAGTAAGTTATACCGTTGCCATGAGGCTCATAATCGAAGCTTAACCCGTAAGTAATAAGTTGCTCCCGTGACATGCTCGTAACTGAGCAAGCATAAGTAACGAATAATAGTCGCCCGTTTATACGGTACAGTTCGTGGTAGCGCTACTACCCCGGGCGGGGAGGGTCATTTCCCTAATGGATCCATTAACTAGTGTTCGCGCTTAAGTCCATAACTAACGATATATGATGGAGAGACTTCAGTAAAAGTAAGTAACTCATGCAATACCGTATAGTAAAATGAGTTGTTCGTACTTGTGTTCAAGAAAAGTAAGCAATGTATCTCTCCCCATATGTATAAAATAGTAAAAGTGGGGCTGTAAGACTCACCTGAGCCTGAAGAGTTTATCTAAATAAACTGGAATGGATTTTCAAAGAATTGAAGTCCAACGACTTGTAACCTGAGGGTGTCCATGACACACGATGGTTATAAAATGGTTGGGTATCTCAAAGATCACCCTTGTAGTTGTTCGTTCAACTAGTAAATATCCAAGTGTTTGTTTAGAAATCCGTTGGTAATTTGAAAACAAATAAGGGCCGTTAGTGACGGTTTGTAATAATAATCCCAAGTGTTATTATTATATGTATCGTTGTATCAGGTTTCATTATTTGTAAGTGTTCGACAGTTAGTGTGAAAAGTATTTACAAGTTCCTGGATGACGGGGGTCCGGGGGCAGCGCCCCTGGTAGCAGGGTCCAAGGGGCGGCAGCCCCTGGCGGGGTCCAAGGGGCAGAGCCCCTGGCTAGGGTCGAGCTAAGTTTGTGTTTGAATAGTAGAATTTGGGTGAAAAACGCATCTGGACTTGAATTTGGGTGAAATCGAGTGATAAAATTTAAAGTCTCGACACTTAGTAAAATTTCATGCGACATAGCGTGCGACATAGTCTGTTGTGTCGCAGATCACCTCTGCGACGTAAGGGCATGTGTTGCTAAGTGCGACATCCGCAAATTATGCGACATAAAATGATGTGTCGCTATATTCGACGGAATTAGGTTTCTGCGACATAGTCACTTGTGTCTCTATATGCGACATAAGTGAGGGTTTAGCGACATAAGGGCTTGTGTCGCTATCCTGCGACACAATTCAATTTATGCGACACGAAGGCTTGTGTCGCAGGTGGCCTGGAGCCTCTGCGACACAACGAGCTGTTGGCCGGAAAATGAGCCGAAAAAGTGTTTTCCGGCCTCCGTTCGACCTGAGACTTTTACCCAACCCATATTTGGTCATTTTAAGCTTAAAGAACTTAAAAACGCTTGAAATCGAAAGGTTTCGAGTTTTGTCGGAAACTTACAAAGTGATGAATAGAAATTCCGGAAAGGTAGGAGTGTAGATCATTGCGTGGTGATCGTTTTTCTCTAAATGAGTGTGACGATTTATGGTGGTTTGTTGATGTTATTTGGCGGTTTTAGATGATGGTGGTGGTGGTGAAAGTTGAGAGGAAAAGGAAGAAGAGAAGGAGAGAGAGTGAGAATGGAAAAGTGAGGGTGAGGGAGGTGGTGACCCTCACCTTGGCTGATTTTTGGTGGGGGCCCACCGGGTATGGGTCTCCACTTTACTCCCATGCAACCGCGCTCCGTGCGGTGTTCGTTTCCTCGTTCGTTTAAACGTTAAATAACTGTCTTATACGTTTAATTATATGTTTTAAAATACAATTGTTTATTTAATATTTTTGTTGAAGTATTTTACCAATTACTTAATAATTTAAATGGTTTCGTTTGTTTGTATGTTAAATGTGTAAATCGCGTAGACGTTTGTTAGATGACACAAAATGTAATTGAAATATTATTAAAATAATATTTGTGACATAAAAGTGTCCTTAATTATTATTACATTATTTGATATAAATGTTCACCAACGCCCGTATGATTTGAATCGAATTACATTCGATTTGAAATTTGTACGATTTAAACCAAATCGCATATTAGTATATATTCAACAATATATATTTTGATACATTAATTAGGCTTGTACTACACTAAGTACATGTATTAAGAGTTAAGTAGGAACTAATTACTAGTCCTAGCTTGGCAGGTGTCACAGTGTGATAAATCTATTCACTTAGCTTTGTGCTAATCCCTTACTTTAACTTCCTGCAGATTATGTTTACTTTGTGGGTAGTGAGGAAGTGGATGCTTCGGCAGGGAAAGTTTGACGACTTGTGACTCTGATATGGTTTTGTATAAACTTTGTTCTGTAACATATAATACTCCGTTTTAAGTATTTGTTAAACAGTTTTAATTTGGTGTGATCTGAATACGTAAACTGTTTATGTACATTATTTAATATTGAGTAATGAAATGTATTTTGTAATATACGCTTCCTCGTAAAATAATATAATATTTTTAATAGAAAGAGGGGTGTTAT
This sequence comes from Pseudognaphalium luteoalbum, assembly GCA_963422505.1. NCBI lineage: Eukaryota > Viridiplantae > Streptophyta > Magnoliopsida > Asterales > Asteraceae > Pseudognaphalium > Pseudognaphalium luteoalbum. The sequence goes on along the minus strand of OY730193.1, from coordinate 58,565,527 downwards.
AAGTTAGTATCAGAGCATAGATTTGAGTGAATTGAGCATTGTAAAGTGTTCAATCCCAAATCTGAATTGTGTTATGTCAAACATTCCTGGATATGGGATTTAGCATTAGTTTTGAATCAGTTAGTAGACAGGTACTAACGATTAACGAGTTTCAAGTTGTTGTATTGAATACAGATATGGTTGATAATGAGCAACCGACCACCAACCCTAATAATGCCTCAAGGATAGATATTCCTCCTTCAGATATTCATAATGAGAGACATGATCATGAGGGTACTTCTATTCCGGTTCGTGAAGAATCGAATAGAGGTGATTATCTTTTTCAGTTAGAAGATGAGGTGATTAATCTCAGAGAATTTAAAAGGCAGACAGAAACTGCATCATCCCAGCAATGTTCCCAGCTACAGATACCTGTGTTTGGTAATATTCCTCCCTTTCAGTCAAATAAATAGTGTTCATTCAAAACGTTAATGGCAAGTAAACCATCGGAGTTTAGAGGTAGTACAAATCTATCCGTAACTTTAAATTGGTTAAGAGATATGGAGCGAAAATTTGATGTTACTCGTTGTGAGGAAGAATTCAAAGTGTTTTATGCTATTCAGTGTTTAAAAGATGAAGCCATGGTTTGGTGGGACTCAATTACCGGTCATTTGACTCAACAACAGAAAAAAGCTATTCGATGGCCTGATTTCCATCAAGCTGTTTGTAATCAATATTGTTCTGATTTTGAAATGGCACGTATTAGGAGAGAGTTTGTGAATCTTCAATTAACCAATAAGATGACCATCGATGAGTTAATAACACAGTTTTCGGAGAAACTACGGTTTGTACAACAGTGGGTTCCCGATGAAAAAACTAGAATTGAACAGTTTATGGAAACTTTACCTCATAATTACCATACTACAGTGAGGTTAGCTAGTAATCTATCCCAAGCTTTTACTCTTGCACGCTCGGTTGATAGTGACATTAGGGGTTTCGAGAGTCTCAAGCTAGAAATACTTCTTCTTCATTTCCAAAAGCTAGAACAGATTTTTCGGGTAAAGGAAAGTCCAGGTGGCAGGGTAATCATCAAGGTCAAAGATTCAGCAGTAAAAGTGGTTCATCCGGAATTTCTACCTGGTGCACTTCTTATCGATCCAAACAGACTGGCCGATGTACAATTCAGACGAACAAATGTGTTAAATGTGGTGAATTGGGTCATGTGTTTAAGAATTGTAAGTTTCCCAATTATGTATGTTGGAACTGTAAGAAAGAAGGGCATCGTGTTGGGCAGTGTCCTGAGGCAGGTAAGCATGGTTCAGTCTCGATCGGGAGTTCGTCATCTTCCGGTCAAAAGCGGAAGAATCCTCCGCCAGCGACGAGTAGGGCTTTTCAGATGACAGTCGATGAGGCTGTCCACACAGATGATTTGATTACTGGTACTTTTCTTATAAACTCTGTACCAACTCGTGTTTTATTTGATTCTGAAGCAAATTGTTCTTTTATATCTGTGTGTTTCTGTGATAAGTTGAAACTGATCCCTACTGTGATAACTAAGCCCTTAGAAGTAGAGATTGTTAGTGGCAAGTTAGTTCCTGTTACCACCTCGGTGACTGGAGCTAATATTGTGATAGATGGCTAGACTTTTCAATTTCGTTTCTACTAATGCCGATTCCAAGTTTTGATGTGATTATTGGCATGGATTGGTTAAGTCAGTTTAAAGCAAGTATAGATTGCCACCATAAGCTGATTAGAATCCCAATCTCTAAAGAGTCATACCCAACACATGATTTAGAGCTGGAAACTGTTGTGTTTGCTTTGAAAATCTGGAGACACTATTTATATGGTACTAAATGCATTATTTGTACTGATCATAAAAGTCTCCAGTATGTGTTTTCACATAAAGAACTGAATATGCGTCAAAGGTGATGGTTAGAACTAATCAAAGATTATGATTGTGAAATTCGTTACCATCCCGGAAAGGCAAACGTGGTTGCGGATACGTTAAGCCAAAAAGGTACTTCTGACCGCATTTATTATTTGAAAGTTGATGTTTCTTTTGACTAAGTGGATAAAATTAAAGATGCACAAATTGAAGCTTTATTAGATCCTAATTTAAAGTCAGAAATCATGTTGAAAAGAAAAGAGTTATTAGTTGATGATTCTAGAGGATTGAAGACTTTTCAGTCTCGGGTATGGATTCCTTTGATTGGTGGTATACAGGATATGATTTTGTCTGAAGCCCATAACTCACGTTTATCTGTTCATCCAGGCAGTACTCGAATGTATAATGACTTGAAACCTTTATACTGGTGGCCCACAATGAAAACTGATATTGCAAGGTTTGTTGGTAATTGTCATATTTGTGCTCAGGTCAAAGCTGAACACTAAAAGCCATATGGATCGTTGAAACAGTTAGAGATTCCAGAATGGAAGTGGGAACATTTAACCATGGACTTTGTAACCAAACTTCCATGCACATCTTGAGGTAACGACATGATTTGGGTTATTGTTGACCGATTGACTAAAAGTGCTCATTTTCTTGTTGCGAGTGAAATAGCGTCTTTGACTAAACTTGCTCAGCTGTACATTAATGAAATTGTCTCGAGACATGGTATTCCATTATCGATTGTATCAGACAGGGATTCTCGATTTATTTCTCATTTCTGGCAGAGTTTACAGCAAGAGTTGGGTACACTTGTTAATCTCAGTACAACTTATCATCCTCAAACAGATGGTCAGTCCAAACGTACGATTCAGACACTTGAGGATATGTTGAGAGCTTATATTCTGGAATATGGAGGTTCTTGGGATTCTCACCTTCCACTGGTGGAGTTCGCTTATAATAACTCCTATCATTCTAGTATTGGTATGCCTCCCTATGAAATGCTTTATGTTCGTCATTGTCGTACACCTACGTGTTGGTTGGAAGCTGGAGAAAAGCAGTTTGCTGGTCCAGACATTGTACAGATCACTGCTGATAAAGTAGCGGTTGCACGAGAAAAGTAAAAAGTTGCACGTGATAGACAAAAATAGTATGCAAACCCACATAGGCGACCAGTTACATTTATTGAAGGTGAGTTAGTTTATTTAAGAGTCTCACCTTGGAAAGGCGTGATCAGGTTTTGAAAGCGAGGAATGTTAGCACCTAGATACATTGTCCCCTTCAGAATTCGTCAAATTGTTAATGATCAATCAGTCTCATTGGATCTTCCTCCTGAACTTGCTGGTATTCATAACACGTTCAATATCTGTTATTTGAGAAAATGCAACGTTGAAGATCATTCTCAGATTCTTCCTTTGAAAGACTTGAAAGTGGATCAAAGTCAGAAGTTAGTAGAAGAACCAATTGAAATTCTCGATAGAAAAGTTACTAAACTTAGAAAGAAACAGATACCGATGGTGTTAGTGAAATGGAAACATAGTTTAGGTTCCAATTTGACCTGGGAGACCGAGGAGTCTATGAAATCCATATATATCCTGGATTGTTTGGTCACGGTAAGATTTCGGGGATGAAATCTCCTTAAGGAGGGGAGATTTGTAACATCCTCTCCAGTAGTCTGGTAATTTCTTAATTTAAATTGATTATTTAATTATTTTAGAAATTATATGATATTATTATTTAATTGTGAAACTTAGATGAATAAGTCACAAGACATATTGTGACTAGTGAAATAGTAGTTGTTTTAAATTACCTTAGTTGAAGGTAAAATAAAATAGTTGGCTTCACGACTAATGTTCAGGTTCTAGACAATAGATTTAAGACGGATATAAAATACCAAAATAATTAAATTGATGGAGTCAGCTTAAATGAGGAGGCCGATTTTTTGTTGTTACTTTCCCCAAAATCCTCATTTCATTTGAAACCCTAACTCCTTATATTTAATTAAGATAAAAGCTGAATTCTGGAGTCCTCTATCCTTATAGATATCATCATCTTCTTCAATTAAAGTGTAAGTGTTTTGGTTATTGATAAACTTATGTTGTGAGATTAGGTTAAATATGAGCTTTAGTGAATTGATTAATTTATTGAGTTATGTATGATGATTATATAAATTGTTACAGATTGAATATGAATATAGATTAATTGTTCTTGAGTTAGGAATTGAAGCCCCCAATTGAGTTAAATGAATTTTGAGTTTTTAACCTGAAAATTGGATTGAATGAGGTTAATTGAAATGGTATAATCTTAACTTGTGGCTATATGATGTTACTTGTATTGTTGTTATCAATTGTGGTGATATAATACCATAAAAACTGAAGTTGGTTATGTTTGAAAGGTTGAATTTATGTTAGAAAACGAGCTGAGATTCTGCAGGAAGAAGCTGGGTTTGCTGGGTTTCATGGCATAGCCGATCGGCTAGGCTGTTAAGCCGATCGGTTATAACTATAAAGGCCGAACGGCTTCTTTTAGCCGAACGGCTACATTAGAACAAATGGATCACATAACTTGACTTCGAAATAAAAACACTGTAAATAACTGAGGAAGCAGATCGGCTAAAGAAGAGCCGATCGGTTATGAGATCCTAGCTGATCGGCTAGGGATGTTGAAGCTGAACGGCTATGACCAAATACAGATAAAATCAATTTTGTTCTTTATAAGTTGTCACATTCATAAACTAGTATTGATACATGATAATAGCAGTACTGTGAGTAATAATAAATGATTAGGAACTTGAAATTGTAATGTCAATTGTGTTAAGTTTCCAGTGTTATGAATTGATATAAATTGTATAATGTTGTTGATATAAGTATTATCAGTTGAATACAAGTAACTAACTTGTGTGTTTTGTGGTACATCAGATACCCCAAAGATTAAGTGAATAGAAGCTGAGGGTGGAGACTACAGAGGTATCGGTGAGTGGATTTAAAGCTCACCTTTCGATTTAGTTGTAACTATTTGGTTGCAACAAGTAAACGTAGATATGTGTTAAACTGTTTAGTCTTGATTAATGATTATTAATCAACATGATATGTGAACCAATGAGTATCAATGTTATTGAGGTAAATGTGTAGTTAGACCTTTGGTTATTATGTGATTTACACAGGTTTTGTTTCATTTGTTGTGTTTGAAACCTGTGTATGAGTTTAATAACCACTAGTTATCGCTCTATTCTGTATTGGCCATACAGATTGACGTTAAGTGTTCTTTGAGAATCCCCGGGTATTATGATATCCCAAGAGCCACCGATCCTCATTGAAATATGTGTGTTTACGAGTATTTGGTGTTAACTCATAGTTAAGCTAAGTAGAATTGTGTGTGATAAATCTATTCACTTAGCTTTGTGCTAATCCCTTACTTTAACTTCCTGCAGATTATGTTTACTTTGTGGGTAGTCAGGAAGTGGATGCTTCGGCAGGGAAAGTTTGACGACTTGTGACTCTGAAATGGTTTTGTAAAAACCTTGTTCTGTAAAATATAATACTCCGTTTTAAGTATTTGTTAAACAGTTTTAATTTGGTGTGATCTGAATACGTAAAATGTTTATGTACATTATTTAATATAGAGTAATGAAATGTATTTTGTAATATACGCTTCCTAGTAAAATAATATAATATTGTTAATAGAAAGAGGGGTGTTATAAGTTAGCGACAGCTGATGCTTTGGTTGTTTTTGAGCCTACAAATACTGATTGGAGTGCGCAAGCTGAAAAGTATCAACAATGTCTCATGGCTCACATTACTAATGAGGTACACAATGAACCTGATGAACCTTTAAACTATATTTCATGCATTAAATTGATTGAATCTTTGAAGGGTTTTCAAAAGGACAACTTAGATTTAAGAGAGAAGGTTGTGAAACTTACTGAGTCTAATAAATATTTAAAAGCAAATGAACATTTGTATGATAATCATATTGAGGCTCATAAGTTGGATACTCAAACATATAAAGCAAAAGTTTTTAGTCAACAAGATGCTATTAACAACTATCTCGCTGAAATTGAATTGTGGAATAAAGAACTTTCTGATTTAAAAATTGAGTACGATAACTATAAGAACAAAATTTTAGGTTCTTCTTCAACAACAGTTGTCTTTAATGAAATTATTAACAGGCAAAGAACAGGTGACAAAAGAAAGACATGACTCGGTTATACTATAGTCCCACCTCCTACTGAATATTGTCCTATGCATGTTAAGGAAGGTACTGAAGAGATTCCAGTCGATTATGCATTGCTATATGGTATTAAATCCAAGGAATCTAAGCAAAACAAATAGGCAAAGGAGAAAACCAAGAGGCCAGAGTATCCCTTGCCTAAGTTTGTTAAGACTGAAAGTGTATCTCCCGTTTGTGTTGAGGAGATTGTTGAGATTGAGGATATTACCGATCAGGAGTATCCAAAGGTTGAGAAGGTTGAAGTCCAATCTGAAAAGGTGACTTTGATAAAGGAACCTGCCCCTAAAGTACAAACTAATAAGGGAAAGAAAATGGTTTTAAATGAGAAACCTCAAACTTTACAAACACCTGTAAAGATTTTGAAATGTAATTTAACTGTTAATAATGAAAAAGTTTCTTGTAACAAACCTTCAACTTCAACTGATCAACCGAGGCAAGCATCTTCTAAAACCTGTACACAGTGTGCATGCTCTAAAAATGCTTCGCTACCTCCGTTGAAAAATCCTCAGCCTCAACCATTTGTTGAGAACCGTTCATGTTTCTACTGCAAGAAACAGGGACATTTAATTCATGATTGTCCCAAGCTTTCTCATCAGTGCTATGGGAGAGATATGCCTAGAACATCCTTTTATTGAAATTCATTTTCAAATTTCCCACCTAGGCGTTATTCCAACTCTCCCAAGCCGGTTGAGAAGCAAAGAAATGTTGGGAAAAAACCTTTGCCAAAACAAGAACCAGACATTTCTCTCAAGCCAACTTCCAAACCATCCAAAGTTTGGAAAAGAAAAGAGCATGTAATTGACTCTTCTGTCGTCAACAATAACACATCAGATGAAAATTCTGATTTGTTGAAAAATTAAATTCTTACTGACGTGCTTATTGTTGATGACCTCGGTAGACTTAAGTTTGTAAAGGCTTGGGTTACGTTTCTCACTAATCTCCTTACTTTTATGTGTTGCAGCAGTTTGAACGTCTTAAAGATAGTGAATGGTATATGGATAGTGGCTGCTCGCGACACATGACTGGCGATGTGACTCTTCTGATGGATATTAAACCATGCGTTGGAGGACATGTTGCCTTTGCAGGAGATACTGGAGGAACAATTACGGGTAGAGGAACGCTAACTAATGGGAAAGTTAGCTTTGAAAATGTGAAATATGTGCCTCAGCTCAATCACAACTTACTGAGCGTTTCACAAGTGTGTGATAAGGATTATACCACTACATTCACAAAATCTGAATGTGTGATTCTGAAGCCGGGTTATGTTATTCCTGAGGAATGGGTGCTTATGCGAGCACCGAGGAAAAACGAAACTTATATGATGAATATGTGAACTGTGGAGACGACAAGTGAATATACTTGTCTCCTTTCAAAGGCTTCGTAAAAGGAATCACTTCTTTGGCATAGACGGATGGGACATATTCATTTTCGCAAAATGAATTTTCTTATTAATAACAATTTGGTAAATGGAGTTCCAAAACAGTCCTTTTCTTTAAAAGATGACTGTATTTCTTGCCACAAGGGCAAACTCCACAAAAAGTCCCATAAGTCTAAGACATTGAATTATATTGCTGAACCACTGGAACTTTTGCATATGGACCTTTTTGGTCTTATTTCTACAAAGAGCATTGGTGGCAGATCTTACTGCTTGGTAGTTACTGATGACTACTCAAGATTTTCGTGGGTTTACTTTGTGGCTTCAAAGGGGGAGACAACAGATATTTTGGTATACATGTTGGATAAGTTGGCAAATTTGTGCAACTTAAAGGTGAAGAGACTGCACAGTGATAATAGAACCGAATTCAAGAATTCTACTCTCTAGTTATATTGTGCTTCAAAAGGTATTGATCATCAATTCAGTGCTCCAAGAACTCCTTAACAGAATGGAGTTGCAGAACGTAAGAATAGGACCATCATCGAGACAACTTGGACTATGTTAGCTTATTCAAAGTTACCTATCATATTCTGGGCCGAGGTAGTTAGCACTGCTTGTTATGTTCTGAATCGGGTGCTTACGGTTAAGAAGAAGAACAAGACATGTTATGAACTTTTAAATAACCATAAGCCAAATCTGCAGTTTCTAGAGCCGTTTAGGTGTCCATGTTTGATTATGATTACAAAAGATAAAGTCTCAAAGTTTGGTGATAGAGCTGTTGAATGGATTTTTCTTGGTTATTCGTTTAATTACCTGAATAAAAGAGTTTACATCAAATCAACACACCAAGTAGAAGAGCATTTTGAGGTCAAATGTTTGCGTTATACGGATCCTCCTCAAGGAGCGGGTCCGGATTGGTTCTTCAATTATGCGGATGTTTTTAACTCTTTCAACATACTAAAAGATGATGAAAAGGAAGAGTTGGTCACCCTGCTTCATGGAATCAACATTTCTCAAGAAACACCTGATCCTTTCTTTAAACCATCCGACCCAAACCCCGAACCGACATCCAACCAAATATCTACCTCAACACCTACTCCAAAACCCACTCCATCACCTACTCCAACTGTACCATCTCCCACTACCCCATCTTCGGATGTTCCTTCTACTTCAGGAACGATCAATGCAACGGATCTTCCTGATGATCCAAACATGCCTCCTCTAGAGGAAGAAGAAGAAGAAGAAATGGTCCATTCTCATTTCTTTACTCATGAAGGAGAAGATGAGGCCCCACAAGAACCCTTGCTTCTTGAAAATTCTACTGTTCCTGAGTCTACAGATGTTCCTACCACTAAGGGTGATATGAACAACTTGGAGTTGGTCCTTGCACCGGATGCAATTCTAGTGACTCGTGTACATAAGGATCATCCCATTGAAAATATTATTGGTGATCCTCATGCTTCAGTTCAAACACGACAACAAGTGAAACAGTCTCAAACTTAACAACTGTTGACTCTTGTTACTCAGATAAATTTGTGTCACCTATCTCAAGTTGAACCAAAGAAGGTTGATGAGGCCTTAAAAGATCCATCCTGGGTTGAGGCCATGCAAGAGGAACTACAACAATTTCAGAAGCTACATGTTTGGGAAGTAGTTCCGTTACCCAAAGGTGCCCACTTGACTGGCACTCGTTGGGTATATCGAAATAAGATGGATGATCGGGGCATTGTCATTCGTAATAAAGCCCATTTGGTAGTTCAAGGCTTCAGTCAAATTAAGGGTTTTGACTATGATGAAGTATTTGCTCATGTTGCTCGACTAGAGTCAGTTCGAATCTTTTTAGCATACGGTTCCTACACAGGATTTCACGTCAATCAACTTGATGTAAAAAGTGCCTTTCTGTATGGACAATTGGAAGGCGTTATATGGTCTTCATCAAGCTCTGAGGATTTGGTATGAGCGGCTTACTACTCATTAGATGAAGCATGGTTTTGTTAGGGGCAACATTGATAGTACTTTATTAATCCGTAGAGAACAGTCTGGGGATAGAGAAGATATGTTACTCGTGCAGGTTTATGTGGATGACATCATTTTCGGTTCTACAAATGAGGCAATGTGTAACAACTTCGAGCAAATCATGAAGTCTGAGTTTTAGATGAGTGCGATGGGAGAGCTCAATTTCTTTTTAGGTGTACAAGTTGAGCAGTCTGCCAAAGGTATCTATATTCATCAGTCAAAATATGTCAATGACATGTTGACAAGGAATGACTTGCTCAATTGTAAAACCTATGGGACTCCCATCTAGATTAATCACAATCTTAGACTTACTGAGGATGAAGAAGACTGTAAAGAAAAGGACTATCATTCTATGATTGGTTCTCTCATGTATTTGACTGCCTCTCGACCGGATATTGTGTTCGTTGTATCCATCTGCTCACACTATCAAGCTAAGCAAGGTGTCTCATATGAAGGCGGTAATGCGAATTTTTGGTTATCTCAAACATAGACCCAATCTTGGTCTATGGTATCCGAATGAGAAAACATTCTCTCTTATTGCCTATTCGGATTCTGATCATGGTGGCTGCAGCATAGATAAGAAGTCCACAACTGGTGGATGCCAATTTCTTGGATTGTGCTTGGTCTCGTGGCAGTGCAAGAAGCAGACTACAGTTTCTCTTTCAACAGCGGAGGCTGAGTACGTTGCTACTGCTAGTTGATGTTCTCAGGTTCTGTGGATTCAGCATCAACTGCGTGATTACGGGTTACTTCTTACTATGACTCCTATTCATATAGATAACACTGCTGCCATATCTATCACACACAATCCCGTACATCACTCTAAGACTAAACACATAGAACTTAGGTTTCACTTTATACGGGATTGCTATGAAAAACACAGACCTTGTCCAAATAGACACCCTTAAGCAAAATGCCGACCTCTTCACCAAAGCTTTTTCACGTACTCGATTTGATGAACTAATCAATATGGTTGGTTTAAGGTTCTTTGTGACTAAAAGTAACTTCTAACTTGGAATGTAAATTTATCTGCTTTTATGTGTGTTTAAAAAAATGGCAAAAGCCACTCTTTATACTCTTTAGTATCAAAAAAATGCACGGTTGCTACATTTTTAAAATAGACGTTGAGTTATGTCTGTAAACAACTTGGGATATGATAGTACATCGGGTGACATGCACAAAATGGAATCTTAAGGTTTATCTTGGATGTGTCAGTAGGTTTATCTGACATGTTAAAAATAGTTTTTATAAACATTGTTTTCATCATACGATATATTAGTATGCATGTTACACAAAACTCTTTGAGTCCTCTTAAGAAGCCTAATATATACTTGTTTATTTCAAGTGGTATAACACCGTTAGATGTATGACAAAATTCTTAATATCTTACTTATGCTAGATATTTTTCCGTGGAAGAAGTTTATTTGATATCATATGGGGGTATATATTGACAGTTTCCTCTGTTATATATAAGTATAGACCTGGTTTTTGTTAATAAATACTTAAAAATTAAGCAAACACAAGTCAAAGTACTTGAAAAGTCTTTAAAATTAAGATACCTAACAAGGTCGCCAAAATGGTTTGACCAAGTCTGGTTTTGCATTAACCTGAATCAAGCTATGTCGCTCAATTGTACGTAAGTACAGACCTGTCACCGCTAACTTGATTCTTAAAAAATATTTTATTATATTCTTTCTATCATTGGAAGTATAGTCTATGTCTTAAGTTAAGATGTATATCTATGGTAGGAACCACAGAGAAATATACATACTAATAATAATAAATTAGCTCCTAGATGTGAGTGTAATATGTTTAATAAGACAAATATACTGATAACCGTTTTGAAATAATTTTTATAAAAAGTGTTTTTAGCATGCCAAGTAAATTTAAAGTGGCCAAATATACTGATGATCGAAATAACACTTACTATTCCTAATAATTGCATGTTATTCCGATATGATCACTAACCAGACTCAAACAATTCCGTCACCAAAAAGAATGTGTTAATTTTGCATTTGTAAATTTGTGTGCATTATATGTTAATTTATTTTATTTTATTTTATTAAGTTTTAGTTTTAATTTGTGTTAAAACCAAGTTACATTTACTTTTAAATTTGAGTACCAAAATCAAAACGCAAAAGATCGACAAAAAATCTCAAAAAAAATTTCTAAGTGACATTATGCGTCACTTCTTAAGTGACGCCCCGAGTGACGCTTTCTAGTGACACTACAAGTGTCGGGTTGAGTGACGCGTATTAGGGTTTTTCATATAAATACCCTTCTACACGACACTCCATCTCATCACTTTCACTATTATATTAGCGTCACTTCTACTGTTATACCGTCACTTCGTCTGCCTGTGCGTCACTTCGACTGGAGCGTTTTTTTTCGATCTTTTTGTGCATTTTCAAGCTTAGTTCGTGCAATCGACCTATACATTCTTGTTCCCCACTTGATTACGCACATTAGGTACAACTTTTAACCCTTGTAATTAAGTATTCATGGTTTAATCGTTAGTTAGGGTTACGAGATTTAGGTTTAAATGAAATCACGCTAACTGGGGATTGATACGTTTGTGTTTGACGTTATAACTTGGTGTGTTTTGCTTAGCTTGATATTGCACACCTTGTGGTTAACTTGTTTTCAAAAACCCCCAATTTATGTTCTTCGTGATTTCTGGGCATGAACAGTGACGCGATGATCTTCATCGTTGTGTCACTTCATGCGTCACTTCCAGTAAGTGACGCTATTTGGTAATTTAGTAAGCTTTCCGTCACTAGTATAAGTGACACCTATTATGCGTCACTTCCATAAGTAACTCCCTTAGTGATGCCTATGTCTATACCGTCACTTATACCGTCACTCCTTTAGTGACTCACCTAGGTTACTGTCACTAGGCTAAATGATGCATACTTTTATACCGACACTTCCGAAGTATCGTATCTAATGATGCATACTTTGGCAACATCACTTACACCAGTGATGCCCTAATAGCATCACTTACCCTAAGTGATGTTATACTTGATTTCTGATTTTCAAACACTGTTTCCTGCGTCACTCCCTAAGTGTCGGTAGTGTTTATGCGTCACTTACTAAGTGACGCCTGAATCAGATTTTTTTTTAATTTGTGTGAATATTTGTGCTAATTCTATAACGATGTTTCTGGTTATTTTTTCGGTATTTTAGCGTACAGATGGCAGCTTTGCAATATTATTATCGCCGTACGAATACTCGCCACAAATCGTTGCGTTTCTGGAGTCAACGCGTAAGAACTCAATCCCATTCCAACCAATGATTGAGTTTCTTCGCCGATCGAGGATTCACTATGCTATCACAGCATCTTCTCCAGTTTACATGAATCAGATCGAGGAATTTTATGATCATGCGCTTATCCGAACGGAGAATGATGTGCCAAGAATTGTATCTACTATGTTTGGCAAGCATATTGAGATCACGGAGGAATCTATTCATCGTGTTTTACATTTCAACGACACGCACGAGATGCTAACTCTTTTTGAGACAACTTTCATTTATGGTGGTCTTCAGCGGATGGGCTATCCTGCGAACCAGCTCTCCGACTTCAGAAAACAATATCTCTGCAGGGTTTGGAGATATTTGTGCCACATTGTCATCGTTTGTTTATCTCCACGGAAAGGTGGTTACGACGGTGCGAGTTATTTAACTCTATCCTTGATGTTGGCTTTAGTGTACAACAAGCCATACAATTTCAGTGGATATATCTTCGGAAACATGGTTGAGAATGTGAGAGCTGGGAAAGATAAATGGCTGCAATTTCCCCGATTTGTGCAGCTACTTCTAAATGACTTGGATTTGGATATTGCTCCAGATCAGCGGTCGTTAATGGTACCAACGCCGATGCTTTTAAGAGTTTTCAATGACTGTAAACTAGTGCCAAAAGGTGAACAAGTTTTGGCAGATCGTGAGTTACTCAGGCACATAGTCAACGAAAACTATGTTGCGCCACCAAATGATGGTTTCGAGGATGTTGAGATTCCTCCTATAAATAAGGATGATTTGGTTGATACCGCGGTTGCTCAAGAGTTAAATGACATCGAAAATGTTGAGCGTGTTGACGAAGAAGAAGACGATGATGATGGTGGACCCACACCACCCGATTCTGAGGGTGAGGTGCCTCCTCAAGATACTTTGGATGCTATCCAATTAGTTGATCCGAGATGCTTTAAGCGTATTTTGAGAAGGATATCTGAGGGCATGGTTCATGTACCAAGGAATCCAGGCAAACGACCAGCTGGGTCTACTCCCTCATATGCGGATTTGCCCCACAAAAGATACCAGCGAACAGGGGTTGTGATCCATGAACCAGGGCAGCGACCTTCAACACAGCCACCACAACAGCCACTACCCACATCTTTTGAACAGAGTCTAGCTCAGATGGAATTAATGAATAAGCGTTTTGCCGATCAAGCTGCGATTATTGAACTTCAGGCTGCAGAAATAAAGGAATTAGAGACCAAGGCTACTGAGGTTGACGACTTAAAGCGTCAAGTGACAGATCTACAGTCTAGGTTGTTAGAGTTGGAGTCTGTTACTATTATTTCAGTGGAGGCTGGTCATCGTACCTTGGAAACAAATGTAACACCTCCCCCAGAACCAGAAAATGTACAAGATTCAACAATTAATGAAAATATCGCTTTGGATTATTTTTTTTTGAGGTTCAGGGTCAACCAAGACCAATTGCGGTAGACTACTCATGTGTAGATCTTATGTTTCTTCAACGAATGATGAATGAGAGTACTTTGATGCCTGAGGAAGAAACTGTTAATGATTCAATGGTAGATGATCTAAATTTTGAAGGAAATGATGATGTTGAAGTTGAGGGAGAGGAGCTGCAAAGTGATGAATGTTTTGATGAGGCTCCTATTATCGAATCTGATTCCTCAAAGGATGAAGCAGAAGCAGAAACCACTGAGCTTTCAGCCTCCACTACAGAACATTCGACATCAAAACCTCAGTTAGTATTCAAACGGATAATTGAGGTACCCGTTACGTGCAAACACTACAAAGTCAGAATTGATTACACGGTTTTGATCAAGAGTTGGAAGATTGATGAAAACAACTCATTGTTTTTTTAAGCGAAGTGATGGCATTCAGTACTTCAATCTCAAGTTTTATCGAATAAGTACGTTGCCTAAGTGTGAACTTCAGAGATTATCTCAAATACCTTTGATTAATCACTCTCGAGATTCAAGAGCAGATTTCTTTCAGGTTATCATACGTCATGAGATGAACAGTAAGAAATCTAATTTGACTAAACCGATGCTTGGTATGAGATACAAGTTCAAGAAAAAGTTGGATCCCGTTACTCAGCAACCAGTTGTAAGGATGATCTATCCACCAGCAAATTGCTTAAAGAAGATTCCTTTAGAGATCATTCCTTTGGACTTTCTCAAGAGATTGTTGTATTGGGAATATGACAATATTACAGGTGAAGTTGTGCTTGTTTTTATACCTGATTCAGAACCGCCAACGGATCCAGAACCTTCAATCGATGTTGATTCCATATTCGATTTGGGATCAGGGGAGAAGAACGCTTGGGAGGCTTCGAAACCCAAGAAAAGGTCAACATAGGGATTGAAAAGAAATAAATTTTGTGTTTTTGATCCTTTGAGTTTAATAAATCTTTCGGAGCAAGACATGAAGAAACTGCATGAGAATAAGATGCAATTCAAGGCTAGAGACAGAAATGAAGCTATCAAGTTTCAGAAGATTGTAGATATCTGTGTAGCCAATGGAATACATGCTGGTGGTGTATTCCCACCTGGCTGAAAATGATTGAAAATTTTAAAGACCAAGCTGATGACACGGGGGAGTTTGTTGGTACATTTAGTCTGTCAGTTTTGTTTTACGATCGAGGTGTAAGAGTCGTTAGTTCAAGAATACAATAAACCCTCCTCAGCATAGTTTGGTAATATGTTGTATCATGAATATTAGTATATGGTACCATATAGGATTGACCATCTTCGTCCGGGTTAGCATGCACTAACTGGTTAAATGGATGTATTAATATTTGTTCAGACGAGTGTAGATTAGGCACTCCTGGGAGGCATCTCGATCGGAATATCTTAAATGTGGACCTGACACCTCGAGTTAAGCTCAGACTATGTGCTCATGGCTATATAACTTTTATTTTGCTTAATTGCACTATAAATTCAATTAAATCTTGTGGTTCATACAATATGGTTTGACATACAACCTGTGACCTCAACAGCATTCGCTGACCCATTTTAGCATGTATCACAAGTACTCAGCAGTAGGTTGGACTGCCCTTCAGGATATCATTTGCTCGAGTCATCATGCAAAACATTCAGAGATTTAGCTGCATTATTTTAATTTGTATAAATTAATTATGTATGTAAATCTCTCAATTTAGAAACTGAGCTAATATAAACTATATTTTGAAGTAAAATTTGTTTAATCAATACAATTGTAAAATGAAGCATATAGTGGTCGTTCATTATATACCTCGTGTGTTTTGATTATTGATTAGTCGCCCTCCGACCCGATTCGCTTCCGCAACCTGAAATTGGGGGTGCGACAGATTGGTATCAGAGCCTAAGTTTATAGTGAACTAGGTTGCATTTAGTGGGCCTAGACTATGACCGTTAGGCAGTATTTCCTTATTAGGTACAACTGGCTTAGAAATTAAATCATACAACTTTAATTTAACATAGCCTTATCAACTATGTACAATTAAAGGAAGATGATGTGAGACCTGAAACGGTTATGTTGAACAGGGATACACTAGTTGACTCTGACCTCGAGAGAACCGGGACTCAAACATGCCTGTGCTAGACACTCAATAGGCTATTATGTGATATACATATATATACATAGATAGACCTCTCTACAAATCTTAGACTATATTATATACGTATATATGCCTCATTCTTTCTAACGCTTTGTCTTAAAAATGGCAAACACACCACCCAATTCGTCTCGCTCTCATCCGTATGAATCGCAAAACTCCAGGGTAGCTAGGAGGAACACTGGGTTGCCTCGAGCTAGCCCATACCCCACTCAAAACAAACTCAATAACCAGCCCCAAAGGCAAACAACAACTAGCCAATGGTGATGGTTATCGGACTAATTCAACACCTAAAGAGACGAGGAAGGAATCCAACTCCCCACATCAAATGGAGAATTTTCCAGCATGGGAGTCTCTCCCTATACCCAAGAACCTGCCCACTTCACTTTTCATGTATTAGCTGCTCGAGTGCACCGTCACGAAAGCAGGCTTCACGACATGGAAATCGAACAGCGTAATATTCGCTGTAACTTGATGGAACAAACTCAAGATGGTATCGCACAGTTGTACATAGGTCAGGTAGACATCTCTGAAACCTTAACCCGAACTCACGACCAAATGGAAGATACCACGCAAACCATAGAGATCGTTCATAACCAAGCAATCAGTAACCGAAACGAGATCTCTATCCTACAATCAAGGAAACAAGAATGCAAGACGCGCCTACGGGAAACCAAGGATGCTCTCAGAATGGTTAGCAGACTTGCAGAGTCTGTGGACCATCTCACCTCACTGCTTTCACAACTCAATCTACACCGAGATTAGTGTAGTAACTATCATGTACTCAATTATGCTTTTGTAGGACCTATGTAATTCGTCCGGATGTAACAATTCCCGGCATCTTTTGCAAACTACCTAAGTTTGTAACTTTTGAAACTCGTAACTCAGAATTATCTATAATCATTTGACTCTGTAATATCAATTGATAATTTGTCTCTATTATTCTACATTATTGGTTTTTACATTGTGATGTTGTATATTACCACTTTTATATATACATCTATCTCAGTTATCATTCTGGTACAATCTCTCATGTACCTTTGGTTTCTTTCTTAAAGAATCATGTCGCCAAAGAAGAAAAGTTACAGCGATGCTGAAATTACTGCCATCGTTTCCCGAGCTGTAGCTGAAGCCCTAGCAACTCGGGAATCACCTCGAAACTCTAGGAGAAGTGACGGGCTGACACTACTCTTGTCATCAAGCCTTGTTCTTACAAGGATATTCTCAGCTGCAAACCGTTAAATTTCAAGGGCACGGAAGGTGCCATTGGACTAATCAGGTGGATCGAAAGGATAGAATCGGTCTTCAGCTTGTGCAACTGCATGGAAGACATCAAGGTCAAATTCACCGCCTACACCTTTCAAGAAGGTGCACTCACATGGTGGAATACTCATGCCAGTTCTGTCGGCATTGAGGTAGCTAACCAACTACCATGGGCGGATTTGAAGAAAATGCTGAGAGATGAATATTGTCCTAACGAGGAACTTCACAGGTTAGAGGAAGAGTTCTGGCACCTGACAGTTCAAGGGAATGATATTGATGGCTATACCACCAAATTCCAGCAACTTTCTCTCTTATGCCCGGGTATGGTTGATCCGGAAGAAAAACGCATCAAGAAATACATCCGCAGCCTCCCGGAAAGTATCTAGGGTAACGTCGCCTCATCTAAGCCAACCACCATTCAGAGTTCTATCCGTCTAGCACACGAACTCATGGCACTGATTGTCAGCAGTGAGACATCCCTTTCATCCTCCAACAACAACAAACGCAAATCCTCTGAACACTACAACCAACCAGACAAGAAACCCAAAACCATCAAGGCTTACAACACCAACTCTGAACCCAAACGGGGGTACACTGGAAGCAAACCCTATTGCTCCAAGTGCAACCGCCACCATGAGGGTCAGTGTAGTACCCCTTGCAACAACTGCATGAGCTATGGACATTCGACCAAAGATAGTCGAGCCCCCAAGTCCAACAACAATACCTCCAACAACAACACCAAACAACCTAGGGCCTGTTATGAATATGGAGACACCATAC
Organism: Pseudognaphalium luteoalbum; assembly: GCA_963422505.1. Lineage (NCBI taxonomy): Eukaryota > Viridiplantae > Streptophyta > Magnoliopsida > Asterales > Asteraceae > Pseudognaphalium > Pseudognaphalium luteoalbum. The sequence continues at coordinate 58,547,152 of OY730193.1, read as the reverse complement.
ACTTCATAAATGAGTGTCCAAAACTGTAGAGCAAGGTCAACAACAACGCAAGAGGTAGAGCTTTCGTACTAAACTCTGGGGACGCCCGTCAAGACCCGAATGTGGTCTCGGGTATGTTCCTCCTCAAAAAGTTAACTGCTTCTGTTCTGTTTGATACTGGAGCTGATAGAAGCTTTATTTCTGATGAATTTTATCCACTGATTGACATCAACCCTGATGCTCTAGATGTTAAGTACACTATAGAACTAGCGAACGGTAAACTCATAGAAACCGATAGTGTGATACCTAATTGCACTTTAAACCTAGCCAACGAAACCTTTTCAATCGATCTTATGCTTGTCGAAATTGGAAGTTTCGACATCATCATTGGTATGGACTGGTTGTCTAGACACCGAGCCGAAATTATTTGTTATGATAAGGTCGTTCGCATCCCTCTCGCCGCCGGTAGAACTTTGATCATACAGGGGGAGACCGGTGGAACGAGACTAAACATCATCTCATCTTTGAAAACCCGAAAATTTCTGAGAAAAGGGTATCTAGCAATCCTCGCACACATCATGGAGAAAAGTTGGAGGAGAAGCGTGATATCGCGTAAAAAGTCACGTTTTTACTACCGATATGTCTCCCATTCTGAAACAATACTTGGAAAATAAAGTCAAATAATGTTCAAATCAATAAAAATTTGTCAAGAAGGTCAAGATAGAGTTGCACAAGAAAATTCAAGCAAAACGGATGAAAAATGAAGATTCCACACACGTTTGAAGATTCAAGACATCAAGACAAGATTTAAAGGCAAAAGTACCCATAACTGAGATTTCTCTTATTCAAGATATTCGTTTTCCAAATATGAATCTAACAAAGAAGAATCAACAAAAACGGATTAAGAATGCAGATTCTACGTACGACGGAAGATTCAAACGATTCGTACAAGACATCCCAAGATCAGAGACTAATTTTCAGGATTTCTTTTCATCAAAGTCTTCGCTTTTGAAAAACGAATCCAACGCAAAAAGAATCAACGCAAACGGATGCATAACAAAGGAGATACGCACGAATCAAGTAACGAGGCGAAAGACGGCGAACCGGGGCAAGCACGTGGCAGCCACCGCCGGCCACCAGGCTGCCGCCGCCGGCCACCATGGTGGTGGCGCCGGCTGGCCACCCCTCATCCCCCGTGCGCTTTTCAGTCCTCGCCCGTACTCGCAGGCTACACGTGCTAGGCCTTTTCTGCGACTTTGGGGTACGCGTGCTAGACCTTTACGCGCTTTAGGGTACACGTGCTAGCAACTTTCCCACCTTTTGCTGACAAGTGCCCCAAGTTGCTAGAATGCACTAATTTTCCGCTATAAATAGGGAGCCCATGGTTCATTTGAAGATACATCTTTCATACACCTTCACATCTTGAAAAAACACACTCCATACACTTTCTTTCTTGTAAAATTAGTAGTTTTTCCTTTAGGATAGTTTAATTAATTAGAATAGCTAATTAATTAACTAAGGAAGATTTGTACGGAGGTGCTCCGGGATGCATTGTAGCTACGAGTTATTTGTATACCTTTTCAGGTTTTAATCTATCTTCCATATTTAAATATGTTTGTTCTTTATTTTATAAATTTAAATATGCATGCTAGAATTACCATGATTAACTAGATAACTCAATTGTCTGCTATGATAGTCATTTAGAAAGTTTTAAATATGTAATTGTGTTGTATGTTATGAGATTGTGGATGGTTTATATTACAAATAGATGTAGGAATTAAATCTTTATCGTTTATCTGCCCAACTCATGTTGTGACTAAAACCTTATCCAAAAATGAACGTAGCTAACTCATAGGATATAGGTCACTTACTTATACTATGTTAGATTGAATCATTGAGCTCGGCATGGCCGGTGTTCTCTAGACTAAAATAGGACCCAAGAGACACGGAATATGGGAATAGAGGTAGATTAAGATTAAATTCATATAGACAATATTTTTGAGACAACTTTCGGAATATCTTCGACTTAAATAATACCTTTGTATGCTTATATTGAACTATTGCTTTGATCATCTTATTGCATGTTCTTGTTTGATTGTTGCATTAGGATCATCATAATAGTGAAACACAATTGGCATTAAATATCGCGAAGTAATATGACGGCCCCTATTCGACTGTTCTCTGATATAGTACTGGAAACGCCTACGGCGGAGTACAAATGTATGGAAATCGAGAACGACCGAAGGTAGTTATATTATGAATCGAATAACAAACGTGTTACTTAAGTTTCCATTTGTAGTACAAACCATCCTTGTATTATTGCATACCTGAGTAATGTTGATAATTCGTACGAATAAGTGATGACATATTATCCGGCCGCCTAGACCAGTTAGTCCAACCTATTCCGGTGAGGGTAAACCTCGTTCAAAAGATTGTTTATTCAACAAACTATGCCATGATTCGGACATTTCTGATGACCAAGATTGGGGAATAGGATTCAAGATTAATTGTCAGATAATATGGGTATACATTTGAGAGAACTTTCGGTGTATGCTTTAATATATGCTGCAACCCATGTGACATTCTATTTGCCTGATTGTGGACACCTTCGCGTTAGCCCAATAGAAGGATTGCAGTGATAGCTCACATTAACTTACTAACTTATCCTCATTAGAACTCTTCATATCAATCAAATCCTAAACCACTTCATAGTAGACAATCGCGTCAATTGTTGAATGCCCGAAGTAACCTCCACCTTTCAGTTTATTTTAATTTAGAATAGAAAATCCAAAACCAAAACCAAAACCAACTCTTTTCTCCCTAGCTAAATACATAAAAGTTTCTAAATCCCCTAGCTTCAATTTGCCGCGCTTTGAAGAACGATCCTAGGTCATACTTTTCCTTTGCTAGCCCTTTGATTAGCATAATAGTAACCCAAGGCCCCACCCTTACAAATTTAAAACCCACTGTTGTGTTGCATCTCCATTAGAAATTCCAACGACCGGTGTGCAGCATAACAAAGCGACTTGAGGATGTGCCCATCGTTCGAGACTTTCCAAAAGTCTTTCCAGAAGAACTACCTGGTCTACCACCACCAAGACATGTTGAGTTCTCAATCGACCTCTAGCCAGGTGCTGCACCTGTGGCCCGAGCACCAAACCGCTTAGCCTCCGAACTTCAGGAATTATCCACACAATTACATGAACTCCTGGATAGAGGATTCATTAGACCAAGTTCTTCACCTTGGGGAGCTCCGGTATTATTCGTGAAAAAGAAAGACGGTTCTTTCAGAATGTGCATCGACTACCGAGAGTTGAACAAGTTGACCGTCAAGAACCGATATCCACTCCCTCGTATCGATGACCTATTTGACCAACTTCAAGGGTCGAGTTTTTATTTAAAAATCGATCTACGGTCGGGTTATCATCAACTCCGAGTTCGCGACACAGATATCCCGAAAACTGCTTTCCAAACTCGCTACGAGCATTACGAATTTCAAGTGATGTCATTCGGCTTAACCAACACACCGGATGTATTCATGGACCTTATGAATCGGGTGTGCAAACCTTACCTCGACAAGTTTTTCATCGTATTTATAGACGACATCATGATCTACTCGCGCGCCGAACATGAACATGCGCAACATCCCAAAACCATCTTAGAGATACTCAGACATGAGGAGTTATATGCCAAATTCTTTAAGTGTGATTTCTGGATGCAAACCGTTCATTTCCTTGGACATGTCATCGATAGTCAAGGAATCCATGTTGATCTATCAAAAATCCAGGCTATCAAGTGCTGGCAAGCACCAACAACTCCAACCGAAGTACGTCGGGTCTTGCTGGGAACTATCGGTGATTCATTGAAAACTTCTTGAAAATAGCCCAACCACTCACGACACTGACTCAGAAAGACAAAAAGTTCGATTGGACGGATAAACAAGAGTCAGCATTTCAACTTCTGAAACAAAAGCTTTGTAGTGCTCCTATTCTATCATTATCCGATGGCACCAATGACTTCATGGTATATTGCGATGCTTCCCATCAAGGTCTCGGTTACGTGTTGATGTAACGGGACAAAGTCATTAGTTACGTTTCACGACAACTCAAAATTCATGAAAAGAACTACACTACCCACGATCTTGAGCTTGGAGCCGTTGTTTTTGCACTCAAAATATGGAGACACTACCTTTATGGCACTAAGTGCACAATCTTTACTGATCACAAAAGTCTCCAGCACATATTCTATCAGAAAGATCTCAATATGAGGCAACGTCGATGGATCGAGTTGCTCACCGATTACGATTGTGAAATCAAATACCATCCAAGGAAGGCAAATATTGTTGTCGATGCCCTCAGTCGAAAAGAATGATCGAAACCACTTCGAGTCTGAGCCTCAGTATGACCATTCACAATGATCTAATGTCGCACCCCAATATTCGGGTTGGGGCTCGACTAATACAGTAATCACAGCACAAAGATATAATGAAGAACTCTATATGCGTCATTTTAACAAAATACATTGATTGTAATAAAAGTTTACACAAGTTATAATGATTACATATGCTCAGTACCCTGATCTGAAAGATTCTATAGCATTACTACTTATACAAAATATAATAATGCAGAAAAATCTCTTGATGTTCGTGTTTGCATGAGACTCGAGCTAAGTAATATCCTGAGCAGTCCTACTACTACTGCGTACCTGAGAATACATGCTAAAAGGTCAGCTAAAAGCTGGTGAGCTCACAGGTGTAAATGATATAACCACAATGTATGAACCATAAGATTTAATAACGTGTTTGAAATTAATCAAATAAATGTGTATATTACTGCCATGAATCCATAGTTTGAGCTTAACTGAGGGGTCAGGATCCGCCTTTAAGGACCTGAGCGAGTTGCCTCTGAGCGAGTGCCTAATCTACACTCGTTTGAACAAATGATAATGTGTCCGTTTGACATCACAGTCATGGTAGCGCGACTACCACGGATTGGGAATTGTCAATCCCATATGGTACTATACACTAACATTCACGCTAAATCCGTATTAACAAACTATGTGGTGGAGGACTTTATGATTAGTGAAAAAAAAACTCATGCAGTTAATATATCGTGTTTTGTACTTATGTTCACATGGAAAACAAATTTGAGCATGTATTCTCACCCCGGGAGTGAAAACAGTAAAAATGCGGGGCTGTGAGACTCAACTGAGTCTGATGCATTTATCTCAATAAACGTGCGTTGCAAAACCAAGCAATGATGTTCGAAGATTGTAACCTGAGGGCGTCCAAGACGCGCGTTGGTTAATACGTGAGTAGGTATCTCAAAAGATCACCTATGTTAGTTGTTCATCCAACTAGTTATGTCCAAATACATTGGTTTGTTTGATTGTTTATTTGTGTTTTGGAAACATGTACGGCCCGTTGGTGATGATGGTAATAAAAATTGTCAAAGTATTATTATCATTATGTTCATTGTATGCTTATCAAAGTATATATATAGCGGGTACGAGTATCATCGTATAAGGTTTTGTGGTAGTAAGTGTTCAACGCTTAGTGTTCAACGAGTATCATCGTATAAAGTATTTTAGAGTCCTGGCTGGGGTATTGTAAGTGATAAAATTTTATTTCTACTATATTGCTTTAGTGAAAAACGCATCTAAAATCTGAGTTTGGGTATTGTAAGTGATAAAATTTCAAGTGTTGACACTTAGTAAAAATATGTGTTTTGATGGCTCTGATTTGTGCGACACTAGGTGCGACACCAATTGCAAAATAGGTTGTTGTTTCTCATGTCATGACTGCGACATAGGTCTTTGTGTCTCTATGTGCGATATCCGCAATTTAATGCGACATAAGGTGTTGTGTCGCTACTGCGACATTCGCAATTCAATGCGACATAAATCTTTGCATCGCTAGGTGCGACATAATCTATTTTTATCGACATAAAGTCTTGTGTCGCAGATGGCCCACAGCCTCTGTGACATAACAGGTTGTTTGGTTTTTCATGTGTCGGGTTTGTGTTCAAACGACTTCGGTTTGACCCGAAACTTTTACACAAGTCCTAGATGAGTTTATAGAGTTTGCAGAAATTATTGGTTTGTGTCGAGAGTCATTCTAGGTGTCGATTTTATAAAATGGCCAAAACTAACATTTTCCGACAATGTTCCGAAATCAAGTTTTTAACACATATTTGGACATTACAAAGTTAGATCAACAACATATCAGCAAAATAAACGAAATACAAGAGTTTTTGAAAGTGTCGGAATCTTACATTTCGTCGCGAAGAGAAACCGAGAAGATGGATGTGTTCCTCTTAGCGTGGCGATCGTTTTTGCTTCAAGCCTTCAACTGATTCAAGGTGTTTTTGTGATGCTTTTTGTAGAGAGAGAAAGAGAGAGATTGCCGAGAGGTAGAGAGAGGGGGAGAGAAATTTGGTGATATTTTTGAAAGTGAGAGGAAGAAGAAATGATGGTGATGATGTTGTGTTGGTGTGTTTTACACTCAAGGAGAAAAGGGAGAGAGGGGAGGGGGCACGACTAGGGGGTGGCCCACAAGGTGTGGGTTGCCCCAATTTTTGTTCCCTGCATTTATGCTTCGTGCAGTGTTCGTTTACCCGATCGTTTGAACGTTTAATTATCATTTTACGTTTAATACGCGTGTTTAGATAACGATTTAAATCTAAATGTTTTTATCAAAAGTATTATTCTAAATACTTTATTTCAAGTTAGTAGAAATATTATAGGGTCTCGGTGTGCGCGTCCGTTGCGTATTTGTACGTTTATTTAACACGTGTGACGTTTTAGACGTTTTATTCATACGCGTGAGATCGTAATACTTTTACTTGAAGTATTGTATCAAAATACTTAATAATGAATTATAACAATATAATTTGGGTTTATTTTATTTGTCGGGCACGTTTCATGCGTTTCTGTCACGTGCGGTTAGTTTTAGACGATACGAAATACGTTTGTATATATTACCCAAATAATATATAATAAAATGAGTTAATTAATTGGTTTCACATATTTTAATAAAGTTTTCACCAACGTCCGTTTTGTGATTGTGTCGGATTCCGGCCGATAATGAAATGCACGATTTAAATAAATCGCGTACAAGTGTATATATAACAATATACAAAATGATACACATAATTAGCCATAAACATAAATAATAACATGTATTAATACAATGATTTGACACTAATTACCAGTTCTAATTTATCGGGTGTCACATTCTCCCCTTATTAAGAGAATTTCGTCCCATAATTTAGCTCTGAATCGTAGATGGAGTGGATTCTGTGAATAATTGTGGGTACTTGAGTCGCATTTGGTCTTCCCGTTCCCAAGTGAATTCCTGACCACGCCACGAATTCCACCGGACTTTAATGATGGGAATACGACTTTGTTTCAACTATTTGACCTCACGGTCCATGATTTCCACTAGGGTCTCGATGAAATGAAGTTTATCATCGATATGGATTTCGTCAAGGGGAATAATGAGTGTCTCATCATATAGACATTTCTTCAGGTTAGAAATGTGAAATGTGGGATGCACGCTACTAAGCTCGGTTGGTAGCTGCAACCGATATGCCATTGGACCAATCCTTTCAAGGAAATCAAAAGGTCCAATGTACCTGGGATTTAACTTCCCGCGTTTTCAGAAGCGGATGACACCTTTCCAAGGTGATACTTTCAAGAGTACTCGATCCCCAACTTGGAACTCGAGATGTTTGTGTCTCACGTCAGCGTAACTTTTCTGACGATCACGCGCGGCTTTGAGTCTGCTTTGTATACCAATGATCTTTTTTGTGGTTTCGTTAATGATTTCTGGACCAGTGAGTTGGCTGTCTCCCACTTCGGTCCAACAAACAGGTGATCGACACTTACGACTGTACAGTGCCTCGAAAGGTGCAGCTCCAATACTTGTATGGTAGCTGTTGTTGTATGAAAATTTGAACAATGGTAGATGATGTTCCCAGTTTGCACCGAAGTTAACTACGCAGGCTCGTAGCATGTCCTCCATTGTTTGTATGGTTCATTCACTTTGGCCGTCTGTTTGTGGATGGTATGCGATGCTCATATCCAGACGAGTACCCAATGATTTCTGAAGTGACTACCAAAAGTGGGATGTGAAACGACTATCTCTATCAGAGATAATTGAGATGGGAACGCCATGTCAGGACACAATCTCTTTAAGATAGATTCGTGTGAGGTGTTCCATTTTATCAGTTTCTTTGATGGCGAGGAAATGAGCAGATTTGGTGAGATGATCGACGATCACCCAAATGGTATCGCAACCGCTCGATGTTGTTGGGAGTTTGGTAATGAAATCCATGGTGATCTGCTCCCATTTCCACTGGTGAATTTCTGGTTGTTGTAGAAACCAGAAAGGTTTTTGGTATTCGGCTTTGACTTTTAAACAGTAAGACATTTGCTGACATACGTGGTGATGTCAGCTTTCATGTTAGGCCACCAATATAGTTCCTTGATGCCGTGATACATCTTATCGGATCCAGGATGTATAGAATATTTGGACTTGTGAGCTTCGTCCATCATCAAGTCCCGAAGGTTTCCAAAACTAGGTAACCAGATTCGGTCAGAGAAGTACCTAACTCCATCAGGTTTGATGTCAAACTGTTTATCCATGCCCCATAAGGCTTCGCTTTTGATGTTTTCAGGTTTCAAGGCTTCGAGTTGAGCGGTGAGAATCTGAATGTTTAGGTCGTTATGAATAATCATACTGAGGGCTCGGACTCGAAGTGGTTTCGATCGTTCTTTACGACTGAGGGCATCGGCAACAACATTTTCCTTCCCTGGATGGTATTTGATTTCACAATCGTAATCGGTGAGCAACTCGACCCATCGACGTTGCCTCATGTTGAGATCTTTCTGATCGAATCTTTCTGATCAAATACGACAGCCCCAAGTTCGAGGTCATGGGTAATGTAGTTCTTTTCATGAATTTTCAGCTGTCGAGAGGCGTAGGAAATGACCTTGTCTCGTTGCATCAGCACACAACCAAGACCTTGGTGAGAAGCATCGCAGTATATCACGAAGTCATCATTGCTTTCGGGTAATGATAGGATAGGTGCACTGCAAAGCTTATTTGTTTTCGTACTTGCGTTCATATAGTTAAAATAAAACGAGCAATGATATCACACCCCTGAATAAAACAGTAAAATAGGGGCTATGAGACTCACCTGAGTCTTGACGTGTTTATCTATATAAATTTGAGTTGATTAGCCGAGTAGTGATGTCCGAATACTTGTAACCTGAGGGTGTCCACGACACGCGATAGTTATTAATTGATTAGGTATCTTAAAAGACTACCTTTGTAGTTGCTCGTCCAACTAGAATGTCCAAATGACTACGATTTGGTTGATTAATCTTGAGTTTTGAAAATGTGTACGACCCGTTGGTGATTTGTTTGTAATAATAATCCCACATTATTATTTTGATTTTCGAAAGGTGTTGTACTTAAAAGTATTTATAAACTTTAGGTGACGGGGGTCCGGAGGCAACGCCCCTGGTTAGCGGGGTCCCAGGGGTGGCAACCCATGGTCGGGTCCAAGGGGCTGGCCCCTGGTTGGGGTTGAGAATTTGGGTGAAAAACGCACATGGACTTGAATTTGGGTGAAATCAAGTGATAAAATTTTGGGTCTCGACACTTAGTAAAATCTGTGTTTTCTTGGTTCTGTTTCATGCGACACAGTGTGCGACATAAGGCTTTTGTCGCTAGATGTGACATAGTCTTTTGTGTCGCAGATCATGTCTGCGACATAAGTCTTTGTGTCGCTAAGTGCGACGTCCGCAATATAATGCGACATAAGGTGTTGTGTCGCTATGTGCGACGGGAATGTGTTCAACGACATAATCACTTGTGTCTCTATATGTGACATAAGTAAGGGTTTTGCGACATAATCCATGATTTGGCGACATAAGGCCTTCTATCGTAGGTGGCCTGGAGCCTCTATGACACAACAAGCTGTTGGCCGGAAAATGAGCCGAAAAGGTGTTTTCCGATTTCCGTTTGACTTGAAACTTTTACCCAACCCATATTTTGATATTATAAGCTTAAATAACCCATAAAGAAGTAAAAATAATGGAAATCGGAGTGGTTCGGGTTTTATCGGAAACTTACAAACTTAACACCGGAGAAATCCGGAAAGATGAAAGTGTAGATCGTGGTACCGCGGTTCTTTTCTTCAAAAGGAGTAAAATGATTTGAGCGAGTTTGGTGGTGTTATTTTGTAAATTAAGGTGGTTGTAATGTGGTGGTGGAGGTGGATAGAAAAAGAGAGAAAGAGTGAGAAAGAAGAGAAAAAGAGAATGAAGAAAATGAGGGTGGGGAGGGGGAGTTAGGGAAGATTTTTGGGGAAAGAGGGGAGGGAATCTCCCAAATTTTTAACTCCCGCGTTTGCGCTTCATGAGGTGTTCGTTTCCCCGATCGTTTAATCGTATAAATAATTATTTTAAAATACTAATATTTGTTAAGGTTTTTGTTGAAGTATTTCATCAAATACTTTTACTTGAGTTATAAAATATAATTTATTCTTGTTTCGGTTGTTCGCGCGATTATTATTTTAATCGCATAATTGTAGTTTGTACGATACAAATTTGAGTTGAAATATTATCTAAATAATATTTTGGATAAAATAGAGTTATTAAATAATGTTATATCATTCAATAAAATTGTTCATCAATGTTCGTATTAATTGAATCGAATTGCATTCGATTAGAAACTTGTACGATTTAATCAAATCGTGTACTTGTATATATTCAACAAAATATATATTGATACATTAATTAGCCTAACATAGAACTAATTACATGTATTAACAATTGTTAGGCACTAATTACTAGTCCTAATTTGACGGGTGTCACATTCTAACCCTGTTAGGTTAATTTCGTCCCGGAATTTAACTTGAAGTCGTGTTTGAAGTAGCATCAACAAATAACTGAGGATACTTGAGTCGCATTTGGTCCTCCCGTTCCCTGGTGAATTCCGGCCCACGTCACGAATTCCACCTGACTTTGACAATGGGAATACGACTTTGTTTGAGTTGTTTGACCTCACGGTCCATGATTTCAGCGGGTTCTTCAACGAAATGAAGTTTGTCATCGACGCGAATCTCTTCGAGTCAGATAATGAGTGTCTCATCAGACAGGCATTTCTTCAAGTTAGAAATGTGAAAAGTCGGATGCACGCTGCTGAGTTTGGGTGGCAGCTGCAATCGATATGCCACTGAACCAATCCTCTCGAGGATCTCGAATGGTCCAATGTATATGGGATTTAATATCCCGCGTTTACCGAATCGGATAACACCTTTCCAAGGTGAAACTATTAGTAGTACTCGATCCCCAACCTGGAACTTGAGTGGTTTGCGTCTCACGTCAGCATAACTTTTCTGACGATCACGTGCGGCCTTGAGTTTGTTTTGAATCTCGAAGATTTTCTCTGTTGTTTCGTATATGAGTTCGGGACCAGTGAGTTGGCTATCTCCCACTTCGGTCCAACAAATTGGTGATCGGCACTTACGACCGTACAGTGTCTCGAAAGGTGCAGCCTTGATGCTGGTGTGATAGCTATTGTTGTACTAGAATTCGCACAACGGTAGGTGTTTTTCCCAGTTTACACCGAAGTCAACTACGCAAGCTCGTAGCATGTCTTCCAGTGTTTGAATTGTTCGTTCACTTTGACCATCGGTTTGTGGGTGGTATGCGGTACTCATATCAAGACAGGTACCCAATGATTTTTGAAGTGATTGCCAAAAGTGAGATGTGAAATGACTATCCCTATCTGAGATAATCGAGATTGGAACACCAAGTCGAGTAACAACCTCTTTGATGTAGATTCGTGTGAGGCGTTCCATTTTGTCGGTTAACTTGATTTCCAGGAAATGAGCAGATTTCGTGAGACGATCGACGATCACCCAAATGGTATCATAACCGCTCGATGACTTGGGTAGTTTGGTTATGAAATCCATGGCAACTTGTTCCCATTTCCATTCAGGAATGGTGGGTTCTTGGAGTAAACCAGAAGGTTTTTGATACTCGGCTTTGACTTTTGAGCAAGTAAGGCACTTGCTGACCTATGTAGCGATTTCAGCTTTCATATTTGGCCACCAAGAAAATTCCTTGATGCCATGATACATTTTTTTGGATCAAGACGGGTACCCAAGGTGAAACTTTGAGTAGCACTCGATCCCCAACCTAGAACTCGAGTGGTTTGCGTCTCACGTTAGCATAACTTTTCTGACGATCGCGTGCGGCTTTGAGTTTGTTTTGGATCTCGGAGATCTTTTCAGTAGTTTCGTGAATGATCTCAGGACCAGTGAGTTGACTGTCTCCCACTTCGGTCCAACAAATCGGTGATCGGCACTTACGACCGTACAGTGCCTCGAAAGGTGCAGCCTTAATGTTGGTGAGATAACTGTTGTTATACGAAAACTCGCACAATGGTAGGTGTTTTTCCCAGTTTACACCGAAGTCAACTACGCAAGCTCGTAGCATGTCTTCCAGTGTTTGAATTGTTCATTCGCTTTGGCCGTCGGTTTGAGGGTAGTATGCGGTACTCATATCGAGACGGGTACCCAATGATTTTTGAAGTGATTGCCAAAACTGAGATGTGAAACGACTATCCCTATCAGACATAATCGAGATTGGAACACCGTGTTGAAAAACAACCTCTTTGATGTAGATTCATGTGAGGCGTTCCATTTTGTCAGTTTCTTTGATTGCTAAGAAGTGAGCAGATTTTGTGAAACGATCAACGATCACCGAAATGGTATCGCATCCGCTCGTTGACTTTGGTAGTTTGGTTATGAAATCCATTGCAATTTGTTCCCATTTCCATTCAGGAATGCTGGGCTGTTGGAGTAAACCAGAAGGTTTTTGATATTCGACTTTGACTTTTGAGCAAGTAAGGCACCTGCTGACGTATGTGGCAATTTCAACTTTCATGTTCGGCCACCAATAGAACTCTTTGATGCTGTGATACATTTTGTCGGATCCCGGGTGTATAGAGTATTTAGACTTGTGAGCTTCATCCATCACCAAGTCTCGCAGGTTCTGAAAACTAGGCAGCCAGATTCGGTTAGAGAGGTACCTAACTCCGTTAGGTTTGATTTCAAATTGTTTATCCATGCCTCGCAAGGTTTCGTTTTTTATGTTATCGGGTTTCAGAGCTTCGAGTTGAGCAATGAGAATCTGAATGTTTAGATCATTGTGAATGGTCATACTGAGGGCTCGGACTCGAAGTGGTTTCGTTCGTTCTTTTCGGATGAGGGCATCGGCAACAACATTTGCCTTACCCGGATGGTATTTGATCTCACAATCGTAGTCGGTGAGCAACTCGACCCATCGACATTGCCTCATGTTGAGATCCTTTGGATCGAAGATGTGTTGGAGACTTTTGTGGTCGGTGAAGATTGTGCACCTAGTGCCGTAGAGGTAATGTCTCCATATTTTGAGAGCAAAGATGACAGCTCCGAGTTCGAGATCATGAGTAGTAATTCTTTTCGTGGATTTTGAGTTATCGCGAGGAGTAAGCAATGACCTTGTCTCGTTACATCAGCACGCAACCGAGACCCTGGTGAGAAGCATCGCAGTATACCACGAAGTCATCGGTGCCTTCGGGTAAGGATAGAATCAAAGCACTGCAAAGCTTTTGTTTCAGAATTTGAAATGATGACTCTTGTTTATCAATCCAATCAAACTTTTTGTCTTTCTGAGTCAGGGTTATTAGTGGTTGGGCTATTTTCAAGAAATTTTCAATGAATCGCTGATAGTACCCAGCAAGACCCAAGAACTGGTGTACTTCGGGTTTGAGATGTTGGTGCTTGCCAGCACTTGATAGCCTCGATTTTCGATGGATCAACATGGATTCCTTGACTATTAACAACATGTCCAAGGAATTGAACGGATTGTATCCAGAACTCACACTTGGAGAATTTGGCATATAACTCCTCGTGTCTGAGTAGTTCTAGGACGGTTTTGAGGTGTTGCGCGTGTTCTTGTTCGTTTCGCGAGTATATGAGAATGTCGTAGATGAAAACAATGACAAACTTATCGAGGTAAGGTTTGCACACCCGATTCATAAGATCTATGAATACAGCCAGTGCGTTTGTTAAACTGAAGGGCATCACCTGAAATTCATAATGCCCGTAACGAGTTCGGAAAACAGTTTTTGGGATATCGGTGTCGCGAACTCGAAGTTGAAAATAACCTGACTGAAGATCGATCTTTGAATAAATACTCGACCCTTGTAGTTGGTCAAACAGGTCATCGATGCAAGGGAGTGGATATCGGTTCTTGATGGTCAATTTGTTTAACTCTCGGTAGTCGATGCACATTCGGAAAGAACCATCTTTCTTCTTCACGAATAAGACCGGATCTCCCCAGGGTGAAGAACTCGGTCTAATGAATTCTCTATCCAGGAGTTCCTGTAACTGAGTGGACAGCTCCTGAAGTTCGAATGGGGCTAATCGGTATGGTGCTCGAGCCACGGGTGCAGCACCTGGCACGAGATCGATTGGGAACTCAACCTATCTTGGCGGTGGCAGGCCAGGCAGTTCTTCGGGAAAGACTTCTGGAAAGTCTCGAACGATGGGCACATCCTCAAGTCGCTTCTCCTCTGACTTTTTCTCCATGATGTGTGCGAGGATTGCCGGATACCCTTTTCTTAGAAATTTTCGGGTTTTCAAACAAGAGATGATGTTTAGTCTCGTCCTACCGGTCTCCCCCTGTATGATCAAAGTTCTACCGGCGGCAAGAGGGATGCAAACGATCTAATCGTAATAAACGATTTCAGCTCAGTGTCTGGACAACCAGTCCATTCCTATTATGACATCAAAACTTCCAATTTCAACGGGCATAAGATCGATTGAAAAGGTTTCATTGGCTAGGTTTAAAGTGCAATTAGGTATCACACTATCAGTTTCTATGAGTTTACCGTTCGCTAGTTCTACAGTGTACTTAACATCTAGAGCAACAGGGGTGATGTCAATCAATGGGTAAAATTCATCTGAAATAAAGCTTCTATGGGGACCAGTATCAAATAGAATAGAAGCAGTTAAGTTGTTGAGGAGGAACATACCCGAGACCATATTTGGGTCTTGGCGGGCATCCCCAGAGTTGAGTATGAAGGCTCTACCTCTAGCATTGTTGTTGTTGTTCTTCAGCTTCGGGCATTCATTCCTGAAGTGCCCGGTGTTCCCACATTCGAAGCAGGCTCTAGGCGGCCTGGTGTTGTTGTTGTTGGAGGTATTGTTGTTGGATTTGGGAGCTCGGCAATATTTGGTCGAGTGCCCGTGCCTCCTGCAGTTGTTGCAAGGGGTATTGCATTGACCCTCATGGTGGCGGTTACACTTGGAACAATAATGTTTGTTCCCTATATACCTGCATTTGGGTTCAGTGTTGGAGGTGTAAGCTTGGATGGCATTGGGTTTCTTGTTTGTTTGGTCGTGGTGTTTAGTAGGTTTGCGTTTGTTGTTGGAAGGGGTGGTGGATGCTTCACGACTGACAATCATCACCATGAGTTCATGTGCAAGCCGGATAGCACATTGGATGGTGGTTGGCTTGGATGAGGTGACATTTCCCTGGATGTTCATTGGGAGGCCGCGGATGTATTTCTTGAAGCGTTTTTCGTCCGTGTCTACCAAACCCGGACATAGAAGGGTGAGTTACTGGAATTTGGTGGTGTAACCAACGATATCATTGCCTTGAATAGTTAAATGTCAGAATTCTTCCTCCAACCGTTGGAGTTCCTCGGTGGGGCAATATTCGTCCCTTAGCATTTTTTTCAGGTCTGCCCAGGGGAGTTGGTTTGCTACATCAATGCCAACAGAACTGGCATGAGTATTCCACCATGTGAGTGCACCTTCTTGAAAGGTGTAAGCAGTGAATTTGAACTTGCTGTCTTCCATGCAGTTGCACAAACCGAAGACAGATTCGATCCTTTCGATCCACCTGATTAGACCGATGGCACCTTCCGTGCCCTTGAAATTTAATGGTTTGCAGCTGAGAAAATACTTGTAAGAATAAGGCTTGATTGATAGGAGTAATTTCTGGAGTATCATTACTTCTTCTGGAGTTTTGTGGTGAATCCCGAGTAGCCAGGGCTTCGGCCACAGCTCGGGAAACGATGGCAGCAATTTCGGCATCACTGTAACTTTTCTTCTTTGGCGGCATGATTCTTCAAGAGAGAAATAAAAGGTACATGAGAGGTGGTACCAGAATAATAAGCAAGATAGATGTACATATATAAAAGTGGTAATATACAACATCACATGGTAAAATCACAATTAGAAATAACGGGAGAAATTGTCAATTCATAATACGAAGTTGAATGATTATAGACAATTTCTAGTTAGGAGTTTCAAAAGTCACAGACTTAGAAGTTTAACAAAAGTGCCGGGAATTATTACATCCGGTCGAATTACATAGGTCCTACGAAAGCATGATAAAGTACAGATTTAGCCTAAGCTAATCCTGCCGTAGATTGAGTTGTGGTAGTAGTGCGGTGAGATGGTCCACAGATTCTGCAAGTCTGCTAACCATTCGGAGGGCATCCTCGGTTTCCCTTAGATGTGTCTCGCACTGATTCAGCCTTGATTGTAGGACGGAGATTTCGTTTCGGTTACCAATCACTTGGTTGTGGACAACCTCCATAGTTTCAATGGTTTCACCCAGACGGTTGTCAAGGGTGTCCATGTGGTTGATGGTATTTTTGTGATCTTCGGAGACTTGATTGATACGCTCGAGTGATGTGAGTCTCCAGTTTTCGTTGGTTTTTTGGAGTTCAATATCCATAGTATTAAGTCGTTGCTCATGGCGGTGCAGCCTATTGGCTAAGTCGGACAAAGTGAAGTGAGTAGGGTATGGGTCAGCTCGAGGCAACCTAGTGTTCCTCCTAGCCACCCTTGGGTTTCGTGATCCATACGGATAAGAGCGTGACGAATTGGGTGGTGTGTTTGCCATTCTGAGACAAAGCATTAGAAAGAATGAGGCCTATATTCATATAATACATATATAATATAGTCTAAGATATTGAGAATGAGAGAGGCCTATCTACGTATATATATATATATATATATATATATATATATTATATATATATATTATATATATATATATATATCACATAATAGCCTAAAGTGTCTAACACATACATGTTTGAGTCCTAGTTCTCTCGAGGTCAGAGTCAACTAGTGTATCCTGTTCAGTCATGACTCCTTTCAGATCTCACATCATATTCTTTTAATTGTACATAGTTGATCAGGCTATGTTAAATTAAACCAATACAATGTAGTCACTGAACCTAATCATACTTAATAAGGAATACTGCCTAACGGTCATAGTCTAGGCCCACTAAATGCACCCTAGTTCACAATAACCTTAGGCTTTGATACCAATCTGTCGCACCCCCAAATTCAAGTTGCGGAAGCGAATCGGGTCGGGGCGCGACTAATCAATAATCACAGCACAACGATATAATGAACGACTCTATATGCGTCGTTTTACAACTTGTATTGATAAAATCAAAGTTTACATCAAAATGTAGTTTACATTAGCCCAGTTTGGAATTGAGAGATTTACATACATAATTAATTTATACAAAATATAATAATGCAGCTAAATCTCTGAATGTTTGCATGCGGACACGAGCTAATGATTCCTGAATGCAGTCCAACCTACTGCTGAGTACCTGTGATACATGCTAAAATGGGTCAGCAAAACGCTGGTGAGCTCACAGGTTTGTATGTCAACACATATTGTATGAACCGCAAGATTTAATTGAATTTAAATTGCAATTAAGCAAAATAAAAGTTTTACGGCCATGAGCACATAGTCTGAGCTTAACTCGAAGTGTCAGGTCCACATTTAAGGAATCCTGATCGAGGTGCCTCCCACGAGTGCCTAATCTACACTCGTTTGAATAAATATTAGTACATCCATTTACCCAGTTAGTGCATGCTAAACCGGACGAGGATGATCAATCCTATATGGTACCATATACTAACATTCACGCTACAACGTATTACCAAACTATGCTGAGGAGGGCTTTACAAGATTAGTGAGATAACTCATGTAGTAATTATTTGTTTTCATACTTGCGTTCATATAGTTAAAATAAAACGAGCAATGATATCACACCCCTGAATAAAACAGTAAAATATGGGCTATGAGACTCACCTGAGTCTTGACGTGTTTATCTATATAAATTTGAGTTGATTAGCCGAGTAGTGATGTCCGAATACTTGTAACCTGAGGGTGTCCACGACACGCGATAGTTATTAATTGATTAGGTATCTTAAAAGACTACCTTTGTAGTTGCTCGTCCAACTAGAATGTCCAAATGACTACGATTTGATTGATTAATCTTGAGTTTTGAAAATGTGTACGGCCCGTTGGTGATTTGTTTGTAATAATAATCCCACATTATTATTTTGATTTTCGAAAGGTGTTGTACTTAAAAGTATTTATAAACTTTAGGTGACGGGGGTCCGGGGGCAACGCCCCTGGTTAGCGGGGTCCCAGGGGTGGCAACCCATGGTGGGGTCCAAGGGGCTGGCCCCTGGTTGGGGTCGAGAATTTGGGTGAAAAACGCACTTGGACTTGAATTTGGGTGAAATCAAGTGATAAAAGTTTTGGTCTCGACATTTAGTAAAATCTGTGTTTTCTTGGTTCTGTTTCATGCGACACAGTGTGCGACATAAGGCTTGTGTCGCTAGATGTGACATGGTCTTTTGTGTCGCAGATCATGTCTGCGACATAAGTCTTTGTGTCGCTAAGTGCGACGTCCGCAATATAATGCGACATAAGGTGTTGTGTCTTTATGTGCGACGGGAATGTGTTCTGCGACATAATCACTTGTGTCGCTATATGTGACATATGTAAGGGTTTTGCGACATAAGCCATGATTTGGCGACATAAGGCCTTATGTCGTAGGTGGCCTGGAGCCTCTATGACACAACGAGCTGTTGGCCGGAAAATGAGCCGAAAAGGTGTTTTCCGGTTTCCGTTTGACTTGAAACTTTTACCCAACCCATATTTGGACATTATAAGCTTAAATAACCCATAAACAAGTAAAAATAATGGAAATCGGAGTGGTTCGGGTTTTATCAAAAACTTACAAACTTAACGCCAGAGAAATAAGGAAAGATGAAAATGTAGATCGTGGTACCGCGGTTCTTTTCTTCCAGAGGAGTAAAATGATTTGAGCGAGTTTGGTGGTGTTATTTTGTAAATTAAGGTGGTTGTGATGTGGTGGTGGAGGTGGAGAGAAAAAGAGAGAAAGAGTGAGAAAGAAGAGAAAAAGAGAATGAAGAAAATGAGGGTGGGGAGGGGGAGTTAGGGCAGATTTTTGGGGAAAGAGGGGAGGGAATCTCCCAAATTTTTAACTCCCGCATTTGTGCTTCGTGAGGTGTTCGTTTCCCCGATCGTTTAATCGTATAAATAATTATTTTAAAATACTAATATTTGTTAAGGTTTTTGTTGAAGTATTTCATCAAATACTTTTACTTGAGTTATAAAATATAATTTATTCTTGTTTCGGTTGTTCGCGCGATTATTATTTTAATCGCATAATTGTAGTTTGTACGATACAAATTTGAGTTGAAATATTATCTAAATAATATTTTGGATAAAATAGAGTTATTAAATAATGTTATATCATTCAATAAAATTGTTCACCAATGTCCGTATTAATTGAATCGAATTGCATTCGATTAGAAACTTGTACGATTTAATCAAATCGTGTACTTGTATATATTCAATAAAATATATATTTAAATAATAATTAGCCTAACATAGAACTAATTACATGTATTAACAATTGTTAGGCACTAATTACTAGTCCTAATTTGATGGGTGTCACAGTATGGTTTGCACACTCGATTCATGAGGTCCATGAATACAGTCACTGCATTCGTTAAACCGAATGGCATCACTTGAAACTCGTAATGCCCGTAGCGAGTTCGGAAAGCAGTTTTTGGAATATCAGAGTCACGAACTCGGAGTTGATGATAACCTGACTATAGATCGATTTTCGAATAATAACTCGACCCCTTGAGTTGGTCAAACGGGTCATCAATACGGGGGAGTGGGTAACGGTTCTTCACGGTGAGTTTGTTGAGTTCACAGTAGTCGATACACATTCTGAAAGAACCATCTTTCTTTTTCACGAATAGAATCGGGGCTCCCCAAGGTGAGGAACTCAGTCGAATGAACCCTTTGTCCAGAAGCTCTTGTAGTTGTGTAGACAACTCCTGAAGTTCGGATGGAGCTAAGCGGTAAGGTTCTCATGCCACGGGTGCTGCTCCAGGCACAAGATCGATGGAGAATTCAACCTGCCTAGGCGGTGGAAGGCAAGGTAATTCCTTAGGAAAGACTTCCGGAAAGTCTCGAACGATTGGCACATCCTCAAGTCGCTTATCCTCCGACTTATTCTCCATGATGTGTGCGAGGATTGCCTCATAACCCTTTCTCAAGTACTTACGGGTTTTCATGCATGAGATGATATTTAATCTCATTCCACCGGTTTCCCCTTGTATGATTAAAGTACTAACGGTGGCAAGAGGAATGCGAATGATTTTGTCATAACAGACGATTTCGGCTCGGTGTTTGGATAGCCAGTCCATGCCTACAATGATGTAGAAAAATTCTGATCTCGACGGGTATGAGGTTTATGGGGAAAAGTTCATTTGCGAGGTTTAGGGTGAAATTTGGAATTACACTATCGGCCTCGATTAATTTGCCATTAGCTAGCTCTACTGTATATAAAGTATCTAATGCAACAGGTGTAATATCAAGTAGTGGGCTGAACTCGTTCGATATGAAACTCTTGTCAACACCAGTATCAAACAGAATAGACGCATATAAATTGTTGATAAGGAACATACGCGTGACCACATCAGGGTCCTGACGAGCATCCTTAGAGTTAAGTACGAAAGCTCTACCTCGTGCATTGTTGTGGTTGCCCTTGTTCTTGCGTTTTGGACAATCATTTCTGAAGTGTCCGGTGTCTCCACATTCGTAACAGGCTCGGGATTGATTGGTGTTGGTGTTGTTGTTGGAATTGTTGTTGTTATTCTTTGGAGATCTGCAGTCCTGGGCAAGATGTACGTACCGCTTGCAGTTGTTGCAAGGAATACCACAAGGACCGTCGTGATGGCGGTTGCACTTGGAACAAAAGGGCTTTGTCCCTATGTAACCCCGCTTAGGTTCAGTATTGGAAGTGTAGGCCTTAATAGTTTCGGGTTTCTTATTCTGGTTGTTGTGGTTATCAGTCCACTTTCTCTTATTGTTGTTACTAGTAGATGGACTGGGTGGTTCACCACTGACAATCATCGCCATTAGTTTATGTGCCAGGCGGATGGCACTCTGGATGGTTGCTAGTCGGGATGAGGCAACGTTGTTGGGTTTTCTATAACCTAACTAGATTAATATGCACAGCGGAATTATAACAAAAATTAATCTAAGGCAATTAGGAAACTAAACCCTAAGGGATCTTAACTTGAATAAATAAAAGCAATAAAATAACCAAGGAAAATAGGAAAATACTAACCTTCGAGAAAACCAATTTCTCACGCGTAGACGATCTCTTAGAGCTTCCTTACTAGGAGGCGAGTGCCCAAACCAGAACACCTCTAATGGCTCACACCCAAGAACTAAAAGAAATTCCCAAACTCCTAGGGTCCCGACTCTAAGTCGTGTAAACTCTTACAAGGAGTAGGAATGAGAAAGAGAGAAAGAATTGAACTCTATTCAATTCTGGGATGCCTCTAAAAGCATAGGGGAGGTCCTTATTTATAGGGAAGGAGGAGGCCCAGGGTTTCATCCCCTGGCCGATGTGGGACAGACTCCCAACCGGCGGTTGGACCTTCCAACCGGCGGTTGGACCCACATGTTCAACCGACTTAAACCCTTTGGACTCCAGCCACCGGTTGAACCTTCCAACCGGCGGTTGGATCCTTGCTTCTAGAATCTTCTTTTCTTTTAGTTTCTAATTAATATTCAATTAATAAACTAATCATAATATTAATTCCAATTAATATTATCTCTCTGTTTATTTCTCTTACTGTTCATTGAGGGCGACCCAAAAAGGACTCCACTTTTAATGATGTACTTACCAATTAGTTATGATATTGGACACTATTCCAACAGTCTCCCACTTGGACAATTCATCAACTATTATTGGTCTAAGCTTATCCATTAACTAAGCAGAGAGTGTCATCCAACGCAACTGCCGAACTCTGATTCTTATCTTAGAGTTAGCCCTTTAGATAAGTGATCAACTATTCCTTTGTTCTACTGATATCGTATGAATCGAGACATGGATTTTAATCAATCTCAAGATTCATGATTAGTTTTCTAATTTCCGATTACACTGACTTTATGAGACTATTGAACCATCAACTTAGTCTCGGCCAGGCCTAGCACTTTAGAGTCAATCTTTAATCATCAGAGGGCCCAAGATATCGCTTTTCCCATTTAGGCAAAAAGGAACAAATAAATTTTGACTACCTAGTACTAGTCAACTCATCATGTCATACCTAGCATACCCTTTATGACTGGCAGTTACGCACAGCGTTTGAATAGACTAAAGTATAACAGACTTGAAAAACTAGAAACTCAATGTATCTC
Source organism: Pseudognaphalium luteoalbum (assembly GCA_963422505.1). Lineage (NCBI taxonomy): Eukaryota > Viridiplantae > Streptophyta > Magnoliopsida > Asterales > Asteraceae > Pseudognaphalium > Pseudognaphalium luteoalbum. Next base: position 58,524,526 of record OY730193.1, on the reverse strand, counting down.
CATTTTAAGAATAGAGGATATTATCATCTCAGAGTTACTCGTGATTTCAATCCATGAAGTAACTTCCATGAGTGCGGGTCTCTCCTATATTTAAATCCCCATCAAGTACCCATGAGTGTTGCAGCATTCTCTATGCCATGTCTAATCTCCATAGACAATCTACTAACACTCCATGACAGTCTTGATTCACCACTTACTTCCAGGAGTGTGAACGACTGAGGAGGTTTGAATAAAAAAACTGTTTTACTCGGGAAGTGAAGTCTAAACATGCAAAACTGAAACACAATGACAAACAATAGTAAATGGCAGAACTCCTTCCAATAAATAAATCTCCATTATTTAATCACCAAGTCTATTACAATTTCCATCATTGTTTACAATGTTTCAAAATCAAACTAACAACTAAAACTTTACATTATCTCTTAAGCCTATGCTCCTAGCATGCTCATCATATTTGGACTTCCCAAGTGGCTTTATGAACGGATCAGCCGGATTATCTTCTGATCTTATACTCTTCACAATCACGTGTCCTTCTTCTACTTTCCTTTGAACAAAATGATATTTTCTCTCAATGTGCTTTGACTTTCCGTGATCCTTGGGTTCTCTACTCAAGGCGACCGCACTTTCGTTATCACAGAATATTTCAATGGGGTCTTGAACCGTTGGAACAACTCCAAGATCTCCAATAAAATTCTTAATCCAGATGGCTTCCTTTGAAGCCACACAAGCCGCTATGTACTCAGACTCGCACGTTGAGTCTGCCACCGTATCTTGCTTGGAACTTTTCCATGTCACCGCTCCCCCATTCAGTAAGTATACCCAACCAGACTGTGAACGGCTATCATCTCTATCTGTTTGGAAACTTGCAACACTATAACCCATTACTCTAAGTTCCTCTTCTCCACCATAAACTAAGAACCTGTCTTTAGTATTTCTCAAATACTTAAGAATATTCTTTACAGCTGTCCAATGACCTTCACCAGGATTCTGCTGATGTCGACTCACTAAGCTCAAAGCAAATGAGACATCAGGTCTTGTACACGTCATGGCATACATGATCGATCATATAGCCGAAGCATATGGGACTCGACTCATTCTATCCGATTCTTCCTTAGATTTTGGAAAAGATCCTTACTAATCTTTATGCCATGATGTAAGGGTAGATTCCCTTTCTTAGAGTTCTCCATTTTGAATCTTTTCAAAATTTTATCTAAGTATGTGTCCTGGCTAAGTCCTATGAGACGTCTCGAGCTATCTCTATAAATCTTTATACCAAGAATATATGCTACATCTCCCAAGTCTTTCATAGCAAAACATTTTCCCAACCAATCCTTTACACTTTGTAATGTTGGGACATCGTTTCCTATGAGTAGTATATCATCCACATATAATACTAGGAAGACTACGACACTCCCACTGAACTTGACATATATACAGGACTCATCTTCACTTCTAGAAAATCCAAACTCTGTGACTTTTTCATGGAAGCAGAGATTCCAGCTACGAGAGGCCTGTTTAAGTCCATAAATAGCCTTTTGAAGCTTGCACACTCTATTAGGATACTTTGCATTTTCAAAACCCTCCGGTTGTGCCATGAACACATCCTCTGTCAGTTTCCCGTTAAGGAAGGCGGTTTTGACATCCATTTGCCAAATTTCATAATCATGAAACGCAGCTACTAGCATAATCCTAATTGACTTTATCTTAGCTACTGGCGAGAAGGTTTCCTCATAATCAATCCCGTGAGTTTGAGTATAGCCCTTCGCTACCAACCTAGCTTTATAAGTGTGTACTTTCCCATCCATGTCGGTCTTCTTCTTGAAGATCCACTTACAACCCACCGTCTTAAGACCGGGTGTAGTGTCAACCAAATTCCAAACTTGGTTGTCATACATGGATTGAATTTCGCTTTTTAAAGCTTCCTTCCACTTGGCAGCCTCAGGGCCTGCCATCGCTTCCTTATAGTTAGCAGGTTCATCTAAGTCATTTAGTGTACCATCACTAATTTTATCCTCTTCTTCTACATGGTAACCATAATAGAACTGAGGAGGCTTGCTAACTCTACAAGATCTGCGAACGGGTAAGGATATGTCTTCAGGTTCAACAAGTGTTTCCACCTCTTATTGAACGTCAGTGTTTACTGTAGGTTCTTCATCGGTCAGCATTTCTCTCTCAAGGAACACTCCTCTTCGAGCTACAAAGACCACATTATCCACGGGTCTGTAGAACAGATATCCAAATGACTCTTGTGGATAACCGATGAAAAGACACTTTTCAGATTTGGAGTCTAGTTTGTCCTGAGTTTCTCGTCTAACGAAAACTTCACAACCCCAGATTTTGATGTGACCAAGAGAAGGACGTTTTCCCTTCCACATCTCATAAGGTGTCTTTGAAACCTTCTTGGTGGGTAAAAGATTTAAGACGAGCGGCTGTTTCTAATGCATAATCCCAAAAACTTATCGGAAGTGTAGCCCGACTCATCATAGACCGAACCATGTCCAACAAGGTTCTATTTCTCCTCTCAGCAACTCCATTAAGTTGTGGTGTTCTAGGAGGAGTCAATTGTGAAACTATTCCACAATCTCTAAGATGATTGAGAAACTCGATACTAAGGTATTCTCCTCCCCTATCGGATCGGAGTACCTTTATCTTTCTGCCCAATTGATTCTCTACTTCGCTTTGATATCTTTTGAATATCTCAAAAGTATCTGACTTATGCTTAATTAGATAAACATGTCCAAATCTACTGTAGTCATCAGTAAATGTAACATAATATCGATTTCCATCTTTTGTGGCACATCGGAATGGTCCACAAACATCTGTGTGTACCAAGTCCAACAGTCCTTCACCTCTTTCACACGACCCGGTGAATGGTGATTTAGTCATCTTGCCCAATAAACAAGATTCGCATACATCATCCGATTTGAGGTTGAATGATTCCAACACTCCATCCTTTTGGAGTTGGCCGATGCGTTTCTTGTTTACGTGCCCAAGACGATAATGCCACAATTTGGATTTATCAAGCTCATTAGACGAATCAACATTTAAAATCAAATTGCTAACATATTCAACATTTTCATATATGCCATTGTAAGGAGAAGCTTTGAAAATAAAACCACCATTTAAATAAACCAAAATATCACCATTCTCATTATCAAATGAAAATCGATAACCATCCTTAAACAAAGCATAAAATGAAATAATGTTTCTAGTCATTTCTGACGAATAACAGCAATTATTCAAATCTATCCTAACTCCAGAATTCAGCACAAGCTCATACTTTCCAATCTCAGTAATAGGCGTGATTCCTCTTTTTCCCATGACTAGATTAAGCTCCCCATGCTTCAACTTTCTACTTTCCTTTAGGCCCTGCAATACAGTGCAAATGTGAGTACCACACCCTGTATCCAGAACCCACGAATTAGAAGTTGTAGTATTATGGAGTTCGATCATGAACATACCTGAGTGAACACTCTTTTCAACCTTGCCATCTTCAAGGTCTTTCAGGTATTTTGGGCAGCTACGTTTCCAGTGCCCCTTAGTGTTGCAGTAAAAGCACACTGCTTCCTTCAGATCATTCACTAGTGCAATATCAGAATCAGTCTTTCTTTTGGACCCACGATTGGACTTTCCATTCGTAGTCTTTGCTTTCCAATTTGACCTCTTTCTTTTCTTTGCAGTTTGACCAATTGCCAACACAGGAGCTGCTGAGTTAGAGGACACATCATCCTTTTTGATTCCTTGCTCAGCAGTTTGCAGCAAATTATGGAGTTCCATTATTGAGCCTTCTCTCTCATTCATATTCATCTAATATGATATTACAAACTGATTGTAGACAGCTGGCAGACAAGACAAAATTATGGCAATGGAAAACTCTGTGTCAAACATCATATTCAATGATTCCAACCTATCAAAGTACCCTTTCATCTCCAAGACGAAAGCACAGATAGATGCTCCAGGTTTGGGTTTGCAAGCCATGAGTGACTTAACCACATCAAGGCGTTCTTTGCTCGCCTTTGCCTGGAACATTTCCTTAAGCTGTTGGTTCATTTCATAAGCCCAAGTATTCTCAAAAGTCTTTTGCAACTCGGGGCTCATGGAGGATGCCATGATACAAGACACTTTATTCGCATCATCATAATGTTTCCTGTGTGCCTCAATTTCCTCTTGGGTTGAATCTTCATCAATCACGGGAATCTGCTCATCGAGAACATACTCCTTGTTCTCGTACCTCAAGGTAAACCTTAGGTTACGCATCCAATCCATATAGTTTGGACCAGTCAGTCTTTCCCTTCCAAGAACTGAGAGAAGTGAGAAGTTCGAGTTGTGTGCGGAATTGGGGACGGGAGGATTATTACCATTTGTAGAAGACATCTATAAGATAAACAGTTTTAGTTAGTTTGAATATTCCTTAATTAATTACCCAATTACAAAATTAAGGATAGGATCCATATTTTAGATTCGTTTTATGAAAAGCTTTGCCGTAATCATATTGCGAATTTATTTTAGGTAGACAATGCCTTTGTCAATTTCATTCTCTATGAAACTCCTAGTTCTTTTGAGATTCATTGATTCTTATCAACGGCATGTTAATCTCGGATATGCTCATCTACCATTCATGACTGGTATGCCGAGGATCATGAACAAGATGGTGAACTTAACCATGCAAAACCCGCGTAGTCCCCGGCCCGAGTACGCTCGAGAATCGCGAGTTCCACATCACCTCTCAATATGTTCTCATATTAATGTGCCGGTAAACCACACACGCTCCATTAACAGACCATACGAAAGATGTGCGGTTTTCATGGATTAGCATACTATTTACATTTTAGTATCTAGAACGGTATTTTGTTTTAGTACTTTTAGGTCATACTTTTGATCTTGACATCATCCTATCAAAAGTCCTCGGTAGCTCCATTGAACGCACAAAGAAGCTGAGAAGCAGGTCAGCGCGAAGCCTATTAAAAACCTGACTTCTTTAGGGAAGCTGAGCTACCCGCCTTATACCTCTCTCATAGTTTGTTCACTATGGGTGAGCCGATTTATCAAATGACTAACGATGTATTTAACTTTAATGATACATATACTTATAGCTCATAATATATGTAATGTCTTTCTTTAAACTCTTAAAGTCTACGGTTCTGTTTTAAAAAATTTTAAATTTGAGGGTATATTTTAAAACAATTCAAAATATAGGGTCTAAAGTGTAAATTCATTTTACCAATTTAGAAAATTCTATTTCCAATTTATCTTTACCTACATACTTTTGTAGATAATTAAATGCTAGTATTTATCAAGCTAAGGCTCTGATACCACTGTTGGGTTTTCTATTCCCTAACTAGATTAATATGCACAGCGTAATTATAACAAAAATTAATCTAAGGCAATTAGGAAACTAAACCCTAAGGGATCTTAACTTGAATAAATAAAAGCAATAAAATAACCAAGATAAATAGGAAACTACTAACCTTCAGGAAAACCAATTTCTCACGCGTAGACGATCTCTTAGAGCTTCCTTACTTGGAGGCGAGTGCCCAAACCAGAACACCTCTAATGGCTCACACCCAAGAACTAAAAGAAATTCCCAAACTCCTAGGGTCCCGACTCTAAGTCGTGTAAACTCTTACAAGGAGTAGGAATGAGAAAGAGAGAAAGAAATGAACTCTATTCAATTCTGGGATGCCTCTAAAAGCATAGGGGAGGTCCCTATTTATAGGGGAGGAGGAGGCCCAGGGTTTCATCCCCTGGCCGATGTGGGACAGACTCCCAACCGGCGGTTGGACCTTCCAACCGGCGGTTGGACCCACATGTTCAACCTACTTAAACCCTTTAGACTCCAGCCGCCGGTTGAACCTTCCAACCGGCGGTTGGATCCTTGCTTCCAGAATCTTCTTTTCTTTTAGTTTCTAATTAATATTCAATTAATAAACTAATCATAATATTAATTCCAATTAATATTATCTCTCTGTTTATTTCTCTTACTGTTCATTGAGGGCGACCCAAAAAGGACTCCACTTTTAATAATGTACTTACCAATTAGTTATGATATTGGACACTATTCCAACAAATGTTCCCCTGGATATTTTCCGGGAGACCGCGGATGTACCTCTGGATGCGTTTGTGCTCGGGGTCTACCATGGATGGGGAGAGCATAGTAAGTTGTTGAAATCTGGTGGTATAACCAATGATGTCGGTTCCGTAAATCGATAAGCACCAGAACTCCTCCTCCAATTTCTAGAGTTCTTCGTTGGGATATTACTCCTCAGTGAGCATCTTTTTCAGATCCTCCTAGGGGAGTAGATAAGCAGTGTCGATGCCTACAGAATTAGAATATGAATTCCACCAACTGAGAGCACCTTCCTGAAAGGTGCAGGTGGAGAATTTAACCTTGGTATCCTCCGTACAATTGCTGATACGGAAGACAGATTCCATCCTTTCGAACCATCTGATCAGTCCGATGGCCCCTTCGGTGCCCTTGAAGTGCAAGGGTTTGCAATTGAGGAAGTCTTTGTAGGAATAGGGTTTGGCTGCTGGGTTGGTATTCAGTGTGTCTTCGCTGCCAGAACTTGGTTGTCGGGCAGCTAAGGCTTGAGTCACACTCTGGGCAATGAGTTGAGCGAATTCAACATCGTCGTACGTGTGTCTTCTTAGAGGCATGGTGCTGAGTAAACAAGGAAAAGGGTGAGTGAAACTTTTGCGCATGATTTTGACATAACACATATGTATATAATAAGGTAATATACAACATGAAAATCAACAGAGTAAGATAATACGTTAGGGTTAGTAATCATTTCACGATATAAAGTTCAAATGATTACAGGATTCAAAGTTTACCAAAGGTTACGGAACCTAAAGTTACAAAAGATGCCGGGAATCCGGTGGAATTACATACATTCCTACATAGGTAACTAATGAATTACAAGATAGAGACTACACTAGTCTTGACGCAGTGTGAGTTGTGGCAATGGAGATGTGAGATGGTCAATGGACTCTGGAAGCCGGCTAACCATCCTAAGCGCCTCCTCGGTTTCCCGTAGGCGTGTCTCGCACTGATGCAACCTTGATTGCAGAACAGAGATTTCATTTCGGTTGCTGATCACTTGGTTGTGAACAGTTCCCATGGTTTTGATAGTTTCTCCCAGCTGGTCGTGAAGTGTGTTCATGTTATCCACAGTGTTCTCGTGATCTTCGGAGACTTGGTTGATAAGTTCCAGGGCTGTCAGTCTCCAGTTCTCACGAGTCTCCTGCACCTCTACGTCCATTTCATGAAATCGTCGCTCATGATGGTTTAGCCTAATGGCTAAAGCTGGTACAGAATAGGGGTTAGTTCGAGGTGACATAGTGGTCCTCCTAGAAATCCATGGGTTTTGTGATCTCGGTTGATGACAATGTGACGAAGTAGGTGGAGTTTCAGTAGGAGTGTTTGCCATTTCTGAGACAAAGCGTTAGAGAAAGTGAGGCCTATATATATACCACATATAATATAGCCTAGTGTGTCTAGCATAAACACGTATAAGTCCGGTTTGTCTCATGGTCAGAGTCAACTAGTGTATTCCTGTTCAATATAACCGTTTCAGACCTCGCATCATCTTTCCTTAATTGTACATAGTTGTTCAGGCTATGTTAAATTAAAGTCGTATGATGAAATTCCTGAACCAATCATACTTAATAAGGAAATACTGCCTAACGGTCATAGTCTAGGCCCACTAAATACAACCTAGTTCACTATAACCTTAGGCTCTGATACCAATCTGTCGCACCCCCAAATTCGGGTTGCGGAAGCGATTCGGGTCGGGGCGCGACTAATACAGTAATCACAGCACAAAGATATAATGAATGACTCTATATGCGTCGTTTTAACAACATACATTGATTGTAATAAAAGTTTACAATAGTTATATGGATTACATAAGCTCGGTACCCTGATCTGAAAAATTCTATAGCATTACCACTTATACGATATATAATTATGTAAAAAAATCTCTTGATGTTCGTGTTTGCATGAGACTCGAGCTAAGTAATATCCTGAGCAGTCCTACTACTGCTGTGTACCTGAGAATACATACTGAAAGGTTAGCTAAAAGTTGGTGAGCTCACAGGTGTAAATGATATAACCACAATGTATGAACCACAAGATTTAATAATGTGTTTGAAATTAATCAAATAAATGTGTATATTACTGCTATGAATCCATACTTTGAGCTTAACTGAGGTGTCAGGATCCGCCTTTAAGGACCTGAGCGAGGTGCCTCCGAGCGAGTGCCTAATCTACACTCGTGTGAACAAATAATAATGTGTCCGTTTGACATCACAGTCATGGAAGCGTGACTACCCCGGACAGGGATTGTCAATCCCATATGGTACCATACACTAACATTCACGCTAAATCCGTATTTACATACTATGTGGTGGAGGACTTTATGATTAGTGAGAAAAAACTCATGCAGTCAATATATCATTTATTGTACTTGTGTTCACATGTAAAACAAATTTGAGCATGTATTCCCACCCCGGGAGTGAAAACAGTAAAAATGCGGGGCTGTGAGACTCACCTGAGTCTGATGCGTTTATCTCAATAAACGTGCATTGCAAAACCAAGCAATGATGTCCGAAGACTGTAACCTGAGGGCGTCCAAGATGCGCGTTGGTTAATACGTGAGTAGGTATCTCAAAAGATCACCTATGTTAGTTGTTCATCCAACTAGTTATGTCCAAATACATTGGTTTGTTTGACTGTTTGTTTGTGTTTTGGAAACATCTACGACCCGTTGGTGATGGTTGTAATAAAAATTGTCAAAGTATTATTATCATTATGTTCGTTGTATGCTTATCAAAGTATATGTATAGCGGGTACGAGTATCATCGTATAAGGTTTTGTGGTAGTAAGTGTTTAACGCTTAGTGTGAAAAGTATTTTAGAGTCCTGGCTGACGAGGGTCCGGGGGCAGCGCCCCTGGTAACGGGGTCTAAGGGGCAGAGCCCCTGGCTGGGGTATTGTAAGTGATAAAATTTTATTTCAACTATATTGTTTTAGTGAAAAACGCATCTAAAATCTGAGTTTGGGAATTGTAAGTGATAAAATTTCAAGTGTTGACACTTAGTAAAAATCTGTGTTTTAATGGCTCTGATTTGTGCGACACTGGGTGCGACACCAATTGCAAAAAAGGTTGTTGTTTCTCAGGTCATGACTGCGACATAGGTCTTTGTGTCGCTATGTGCGACATCTGCAATTCAATGCGACATAAATCTTTGCGTCGCTAGGTGTGACATAATCTATTTTTTATCGACATAAAGGCTTTTGTCGCAGATGGCCCACAACCTCTGCGACATAACAGGTTGTTTGGTTTTTCATGTGTAGGGTTTGTGGTCAAACGACTTCGGTTTGACCCGAAACTTTTACACAAGTCTTAGATGAGTTTATAGAGTTTGCAGAAATTATTGGTTTGTGTCGAAAGTCATTCTAGGTGTCGATTTTATAAAATGGCCAAAATCGACATTTTCCGACAATGTTCCGAAATCAAGTTTTTAACATATATTTGGACATTACAAAGTTAGATCAATAACATATTAGCAAAATAAACGAAATACAAGAGTTTTCGAAAGTGTCGGAATCTTACAATTCGTCGCAAAGAGAAACTGAGAAGATGGATGTGTTCGTCTTAGCGTGGCGATCATTTTTGCTTCAAGCCTTCAAGTGATTCAAGGTGTTTTTGTGATGCTTTTTGTAAAGAGCGAGAGTGCCGAGAGGTAGTGTAACACCCCCAAATTTACTGTTTAGCGGAAGCATACATTGGGTGTTACTAATCAAATATCACAAGCACAAAGATATAATGAACGACCACTATATGCGTCGTTTTACATTTGTATTAATAAAAACCAAAGTGTACATCAAAAATAGAGTTACATTAGCTCGGTGGAAATTGAGAGATTTAAGTACAAAATTAATCTATACAAAAAATAATAATGCAGCTAAATCTCTGATTGTTTGCATGCTGACTCGAGCTAATTGATCTTGATTGTGCAATCCAACCTACTGCTGTTCACCTGTGATACATGCTAAAATGGGTCAGCGAAACGCTGGTGAGCTCACAGGTTTGTATGTCAACACATAATTGTATGAACCGCAAGATTTATAATTGAATTTATAAAGCAATTAAGCAAAATAAAAGTTATACAGCCATGAGCACATAGTCTGAGCTTAACTTGAGTGTCAGGTCCAATTAAGGAAACCCAACTTGAATGCCTCCTACGAGTGCCTAATCCAAACTCGTCTTCCCAAATGCTAATACGTCCATTTGACCAGTTAGTGCGTGCTAACCCGGACGAGGATTGTCAATCCTATATGATATCATATACTAACATTCACGCTACAGATGTATTACCAGACTATGCTATGGAGGGCTTTAGTGATTAGTTGAAAACAACTCATGTAGTATTTGATTGATTGGTACTTGCGTTCAACTTGTAAAATAAAACAAGCAATAATATCACACCCCTGATTGAAAAGCAGTAAAATAGGGGCCATGAGACTCACCTGAGCCTTGAGCGATTAAATTAATAAACTTGAATTGATTAGCGGTGGATTGATGTCCGAAGACTTGTATCCTGAGAGTGTCCAAGACACACAATGGTTATAACATGAGTAGGCATCTCGAAAGACTGCCTTTGTAATTGTTCGTCCAACTTAGAATGTCCAAATTTCCGCGATTTGGTTGTTTGTTTAAGTCTTTGAAAATGTGTACGGCCCGTTGGTGCTTGTTTGTAACAATAATCCCACATTATTATTTTGATGGTTTTGAAGTGTTATACCTAAAACTAAGTTCCATTGTGTTTAGAAGTTGTGTCGCATTCGTGTTTGATGTTATACAAGTTTAACACTTTGTGTGAAAGTTTAGATGTAACACCGTTACTTGTGAACCAAGGGTAAGGGCGAAGCCCGTTAATGACCGGGGTCCGGGGGCAGCGCCCCTGGTAGCGGGGTCCAAGGGGCGGCAGCCCCTGGCGGGGTCCAAGGGGCAGAGCCCCTGGCTGGGGTCGAATTGCTTTGGTGAAAAACGCACCTGGACTTGAATTTGGGTGAAATCGGGTGATAAAGTTTTAGTCTCGACACTTAGTAAAATCTGGGTTTTTTTTTTTTGGTTCTGTTTCATGCGACACAAGGTCAGGTATGCGACACAAGAGCTTAGCGACACAAGGGTTGTGTCGCATAAGCTTTCGGTGCTAAATCAATAGCGACATAAGGGTTGTGTCGTATAGGGTATACGACACAAAGTGCGACATAATCGTTGTGTCGCAAAATCTACGACACAAGGGTTGATGCGACATAAAATGCGACGTCAATGGGTTCATGCGACACAACCTTGCGACACAAGGCTTGTGTCGCAAAGATGAACACCAGCCCAGAAACAGCGCATGTCGCGCTTTTCCGACCCAAATCACAAATCTAGCTCATTTTTAGGCTGCAAAATCGTGTTTTCTTCGTACATTTGGACAATACTAAGTTGTGTAAACATTATAACACCGAAATAATACACCAAAATGAGTAGATCTAATTATTTAGAGAATTTCTTACAATTGCAAATCGAAGCTAGAGGAGGCCGAAAATGATGACGATGCTTTTGTAAATCTTGTTCCTTGCTTGATGGTGATTCCGAAAATATAACTTTTGTTGGTTGGTTTGCAAATCCGAAAATTGATGGGAGTTTTTGGGTTTGAGAGTGTTTTTGTGGTGTGTGTGTTTTTGTTGAAATGAAAATGAAAGAAAGAGGGAAAGAGGTGGGGTGTAGGTGAAAGCCTCACCTTTTTCAGTCCCCGCAATCGCGCTCCGTGCGGTGTTCATTCTTCCGTTCGTTTAAACGTTAAATGTTTATTTTATACGTTTAAATATACGTTTTAAATACGAATAATTACCCAATATTTTTGATGAAGTATTTTACCAAATACTTAATGGTTGCGTTATAAGGTATAACTTTAACTTGTTTCGATTTGTTTGCGCGTTTAATAATCTAATCGTGTAGTCCTTGTTTGTACGATACGAATTTGAATTGAAATATTATCTAAATAATATTTTGGATATAATTGCGTTATTAAATAGTATTATATTATTTAATAAAATTTTTACCAACGTCCGTATTATTTGAATCGAATTGCATTCGATTTGAAACTCGTACGATTTAATCAAATCGCATACTTGTATATATATACTTATCAATATATATGTTGATACATTAATTAGCCTAACACAGAACTAATTACATGTATTAAAACTTGATTAGGCACTAACTACTAGTCCTAATTTGACGGGTGTCACAGGTAGAGAGAGGGGGAGAGAGATTTGGTGATATTTTTGAAAGTGAGAGGAAGAAGAAATGATGGTGATGATGTTGTGTTGGTGTGTTTTACACTCAAGGAGAAAAGGGAAAGAGGGAAGGGGGCGGCTAGGGGGTGGCTCACAAGGTGTTGGTTGCCCCAATTTTTGTTCCCTGCGTTTATGCTTCGTGCAGTGTTTGTTTACCCGATCGTTTGAACGTTTAATTATCATTTTACGTTTAATACGCGTGTTTAGATAACGATTTAAATCTAAATGTTTTTATCGAAAGTATTATTCTAAATACTTTATTTTAAGTTAGTAAAAATATTGTCGAGTCTCGGTTTTTGCGTCCGTTGTGTATTTGTACGTTTATTTAACTCGTGTGACGTTTATAGACGTTTTATTCGTACGCGTGAAATCGTAATACTTTTACCTGAAGTATTTTATCAAAATACTTAATAATGAATTATAACAATATAATTTGGGTTTATTTCGTTTGTCCGGCGTGTTTCATGCGTTTCTGTCGCGTGCGGTTAGTTTTAGACGATACGAAATACGTTTGTAAATATTATCCAAATAATATATAATAAAAATGAGTTAATTAATTGGTTTCATATATTTTAATAAATTGTTCACCAACGTCCGTTTTGTGATTGTGTCGGATTCCAACCGATAATGAAATGCACGATTTAAATAAATCGCGTACGAGTATATATATAACATTATACAAAATGATACACATAATTAGCCCTAAACATAACTAATTACATGTATTAATGCAATGATTTGACACTAATTAGCAGTTCTAATTTGTCGGGTGTCACATCTAAACATTCAGATTCTCGTTGCTCAACTCGAAGCTCTGAAACCCGATAACATCAAAAACGAAGCCTTGCGAGCCATGGATAAACAATTCGAAATCAAACCTAACGGAGTTAGGTACTTCTCTAAACGAATCTGGTTGCCCAGTTTTGGGGACTTGCGAGACATGGTGATGGATGAAGCTCACAAGTCCAAATATTCTATTCACCCGGGATCTGATTAAATGTATCACGGCATCAAGGAATTCTATTGGTGGCCAAACATGAAAGTTGAAGTTGCCACATACGTCAGCAAGTGTCTTACTTGCTCAAAAGTCAAAGCCGAGTATTAGAAACCTTCCGGCTTACTCCAACAACCCGAAATTCCTGAATGGAAATGGCAACAAATCGCCATAGATTTCGTAACCAAAATACCAAAGTCATCGAGCGGTTGCGATACCATTTGGGTGATCGTCGATCGTCTCACGAAATCTGATCATTTTCTTGCGATCAAGGAAACCGATAAAATGGAACGCCTCACACGAATCTACATCAAAGAAATTGTTTCTCGACACGGTGTTCCAATCTCGATTATCTTCGATAGGGATAGTCGATTCACATCTCACTTTTGGCAGTCACTCCAGAAATCATTGGGTACCCGTCTTGACATGAGTACCGTATACCACCCCCAGACCGACGGCCAAAGTGAACGAACTATTCAAACACTGGAAGATATGCTACGATCCTACGTAGTTGACTTTGGTGTAAACTGGGAAAAACATCTACCGTTGTGCGAGTTTTCGTACAACAATAGTTATCACCCCAGCATCAAGGCTGCACCTTTCGAGGCACTGTACGGTGGTAAGTGCCGATCACATATTTGTTGGACCGACGTGGGAGACAGTCAGCTCACTGGTCCCGAACACATTCACGAAATAACCGAAAAGATCTTTGAGATCCAAAACAAACTCAAAGCCGCACGTGATCATCAGAAAAGTTATGCTGACGTGAGACGCAAACCACTCGAGTTCCAGGTTAGAGATCGAGTACTACTCAAAGTATCACCTTGGAAAGGTGTCATTCGTTTCGCCAAACGCGGAAAACTAAACCCTAGATACATTGGACCATTTGAAATCCTCGAGAGGATAGGTTCAATGGCATATCGACTGCGGCTGCCGCCCGGGCTCAGCAGCGTGCACCCCACTTTTCATATTTCTAACTTGAAGAAATGCATGTCTGATGAGACACTTATTATTGCACTCGATGAAATCTGTATTGACGACAAGCTTCACTTCGTTGAAGAACCCGCTGAAATCATGGACCGTGAGGTCAAACAACTCAAACAAAGTCGTATTCCCATCGTCAAAGTCAGGTGGAACTCGCGGCGTGGTCCGGATTTCACTTGAGAACAGGAAGACCAAATGCGACTCAAGTATCCTCAATTATTCACTGACATTACTTCAAACACGACATCAAGCTAAATTTCGGGACGAAATTCTTCTAACAGGGGGAGAATGTAACACCCGCCAAATTAGGACTAGTAATTAATGCCTAATCAATTGTTAATGCATGTAATTAGTATTGTGTTAGGCTAATTAATGTATCGATATATATATTGTTGAATATATGCAACTACGCGATTTGGCTAAATCGTGCACTTTTAAATCGAATGGAATTCGATTCAATTAATACGGACGTTGGTGAATGATATTATTAAATAATATAAAATTATTTGATACAACTATTTTATCTAAAATATTATTTTAATAATATTTCAATTCCATTTCGTATCGTACGAAAAACGTCTATGCGATTAAAAATATTGAACGCGCAAAACAATCGAATCAAATCTAAATTATATGTTATAACTCAATTATTAAGTATTTGATGAAATACTTCGAGTAAAATATCGAATAAAAATTCGTATTTTAAAATTTATATTTAAATGCGTGTTAAATTATTTTAACGTTTAAACGATCGGGAAAATGAACTCCGCACGGATCGCAATAATAGGGAGCAAGATTTGGGACACCCCCACATAGGGGTGGGCCCCACGAAAAATCAGCCAAACGGGGGGGGGGGGGGGGGGGGGGGGGGGAATCCCTCCCCACTCCTCATTTCATCCCTTTCATCATCTTTCTTCCATCTCCTTCTCTGTCTCTTTTCTTCTTCTTTCAAAAACAAAACCCCACCGCCACCCTTAAAACACCAAATAACACCTCCATTCATCTATCTCATTTGGATAAAAAGAACCACGGCATCACAATCTACATTTTCATCTTTTCGGATTATTCCCGCGTTAACTCGTAAGTTTCCGACAAATCTCGGAAACACTCCAATTTCGTTTATTTTTCTTGTTTGTGGTTTGTCTAAGCTTAAAATGTCCAAATATGGGTTGGGTAAAAGAATCGGACCAAACAGAAACCGGAAAACACGTTTTTGAACTCGAAAATCCCGACCAGACGTAAGTGTCGCACGCACCCAAGCAGTGATGCGTCACTTCCTTAAGTGACGCCCTAAGTGTCGCTAAAAGCCCTAACTTTGCGTCACTTGCCTAAGTGCCGCTTAAAACCCTCTTTTTGAGTCAGTGCCTAAGTGACGCAAATTCAACACCCGACACTTGCCTAAGTGTCGCCCCGAAATCAATTTGCGATTCACTCGACACTTGAATCCGACACTTGCCTAAGTGTCGCCCCGAAATCAATTTGCAATTCACCCGAAAATTGTGCCCGACACTTGCTTAAGTGTCGCCCCTTGTGCGTCACTTCCCTAAGTGACTCTAATAATTCAAAATTTACCATTTTATGCGACACTTCCCGAGTGTCGCTTAAACCAGTAAGTGTCGCTAAAAACAGAAAGTTTACAAACTATTTTTATACTAAGTGTCAAGCTTGTATAACCTCAAACACTTATACGATACGACTTCTAAAACACATTGGAACATACTTTTAAGTATAACATTTCGAAATCATAATGATAATGTTGAGATTATTATTACAAACAATCACCAACGGGCCATACATGTTTTCAAAACACAATCAAATCAACCAAGTCGTAGTAACTTGGACAAGCTAATCAACCAAATCGTAGTCATTTGGACATTCTAGTTGGACGAACAACTACAAAGGTAGTCTTTATAGATACCTACTCACGTTTATAACCATCGCGTGTCATGGACACCTCAGGTTACAAGTCTTCGGACATCACAATTCGTCTAATCAACTCAAGTTTATTAAGTTAAACACTCCAAGACTCAGGTGAGTCTCATAGCCCCTATTTTATTGTTTTACTTAGGGGTGTGATATACTGCTCGTTTTGTTTTACTATATGAACGCAAGTACAAAATCAAACAAATACTACATGAGTTATCTCACTAATCTTTTCAAAGCCCTCCTTAGCATAGTTTGGTAATACGTTGTAGCGTGAATATTAGTATCTAGTACCATATAGGATTGACCATCCTCGTCCGGGTTAGCACGCACTAATTGGTTAAACGGATGTATTAATATTTGTTCAGACGAGTGTAGATTAGGCACTCGTGGGAGGCACCTCGATCAGGATATCTTAAATGTGGCCGTGACACCTCGAGTGAAGCTCAGACTATGTGATCATGGTTGTATAACCTTTATTTTTCTTAATTGCACTATAAATTCAATTAAATATTGCGGTTCATACAATATGTTTTGACATACAAACCTGTGAGCTCACCAGCATTCGCTGACCAATTTTAAGATGTATCACAGGTACTCAGCAGTAGGTTGGACTGCCCTTCAGGATATCATTAGCTCGAGTCATCATGCAAAACATTCAGAGATTTTGCTGCATTATTTTATTTTATATAAATTAATTATGTATGTAAATCTCTCAATTTAGAAACTGAGCTAATGCAAAGTGTATTTTGATGTAAACTTTGTTTAATCAATACAATTGTAAAACGACGCATATAGTGGTCGTTCATTATATACCTCGTGTGTTTTGATTATTGTATGACAACCCGTACTTAGGCGTATTAATTTACTCTAAGCTTGCTTGTAATTACTTGCGATTAGTTTGAAATATAACTAAGTTGCTTGTAATATAACGTATATTGAATATATACACGTACGTAATAAATTGATATTACACGATTTGCTTGGATGGATTCCGACTTAACTGGACGTTGGTGAACGCAATTTATTAAATAATATGAAGTTATTTGATAAACATACTTATTTCCAAATATTATTGCGATACTATTTCATAAGCATTTCGTATCGTATATAATGCTCACGAACGACCAAAAACGCGCAAAACACGCCCGGCAATCAAATAAACGTCAAAAAATATTATATAAATTAAAATATATCATTTTGAATGGTAAGTATTTATTTGAAGTATCGTATTTCAAACCAATAACAAAAACGTTTAATTTAAACGTCACGCGATTTATTAATCGTAACACGACTCCGTGAATCACTACCGACACATCACAATAACATTTTTATAAATGTTTCTAAGTAATAATAAGTATTAATTCAAGTAAAAATATCGCGATTACACGCGTACAATTATAACATTTAAAAACGTCATACGGTTAATTAAAACGTAAAACGAACGAGTAAAAAGACACCGCACACAACACAACTTTGGGGAAAACAAATTTACACACGACATGGGGTGGGACCCCTCTGATTCCTGCAGAAAAATGGCAAGAGTATGGCTTGCCATACTCTCCCCATCCTTCCTTGAATTATACTCAACATTACCACCATCACTCCTTCACACACCATACTTCCTCTATCACTCTCTACTCCTTCTCTCTCTCTTTTCACAGAGTTCCAGCCCAAAAACAACCACCACATTCCACCATTAAGCCACCACAATCCGCCATATCACCGCGATGAAGATTTTCAAGAATACACGCAGAATCGAGCACTCTACTCCTTCTTTCTTTTTCTTCTATTAACAATCATTGTAAGAACTTCATTTCTCTTCTAAAGTACTTGCTTTATGTTTATTTACATGTTCTAGTACTCCCTCGACTTGGATATGTCCAAAACATAAATCGAAACGCATTTTACAACTTGAAATGCTACTTTAACTTTCTGTCCAGAAAAAGGGTCAACTTCCATGATTTTTATAAAATTCATCTCTTAACGAAAATGGTCTCTTCTCAAGCCTAAAATGTAGCTCGTGGTGTTAGCTTTCCAACGACATCTATTTCGTGACATGTTGATTTGGTTTACTATTTTAAAATAATATTTCCGTTAAGGTGCGCATTACTATTCCGGCGGACAGAAACATTCATCCCCTTCTCGAGACCATATCTTGAGTTCTTTACCACTAAAACGTATAAGCCCAGTGCCAAAACCTCACATATTTTGTCAACTTTAAAAAGTTCTTCTATGACCATTTCCAGAAATGTCCGTATTTTCGTGTATAACTCGATCTTTGAACATATAACCGTTTTGGACCAAGTCTGACCACACCTTGAAACTATTTTTGTTTAAAATAGTAAATGAATATATAAAAATACCATAAAGTGCAGAAATAAACTAGACATATATGAGAACATGTGTGATTTTTGGTTAGGTATAAATCGGACTAGAAATGCTCCAAATCGAAAGGCTTATCGAGGTTGTAAACTAACAGTGGTAACGAGATTATAACAAACAGTGGTAACGAGTTAATTAACTAACAGTGGTAACGAGGTTATAAACTAACAGTGGTAACGAGATTATAACAAACAGTGGTAACGAGTTAATTAACTAACAGTGGTAACGAGGTTATAAACTAATAGTGGTAACGAGTTTATAACAAACAGTGGTAACAAGTTAATAAACTAACAGTGGTAACGAGTTAATTAACTAACAGTGGTAACGAGTTTATAACGAACAATGATAACGAGTTTAGTAAACAGTGGGAACAAAGTATAACACTTGTATTCTAGAAAATCATTGGTCCGTCAATCCTCATTATTATCGCATGAAATCTCAACTCCGTGAATACCATTGTCTCATAAACAAAAACCGTGAATATCATTCACGCATAAACACAATCCGTGAATATCATTCACGCATAAACAAAAACCCGTGAATATCATTAACGCATAAACAAAGTCCGTGAATTCCCATTCTCGCATGAACAGTGTCCGAGAATCCTATTGACGCAGTACCCTATTGTCGGATAAATTGTGGCCTTTGACTTTCTTTGACTCACGGACCAAATGTATTGTCGCATGAAACAGAAACTTGAAGATACTTTTTATACCAAGCCTTGAATACATACAATATCACGACATACTTGATTTAACGTCAATAACAGATAACCAACTTATATATACGCTTTGTAAGGTGTACAACACGATGAATTATAATAATGTTTAGATTATTATTACATACCTAAACTTCACCAACGGGCCGCAAATGTTTTTAATTAAACAAATGGATACTTACTTGGACATAACTAGTTGAGTGGACAACTAGCATGAATGATCTTTTGAGACATTCACTTATACATACAACCTTATATGCTTAGGGTATTAGAAGGTTGCGGGTTCGCGGAACCTACGGATTACTACTGCTTTCAAACTTTACGTTTATTAAGTTAAACGCTTGCTTGCTTGACTCAGGTGAGTCTTACAGCCCCACTTTTACTATTTTACTTATGTGGTGAGATACATTGCTTACGTTTTCTTGAACACAAGTGCTAAATTACTTACTTTTCATACACGGGCTTGCATGAGTTACTTACTAATCCACTGAAGTCCCTCCATCATAGTTTCGTTAGTTATGGACTTAAGCGCGAATATTAGTTAATGGATTCATTAGGGAAATGACCCTCCCCGCCCGGGGTAGTAGCGCTACCATGAACCGTTATGTATAAACGGGCGACTTTTATTTGTTTCGTACGAGTGTTTGGATTGGGCACTCGCGGGGGCACTATACGGTACTTGGCTATACCACTGATTTACGGGTTAAGCTTCGACTATGAGCTCATGGCAACGGTATATACATATTTACTTATTATTTGCTTGGTTGCAGATACTTGATTTACGCCTGTGGGCACAACTGATAAAAATCTTGTGTTCAAACTATTACTTACTTACAAACCTGTGAGATTCACCAACATTCGTGTTGACCCTTTTTAGCATGTATTCTCAGGTACACATACGGAGTAGGATTACTTCAAGATTACTAGCTAGAGTCGCATGATTTCCAAACTGCATTTAACGGAGATTCTTTAGCATTTTCTTTTGTAACTATGGTTATGTAATAGAATCTCCCGCTACGTACGCGGACTCTAGGGGACCTTATTTTGTAACGAAAACATTATGTTTTCAAACATTATTTCATATGGGAATATAACTATTTTACAAACGTCTCATTTAGAGGTCGTTTGCCATACTTTGGTGCTTGATTATTGATTAGTAACACCCAAAGCTTGCTTCCGCGCAACATTAAATTTGGGGGTGTTACAGATTAGTATCAGAGCCTAAGGTTATAGTGAACTAGGTTGCATTTAGTGGGCCTAGACTATGACCGTTAGGCAGTATCACCCTATTAGTTATGACTGGTTCAGGAATTACATCATACGACTTTAATTTAATATAGCATGATCAACTATGTACAATTAAAGAAAGATGATGTGAGGTCTTAAATGGTTATGTTGAACAGGGATACACTAGTTGACTCTGACCACGAGAGAAACCGGGACTCAAACATGTCTGTGATTAGACACTTTAGGCTATTATGTGATATATATACATGTATACATAGATAGGCCTCACTCTCGCTCAATATCTTAGGCTATATTATATATGTATTATATGAATATTGGCCTCATTCTTTCTAACACTCTATCTCAGAATGGCAAACACACCACCCAATTCGTCACGCTCCCAACCGTATGGATCACAAAATCCACGGATTTTTAGGAGGACCACAATGTCACCTCGAACTAACCCCTATTCCATACCAGCTTTAGCCGCCAGGCTAAACCACCATGAGCGACGACTTCGTGAAATGGACATAGAACTGCAGGAGACTCGTGAGAACTGGAGACTCACAGCCCTTGAACGTATCAACCAAGTCTCCGAAGATCACGAGAACACTGTGGATAACATGGACACACTTCACGACCAACTGGGAGAAACTATCGAAACCATGGGAACTATTCACAATCAAGTGATCAGTAACCAAAATGAAATCTCTGTTCTGCAAACAAGGCTGCAAGAATACGAGACGCGTCTACGGGAAACCGAGGATGCTCTTAGAATGGTTAGCAGGCTTGCAGAATCTGTTAACCATCTCACTTCTCTGTTGTCACGACTCAACCTACATCAAGATTAGTGCAGTGGTTATCATGTAACCTAGTAGCTAGCTATGTAAACTCTTGTAACCCGACCGGATGTAATATTCCTGGCATCTTTTGTGAACTTAGAATTCTGAAATCTTTTGAACTCGCACCTTGAGTGGTTGCAAATATATCTATCTTATGTTATTGATTATCCTATAGTGATATCGTATATTACCTCTTTATGGATATGCATCTGTGATAATCATACTCCTTGCACAAAATCTCACATACCTCCTAACTTTTTATTAAAGGAACATGCCGCCAAGGAAACAGACTTTCACCGCTGTTGAACTTGCCCAGTTCGTTGCCCAAGGAGTAGCCGATGCCCTGGCTGCTCAAGAGGCACAGCGAAACAGTGGTTCAAATCCAAACCAGGGCAGTGAAAATACCACCAACACAGTATCAACTGCCAAACCTTGTACATACAAGGATTTCTGAACTGCAAACCATTAAACTTCAAGGGAACTGAAGGAGCCATTGGCTTACTGAGATGGATTGAGAAACTGGAATCTATTTTTCGAATCTGCAACTGCACCGAGGATTGCAAGGTTAAGTACTCTACCTGCACCTTTATGGATGGTGCCCTTACCTGGTGGAATACCTACGCCCAAACTGTGGGGATTGATGTCGCTTATCAACTCCCTTGGGAAGATCTAAAGAAGATGCTGACATATGAGTACTGTCCAAGAGAAGAGCTACAACAGCTTGAGGTTGAATTCTAGAACCTCACAGTGAGAGGTGATGATATCACCGATTACACTACCCGCTTCCACCAGCTGGCACTTTTGTGCCCAATAATGGTCGATCCTGAATACAAGAGGATCGAAAGGTATATCTGGGGACTCCCAGCCAAGATTCAGGGGATGGTAACTGCGTCCAACCCAGGGACTATTCAGAGTGCCGTCCGTATGGCACATAACTTAATGGCTCAGGTAGTCCGTCGTGGAACATCCACTGGAAAGGATACTGGAAACCGATCTGGGGATAACAAACGGAAATGGAATCCCAACCACAACCAAAACCAAAGTCAACACCAAAACAAGAGGCCAGATACTACAAAGGCCTATGTTGCTGGTACCGATGAAAAGAAAGGATACAGTGGGAGCAAACCCTATTGCTCCAAATGCAACCATCACCATGATGGTTCTTGCCCTTGTAGCAAGTGCAAACGTTTCGGGCACTTAGCTAAAGATTGTCGAACCAACACCACAATCCCAAACTCTAACACACCGAAGGCCTGCTTTGAGTGTGGAAACACCGGACATTTCAGGAATGATTGTTCAAAGCTGAGAAGTAGTAACAGGAACAACAACACCAACGCTCGCGGCAGAGCTTTTGTGTTGAACTCGGGGGAAGCCCGCCAAGACCCGAACGTTGTTACGGGTATGTTTCTTCTCAACGACTTAACCGTTTCAGTCTTATTTGATACTGGTGCCGATAAAAGTTTCATATCTGATGAATTTAGCCCATTGCTCAATGCTACCCCCACTGCCTTAGATGCTAAGTACATCGTAGAATTAGCAAACGACAAACTAATTGAAGCCGATAGTATAATATGCAATTGCACCCTAAACCTAGCAAGCGAACTTTTCTCTATAGACCTGATACCCGTTGAAATCGGAAGCTTTGATATTATCGTTGGTATGGACTGGTTGTCCAAACACCACGCCGAAATTGTTTGTTACGAGAAACTCGTCCGTATTCCTCTCGTCACCGGTAGAACTTTGATCATACAAGGGGAGACTGGTGGAACGAGAATAAGCATCATATCCTGCATGAAAACTCGAAAATATCTGAGAAAAGGATATCAGGCAATCCTCGCACACGTAACAGAAAAGAAGTTGGAGGAAAAGCGGCTCGAGGATGTGCCTATTGTACGAGACTTCCCTGAAGTCTTTCCTGAAGACTTGCCTGGCCTTCCACCGCCCAGACAAGTCAAATTTCAAATTGACCTTGTGCTTGGAGCTGCACCCGTGGCACGAGCTCCGTACCGATTAGCACCGTCCGAGTTGCAGGAGTTGTCCACTCAGTTACAGGAACTCCTGGACAAGGGATTCATTCGACCAAGTTCCTCACCGTGGGGAGCTCCGGTCCTCTTTGTGAAAAAGAAAGACGGATCTTTCAGGATGTGTATCGATTACCGGGAACTGAACAAACTGACTGTGAAAAATCGATACCCACTTCCCCGAATCGATGACTTATTCGACCAACTTCAAGGGTCAAGCTGTTATTCAAAAATCGACCTGCGTTCAGGTTACCATCAATTGAGGGTTCGAGATGCCGACATTCCGAAAATCGCATTCCGAACCCGTTACGGACACTACGAATTCCAAGTTATGCCATTCGGCTTGACCAACGCACCGGCAGTATTCATGGACCTTATGAATCGGGTGTGTAAGCCTTACCTTGACAAGTTTGTCATCGTCTTCATTGACGACATTCTGATTTACTCGCGCAATGAACAAGAACACGCGCAACACCTGAAAACCATTCTAGAACTACTCAAGCACGAGGAGTTATATGCCAAATTCTCCAAGTGTGAGTTCTGGATGCAAACTGTACAATTCCTTGGACACGTGATTGACAGTCAAGGAATTCGTGTTGATCCTTCAAAAATCGAAGCCATCAAGGGTTGGCAAGCACCTACTACACCCACCGAGGTACAACAATTCTTAGGACTCGCCGGATACTATAGGCGATTCATTGAGAGCTTTTCAAAAATAGCTCAACCCCTCACTGCACTGACCCAAAGGGAAAAGAAATTCGATTGGACTGATAAGCAGGAGTCAGCCTTCCAGCTGCTCAAACAAAAACTCTGCAGTGCACCTATCTTATCTTTACCCGAAGGCAACGATGACTTCATGGTATATTGTGACGCTTCACACCTAGGTCTCGGTTGTGTGCTGATGCAACGAGACAAAGTCATTGCTTACGCCTCACGACAACTCAAGGTCCACGAAAAGAATTACACCACTCATGACCTAGAGTTGGAGGCAGTGGTATTCGACCTAAAGATCTGGAGACACTACTTATACGGTACCAAGTGTACAATTTTCACCGACCACAAAAATATCCAACACATCTTCGACCAAAAAGACCTAAACATGAGAAAACGTCGTTGGGTCGAACTACTTACTGATTACGACTACGAAATACGTTACCATCCAGGCAAGGCAAACGTTGTTGCTGATGCCTTAAGTCATAAGGAACGAGTGAAACCCCTTCGAGTCCAAGCACTTAGTATGACTATACACAACGACCTGATAACCCAAATTCTTACCGCTCAACTCGAAGCACTCAAAGATGAAAATGTGAAACACGATTCCTTGCGAGGCATGGACAAACAACTGCAAACCAAACCAAACGGGGCCAAGTACTTCTCTGACCGACTCTGGTTGCCCAACTACGGGAACTTACGAGACTTGGTGATGGACGAGGCACACAAGTCTAAATACCCTATATATCCTGGTGCCGACAAAATGTACCATGGCATCAAGGAGTTGTATTGGTGGCCCAACATGAAAGCCGACATTGCTACCTATGTTGGCAAGTATCTCACTTGTTCTAAGGTTAAAGCCGAACATCAGAAACCTTCTGGTTTACTACATCAACCGGAAATCCCCGAATGGAAATGGGAGCAAATCACCATGGATTTCATTACCAAACTCCCAAAAACCTCTAGCGGTTGCGATACCATTTGGGTGATCGTAGACCGACTCACTAAATCTGCTCATTTCCTAGCCATCAGGGAAACTGACAAGATGGAACGTTTGACACGTATTTACCTGAAAGAGATCGTGTCAAGACACGGTGTGCCCATCTCGATTATCTCTGACCGAGATGCTCGATTTACTTCTCGCTTCTGGCAATCACTACAAAAATCTCTTGGTACTCGTCTAGATATGAGTACAGCTTATCATCCTCAAACTGACGGCCAGAGCGAACGAACTATACAAACACTGGAGGATATGCTACGAGCTTGCGTAGTTGACTTCGGTAACAACTGGGAAAATCACTTACCGTTGTGTGAGTTTTCATACACTAACAGCTACCACACCAGCATCAAAGCTGCACCCTTCGAGGCACTTTACGGTCGTAAGTGCCGATCACCCGTTTGTTGGACTGAGGTGGGGGATACACAACTCACTGGTCCAGAAATCATTCACGAAACCACTGAAAAGATCGTCAACATACAAAACCGACTGAAAGCTGCGCGTGATCGTCAGAAAAGCTATGCTGACGTGAGACGCAAACACCTCGAATTCCAGGTTGGGGATCGAGTACTTCTGAAAGTATCACCTTGGAAAGGCATCATTCGTTTTGGTAGACGTGGGAAACTGAATCCCAGGTACATTGGACCGTTCGAGATCCTTGAAAGGATTGGTCAAGTGGCATACAGACTGCAGCTACCTCCTGAACTCAATAGCGTGCACCCTACTTTCCACATTTCTAACTTGAAGAAATGTCTGTCTGATGAGACACTAATTATACCTCTCGATGAGATACACATTGACGACAAACTACACTTTATCAAGGAACCCGTGGAAGTTATGGACCGTGAGGTCAAGCGTTTAAAACAGAGTCACATTCCCATTGTTAAGGTCCGATGGAATTCTAGACGAGGCCCTGAATTCACCTGGGAACGAGAAGATCAGATACGCGAGAAATACCCACACCTCTTCTCGACCCCCACTCAGACTCCTACTGCAACTTAATTTCGGGACGAAATTTCTTTGACAAGGGGAGAATGTGACAACCCGTACTTAGGCGTATTAATTTACTATAAGCTTGCTTGTAATTACTTGAAATTAGTTTGAAATAGAACTAAGTTGCTTGTAATATAACGTATATTAAATATACACACGTACGTAATAAATTGATATTACACGATTTGCTTGGATGGATTCCGACTTAACTGAATGTTGGTGAACGCAATTAATTAAATAATATGAAGTTATTTGATAAACATACTTATTTCCAAATATTATTGCGATACTATTTCATAAGCATTTCGTATCGTATATAATGCTCACGAACGACCAAAAATGCGCAAAACGCGCCCGACAATCAAATAAACGTCAAAATATATTATATAAATTAAAA
Organism: Pseudognaphalium luteoalbum; assembly: GCA_963422505.1. Taxonomy (NCBI): domain Eukaryota; kingdom Viridiplantae; phylum Streptophyta; class Magnoliopsida; order Asterales; family Asteraceae; genus Pseudognaphalium; species Pseudognaphalium luteoalbum. Next base: position 58,497,977 of record OY730193.1, on the reverse strand, counting down.
TATATCATTTTGAATGGTAAGTATTTATTTGAAGTATCGTATTTCAAACCAATAACAAAAACGTTTAATTTAAACGTCACGCGATTTATTAATCGTAACACGACTCCGTGAATCACTACCGGCACATCACAATAACATTTTTATAAATGTTTCTAAGTAATAATAAGTATTAATTCAAGTAAAAATATCGCGATTACACGCGTACAATTATAACATTTAAAAACGTCATACGGTTAATTAAAACGTAAAACGAACGGGTAAAAGGGCACCGCACACAACACAACTTTGGGGAAAATAAATTTACACACCACATGGGATGGGACCCCTCTGATTACTGCAGAAAAATGGCAAGAGTATGGCTTGCCATACTCTCCCCATCCTTCCTTGAATTATACTCAACATTACCACCATCACTCCTTCACACACCATACTTCCTCTATCACTCTCTACTCCTTCTCTCTCTCTCTTTTCACAGAGTTCTAGCCCAAAAACAACCACCACATTCCACCATTAAGCCACCACAATCCGCCATATCACCGCGACGAAGATTTTCAAGAATACACGCGGAATCGAGCACTCTACTCCTTCTTTCTTTTTCTTCTACTAAAAAACCATTGTAAGAACTTCATTTCTCTTTTAAAGTACTTGCTTTATGTTTATTTACATGTTCTAGTACTCCCTCAACTTGGATATGTCCAAAACATAAATCGAAACGCATTTTACAACTTGAAATGCTACTTTAACTTTCTGTCCAGAAAAAGGGTCAAATTCCATGATTCTTATAAAATTCATCTGTTAACTAAAATGGTCGCTTCTCAAGCCTAAAATGTAGCTCGTGGTGTTAGCTTTCCAACGACATCTATTTCGTGACATATCGATTTCGTTTACTATTTTAAAATAATATTTCCGTTAAGGTGCGCATTACTGTTCCGGCGGACAGAAACATTTATCCCCTTCTCGAGACCATATCTTGAGTTCTAGATCACTAAAACGTATGAGACCAGTGCCAAAACCTCACATATTTTGTCAACTTTAAAAGTTCTTCTATGACCATTTCCAGAAATGTCCGTATTTTCGTGTATAACTCGATCTTTGAACATATAACCGTTTTGGACCAAGTCTGACCACACCTTGAAACTATTTTTGTTTAAAATAGTAAATGAATATATAAAAATACCATAAAGTGCAGAAATAAACTAGACATATATGAGAACATGTGTGATTTTTGGTTAGGTATAAATCGGACTAGAAATGCTCCAAATCGAAAGGCTTATCGAGGTTGTAAACTAACAGTGGTAACGAGATTATAACAAACAGTGGTAACGAGTTAATTAACTATCAGTGGTAACGAGGTTATAAACTAACAGTGGTAACGAGATTATAACAAACAATGGTAACGAGTTAATTAACTAACAGTGGTAACGAGGTTATAAACTAACAGTGGTAACGAGTTTATAACAAACAGTGGTAACAAGTTAATAAACTAACAGTGGTAACGAGTTAATTAACTAACAGTGGTAACGAATTTATAACGAACAATGATAACGAGTTTAGTAAACAGTGGGAACAAAGTATAACACTTGTATTCTAGAAAATCATTGGTCCGTCAATCCTCATTATTATCGCATGAAATCTCAACTCCGTGAATACCATTGTCTCATAAACAAAAACCGTGAATATCATTCACGCATAAACACAATCCGTGAATATCATTCACGCATAAACAAAAACCCGTGAATATCATTAACGCATAAACAAAGTCCGTGAATTCCCATTCTCGCATGAACAGTGTCCGAGAATCCTATTGACGCAGTACCCTATTGTCGGATAAATTGTGGCCTTTGACTTTCTTTGACTCACGGACCAAATGTATTGTCGCATGAAACAGAAACTTGAAGATACTTTTTATACCAAGCCTTGAATACATACAATATCACGACATACTTGATTTAACGTCAATAACAGATAACCAACTTATATATACGCTTTGTAAGGTGTACAACACGATGAATTATAATAATGTTTAGATTATTATTACATACCTAAACTTCACCAACGGGCCGCAAATGTTTTTAATTAAACAAACGGATACTTACTTGGACATAACTAGTTGAGTGGACAACTAGCATGAATGATCTTTTGAGACATTCACTTATACATACAACCTTATATGCTTAGGGCATTAGAAGGTTGCGGGTTCGCGGAACCTACGGATTACTACTGCTTTCAGACTTTACGTTTATTAAGTTAAACGCTTGCTTGCTTGACTCAGGTGAGTCTTACAGCCCCACTTTTATTGTTTTACTTATGGGGTGAGATACATTGCTTACGTTTTCTTGAACACAAGTGCTAAATTACTTACTTTTCATATACGGGCTTGCATGAGTTACTTACTAATCCACTGAAGTCCCTCCATCATAGTTTCGTTAGTTATGGACTTAAGCGCGAATATTAGTTAATGGATTCATTAGGGAAATGACCCTCCCCGCCCGGGGTAGTAGCGCTACCACGAACCGTTATGTATAAACGGGCGACTTTTATTTGTTTCGTATGAGTGTTTGGATTGGGCACTCGCGGGGGTACTATACGGTACTTGGCTATACCACTGATTTACGGGTTAAGCTTCGACTATGAGCTCATGGCAACGGTATATACATATTTACTTATTATTTGCTTGGTTGCAGATACTTGATTTACGCCTGCGGGCACAACTGATAAAAATCTTGTGTTCAAACTATTACTTACTTACAAACCTGTGAGATTCACCAACATTCGTGTTGACCCTTTTTAGCATGTATTCTCAGGTACACATACGGAGTAGGATTACTTCAGGATTTCTAGCTAGAGTCGCATGATTTTCAAACTGCATTTAACGGAGATTCTTTAGCATTATCTTTTGTAACTATGGTTATGTAATAGAATCTCCCGCTACGTACGCGGACTCTAGGGGACCTTATTTTGTAACGAAAACATTATGTTTTCAAACATTATTTCATATGGGAATATAACTATTTTACAAACGTATCATTTAGAGGTCGTTTGCCATACTTTGGTGCTTGATTATTGATTAGTAACACCTAAAGCTTGCTTCCGCGCAACATTAAATTTGGGGGTGTTACATATTGATTAGTCGCGCCCCGACCCGATTCGCTTCCGCAACCCGAAATTGGGGGTGCGACAGTACAATACCTCAGAGGGAGTTTTAATGTGCACTTATAGAGATTATTGCAACTGTAAATCAAAAGTGTTCACCAAATAAAAGAAAGTTTTGATTTTCTTATTGTTAAATACAACGTATAACTAACAAACTATCTATTAAGTTCAGTCAACTGTGATTAACCTAGTTTGATTCTTTGACCTGCACTAATCATTTGCAAAAGGAAGAGCGACACACCCAAACACCCACTACAACTGGTCATAAAATTCGATTTCCAGCTAATATGTCTTCAAGAATGATCTATTGACATGGACCGAAATACAAACAAGCATTACACGTTTGATATGTAGAGTTCTAACCGAAGTCACAATAGAACTTACTTTTTGATTAATGGCCAAGAACATTGGGGGACTTGCCATATTTCCCCAAAGAATGACGAAACGATTTTTTTTCTCATCATATTTAATGTGCAAATGATATATGAATGGACTTGAGTCTGTGCACATGAATTACAAAAATACATTAATGGTATTGAAACTTATGAATGATTAAACATGGCAAAATCATTTATGATTTTGATGCAAAAATCTAAAACAGCAACATGGTACACCCATATTAGATAGTTGTAAGGGTTCAAAAAATCAAACGTATATGATATGCTACTGATGTTAGAAAATTTATGGATTTCCACATAAGCATACTACAATGTGTTTCAAAATATACCTGTTCCGGTATCATGGCAAGATAATACACGGCATGGTAACTGACTACATTTCGGGTATTTCATGTTTCGATGTGGTTGCAGTATCGACTTCCCCAGCACCAAATACCTAAAAAAATAAATACATATGATTTATATTTAAACAAAGCATTAAATTTTGCAAATATTAATAATCAAACAGTCATGGGTATTGTGATGATTAATATTCAAACAAAGCATATAAAATTTTCATTCAAGCAATTAATCAAAAATTTGGCGTGCACATGAAATTTTGCGTACATAATACAAACTATAAGTGAAACTCATATTCCACAAATCAAAACCATAACCAAATCCAGAATTTGTTGCAATTAAAACTTGCAAGATTGTAAAATACAATCGATCAATCTGTTGGTAATCCATAAACAAATCGAATCCAATGGAGGATACTACGTACCTTCAATACCCATGAAACGAAAAGAAACCATCGAAGTGTGTCTTGGTCTGTAATCACTCTAAATCGTTGTAATCACCGATCGTTCGTGATAAGCTTCAGCGGTGATTGATTTTTTCATTTGATTACATCCGAGTTATATGCGTGAATGAGTTCCTAAATTGATTTGGGTATTGTGAACCCAAGATCCCTGATTATAGAACCCATCGATCCTTTTTTGCATTGGAGATTGATATATTTTGTTGTTATCGGTGATGGTTTGGTCGTGTGTTTTGAAACAAAGGGGTAGATAAGGACACTGAAGCATGAGAATATTTTGGGAAGATATAAAGATTATGATTAATTAATCACAATGTTAATGATGATCAAGGGCTGTAGTTTAGTGTTCTAAACCAATGAATGGTGCGGATTAAATTTTCAAGGGTAATTAAGGAGATGATTAACTAATAAACCCTCTATTTTAATAGATAAGAGAGAAGAGAGATGGCAATATATAGCATAGACCGAAGCAATACGTATATGTTATTTTAATAAAATGGCAATTGCTTTCTAATAGACCATAACTAGTTGCAGCCCACAGTTTATTGGGCCCAAAATGTCAAGCATTTAAATACGTTTTGAAATAGGATTTCCCATAAAAATAGGGTTTCAAGATTCTCGGCCGCATCTCCTCATCTCTAAGTCGCATATCCTTCATCTCTCTCTCATCTTTCTCTTAAAATTAGGGTTTCATCACCCACAACAGAATACTCACACGAGCCTGACTTTTCACTAGACACGACAATGTAGACAGCCTCGAGGACTTTACATACATACGTGTTCATTTCGATCTCTTTTTTGCCTTTTATTGTTCATTTTTGCCTTATTGTCTTCTTATTTTTCTGATTTGTACGAACTACGAGTCGTACCGACTCGGAATGAGTTGGTCCAGGAATCGCGAGTCAATTCACGAGTCAAGTGTACCGGCGAGTCACATTACGATTCATCTCGTGGTAGGGCTAAAATGACTTGACACGTACGAGTCTAATAACTATGAAATAACCCAAACATTGATAAGTGCACAAGATCCTTACTTAAGTCCAAAACCTAGCTACCTAGCTGGCCCATGTGGTCCAACAAACATACCCACGTAACTACTATATTTGATTTCTCATCGTTGTTCTTCTACTACTAATAGTACAATACACTGATACAAGTTTGAACAAACAAACATAAAAGGTTACAGATGTTGATTTGTACGCAATCGAAATCTTATCTTATTAATATACAAACTGAAGTTCATGATGCCTAATTATGCTGACGTGTAACCAATCATTAGCCGCCACATATACAGAAAAACTGACATGTCATTTCCTCAATTTTTCTAGTGATTTATTGGCCATGTCAGCGGCCCAATTTTCAAATTCGTCAAACAATTACACTACACAATTAATGACATTCAAACACCTTTTTTTTCGTTTACCATGTTGACTTCTATTTTGGAAGACTTTAATTGCTGTTAATAAGATTTAATTGTAAATTGATTCGACTATTACCCTTGCTTCTAATATTGTGGTTAAAGTCAAGCAAGCGGCATTCAAATCTCAAATTATTTTCACAATATTATTGTCATTATTAACTTTCATATTAATGAGATTCTTTCGATATTAACCAAACCTTTAATCCCTCAATAATACATCAACATACATATGTATGTACGCCAATCCAATCTTCCTTCCCAGACACATTTGAAGATCACTTTGTAAGTTCATCACAGTGATTCTTTTCATTTATGCATTCTTGGATAATACCCATTCTTCGATTTTGTGTTTCGGATTTTTAAAAAGTTGGTATAGTTCATTAGTTTAGAACGATTGCTATATTTTTATGTAGTTCACTTCTCTCTAAATTTTTCGTATTCAGTCATTGTTTGTTCGATTTGTATTTTTTACTTACATACTCCAATTCGGGTTTGCCTTTATCAGATGTAAATGCTCATTTGTCTTTATTCAATTTATCTTCAATAGAACATGGACAAAGGTTGCACATAAGTTAGAAATATCAATCCGAGGAAGCAGAACCAATTCATGAGGTTTCAGGTTGTCACCTCATGGCGAAAATCAGCGTTTGACAATGTTGTGGAAACTATGGAGTACACACTCATGGACAAAGAGGTTGATGTATCTTTTTTATTGTTGCACGTTTTCTTTGTTGATTGTATATATCAATTGATATCTGATTATTATGTCTGTGTTTTTAATATAAAAAAAAAGTTATGGAACTTTCTGTTTAAGTTTTAGACCCTAAGTTTTTTTGTTTTAAATGATAAGTAAAATATTAATTGTTTGTTTATTGCGGCACAAAACAACAATAATAAGTTGTTGTAACTCATGTGGTTGAGTAGCACCTGATCGAATAGCTACACAAATTAGAATAATTGTTAAAGTTATAATTTTGTTTCTATGGCAAATATTTTATATTCTATCTACATATAAACAAAACCGTACATTGCTTAACGCATAAGTTTTAATAATTGCATACATCATCCAATGAATATAAATAAAATTAAACTGTTGTACATTACACGGGTTTTCGCACTAGTTTAATCATATACCACTAACCATGGTTTAAAGTGTTCTACATCACAAGAGAGTAATGCATATAAGTGTTATATTGTTAGATGTTTCGGTGATGTTTAATCACAGTTCAAAAATTACCCGTAACTATGTAAGTTCAAAGAATAGCCTTACGATTACTTAACAGCAATTTAAATGAAAATAATCACTTCATACTTTTTCTTATCCAGTAAGTTCAACGAACCAATAAACAGTTATCAGAAGTTGATGGACTATCTTATGGTTATGGTTCACATATGACATGTAATATCTAAAAGTGCTACAAATTCTCCCACAAAAGTATTTGTTCATAGCGTTTTATGTGCATAGTTTACAACATAAACCAATAATCTTTAACATGAGGATTGAGAAAAAGAAACGATGGCACTTTCACTTTCACTGTGGTCATTTATGAGTGTGTAACAATGATTGATCATCTTAACGGTAGTATTCTATTTTCGTTGTAAACATCCGGAAAACAATAACACTAGTTGCAAGAGTAACGATATCGTGATGAATTATGAAAATACAAATATAAGCACTAGACCCTGCCTTTTGACGGGATTGAGACATGTTATTGTTGAAATACAAGGAAGAGACATTTCCATCCACAATTACTTGATCCTACAACAAACCGTGTTTCTATAAGAATCAGAAGGTGAATAAAGCAAATCAAAAGCTCAAGAGTGTCAATTTACAAGCACATTTTTTCATTAACACAAGATATGAATTACATTACATCTATTACCAAATTACAAACTGATATCCTAGTATTCTACTCAGATCCTTTTCCCCCAAACCAAACTAAAAGAGATTCAAAAAGAAAAATCAAAGAGAAATTTAACGCGAATGAAAAAATTTCGTATCACTATACTTCTGTTATGTATGCGTCTCTATATATCCATACCGAACAATCTTCTCCTTGAACCATCATACCACGATGATTTTGTATAGAGCGATTACTTTTGCAACCATCATAGTTGTGTTCATATGAAAATGCAATAAAATCGCTGCATGTTCCCAGAACCAAGTACAGGGATGAAAAGTGTTTAGACACAATGGTACTTTTCTACAGCTGTAGCTTCATAAGTCGTTTGAAACCAATCAATTTTGTAACATTTTTCATACTACTTACAAGAACAATACATCATTTGACATGACAAACCAAGTACAATGATTCAAAAAGTGATTCACTCTTTTCGTAAAAACATAGTTAGCTTGGTTCAAAGAATCAATCAATCTATCAAGTATCAATATACCCCATATTATGTCACATAGATCTATCCCATGGTAAAACTCCTGTAGAAACATCACCCAAATTAGTCAAAACATAGTCCCTTAAACCAGTGTCCCATACCTCACAGAATTGCAGCCTCCAATCAGGTGGCTCGATAGCTTCCGTACCCAAACCAGGAGCTCTATCTCTTGACCCTTCATTCTGACTATCCTTCCAATCAGCCACATACGTAGCCACCCGTCGATAAAACTTTGCCCTAAAAACTTCCCACACTTGATACTTGTAGTGGTTGATCACTGCAACACCTTGAGGCAAATCTTTGAATGTAAATCCTTTCCTTAAATGGAAATGGTGCACCACATTCATAAGGGTCGTGTCGAGTGCATCTGGTCTAATGATAGACTTGTGTCTTTCTGGGCTCTGTAACCTACAAGTGTACCCAACCGTGACTCCTCTTTTAGGTCTTGAAGTTAAACCCGAGGGCCCAAAACTATGGCAAGATGTTCTGATCTCTCCAATTGATGACGATGTGGTGAAATTTGAAACAAGCATTCGAAGTGAACCCTGACCCTGAAATTCACCTATCGTGTTACGAGGAAAGTAATAAAACTCGTCAACGTCCATGAACGAAACCCAATTGCACTCACTTCGAGCCCGCATAGCACAATGCGAGAACCCAGCCTCTTGAGTCTTGATCCATGGCCAAACATGTCTGCTAACATTGTAACCCTCAAAGTCAAGATCTTGAATAACATCTTTAATTTCATCATCACTATTGTTATCATAAATGAACCACTTTTCAACACCTAACCAAGAATGATATGTTATCCATTCACGAATTGAATGAGCTTGGTTCCATAACATCGTGCACGCACAAAGCTCGTGTTTTTCAACATTCGGAGTCGAACCCAAACTATTTATTCTAGCAACAGACGGCACAACAACCCGACGAGCCCGACCATGAACCCGTGGCATTCGAAAACTAACAGTTGCCCGAACACCAAGAGCTTTTTCCGGATGCATTAAAATACTTCTTGGCAGAACACACCTAACTACTTCTTGAGCTGCAGTAACAGCTCTAGAAGTAAGCATATATTTTGCACCATTTTCCCCTTCCCCTAACCCGAAATGACAACTGAATTGGGTCGGGTCGGATTCTTTATCCTGCCTGTGACTAATCCCTTTAACAAACACTAATGCAGTGTTAGTGTTTCCATCCAGCACCGCTTCATACACTAAATTCTCCCACGAATTCAGCAGTTTATCTTCCGCTATTCCGATCATTAAACTACGCCGTTTTAACCCTATTAGTGACGAATCGTTCACCGAAGGTAACGGACAACGGACTAAAAATCCTTTGTCGTTATATTCATCCACGGACAATACATTCCTTCCGTCAATCACTCCATCACCTGTATCCGAATCCGGATCCGAATCGTTAATTCTGTAAACACATTCTAGTTTGATTCCGTTTTTGATTGCGGTTCCGGCAACTAATAACAGAATATGATCAGGAAATGAAACCCTAGCTTCAATTTTAAACTGATTTAACTCCTTAAACTTTGAGAAAACTCTACCGGAATCAATTTGATAACTAGAAAACGATGAGAACCTAGTAAGTGTAACGACGTGATGGAACGCCACCGTGTGTCGCCGGAAAAGAAGATAGAAGAAAACGAAGAAACCGAAACAATAAAGAATAGATCTTACAGGCGGAAACTGACGGAAGTTTGTTGTTTTCGATAACCGTTTCCGTTTCCGGCGTTGCTCCGGCGAGTCCATTACTAACTGGTTCTAGTGTACCTACTAATTGTATGTATATACTTGTATAACTTTGCTGATTGATTAGAGGTTCGATTATAAGTGCAGATCTGCCGGAGATGAGTGAATTCAGTCCACCGGTTGTTTGTCGGAAGCGGTGTTTGGGGGCGGCGATTGATGGCGAGGGTTTAACGGAATTTTGTAAAGGAATGTTTTAAGAAACTTGTTGGACTAATCTTTACTTTTTTGTAATAAATACTTTTGATATGATTAAAAAAATATTTAATCGTCAATTTGATATTAATTATTAATTGCTCCGTATTTTGGTTAGTAAAGTAGGAGATATGAAATGTAAATTATTATTTACTCTTTAGAAAAGAAAATATTATTATTAAATTTTAATCTTAAGGAAACGACGCGTAAAGAATACTTTGGTTGAATGATAACCCAAAAAAAGGAAGAAAAAAGAGAGAATGTGAAGTGCAATAATGGATGGGATGGTGCCCACTTTGCGAACATGCTTCTCTAATTTCGGGTCAAATTGTTATTATCAAGGGTATGGGTAAAAGGGTATAATTTTGTTTTTGGTAAATAATATCACCTCCGGCCCATTACAGGTGTCCACTATTAATTTTTTGTATTCTTTTATTTTTCAAGTTTGATTTTAAATATTTTTGTTTGTGTTATATAATACTTGATGAAAATTATATAAATAAAATTACATAAAAAACTCAATTCATTCATATATTTTGATCAAATATTATATAACACGAACAAAAATATTTAATGTCAAAGTTGTAAAAGAAAGACTTTCAAAAGTTAATAAAGTTAATAGTGAACGTAAGGAGTGATATACTTTTTTATATCTTAGAAGATCTTTTTAGTTGGCATAGATGTTTATGCTATTAAAAACATCTTCAATTAAAGTATTTTACAAAATTTTGTGTGATCGTTTATGTGGGAAAAAAAAAAAACTTAAACAAAGGGGTTTTATTTGATTAAAGAAAACTTCTAATCCTCCCAAAATTCATATAAAGTTCGAGTTTTAAAAAGTCATAGAACAATAATTTTTCTTAAAGTCTTATAAAAAAATTCGATAAATTTTTTTATGAAAAAACAAGCATGTGGCATTTATATATGTGATGATATTTAAAATGTTATTATTTGATTTTGATGTTTAAGTAATGAAAGTGATTTTTATTATTTGTACTATATATCATTTTATCTGATTTGATATACTAATTAAGTCATGAAAGTGAGTTTCATTATTAGTATATATATCATTTATATCTGATTTGATACCTACATCGGTACATCACTTAGTTAAGTATAATGTTCAGCTATTAATTAACATGTAAATTAGTTCACACAAATTGTTGAAAAAATATATTAAAATGAAATGATATATAGCGGATTAACAACTAGTCAAGTTCTAGTTAATTCGTATGGTTATTTATTTATTTATTTTCTTTAAAGTTGTGGTTATTATTCCAAAATGGAACCAAAATGGAACCATCAACATATGCACATATATATGATAACAAATCAAGTAAATGGGTAGACCAGAAAATAACATGAATTATTTTTATGTTGTTTTGTGGACAGGCAAATATAAAATTAACATAGTTTATGTTTTCCCATTTATATTTTATATTTATTAGTATTTGTTTGACTATGCCTAATCATGTTGGAATTAGCTGCTTTCCACGCTAAACCATTTTAGTGACATTTGGAGGTATTTGATTATTGTTGACCAATGATTGTGTTTTTATTATAAAAGTTTTATGCATCGCCATAATTTTAATGACATACAAATTACTATATCATTTATCATTCATATTAAAAATAACAGTGTAAAAATCTCAAAACATAATATTACATTGGTTTATTTACTTCCGAAAAGATGTTTTCATGGAGCTTTTTATTCGTTGTTTATAAAATATAAATCAAGTGATTTTAAACAGGTATTTATTTATATCATTATTTAGACATATGAAATTGTACACAGAAAATAAATAAAAATAAGAATAAAGTCCGCCTGCGAGAGATGACGCCCCAGTTGAACTATTGAACCAGAATCTTTTTTAGGAACCTTCTATTCCTAACCAATCATCTCTTCTTTCTATTTTCTTCTTCATCTATCTCTTTTTCTTTTTGATACAATAATTAGTATGTTCACAATATCTGAGGCCAAGATAACAGGGACCACGGGAGCAGCGTAGGTAATTGTCCTGATCAGAAATTTTAAATTACTCAAGAATTTTTTTTAGTATTATTGATATTCTAAAAGTTTCACCCCTCCCCTCACAAAACTATGAAAAAAAATAAAATTTTCCGTCCCTTTTATTCAATCATCACAAATAGTAATATTGTCAATGAGAAAAGTTTATAAAAAGAATGGCAAAATAATGAAGAATGTGAAAACCAATATGATTACTCCATTTAAAAAACTCATTTTCACATTTTTTTTAATTCACAAACCGTATATCAATATAAAAAATACATATTCGTAATCAGTGTCTTTTGCTTTTCGATTATAGATCTAAAAAGCTATACTTTCGACAAAGTTTTTTTCTTCATTTTTATTGGATTATAAAAATTTGTAATGTGATATCACATTTGATTTAGCATTAAAAAATAATCACACCCGCTTATATCTCCAATTAAACTTTAAATTCAAATCATTGATGATTTAAAAAGATTTAAACATGAAAAACTAAGTTGAAATCACATGCAATTAAACTTAAAAGTGTCAATCACATGTGATTAAAGAATAATAAATTACGGATATTTAAATAATTGACTAAAATGATACAATTAAGTAGAAATCAAATTGAAATCAAGCATGAATTATCATATATCGGTAAATTGCTCATCAAACATCAGTTTTTAAATGAAACTCATATGTGATTATATAACAAATCACATGTAATTAAATGTACAACTAGCAATCACATGTGATTTTTAATGAAAACAAATGAAGTTTTTAAAATTATTTTTATAACTATATATGTGGATGAATATTAAGGTGTATTCACTTGTTAATTAACATATAGTATGAATAAATAATCGTGAACAATCTTTTTTTTAATCATAAATCACATGTGATTATATTGTGGAACCTGGTAAAAAAAGAAAACAAATTCATCGAAAGTATGGCTTATGACATTTCAAATATAAGAGAAAAAGACGTTGGTTCTGAATATGTAATTTTTATAATTTATGGACACACATTTTGTAAGATATTTAAACTTGGGGATAAAATTGTGTTTTAAACTTTACTTTCTCTTGAACACACACTTGATTTGCATACATTTATGCATCAAGGTCTACGATGTAACGTAAAAAGTTATGTTTTTACGTACATTATTCCGCACTTATTGGATTTATATTTGGTGAAAACATCATAAAACAATCATTATTTACTAAAAATCACCAAAACAGTCCAATTATAGGCGTTGCTGCAAAAATAAAAAAAAAACATCCAAATAACACACAAAATGAGGCGAATTATATCAACTTGAATATTCCGTTCTTAATTATCTTATGGAATTAGGTCTTAATTCATATTTTATAATTTCATAGAAAAATACAATACTGGAGGTGCAAGAATCAAGATAAACGGATGAAAGACAGAGAAAATGTACAGCTGGAAGCTAACCTATCGTCCTCCGAAACACTCAAAATCTATACACCTCCAAATTGTGCAAACTCAGTGTCATTGGAAGCGTAACGGAAAGATGGATCCAATGATGTAGGAATCAAGCAAATCGGCTTAAAATGAAGAAGATACGGGCAAAACAAGCAACGAAACGAGCGAGTGGAAGGCTGAAACCAACCCCCCCCCCCCCCCCCCGCTAGGGGACATATACGGCACCCTAGGGGTCGTATATGGTACCATGGTTGTTAATTGGTTGCTTATTTTCCTTAATAATTGGTACCAAGGGTTAATTGCTTACCCCTCGTGCTTGTGACCCCCCAATTGTGCTTATTTGAAGGTTCTTTGTGCTTCAAGACTTTCACATGAGCTCCACCCCTTCACCTATAAATACCCACCTCATTTCACCATATCCATCATCCCTGTCTTCTCATTTCTCTCTTTCACACACTCTCTCTATCTCTCTACTTTCTCTCTCTAGTTAGTTTGTTAGTTTTAGGTTAGTTAAGAGTTAGATCTTGGTTAATATTTAATCAAGACTAACTGAGGGTAGATTTTGTAATAGAGTTCGAGTTCTTGGAGGGTCTCTTTTGTCATATTGTTCGGGATATTTTGGAGCCCTGTCCGTGTAATCTTTCAGCATCTATTCAATCTACGCATTACTTACGATTATTTCTATCATTATCTTTCATAATGTTGCACGTTATTATTATGTTAGATTTAGGATATATTGCCATGATTCGTGAGTAGATTAGCTTTTGTGCTTGTTATGATGTAGTTAGCTTGTTAATATTTAGGGTGATGTTACTTTAATATAGCATTGAAAACTCGGTGTACTGTTTAACTATACACTTATGATTTTAAACTAAATGATGACACGCAAAAAGTCAAGTTTTTACGTGCATTATTTTCACCGTTTTAGCCCAATTTGTGATGAAAATATCCGAAATGAATGCTTTATTACTAAAATTCATCACATGGGCTAAAATGTAGACAACGTTTCAAAAATTAACTAAAATGGTCGAAAAACACGATAAATCCAACGAAAACGATCATAAGCATTCTTGTTTACTCGTTTAAGCACTTTTTGAGCTACACTTATAACTATGACCTCTAACTTATGTCTTTTTCTTCGTTAGGAAATTACGAACGTGTGAGCATGAGAATTATTCAAAATGGTTAAACGACGAAGAAGTTACGCTAAAACATAGAAACGAAGGACCGAGATACGGGAAAACCAAACCGTATAAGGTTGGACTGAGCTGTATACAGCCACGCACAGACCATATACGGCCTGTACAGACCGTATACAGCCTGTGCCCAGCCGTACACGGTCCAGTTTGCCCGTATTTTCCCTACTTTGCCCGTATACAGCCAAAACGACCCGTATCTCGTGTTTGGGAAATAAAAATGAGATTTTTATAGAGTGGGCAATACGGTTGGAAAATTGAAGGTCCAAATACGGGTCAAGGATACGGCTCGACATTTTCTATATATATGGGGCTTCACCTCACCATTTAAAACACACACTACACATTCATTCACTCACTCAACATTCACACACACTTCACTTCTCTCTCTACTCTCTCTAGAAATAATTAGATTAGTTTAGTTAGTTGGTAGATTAGAAGCTTCAAGCTTATCTGTAACGGAGGTGCTCCGAGACTGCGATTACGCAAGATTTGTATTTACGTTTCGTCAGGTTTTATTACAATCTCTCTTGTTATTTTTAAATATGTTGTGCAGTTGCTATGATTATTTAGAAATGCTTGTTAGATTTATTGCCATGCTAAGCTAGACAAACTTGTGTTTGCTATGTTAGTCGTTATGCTTGGGTAGTTATGTTTTAATCATGCGGTTACTCTGTCTGTATGCTATTAATATGTATTAGAATTTATGAATTGAATCTTAAATGTTTATCTATCCAACTTATGATGTGGTTTGTAACCTACTACTAGATTTGGCCAATTGCTAGTGGTATGCCACTTATTATTCTATGTCTGATGATCGTTGAATTCGACATGGTCGGTGTTCTCCTGGTTGAAATACACCGGAGGGAGACACGGAGAATAGGATTAGAGATATGGTAGATTCACTTCATATAATAAATGTTTTAGAGAGAACTTTCGGAACATTTGTGACTTGACCATTTATCCAGAAACAATGCATAAAATAAACTGATCTCTATTATGTTGCTCTACTGCATGTTCTTGTTTGATTGTTGCTTTAGGGTTTGCATGCTAGTATCACTTGTGCTGTTAGATATATAATCAGGTTTTCTGATATGAATTAATTGCATACACCAGTTTAACATGCTTAAAATAGTTATGATGATTTATATTAAATAATGATGAACAGTTTAACTAGCCGTTAGACAAGACCATCCCAACTTGTTCCGGTGTGAAACCCCTGTTCATGTTTTTGTTTATTCAACAATTCATGCCATGATTCGGATATCTCAAATGTCCGAGATTGGGGAACAAGACTCGAGGATGGTTGTTGGTTAAATTGGTCACTACATTTAGGACAACTTCCAGTGTAGTGTATTCTCCATAAGCTGTTATCCATGTGACATGTTATTGGCTAGGAGCTGTGGCTCATCAGGAAATATATGACCAAGTCAAGGATAGACAACAAGGAATCCCTAATGTAGCAACGGAAATACCGTAAAACATTTGAATACCTGGTATAACGTTGGAAACACCTCTGGTATAGTACAAATACGTGGAAGCCATGGAAAGGTTGTAGGTAGAATACTTTGTTATCATTGGATGTTCTGAGTGCGTCTGTTGAATCCTGTGCCCATCATCTTAACTAATGCCCTAACCAAAATAACTACTCCTAAAATAGCATATATGATGGCACCCGAAAGCGTCGGTGTCTTTGATGGTAACTAATCGGGCGCCAATAGGGGTTTTAAAATTTATAAATAGCGAGGCTTAAATTCTATGTACTACCTACTCTGGTTAGTAATCGGTAAGTATAACCTAAGATCATTCTATGAATCGAAACGTGTGGGTGATTAAAGCTGGTACTTTCGGTAGGGAAGTATTTAGGATGGAACAAAGTAGGTAGGTTTGGGGGGGTTTTTAAACTAAAGACAAATAATTAAAGTGCAGGAAAGTAAATTGCAGGAAATTGAAATACAGGAAAGCAGATAAAGATAAATATGTGATTGCTGAGACTTTGATAATTAATGTTTCGGGATGACAGAATAAATAGGGACAATACTTAACATAATAAGTAAACTATTAGGTGTAAACTCTAGAACCCTACCAACTAATTTTCTCATTGGCTTGTCACTAGGAACTAGGTTATCATGATTCTGATCGGAGCAATACGCAAACTTCCAATACTTATCTAGTTGAAAGACAAACAACCTATCTTGGTTTTATACCGAGGTGCATGAATCAGCAGCGTATCGTCTCATAGGTCCGACCGTTCTTAACCCCTAAAATTGTTTACTATTCTATTAGCATGCAGATTAATAACTTTGTATGTTTAGACCATCGATTTTGTAAGACTTAGTATTTTAAGGATCCTAGGTCGCTAGGACTTTACTCTTACTCCTAAGCCTTGTTGTTGTTTATTAAAGCTTGGTTACTTTGACTTACGACTTAAGTTCTCCTTTTCAAACAGTTATACATCCCTGGATTATTCACAGTTTGTCAAAATGTGTTTCATATGCAGACCATGCCTTTCAGTAATTAGACAGTGTACTTTACATGGTAGTTCCATGGCTTCTTACATCCAACAGGCGGTCAAGAGTAATTGACAGTGAGAATGACACTCTAAACTAACTAAATGTAAAGCTGTACAGAAATGTAATCCTAATATATAAAACGAGTGATTTCACTGTGTCTTACTTATTGCATGTCATGGGCACAGATAACTATTATCATAATTAAGGTTGATTAGGTCCTAATTACTAGGTTGCAGTTATGTGGATAACCAGAAAGGGTACTCCATAAATTAAACTTAAGTTCATAAAGTCTTAACAGTACAAGGGTTACTAATTCCTATTCTATCTGAACGTGTTTTACGAACATTACTTTATAGAGTATTGACTTGTCGCAACCCTAAATTCGGGTTGCGGAAGCGAATCGGGTCGGGGTGCGACTAATCAATAATCACAGCACAAAGATATAATGAATGACACTATATGCGCCGTTTTACAATTTGTATTGATAATGCAGCTAAATCTCAGAAAGTTTGCATGCTGACACGAGCTAATGATTCCTGAATTGGGCAATCCAATCTACTGCTGGGTACCTGTGATACATGCTAAAATGGGTCAGCGAAACGCTGGTGAGCTCATAGGTTTGTATGTTAACACATATTGTATGAACCACAAGATTTAATTGAATTTAAGTTGCAATTAAGCAAAATAAAAGTTTTACAGCCATGAGCACATAGTCTGAGCTTAACTCGAGGTGTCAGGTTCACATTTAAGGTATCCTGATCGAGGTGCCTCCCACGAGTGCCTAATCTACACTCGTCTGAACGAATATTAGTACATCCGTTTACCCAGTTAGTGCATGCTAACCCGGACGAGGATGGTCAATCCTATATGGTACCATATACTAATATTCATGCTACAACGTATTACAAAATTACGTTGAGGAGGGCTTCAAAGATTAGTGAGATAACTCGTGTAGTAATTGTTTGTTTTCGTACTTGCGTTCATATAGTTAAAATAAAATGAGCAATGATACCACACCCCTGAGTAAAACCGTAAAATAGGGGCTATGAGACTCACCTGAGTCTTGAGAGTTTAAATTAATAAACTTGCGTTGATTAGCTGAAATGAGTTGTCCAAAGACTGGTAACCTGAGGGTATCCACGACATGCGATGGTTATAAATGTGAGCAGGTATCTAGAAAGACTACCTTTGTAGTTGTTCGTTGATATCGCATAAAAAGTCACGTTTTTACTACTGATATCTCTCTCATTCTGGAACGATTCTTGGCACTTTAACTCAAATTCAGTACGAATCAATAGTATTATGTCAAGATGGTCAAAACAAGGTTGCACGATGAAAATCAAGCAAAACGGATAGAAAACGAAGATTCCACGCACGTTTGAAGATTCAAGACATCAAAACGAGATTTCAAGACAAAAGAGCCCATCACCAACATCTGTCTCATCCAAGATGTTCCTTTTCAAATTACGAATCCAACAGAAAAAGAATCAACAAAAACGGACAAAGAATGAAGATTCTACGTACGCCGGAAGATCCAAAGGATTCGTACGACACATCTAAAGTTCAGAGATATATTTTTGGGATTTCTTTTCATCAAAAGCTTCGTTTTTAATTTATGAATCCAACGCAAAAAGAATCAACGAAAACGGACGCATAACGAAGAAAACACACACGAATCGAGAAACGAGGCAACAGGCAGCGGACTGGTGCGGGTAGCTGCCAGCCGCCGCCGGCCAGACACCAGGCCACCGCCGGCTTCCATTCACCCGCACGGTTCGCGCTTTTTTGTCCTTTCATGTACCCGGTGCTAGACCTTTACATGTTTTTCCGTACCCGGTGCACCACCTTTTCCACCTTTTTCGTACCGGGTGCCACCACCTTTTCCACCTTTTGCTATTGTGAGCTTTGGGATGCTAACTTGAGCCAAGTCTCTCCTATAAATAGCAGCCCCTAGCTCTCATTTCAACACACTCTCATATTCACACTCATACATATACTCTCACTCTTCTATTTCCACTTTCTCACTCTAAAAATTCTCTTATATTTTAGTCTAGGATTATTGTAATTAATCTACGAATTAACATAGAGGTTAGAACGAACGTTAGGATCTTGGAGATTCACCTTTGTACGTGTGAACGAGTTGTCAATCATAATAATACGCTGCTACGCATTTATATCCGGGTGATATCAAAACCTTTATCATACTTGCTTTATTTGATATTTTAATTATGTATTATTGCCTTGTATGTGATTTGTCTATTACCATGAATTACGAGTAGTTTATTATTATGATTGTTGATGATGTAGATAATTATAAGTAAGGATGACATTATACAATTAAGTGTACGACAATTGTAAAAGTGATATAACGGCCCCTATTCGACAGTTTATCTGATATAGTACTGGAAACGTTTTACGCGGAGTACAAATGTATGGAAGTCGAAAATGACCGAAGGTAGTTACATCACTGGAATCAGCTAAAGTTCAGCAGGGGTTTTCTGACATGCAACAAGTAAGACACAGTGATTTCTGATGATAGTGCGGGCGCAGCAGGGGTTTTAAAATTTATATTTAGCTGGGCTTAAATTATATGTACTACCTACTCTGGTTAGTAAGCGGTAAGTATGACCTAAGATTGTTCTATGAATCTAAACATGTGAGTGATTAAAGCTGGTGCTTGCGGTAGGGAAATATTCAGGAAGGAACAAAGTAGGTAGGTTTGGGGGTTTTAAACTAATGACAAGTAATTAAAGTGCAGGAAAGTAAATTGCAGGAATTTAAAGTGCAGGAAAATAGGTAAAGATAAATATGTGATTGCTGAGACTTCGATAATTAATGTTTTTGGATGACAGATTAAACAGGAACAATGCTAAGTGTAATGATTTAAACTAACAGGTGTAAACTCTAGAACCCTACCAACTAAATTTCCCATTGGCATGTCACTAGGAACTAGGTTATCGTGATTCTGATCGGAGCAATACGCAAACTTCCAATACTTATCTAGTTGAAAGATAAACAACCTATCTTGGCTTAACGCCGAGGTGCATGAATCAGTAGCGTATCGTCTCATAGGTCCGACCTTTCTTAACCCCTAAAATAGTTTAATATTTGCTGATTAATAACTTCGTATGTTTTGACCGCTGATTATGTAAGACGTAGTGTTTTAAGGATTCTAGGTCACTAGGATGTTATTCTTATTCCTAAGTCTTGTTTTGTGCATTAAGGCTTGGTTACTTCAACTTATGACTTGAGCTCTCCTTTTCAAACAGTTATACATCCCTGGATTATTCGCAGTTTATAAAAACATGTTTCATACGCAGACCATGCCTTTCAGTAATCGGACAGTGTACTTTACATGGTAGTTCGACTGCTTCTTACATCAGACATGCGGTCAGGAGTAATTGACGGTGAACGTGACACTCTAAACTAACTAAATGTAAAGCGATGCAGAAATGTAAACCTAATATGTAAAACGAGTGGGTTCACTGTGTCTTACTTGTTGCATGTCATGGGCACAGATAACTACTTACCATAATTAAGGTTGATCAAGTCCTAATTACTAGGTTGCAGTCACGTGGATAACTAGAAAGGGTACTCCATAAATTAAACTCAAGTTCATGAAGTCTTAACGATACAAAGGTCATTTATTCCTATTTCGAACATCATTTTATCGTGCATTAACTTTCATAGGATATACCAGTTAGTTGTGAAGTTGTATTATCCTTTCGGAATTCCAACTGTTTAACCAGAGCTGATTCCAGTGATGTAACTACCTTCAGTCGTTTATCGACTTCCATACATTTGTACTCCGTGTAAAACGTTTCCAGTACTATATCAGATAAACTGTCGAATAGGGGCCGTTACATCACTTTTACAATTGTCGTACACTTAATTGTATAATGTCATCCTTACTTATAATTATCTACATCATCAACAATCACAATAATAAACTACTCGCAATTCATGGCAATAGACAAATCACATACAAGGCAATAATACATAATTAAAGTATGAAATAAGGCAAGTATATTATAAAGGTTTCGATGTCACCCAGAAATAAATGCGTAGCAACGTATTATTATGATTGACAACTCGTTCACATGTACAAAGATAAATCTCCAAATTCCTAACATTCGCTCTAACCTCTATGTTAATCCGTAGATTAATTACAATAATCCTAGACTAAAAGATAAGAGAATTTTAGAGTGAGAAAGTGGAAATGGAAGAGTGAGAGTATAAGTATGAGTGTGAATATGAGAGTGTATTGAAATGAGAGCTAGGGGCTGCTATTTATAGGAGAGGCTTGGCTCAAGTTAGCATCCCAAAGCTCACAATAGAAAAAGGTGGAAAAGGTGGTGGCACCAGGTACGAAAAGGTGGAAAAGGTAGTGGCACCAGGTACGAAAAGGTGGTGGCACCAGGTACGAAAAGGACAAAAAAGCGCAATCCGTGCGGGTGAGTGGAGGCCGGCGGCGGCTAGGTGGCTGCCGGCGGCGGTGGGGTGGCTGGCCGGCGGCGGCTGGCATCCCCCGCATCGGTTCGTCGCCTGTTGCCTCGTTTCTCGATTCGTGCGTGTTTTCCTCGTTAGATGTGTCGTACGAATCGTTTGGATCTTCCGGCGTACGTAGTATCTTCATTCTTCATCCGTTTTTGTTGATTATTCTTCTGTTGGATTCGTAATTTGAAACGAACATCTTGGATGAGATTGATGTTGGTGATGGGCTCAATTTTCTTGAAATCTCGTTTTGATGTCTTGAATCTTCAAACGTGCGTGGAATCTTCATTTTCTATCCGTTTTGCTTGATTTTCATCGTGCAACCTTGTTTTTACCATCTTAACATAATACTACTGATTTGTACTGAATTTAGGTTAAAGGGCCAAGAATCGTTCCAGAATGAGAGAGATATCGGTAGTAAAAACGTGACTTTTACGCGATATCAAGTATCCCACACTTAGAACTTTGCTTGTCCTCAAGAAAACTCACTCTTAAAAGCTTCTGGAAGGATTCTAGTTGCATTAGTTTTTAGAGATACCATTTTCCAAAGAACATAAAGTTACAGTTATATAAGAGTTTTCACTGGAAACTAAGGGTTTATAGAATTTGATACCTTCTTCGAGCAACATAAATGATGATCATGACTAGGCAATCCTCACAAGTGGGTCACTCAAATCACTCAAGTGTTTAGGGTTTCCTACTTACTAGTGTCAATCATTCAAATAGCATGTCATGCAGCATTCTCGTCATAGGCTTGATCGAGAATCAGATCTCCATCACTTTTGATGAGGACGGTACTATCCTTTCGAGATATCTTGGAAGGAATCGGATGTTTTGGATTGAAGGAGGTGTGAGGGTTTTCCTTGTATTTTCTCGAAACTTTTCTTGAGAGAGTTTCTTTGGAATTTCTCAGATTTTGAAAGGACTACATAGCCTTTTTCTTTCTTTTTCTTTGGAATTTTTCTTTTCTTGGCTCTTTTTCTTGATCCTTGGGCTTTTAGGTTTCTTCCGACAGCTTTTGCTGAATTTTTTCTTGGAGCTCCTTTTACAGATGATTCTCATCCTTTGGGGAACGCTCCGATATATTTTATGGCTTTGTATTAGGCTGCAGAAATCTTGGAAAATCAAGAGTATCTTTGAAACTTCTGTAGGTTCGGGACGAATATTAGGAGGCTTTGATTGAGTGTGAAGAGTGAAGGTTGAGTGGGTGGATGTTTGATGGTGGACGGGTATTTGGATTCCTTAGAAGTTATCAAGATAGGTTGTACCTATGCCACGTATGGTACTCATCGGTGTGATCTCGAAATGCATTACAAGAGCAAGTTCTAATTCAAATGCATACATCGGCGCACACATGAAACGAAAAGTGAAGCATTTTAGAGATGAATGCTAATGATGGGCTCAATCCTCACGAATCGAATGTTTTGGTCAATGTGTGCCTAGCCATGTGTTGCCTTTTTCGTCCGTATCTTATTCTAAAACAGTTTTGTTTCATTGTCAAAACTCGTTTCTTGCTGTAATTTATAATTTTGAAAGATAGGATTTCTAAAGAACGATGTTTTTGAATCTAAAAATTTGAAATTTTATCCATTTTTAGCCTTTTAATGAAAATATTGTTTGACTTACGGACAAGAGGTAAAAACTTGCGGTTGAAGGCCGTATATCCCACACTTAGAGGAACATTGTCCCTAATGTTCGAATCTATTCGTTGAGTACCTCTTGTTGAAGTATCCCACACTTAGAGATTCTACTTATTTTCGGATTGTTTCGTAAGTGTAGTGTGGTTTTGATTATCCCACACTTAGTGTTTGGAATATCGGACGAGATAATCAATTCTTTAATGGGTAGAGGGTTTTGGAACGGTGTACCACTTTTGCTGCGTACGTTGTTGGCTTCTCGTTAGAAGTTTACTGTTCCGTGGCTTGTAGCTTATGGCTCTCGGCATTCTTCATTGTGTGGTACACAGTTTTCCTTGCTTCGGTCTTCTATAGTTTTACAAATAAACCACTCAATTCAATCAAGTAATAGCTGCTGATAAGAAAAGTAAAGTAATAAAGTAATAACTGGATAGATGTGATGTCTATGCCTCCACAATACATCAAATACACATAATAATAATAAAGTCTTGGTAGAAAATAGAAAGAAGTCAGAAAGCGGAGCAATCTAGTGCTCGGCTGGTGGTGATACTGCTGCTGAAGATACTATAGGTCCAGGAGATGTCTCATCTGATGAGGAATCATCGTGATGATAGTGGGTGCCTTCATTTGATGCATCTCGATCAGCCTCTGCTTCTGGTGTACCCGTAGTGAATACTCCATGCAGTATCAAATGATCAATGAAATCTCCTGCAGGCATGTCAAAGCTGTCCAGTGGAATCTCTGGTGTCCTCTGCAGAGAGTGTCCTCCAAATAAATCAGTCTGTCTATGAGAGGATACTGGATCAATCCGTGAGGGTGCAGGGCTGACACTCCTGAGAATCCTATGACTCTGAACAATGGTGGCTCGCGTGGAGACTCTGGATATTCTGCTGCTTTGTGAAGTATGCCCTTTGACTGAACCAACGGTTGAGGGGACATGCTGTACCGGAGTAGGATCCTGTGCTGGTGGTGGTCGTGGTCTAGGTGGAACCGTGCGAGGTGGTAAACCATGGCCACGAGCTGGATGTCTGTGAGGTGCTCGAGTAGGAACTGAATGTCTAGGAGATGCAGGTGTATATAAGTGTGGTGGAGCTCGGCCCATTCCGCACGGTATGTCCGGAAGTGGGCTCACTGGTATCCCTGCGATCTGCTGTCTCATGGCTCTATTGCATCTGACTTGCATCTGCATTAACCAGTACCAGTAATCGGGTCCTGGGGGTGTCCCGTAATGGTATATGTAAACTGGTATCTGGGCTCTAGGGGCCGGGACAGAGGGTCCTGGCCTAGTAGGTTGTGGCGGTGCAACTGGGTCATCAGAATCTTGTGCATCCTTATCTGAATTGGAGTCTGAATTACGGGGCTCTCTTGGTTTTTTCCTCTTCTTGGATTCCCTGGGTAGGACTAGACCTGCTACCAATGTATCAACACTCTCAGGGTCTGATGACCGTGCCTTGATGTAAACGGTGCCATCCCTCAGTATCCGAAGTATATCCATGCTCCTTAGAAATTTGTAGTCTATCGGTTGGGCACTCCATTCTGGCAGGCTCTTGAATTTCTCTATCTCTTTCGTCCTAATCAACCCCATTTTCCGAATCAACCTAGTAATCACTGGGCCCATGAATGATCTTCTTGCACCAAACTCTTTTTCTTCCGAAATCCGCTGTGCAACTAAATGGGCAACGTGAATGTTCCTCCTCTCGAGGATACATGCCATCATGATAACATCAAACTCAGACACTCGACCATTAGACGTATGTTTCCCATCAAGCGAACAAGCCAGTAGTTTGTGCAAAATCTGCATAACTGGGTCTGTGAGCTGGGTAGCTTTAATACCCGAGAAATATGGTTTTGGTGACCAATGACTCCATGCCTCTACGGTAGTAGTCGTGAGAGAAATCGTGGTAGCTCCACTAGTAAACAGGGGTGAATCTATCTCTTCTGGAGTATAGAGATCTAGGTGATGTGCAAACTGAGCCAATGACAAGGTGAATAGGCTCCCCATATATCTAAATGTGATCATCCCGTCTCCAACTCTACTCCCTGGCTTGAATGTATAGGTGGTCATGAACTTGGTGATCATCTCCATATACACCGGTTCGTCAATGCTGAACAATTTCTTGAAAGACTCAAACTGCTGACCCTCTATTGAGTAACTGAGTAGACTCTCTAATCTCTGTCTGAACCCCAATGTCTGCAGCTTTTCCCAATCTACATATCTAAAATGGCCAAAAGATTTATCTCTCCATATTCGTGCCATCTGGTCGTATGTTGGTGTTGCACTAAGGAATGCAAGAGATCCTGTAAGTGGACGTCTTGTGTAACACCCCAAATTAAATGTTTTGCGGAAGTATAATTCGGGTATTACTAATCAATAATCAAAGCACACAGATATATAGCAAACGACTCTATATGCGTCGTTTTAACAAAATATATTAATATTAAAAGGTTTACAACAGTTTGAACTCGTACATAGCTCGTGTTTGTAATATGAGAGATTTAAGTACATAATTAGTTATACAAAATCTAATAATGCAATGAAATCTCTGAAGTTTGCATGAAGACTCGAGCTAATAGGCATCCTGATGGGCAGTCCAGATCTACTGCTGAGTACCTGTGATACATGCTAAAATGGGTCAGCTAACGCTGATGAGCTCACAGGTTTAGATATCAAATAATAGTGTGTGAACCGCAAGATTTAAATGTTGATTTGCATCCAGCAAATGATACTGATAGTGTATACAACCATGAGCGCATAGCCTAAGCTTAACTCGAGGGTCGGGTCCCATATAGAGAATTCCGAGCGAGGTGCCTCCACGAGTGCCTAATCTACACTCGTTTTCCCAAAGATTATTACGTCCATTGCAGAGGTTAGCGCGACTAACCCGGACGATGTGGGTCAATCCTATATGGTACCATATACTAATATTCACGCTACTTTCGTATTACCAGACTATACTGACGGAGGACTTTGATTTGATTTGTTGAAAATAACTCATGTAGTATATTGAAATATGTACTCGCGTTCATGCGTTAAAAACAGAGCAATGTATCACACCCCTAGTAAAACAGTAAAAGAGGGGCCATGAGACTCACCTGAGCCTGAAGGTTTATCTAAATAAACTGAGATTGATTAGCCAAGAATCGAAGTCCAAAGACTTGTAACCTGAGGGTGTCCACGACACGCGATGGTTATAAACATGTGAAGGCATCTAATAAGACTACCTTGTAGTTGTTTGTCCAACTAGAATGTCCAAATGATTATAATTTGGTTGATTGTTTAAGTGTTTGAAAATGTGAACGGCCCGTTGGTGATTGTTTGTAATAATAATCCCACATTATTATTTTGATGATTTTGAAGTGTTATACCTAAAAGTAAGTTCCAATGTGTTTTAGAAGTTGTGTCGCATTCGTGTTTGATGTTATACAAGTTCAACACCTTGTGTGAAAGTTTAGATGTACACCGTTACTCATGACCCTAGGGTAAGGGCAAAGCCCGTTAATGACGGGGGTCCGGGGGCAGCGCCCCTGGTAGCGGGGTCCAAGGGCGGCAGCCCCTAGCGGGGTCCAAGGGGAGGGCTCCTGGCTGGGGTCGGGCTTGGAAAATTTTTATTTCTACTAAATTGCTTTGGTGAAAAACGCATCTGGACTAGAATTTGGGTGAAATCAAGTGATAAAATTTCAGGTCTCGACACTTAGTAAAATTTTGTGTTTTCTTGGTTCTGTTTCATGCGACATAGCGTGCGACATACAGCTTTGTGTCGCTAAGTGCGACATAGTCTGTTGTGTCGCAGGTCATATCTGCGACATAAGGGCTTATGTCGCTAAGGGCGACATCCGCAATTTAATGCGACGTAGGGCGTTGTGTCGCTATATGCGACGTCCGTAATTTCTGCGACATAACTATTTATGTCGCTATATGCGACATCCGTGATTAGTGCGACATAGTGGCTTATGTCGCTATATGCGACATAAGGTTTGATTTAGCGACCTAAAGGCTTATGTCGCAGGTGGCCTGGAGCCTCTGCGACATAACGCGCTGTTGGCCGGAAAATGAGCCGAAAATTTGGAGATGATGATGATATTGAAATGAGGGAAGGGAGAGTCCACTTTTTAATTCCGTATATTCGAGCTCCGTGCGGCGTCCGTTTAAACGTTAAATAATTATTTTATACATTTAATTATATGTTTTAAAATACAAATGTTTCTTTATTATTTTTGTTGAAGTATTTTTACCAAATACTTAATAACTTAAATGATTTCGTTTGTTTGTGTGTTAAGTGTGTATGTCGTGTAGACATTTATTATACAATGCGAAATGTAATTGAAATATTATCAAAATAATATTTTGGATATAGTAGCATTATTAAATAATGTTGTACTATTTAATAAAAATGTTCACCAACGTCCGTATTTACTTGAACCGAATTACATTCGATTTGAAACTTATACGATTTAATCAAATTGCATATTCGTATATATTCAACAATATATATATTGGTACATTAATTAGCCTAACACAGAACTAATTACATGTATTAACAGAGAGTTAGGCACTAATCACTAGTCCTAATTTAGTGGGTGTTATATTCTCTCCCTGTTAGGAGAATTTCATCCCAAAATTTAGCTCGATGTAGCGTTGGATGTAGAGTTAGTAAATAACTGAGGATACTTGAGTCGCATTTGGTCTTCCCGTTCCCAAGTGAATTCTGGACCACGCCGTGAATTCCACTTGACCTTAACGATGGGAATACGATTTCGTTTGAGTTATTTGACCTCACAGTCCATGATTTCCGCAGGTTCTTCAACAAAATGAAGTTTGTCATCGACGCTAATCTCGTCGAGTGGGAGGATGAGTGTCTCATCAGACAGGCATTTCTTTAGGTTAGAAATGTGAAAAGTAGGGTGCACGCTGCTGAGCTCAGCTGGCAGCTGCAGTCGATATGCCACGGGGCCAATCCTTTCGAGGATCTCAAAAGGCCCAATGTACCTGGGATTTAACTTTCCGCGTTTGCCAAATCGGATTACGCCTTTCAAAGGTGATACTTTAAGGAGTACTCGATCCCCAACTTGGAACTCGAGTGGTTTGCGTCTCACGTCAGCATAACTTTTCTGACGATCACGTGCGGCTTTAAGTCGGTTTTGGATTTCGACAACTTTCTCGGTGGTTTAATGTATGAGTTCAGGACCAGTGAGTTGACTGTCTCCCACTTCGGTCCAACAGATCGGTGATCGGCACTTTACGACCGTACAGTGCCTCGCATGGTGCAGCCTTAATGCTGGTATGAAAACTGTTATTGTAGGAAAACTCGCACAATGGCAGGTGTCTTTCCCAGTTTGAACCAAAGTCAATTACGCAGGCTCTTATCATGTCTTCTAGTGTCTGAATAGTTCGTTCACTTTGGTCATCTGTTTGAGGATGGTATGCGGTACTCATATCAAGCCGGGTACCCAACGATTTTTGGAGTGATTGCCAAAAGTGAGATGTGAAACGAGCGTCCCTGTCAGACATAATCGAGGTTGGGACACCGTGTCGAGAAACAATTTCTTTGACGTAGATTTGTGAGAGGCGTTCCATTTTATCGGTTTCCTTGATTGCCAGGAAATGAGCAGATTTGGTGAGTCGATCAACGATCACCCAAATGGTATCGCAACCGCTCGATGATTTGGGCAGTTTGGTTATGAAATCCATGGCAATTTGTTCCCATTTCCATTCAGGAATGCCGGGTTGTTGAAGTAAACTGGAAGGTTTTTGATGTTCGGTTTTGACTTTCGAGCAAGTAAGGCACTTGCTGAAATATGTGGCGATTTCGGCTTTCATGTTCGGCCACCAATAGAATTCCTTGATGCCGTGATACATTTCGTCGGATCCAGGATGGATAGAATATTTAGACTTGTGAGCTTCATCCATCACCAAGTCTCGCAGGTTCCCAAAACTAGGCAACCAGATTCGATTTGAGAAGTACCTAACGTCATTAGGTTTGATTTCGAATTGTTTATCAATGCCTCGTAAGGCTTCGTTTTTGATGTTATCGGGTTTCAGAGCTTCGAGTTGAGCAGTATTAATCTGAATGGTGAGATCATTATGAATGGTCATACTGAGGGCTCGGACTCGAAGTGGTTTCGGCCGTTCCTTTCGACTGAGGGCATCGGCGACCATATTTGTCTTGCCTGGGTGGTATTTGATTTTGCAGTCATAATCGGTGAGTAACTCGAACCCAGCGACGCTGTCGCATATTAAGGTCTTTTTGGTCGAAGATGTGTTGGAGACTTTTATGATCGGTGAATACGGTACTTCGGGTACCATAAAGGTAGTGTCTCCAGATTTTGAGAGCGAACACCACGGCCCCTAGCTCGAGGTCGTGAGTCGTGTAGTTCTTCTCATGAACTTTGAGTTGTCGGGAAGCGTAAGCAATAAACTTGTCTCGTTGCATCAACACGCAACCGAGACCTTGGTGGGAAGCATCGCAGTATACCACGAAGTCGTCGGTGCCTTCGGGTAAGCATAGAATAGGAGCACTGCAAAGCTTGAGTTTTAATAGCTGAAATGCTGACTCTTGTTTTTCAGTCCAATCGAACTTCTAATCTTTCTGAGTCAGTGTCGTGAGGGGTTGAGCTATTTTGGAGAAACTTTCGATGAATCGACGATAATACCCGGCCAATCCTAAAAATTGGCGTACATCGGTTGGAGTAGTTGGCGCTTGCCAGTTTTTGATAGCTTCGATTTTTGATGGATCGACATGGATTCCTTGACTATTAACAACATGTCCAAGGAATTGAACGGATTGTATCCAGAACTCACACTCAGAGAATTTGGCATATAATTCCTCGTGTTTGAGTAGTTCTAGGATGGTTTTGAGGTGTCATCGACAAAGACAATGACAAACTTGTCGAGGTAAGGTTTGCACACCCGATTCATAAGATCCATGAATACAGCCGGTGCGTTTGTTAAACCGAAAGGCATCACCTGAAATTCATAATGCCCGTAACGAGTTCGGAAAGCAGTTTTCGGGATGTCGATGTCGCGAACTCGAAGTTGATGATAACCTGACCGAAGATCGATCTTTGAGTAAATACTCGACCCTTGTAGTTGGTCAAACAGGTCATCGATGCGAGGAAGTGGATACCGGTTCTTGACGGTCAACTTGTTCAACTCTCGATAGTCGATACACATTCGGAAAGAACCGTCTTTCTTTTTAACAAATACGACCGGAGCTCCCCAAGGTGAAGAATTTGGTCTAGTGAATCCTCTGTCCAGGAATTCCTGTAACTGGGTGGACAACTCCTGAAGTTCAGATGGGGCTAGGCGGTATGGTGCTCGGGCTACCGGTGTGGCACCCGGCACGAGATCGATCGAGAACTCAACCTGTCTAGGTGGAGGTAAACCAGATAGTTCTTCTGGAAAGACTTCGGGAAAGTCTCTAACGATTGGCACATCCTCACGTCGCTTCTCCTCTGAATTTTTCTCTGTGACGTGCGCGAGGATTGCAGGATAACCCTTTCTGTGAAATTTTCGGGTTTTCAGACAAGATATGATATTTAGTCTCGTCCCACCGGTCTCCCCCTGTATGATCAAGGTTCTTCTGACGGCGAGAGGGATGCGGACGATTTTGTCATAACAGACGATTTCGGCTCGGTGTTTGGACAACCAGTCCATACCAATGATGATGTCGAAACTTCCAATTTCAACGGGCATAAGATCTATCGAAAAGGTTTCGTTGGCTAAGTTTAAAGTGCAATTAGGTATCATACTATCAGTTTCTATGAGTTTACCATTTGCTAGTTCTACGGTGTACTTAACATCTAGAGCAACAGGGGTGATGTCAAGTAAGGGGTAAAACTCATTGGAAATAAAGCTCCTATCGGCACCAGTATCAAATAGAACAGAAGCAGTTAAGTTGTTGAGGAGGAACATACCCGTGACCACATTCGGTCCTGGCGGGCGTCCCCAGAATTGAGTACGAAGGCTCTACCCTTAGCATTGTTGTTGTTGGCCTTGTTCTTCAGTTTCGGGCAATTATTTCTAAAATGCCCAGGGTTTCCGCATTCATAGCAGGCTTGGTGTGGTTTGGTGTTGTTGTTGGCGTTGTTGTTGTTAGATCTGCAGTCCTTGGTGAGTTGACCATGCCTCTTGCAGTTATTGCAATAGGGACCGCAGGGACCTTCATGGTGGCGGTTGCACTTGGGACAGTAAGGCTTGTTCCCTGTGTAACCCCGTCTGGTGTCGGTGGTTGAGTTGTAGGCTTTGATAGTGTCGGGTTTCTTGTTTTGGGGGTTGTTGTGGTTGTCGGAACACTTTCTTTTGAGATGGTTGGAGGAAGAAGTGGGTGGTTCTGGGTCCTCGTTCATGGCCATGAGTTCATGGGCCAATCGGATAGCACCATCAATGGTGGTCTGGTTTGAGGAGGCGACGTTCCCCCGGACAGGTTCCGGAAGACCGCAGATGTACCTTCGGATCTTATCAGGTTCGGTGCTCACCATTGCTAGGCGAAGGATGGCAAGCTGTTGGAATCTGACGGTATATCCGTCAATGTCAGTTCCCTGCACTTTCAGGTGCCAGAACTCTTCCTCCAGCTTTTGGAGTTGTTCGATGGGACAATACTTAGCAGTAAGCATTGTCTTTAGTTCTTCCCAAGGAAGTAGGTAGGCGGTATCAATACCCACAGACTGGGCATATGAATTCCACCATGAGAGGGCACCATCTTCGAGGGTGCAGGTGGAGTATTTGACTCTGTCCTCTTCCGCACACTTGCTGATGTGGAAGACGGACTCCATTTTCTCGAACCATCTGATCAGTCCGATGGCTCCTTCAGTTCCCTTGAAGCTCAAGGGTTTGCAGCTCAGGAAGTCCTTGTATGAACAAGGGTTGGATTGAGGCCCGTTGGCAGCTGTATCTTCGCTGCCCGAACTGGGTTGTCAGGTAGCCATAGCTTGGGCCACACTTTGGGCTATGAGTTGGGCGATTTCGGTTTCGCTGAAGGTGAATCGCTTTGGTGGCATTTTGCTGAGTAAGATCAAGAAAAGACAATGAGATTCTTGTGTGAAATTCTGATATATCACAGGTGTATATGATGGAATATACAATACAAAGTGATAATTATATTTCATTGAAAATACCCAAGTTTGGTACATGATACGAGTTTTCAAAAGATTACATAATATGGGGAGTACAAAAGGTACCGGGAATTGTTACATCCGGTTTGAATAGTAATAGTCCTACATAGACAAATATAGATTTCAAGATGATAGTCACACTAGTTCTAATGCAAGTTGATACTTTCCATTAGTGTGACAAGTCGGTCCACGGTGACTGCGAGTCTGCTGGTTTGTCGGGCGTTATCTTCTGCCAATGCTAGTCGTTGTACCAGCATCATTGAGTACTCTTCGGCCTCTTGTAGGCGCTGCTCGCATTGTTCCAACCTGAGTCGTAAAAGCTCGACTTCTACTCCTGATTCCACTACCCGGTCGTGGAGTATGTTCATGTTGCTAACGGTGTTTTCGTGATCCTCGGAGACTTGGTTGATGCGCTCAAGCGCCGTGAGTCTTCAGTTTTCGTTGGTTTCTTGCAATGCGACATCCGTGGTGCGAAGTCATTGCTCGTGATGGTCGAGCCTAGCGGCCAAGGCCGGCAGAGGGAAGTGAGTGGGGTACGGGCCAGCTCGAGGTAACCTGGTGTTCCTTCTAGCTACCCACGGGTTCTGCGACCCGGATTGAGAGTGTGATGGATTGGGTGGTGTGTTTGCCATTCTGAGACAAAGCGTTAGAAAGAGTGAGGCCTATATTCATATAATACCTATATAATATAGCCTAAGATATTGAGTGAGAGTGAGGCCTATCTATGTATATATACATATATCACATAATAGCCTAAGGTGTCTAATACAGACAAGTTTGAGTCCCGGTTTCTCTCGTGGTCAGAGTCAACTAGTGTATCCTGTTCAGTCATGATTCCTTTCAGATCTCACATCATATTCTTTTAATTATACATAGTTGATCAGGCTATGTTAAATTAAACCAATATCATGTAGTCACTGAACCTAATAATACTTAATAGGGAATACTGCCTAACGTCATAGTCTAGGCCCACTAAATGCAACCTAGTTCACTATAACCTTAGGCTCTGATACCAATCTGTAACACCCCCATATTTAATGTTATGCGGAAGCATAATTCGGGTGTTACTAATCAATAATCAAAGCACACAGATATATAGCAAACGACTCTATATGCGTCGTTTTAACAAAATATATTAATATTAAAAGGTTTACAACAGATTGAACTCGTACATAGCTCGTGTTCGTAATATGAGAGATTTAAGTACATAATTAGTTATACAAAATCTAATAATGCAATGAAATCTCTGAAGTTTGCATGAAGACTCGAGCTAATAGGCATCCTGATGGGCAGTCCAGATCTACTGCTGAGTACCTGTGATACATGCTAAAATGGGCCAGCTAACGCTGGTGAGCTCACAGGTTTAGATATCAAATAATAGTGTGTGAACCGCAAGATTTAAATGTTGATTTGCATCCAGCAAATGATACTGATAGTGTATACAACCATGAGCGCATAGCCTGAGCTTAACTCGAGGGTCGGGTCCCATATAGAGAATTCCGAGCGAGGTGCCTCCACGAGTGCCTAATCTACACTCGTTTTCCCAAATATTAGTACGTTCATTGCAGAGGTTAGCGCGACTAACCCGGACGAGGTGGGTCAATCCTATGTGGTACCATATACTAATATTCATGCTACTTTCGTATTACCAGACTATACTGACGGAGGACTTTGATTTGATTAGTTGAAAACAACTCATGTAGTATATTGAAATATGTACTCGCGTTCATGCGTTAAAAATAGAGCAATGTATCACACACCTAGTAAAACAGTAAAAGAGGGGCTATGATACTCACCTGAGCCTGAAGAGTTTGTCTAAATAAACTGAGATTGATTAGCCAAGAATCGAAGTCCAAAGACTTGTAACCTGAGGGTGTCCACGACACGCGATGGTTATAAACATGTGAAGGCATCTAATAAGACTACCTTGTAGTTGTTTGTCCAACTAGAATGTCCAAATGATTACAATTTGGTTGATTGTTTAAGTGTTTGAAAATGTGTACGGCCCATTGGTGATTGTTTGTAATAATAATCCCACATTAATATTTTGATGATTTTGAAGTGTTATACCTAAAAGTAAGTTCCAATGTGTTTTAGAAGTTGTGTCGCATTCGTGTTTGATGTTATACAAGTTCAACACCTTGTGTGAAAGTTTTGATGTAACACCGTTACTCGTGACCCTAGGGTAAGGGCGAAGCCCGTTAATGATGGGGGTCCGGGGGCAGCGCCCTTGGTAGCGGGGTCCAAGGGGCAGAGCCGCTGGCTGGGGTCGAGCTTGAAAAATTTTTATTTCTACTAAATTGCTTTGGTGAAAAACGCATCTGGACTTTATTTTGGGTGAAATCAAGTGATAAAATTTCAGGTCTCGACACTTAGTACAATTTTGTGTTTTCTTGGTTCTGTTTCATGCGACATAGCGTGCGACATACGGCTTTGTGTCGCTAAGTGCGACATAGTGTGTTGTGTCGCAGGTCATATCTGTGACATAGGGGCTTATGTCGCTAAGGGCGACATCCGTAATTTAATGCGACGTAGGGCGTTGTGTCGCTATATGCGACGTCCGTAATTTCTGCGACATAACTATTTATGTCGCTATATGCGACATCCGTGATTAGTGCGACATAGTGGCTTATGTCTCTATATGCGACATAAGGTGTTTTCTAGCCTCCGTTTGACCTGAAACTTTTACCCAACCCATATTTGGACATTTCAAGCTTAACTAAACAATTATAAGTTGAAAACAATAGAAAACGAGAGGTGTCGGGATTTGTCGGAAACTTACAAAGTGGTGAATCGAGAATCCAAAAAGATGGAAACGTAGATCGTGACGCGGTAGTTACTTTTCTTCAAATGAATGAGATGATTCGAGTTGGTTTAGTGGTGTTATTTAGTGATTTTAAGTGATGGTGGTGGTGGTGGTAGTTGATGAGAGAAAAGGGAGAGAGAGTTTGGAGATGATGATGATATTGAAATGAGGGAAGGGAGAGCCCCCCCCCCCCCCCCCACCCCCCACCCCCTTTGGTGGCTGATTTCGGTGGGGGCCCACCGAGTGTGGGTCTTCACTTTTTAATTCCGTGTATTCGCGCTCCGTGCGGCGTCCGTTTAAACGTTAAATAATTATTTTTTACATTTAATTATATGTTTTAAAATACAAATGTTTCTTTATTATTTTTGTTGAAGTATTTTACCAAATACTTAATAACTTAAATGATTTCGTTTGTTTGTGTGTTAAGTGTGTATGTCGCGTAGAAGTTTATTATACAATGCGAAATGTAAATGAAATATTATCAAAATAATATTTTGGATATAGTAGCATTATTAAATAATGTTGTACTATTTAATAAAAATGTTCACCAACATCCGTATTTACTTGAACCGAATTACATTCGATTTGAAACTTGTACGATTTAATCAAATCGCATATTCGTATATATTCAACAATATATATATTGGTATATTAATTAGCCTAACACAGAACTAATTACATGTATTAATAGAGAGTTAGGCACTAATCACTAGTCCTAATTTAGCGGGTGTTACATGTTGGGTTTAGCTTCTTCTTCTTTGGTGACATAGTACCTGAGAACATGAGAGATTTAAAGTAATAGGTCTTAAGAAAGGGGAAATTTAAAGCGCTTCCCGAATTTTCTAATGGAAAATTCGAAATGAGGGCTTTAAATTCTTGACAGTCCAAGGATTACAGTAAATATCAAATGCCCCCAAGTGACTAATGATTAGTCTTAACAATAGTAAGGCAATCACCAATGTGTGAAAACATATAGTCATGGGATGACGGTAACTTAATTTGTGAAGTAATGTCGTTTACAAAGTTTGGTGTTTAGCCAAGTTTGACACGTCATTATTTCACTGTTTATAGTCTCATTGTAGGTTTTTGACTTTTTAAAAGCCCAACTTGAAGTAAGGTTTTTGAATAAAATTG
The DNA here is from genome assembly GCA_963422505.1 of Pseudognaphalium luteoalbum. Taxonomy (NCBI): domain Eukaryota; kingdom Viridiplantae; phylum Streptophyta; class Magnoliopsida; order Asterales; family Asteraceae; genus Pseudognaphalium; species Pseudognaphalium luteoalbum. The sequence goes on along the minus strand of OY730193.1, from coordinate 58,461,531 downwards.
CAATTGATTTATTTTAAAAATGAAATACTTCAAGTTGACTTTTTAGGTCAAAACTTACTTCGGACGATAATTTCAATTTGTCCGCATACCAAAATTATAACCTAAACATGGTAGAATTTTTTTTTAGACATTTTCCTAATTGATAAACAAGCTAGGTCATGCACAAAAAGTTATGTCATCCATGTGTTTGATTTTATTCAAGATTTTTGTTTCTAGTGATATTGTCTATTTTGACTATTCAAGCAAGTACAAGTGTCCTAGTAAGCAAGAGTTGTCAAGTAATCTTAATTTACTATCCTAATCATGCATGCTGGTTAACTTTTTATTAACTTTCAAAAGTCAAACTTTCTAATCCTAATTGTGCAATTTACATAGAGCAATCATTCAAAACACCACAATTACTTAAATGTTTAACAACTAACACTTAATCAAGCTAAATTCTAGACTGAATCAATAGGTTAACATACATCTTTTTGAAAGAGCCAAACTAGTGTGAATTAGCATGGGTAAGTGGTAGTAGCATGTAGTTCCTAAGCATTCAACCAAGAAAAATACTAATTCCTAGTTACTAACTTAGCAACTTCATAAAATAAGATACTTTAAGCTTAAAGTAGGTTTCTTATGATCATACCTTGTTTTAGTGCACAAAGCTTCAAAACGAATGTACAACCGAGAATATCATGCAATGAGTAGTTCAAAAGGACATGAAATTAGAGAGTTTGGTGAAGATTATGATGATTCATGGAGGTATGGTGGCCGGTTTTTAGGGGAGGGAGGAAGGAGAAGAAAAGTTTTTGTTTTGAATTATAGGATCATATGGAAGGTTGGTGGTCCATGGGAATATTTGTCAAGCTCCTATGTACCATTTTCCTTACATGGTCCCCAATGTACATCTTAGTACTAAGCCTAATATCCTAGATTAATTTCTAATGTCCTACTAATAATGATTACGAATCCTAAATGTATTTATTGTAACTAGTGACTTGTTACGTTATAAACAATTTAAGAAACGTGTAAATTTTTGCGGAACAATTAAAATTAATTCTGAAATATTAAACTTAAATTATTTTTGGTGTTTTAAAAATTATTTGTCTGACGTGGACTTGTTGAGTGTACATGTTTCGGCTAAAAGCTTAACGTTGTACGTTCTTGTTGTCGCGCATGTGTTTTCAGGCAAAAATTTTAAAAACATTTTTCTTTTTAAATGAAACTTTCAAAATTTTATTATATTACTATATTTATACTAAAATATGCTCATTTAAAGTCGCGAGCTTCGACCTTTTTCGGAAGGAATTGTTTTAAGATTCGTTCCGATCCCTCCATAGGGAAAGGGTCAAAATTTGTTCCCTTAAGCGAACGTTTTTCAGCACAAAACATTTTGAAAGTTCCAAAATGACGTTATAAACTAAATAGAAATGACGATTCTCTAATCCTAGGACTTCTCGTTCTTCATATCCTATATTGACAAGATCACCAATTAACTTATTTTACGCTTTCCTTACCTTTTAAGGGTTTGACAACCCAACGCGTGGCCCTTGGTCTTTGTAATTAAGATCATGAGTGAGTTTATTCATGACTTCCAAAAATGCGTTCTCTTCCTGTTAATCAGGGTCTCCGGTTGTAGACTTAACTATCCTACAGAGTTCACTGATTGTGGATTTTTGTACGGAAGTGAAGGGGTATTTGGTAAAGGCAAAGATTCGAGTAAGCTCGATGTGAAGATTTTTTCTTTTTGCGAAGAAAACTGTGTCGATTCTTTCCTTGGGGAATCAGGAAAAATGTCTCGTAATTTTGAGATTAGGTAGGAGGCGGGGTCAACAAAGAAAGGAATTATACAAGGAATGACGATAGAAATCATCGGATCTTATTCTTCCCAGAACTCAAGTTTGTTGATCATTGCGGCAACATTGTGATTGATTAATATCATAGATGTTGGAAGAAAATCCATGTCGGCGAGTGATTCAAAAAGTAGGTCTAAATCTACTATAAACTTTAGTTCTTGGTCTCTGAAATTCGTTGAAGTGCTTTCGCATTCATGACTTGATAGGCGAAGAAGGAATTTTACTTGTTTTTCTAATGTGGCAATCGTTTCTCGTTGTTCGTAGGAATACGGGAGGTTGACATAGGTTAACTGCCTGGCGAATGTTTTATAGACATCTACCCTACGGGAAGGATTGAAAGAAGCACCGAGGTGGCGTTCTTCAAAACAAGGTTGTTCCGGATCGACTGATAGAGCCTTATCCACCACTCGATAAATGGTGTATTGGTGTTTGTGTGAAATGAATGGAAAGATGCCGTTATTCCGAGATGGGCGTAGTTTGGGTGTACACCGATGTTTCAGGAATGAGGGTGATTAAGTCACAAGACTTCGGAGGTTTTTCTTCAGAATTATCTTCGGGAAAATAATCGAAGTGGAAAGAATTTGGTAAACTAGATAGGTGTAAAGTTGGCGAGTGATCTTTTGGAAATGATGCAAGGTCAGGTAACTGGTCCGTGTCATCAAAATCCAGGCAATGTTTTGGAATTGAAAGTGAGGTCCTATATTCTTCTTGGGTGTCGGAGATTTCCTTAGTTTTAGAGGAAGAAGGTGAAAAGAAATCAGATCCTAACTCTTTTTCTAAGTAGTCAAAGAATTCCGTATCATCCATTGAAATGAGGCAATAATTGGGTTTTCGAGTTGTCATTTTAATGCTATCCTAACTAACTAATACTTAATTAATACTAATTACTTAAATTAACTTTCGAAAGATTTCTAAGAAGATTTCAATCGGAAGGTTCTCCTAAATATTACTACTTAAGGCGACTTTGAATCGTACATTTGTGATTCCCCGGCAGCGACGCCAAAAACTTGTTGCACCTGCAACCGTCGGTTCAGCGTCGTTGTGATTTCTGATGATAGTGCGGGCGCAGCAGTGGTTTTAAAATTTATATTTAGTTGGGCTTAAATTATACGTACTACCTACTCTGGTTAGTAAGCGGTAAGTATGACCTAAGATCATTCTATGAATCCAAACGTGTGGGTGATTAAAGCTGGTGCTTGCGGTAGGGAAATATTCAGGATGGAACAAAGTAGGTAGGTTTGGGGGTTTTAAACTAAAGATAAGTAATTAAAGTGCAGGAAAGTAAATTGCAGGAATTTAAAGTGCAGGAAAACAGGTAAAGATAAATATGTGATTGCTGAGACTTCGATAATTAATGTTTCGGGATGACAGATTAAACAGGAACAATGCTAAGTGTAATGATTTAAACTATCAGGTGTAAACTCTAGAACCCTACCAACTAAATTTCCCATTGGCATGTCACTAGGAACTAGGCTATCGTGATTCTGATCGAAGCAATACGCAAACTTCCAATACTTATCTAGTTGAATGATAAATAACCTATCTTGGCTTAACGCTGAGGTACATGAATCAGTAGCATATCGTTTCATACCGACCTTTATTAACCCCTAAAATAGTTTAGTATTTCATTAGCATGCAGATTAATAACTTTGTATGTTTTGACCGCTGATTATGTAAGACTTAGTGTTTTAAGGATTCCAGGTCACTAGGATTTTATTCTTATTCCTAAGTCTTGTTTTGTGCATTAAGGCTTGGTTACTTCAACTTATGACTTGAGCTCTCCTTTTCAAACAGTTATACATCCCTGGATTATTCGCAGTTTATAAAAACATGTTTCATATGCAGACCATGCCTTTCAGTAATCGGACAGTGTACTTTACATGGTAGTTCGACTGCTTCTTACATCAGACATGCGGTCAGGAGTAATTGACGGTGAACGTGACACTCTAAACTAACTAAATGTAAAGCGATGCAGAAATGTAAACCAAATATGTACAACGAGTGGGTTCACTGTGTCTTACTTGTTGCATGTCATGGGCACAGATAACTACTTACCATAATTAAGGTTGATCAAGTCCTACTTACTAGGTTACAGTCACGTGGATAACTAGAAAGGGTACTCCATAAATTAAACTCAAGTTCATAAAGTCTTAACGATACAAAGGTCATTAATTCCTATTTTATCTGAACGCGTTTTCGAACATCATTTTATCGTGCATTGACTTTCGTAGGATATACCAGTTAGTTGTGAAGTTGTATTATCCTTTCAGAATTCCAACTGTTAAACAAGAGCTGATTCCAGTGATGTAACTACCTTCAGTCGTTTATCGACTTCCATACATTTGTACTCCGTGTAAAACGTTTCCAGTACTATATCAGATAAACTGTCGAATAGGGGCCATTACATCACTTTTACAATTGTCGTACACTTAATTGTATAATGTCATCCTTACTTATAATTATCTACATCATCAACAATCACAATAACAAACTACTCGCAATTCATGGCAATAGACAAAACACATACAACACAATAATACATAATTAAAGTATGAAATAAAGCAAGTATGATAAAGGTTTCGATATCAACCGGAAATAAATGCGTAAAAGCGTATTATTATGATTGACAACTCGTTCACACGTACAAATATGAATCTCCAAACTCCTAACATTCGCTCTAACCTCTATGTTAATCCGTAGATTAATTATAATAATCCTAGACTAAAAGATAAGAGAATTTTAGAGTGAGAAAGTGGAAATGGAAGAGTGAGAGTATAAGTATGAGTGTGCATATGAGAGTGTGTTGAAATGAGAGCTAGGGGCTGCTATTTATAGGAGAGGCTTGGCTCAAGTTAGCATCCCAAAGCTCACAATAGCAAAAGGTGGAAAAGGTGGTGGCACCAGGTACGAAAAGGTGGAAAAGGTGGTGGCACCAGGTACCAAAAGGTGGAAAAGGTGGTGGCACCAGGTACGAAAAGGACAAAAAAGCGCAATCCATGCGGGTGAGTGGAGGCCGGCGGTGGCTAGGTGGCTGCCAGCAGCGATGGGGTGGCTGGCCGGCGGCGGCTGGCACCCCCCCCCTCCGGTTCGTCGCCTGTTGCCTCTTTTCTCGATTCGTGCGTGTTTTCTTCGTTATGCGTCCGTTTGCGTTGATTCTTTTTGCATTGGATTCGTAATTCAAAAACGAAGCTTTTGATGAAAAGAAATCCCAAAAATATATCTCTGAACTATAGATGTGTCGTACGAATCGTTTGGATCTTCCGGTGTACGTAGAATCTTCATTCTTCGTCCGTTTTTGTTGATTCTTCTTCTGTTGGATTCGTAATTTGAAAACGAACATCTTGGATGAGATAGATGTTGGTGATGGGCTATTTTGTCTTGATATCTCGTTTTGATGTCTTGAATCTTCAAACGTGCGTGGAATCTTCGTTTTCTATCCGTTTTGCTTGATTTTCATCGTGCAACCTTGTTTTTACCATCTTGACATAATACTACTGATTTGTACTGAATTTGGGTTAAAGTGCCAAGAATAGTTCCAGAATGAGAGAGATATCGGTAGTAAAAATGTGACTTTTTACGCGATATCATCGTCCGAAGTATGTTTTGACCTAAAAAGTCAAAAACCTACAATGAGACTACAAAATGTGAAATAATGACGTTTCAAACTTGGCTAAACACCGAACTTTGTAAACGACATTACTTCACAGTTAAGTTACCGCCATCCCATGACTATATATTTTCGCACATTGATGATTGCCTTACTATTGTTAAGACTGATTATTAGTCACTTGGGGGCATTTGATATTTACTGTAATCTTTGGACTGTCAAGAATTTAAAGCCCTCATTTCGAATTTTCCATTAGAAACATCAGGAAGCGCTTTAAATTTCCCCTTTCTTAAGACCTATTACTTTAAATCTCTCATGTTCTCAGGTACTATGTCGCCAAAGAAGAATAAGCTAAACCCAACACGTCCACTTATAGGATCTCTTGCATACCTTAGTGCAACACCAGCATACGACCAGATGGCACGAATATGGAGAGAAAAATCTTTTGGCCGTTTTAGATATGTAGATTGGGAAAAGCTGCAGATATTGGGATTCAGGGAGAGATTAGAAAGTCTACTCAGTTACTCAATAGAGGGTCAGCAGTTTGAGTCTTTCAAGAAATTGTTCAGCATTGACGAACCGGTGTATATGGAGATGATCACCGAGTTCATGACCACCTATACATTTGAGCCAGGGAGTAGAGTTGGAGACGGGGTGATCACATTTAGATATAGGGGGAGCCTATTCACCTTGTCATTGGCTCGGTTTGCACGTCACCTAGATCTCTATACTCCAGAAGAGATCGATTCACCCCTGTTTACTAGTGGAGCTACCACGATTTCTCTCACGACTACTACCGCAAAGGCATGGAGTCATTGGTCACCAAAGCCGTATTTCTCGGGTATTAAAGCTACCCAGCTCACAGAACCAGTTATGCAGATTTTGCACAAACTACTGGCTTGTTCACTTGATGGGAAGCATACGTCTAATGGTTGAGTATCTGAGTTTGATGTTATCATGATGGCATGTATCCTCGAGAGGAGGAACATTCAGGTTGCCCATCTAGTTGCACAGCGGATTTCGGAAGAAAAAGAGTTTGGTGCAAGAAGATCATTCATGGGCCCAGTGATTACTAGGTTGATTCGGAAAATGAGGTTGATTAGGATGACGGAGATATAGAAATTCAAGAGCCTGCCAGAATGGAGTGCCCAACCGATAGACTACAATTTTCTAAGGAGCATGGATATACTTCGGATACTGAGGGATGGCACCGTTTACATCAAGGCACGGTCATCAGACCCTGAGAGTGTTGATACATTGGTAGCAGGTCTAGTCCTACCCAGGGAATCCAGGAAGAGGAAAAAACCAAGAGAGCCCCACAATTCAGACTCCGATTCAGATGAGGATGCATAAGATTCTGATGACCCAGTTGCACCGCCACAGCCTACTAGGCCAGGACCCTCTGTCCCGGTCCCTAGAGCCCAGATACCAGTTTACATATACCATTACGGGACACCCCCAGGACCCGATTACTGGTACTGGTTGATACAGATGCAAGTCAGATGCTATAGAGCCATGAGACAGCAGATCGCAGGGATACCAGTGAGCCCACTTCCAGACATATCGTGCGGAATGGGCCGAGCACCACTACACTTATATACACCTTCAGCTCCTAGACATCCAGTTCCTACTCAAGCACCTCACAGATATCCATCTCGTGGCCATGGCCACGGTTTACCACCTCGCACGATTCCACCTAGACGACGACCACCACCAGTACAGGATCCTACTCCGGTACAACATGTCCCCTCAACTGTTGGTTCGGTCAGAGGGCATACTTCGCGAAGCAGCAGAATATCCAGAGTCTCCACGCGAGCCACCATTGTTCAGAGTCATAGGATTCTTAGGAGTGTCAGCCCTGCACCCACACCGATTGATCCAGTATCCTCTCATAGACAGACTGATTTATTTGTAGGACACTCTCAGCAGAGGACACCAGAGATTCCACTAGACAGCTTTGACATGCCTGCAGGAGATTTTGTTGATCATTTGATATAGCATGGAGTATTCACTACAGGTACACCGATTGTAGAGGCTGATGGAGATGCATCAGACGAAGGTACCCACTATCAGCACGATGATTCCTTATCAGATGAGACATCTCCTAGACCTATAGTATCTTCAGCAGCAGTACCACCACCAGCGGAGCACTAGATTGCTCCGCTTTCTGACTTCTTTCTATTTTTTATTACCTAGACTTTATTATTATTGTGTGTATTTGATGTACTGTGGATGCATAGACATCACATCTATCCAGTTATTACTTTATTAAGCTATTACTTTACTTTTCTTATCAGCAGCTATTACTTGATTGAATTGAGTGGTTTGTTTGAGAAACTATAGAAGACCGAAGCAAGGGAAACTGTGGACCACACGATGAAGAATGCCGAGAGCCATAAGCTACAAGCCATGGACTAGCAAACTTCTAAAGAGTAGCCAACAACGTGCACAGCAAAAGCGGTACACCGTTCCAAAACCCTCTACCCGTTTAAAGAATTGATTACCTCATCCGATATTCCAAACACTAAGTGTGAGATAATCAAAAACCACACTACACTTACGAAACAATCCGAAAATAAGTAGAATCTCTTAGTGTGGGATACTTCAACAAGAGGTACTCAACGAATAGATTCGAACATTAGGGACAATGTTCCTCTAAGTGTGGGATATACGGCCTTCAACCGCAAGTTTTTACCTCTTGTCCGTAAGTCAAACAATATTTTCATTAAAAGGCTAAAAATAGATAAAAATTTCAAATTTTTAGATTCAAAAACATCGTTCTTTAGAAATCTTATCTTTCAAAATTATAAAATACAGCAAGAAACGAGTTTTGGCAACGAAACAAAACTATTTTAGAATAAGATACGGACGAAATGGGCAACACATGGCTAGGCACACATTGACCAAAACATTCGATTCGTGAGGATTGAGCCCATCATTAACATTCATCTCTAAAATGCTTCACTTTTCGTTTCATGTGTGCGCCGATGTACGCATTTGAATTAGAACTTGCTCTTGCAATGCATTTCGAGATCACATCGATGAGTGCCATACGTGGCATAGGTACAACCTATCTTGATAACTTTTTAGGAATCCAAGCACCCTTACACCACCAAACTTCCACCCACTCAACATTCACTCTTCACACCCAATCAAAACCTCCTATTATTCATTCCGAACCTACAGAAGTTTTATCTTCCAACAAATTCTCAGAGACACTCTTGATTTCGCAAGACTTTTGCAACCCAATACCTTTAAGAATCTTCCAGGCCATAAAATATACCGGTAAGGTCGGCATAGGAAAAGAAAACAAAAGAAAAAGAAATCAAAAGGATTATGCCGGCACAACCAAGAAAAGGGTCAAGAAAAGAAAAATTCCAAAGAAAAGGGAAGAAAAAGGCTATGTAGTCCTTTCAAAATCTAAGAAATTCCAAAAGAGACTCTCTCTCAAGAAAAACATCTCAGTATTGAGAAAATACATGGAAAAACCCTCATCACACACCATCTTCAAAACCAAGCAACCGATTCCTTTCCAAGATATCTCGAGAGGTTAGTATCATCCTCATCAAAAGTGATGGAGATTTGATTCTTGATCAAGCCTATGACGAGAATGCTGCATGACTGGCTATCTGAGTGATTGACACTTGTAAGTAGGAAACCCTAAACACTTGAGTGATTTGAGTGACCCACTTGTGAGGATTGCCTAGTCATGATTTTCATATATGTTACTCGAAGAAGGTATCAAATTCTATATAGTTTCCGGTAAAAACTCTTTCGTAATGGTAATTTTATATTCTTTGAGAATAGTATCTCTAAAAACTAATGCGATTAGAATCTTTCCAAAAGCTTTTTATGAATGTGTTTGCTTGAGGACAAGCAAAGTTCTAAGTGTGGGATACTTGATATCGCGTAAAAAGTCACGTTTTTACTACCGATATCTCTCTCATTCTGGAACGATTCTTGGCACTTTAACTCAAATTCAGTACGAATCAATAGTATTATGTCAAGATGGTCAAAACAAGGTTGCAGGATGAAAATCAAGCAAAACGGATAGAAAACGAAGATTCCACGCACGTATGAAGATTCAAGACATCAAAACGAGATTTCATGACAAAAGAGCCCATCACCAACATCTATCTCATCCAAGATGTTCATTTTCAAATTACGAATCCAACAGAAAAAGAATCAACAAAAACGGATGAAAAATGAAGATTCTACGTATGCCGGAAGATCCAAATGATTCATACGACACATCTAAAGTTCAGAGATATATTTTTGGGATTTCTTTTCATCAAAAGCTTCGTTTTCGATTTACGAATCCAACGTAAAAAGAATCAGCGCAAACGGACGCATAACGAAGAAAACACGCACGAATTGAGAAACGAGGAAACAGGCAACGGACTGGTGCGGGTAGCAGCCAGCCGCCGCCGGCCAGCCACCAGGCCGCCGCCGGCTGCCACCTGGCCGCCACCGGCTGCCACTCACCCGCACGGTTCACGCTTTTTTGTCCATTCGTGTACCCGGTGCTAGACCTTTACGTGTTTTTCCGTACCCGGTGCACCACCTTTTTCGTACCCGGTGTCACCACCTTTTCCACCTTTTGCTATTGTGAGCTTTGGGATGCTAACTTGAGCCAAGTCTCTCCTATAAATAGAAGCCCCTAGCTCTCATTTCAACACACTCTCATATTCACACTCATACATATACTCTCACTCTTCCATTTCCACTTTCTCACTCTAAAAATTCTCTTATGTTTTAGTCTAGGATTTCAAGACAAAAGAGCCCATCACCAACATCTGTCTCATCCAAGATGTTCCTTTTCAAATTACGAATCCAACAGAAAAAGAATCAACAAAAACGGACAAAGAATGAAGATTCTACGTACGCCGGAAGATCCAAAGGATTCGTACGACACATCTAAAGTTCAGAGATATATTTTTGGGATTTCTTTTCATCAAAAGCTTCGTTTTTAATTTATGAATCCAACGCAAAAAGAATCAACGAAAACGGACGCATAACGAAGAAAACACACACGAATCGAGAAACGAGGCAACAGGCAGCGGACTGGTGCGGGTAGCTGCCAGCCGCCGCCGGCCAGACACCAGGCCACCGCCGGCTTCCATTCACCCGCACGGTTCGCGCTTTTTTGTCCTTTCATGTACCCGGTGCTAGACCTTTACATGTTTTTCCGTACCCGGTGCACCACCTTTTCCACCTTTTTCGTACCGGGTGCCACCACCTTTTCCACCTTTTGCTATTGTGAGCTTTGGGATGCTAACTTGAGCCAAGTCTCTCCTATAAATAGCAGCCCCTAGCTCTCATTTCAACACACTCTCATATTCACACTCATACATATACTCTCACTCTTCTATTTCCACTTTCTCACTCTAAAAATTCTCTTATATTTTAGTCTAGGATTATTGTAATTAATCTACGAATTAACATAGAGGTTAGAACGAACGTTAGGATCTTGGAGATTCACCTTTGTACGTGTGAACGAGTTGTCAATCATAATAATACGCTGCTACGCATTTATTTTCGGGTGATATCAAAACCTTTATCATACTTGCTTTATTTCATATTTTAATTAGTATGTGATTTGTCTATTACCATGAATTGCGAGTAGTTTATTATTGTGATTGTTGATGATGTAGATAATTATAAGTAAGGATGACATTATACAATTAAGTGTACGACAATTGTAAAAGTGACATAAGGGCCCCTATTTGACAGTTTATCTGATATAGTACGGGAAACGTTTTACGCGGAGTACAAATGTATGGAAGTCGATAAATGACCGAAGGTAGTTACATCACTGGAATCAGTTCTTGTTTAACAGTTGGAATTCCGAAAGGATAATACAACTTCATAACTAACTGGTATATCCTACGAAAATCAATGCACAATAAAATGATGTTCGAAAACGCGTTCAGATAAAATAGGAATTAATGACCTTTGTATCGTTAAGACTTTATGAACTTGAGTTTAATTTATGGAGTACCCTTTCTAGTTATCCACGTGACTACAACCTAGTAATTAGGACTTGATCAACCTTAATTATGGTAAGTAGTTATCTGCATCGCTTTACATTTAGTTAGTTTAGAGTGTCACGTTCACCGTCAATTACTCCTGACCTCATGTCTGATGTAAGAAGCAGTTGAACTACCATGTAAAGTACACTGTCCGATTACTGAAAGGCATGGTCTGCATATGAACACATTTTTATAAACTGCGAATAATCCAAGGATGTATAACTGTTTGAAAAGGAGAGCTCAAGTCATAAGTTGAAGTAACCAAGCCTTAATGCACAAAACAAGACTTAGGAATAAGAATAAAATCCTAGTGACCTGGAATCCTTAAAACACTAAGTCTTACATAATCAGGTCTAAACATACAAAGTTATTGATCTGCATGCTAACGAAATACTAAACTATTTTAGGGCTTAAGAACAGTCAGACCTATGAGATGATACACTAGTGATTGATGCACCTCGGCGTCAAGCCAAGATGTGTTGTTTATCTTTCAACTAGATAAGTATCGGAAGTTTGCGTATTGCTCCGATCAGAATCACGATAACCTAGTTCCTAGTGACATGCCAATGGGAAATTTAGTTGGTAGGGTTCTAGAGTTTACACCTGATAGTCTAAATCATTACATTTAGCATTGTTCCTGTTTAATCTGTCATCCCGAAACATTAATTATCGAAATCTCAGCAATCACATGTTTATCTTTACATGTTTTCCTGCACTTTAATTTCCTGTAATTTACTTTTCTGCATTTTAATTACCTGCCTTTAGTTTTAAACCCCCAAACCTACCTACTTTGTTTCATCCTAAATATCTCCTACCGAAAGCACCAGCTTTAATCTCCCACACGTTTGGATTCATAGAACGATCTTAGGTCATACTTACCGCTTGCTAACCAGAGTAGGTAGTACGTATAATTTAAGCCCAACTAAATATAAATTTTAAAACCCCTGCTGCGTCTGCACCACCATCAGAAATCACAACGACACTGAACCGATGGTTGCGGGTGCAACATTCGTCCAACTTGAATATCCATATTACTACAATTTGGTTGATTTGCTTATGTTTTGAAAATGTGTACGGCCCGTTGTTAATTGTTTGTAATAATAATCTTCAATATTATAATCTTCAACATTATAATTTTGATAACTTTTGGTGATGGGGGTCCGGGGGCAGCGCCCCTGATAGCGGGGTCCAAGGGGTGGCAACCCCTGGTGGGGCCCAAGGGGCAGAGCCCCTGGCTGGGGTGAAATCAAATGCTAAAATTTTAGTTCTTGACACTTAGTAAAATCTGTGTTTTCTAGGTTCTGTTTCATGCAACACAGCGTGCGACATACGACTTTGTGTCGCTAAGTGCGACATAGTCTGTTGTGTCGCAGATCATGACTGCGACGTAAGGGCTTGTGTCGCTAAGTGTGACATCCGCAATTTAATGCGACTTAAGGCGTTGTGTCTCTATGTGCGACGGGAATAAGTGTTGCGACATAGTGTTTTGTGTCGCTATATGCGACATCCGGAAGTATTGCGACATAGAGGCTTGTGTCGCTATATGCGACATAGGCCATAAAAATGCGACATAAGGGCTTGCGTCGTAGGTGGCCTGGAGCCTCTGCGACAAAACGAGCTGTTGGCAGGAAAATGAGTCGAAAAGGTGTTTTTCAGTTTCTATTTGACTTGAAACTTTTACCCAACCCATATTTGGACATTTTAAGCTTAAATAACCCATAAACAAGTGAAAATAATGGAAATCGGAGTGTTTCGGGATTTATCGGAAACTTACAAACTTAACGCCGGAGGAATCCGAAAAGAGGGAAATGTAGATCTCGACTAGGGGAACGTTTTCTTCTAAACGAGTGTGACGATCCAAGGCCGTTTGGTGGTAGTAATTGGTGGTTGTTTATGGTGATGGTGTGGTGGTTATATTTAGAGAGAAAAGAGAGAAAAGTAAGAGAGATAGAGAAATGGAAATGATGAAATCGAGGGTGGGGAGGGGGTTAGGGCAGATTTTTTGGGAAATTAGGGGAGGGAAAATCTCCCAGATTTTTTATTCCCTGCGTTTGCGCTCAGTGCGGTGTTTGTTTCCCCGATCGTTTAATTGTTTATATAATTATTTTAAATACGAATATTTATTAATATGTTTGTTGAAGTATTTCATAAAATACTTTTACTTGAGTTATAAAATATAACTTATTCTTGTTTCGATTGTTCGCGCGTTTATTATTTTAATCGCGTAATTGTTGTTTGTGCGATACGAATTTGAGTTGAAATATTATCTAAATAATATTTTGGATAAAATAGAGTTATTAAATAATGTCATATTATTTAATAAAATTATTCACCAACGTCCGTATTAATTGAACCGAATTGCATTCGATTAGAAACTTGTACGATTTAATCAAATCGCATACTTGTATATATTCAACAATATATATATATATATTGATACATTAATTAGCCTAACACAGAACTAATTTAATGTATTACACTTGATTAGGCACTAATTACTAGTCCTAATTTAGCGGGTGGCACATTCTCCCCCTGTTAGGAGAATTTCATCCCGAAATATAGTTCGAAGTCGTGTTTGAAGTAGCATCAGCAAATAAGTGAGGGTACTTGAGCCGCATTTGGTCCTCCCGTTCCCAGGTGAATTCCGGCCCACACCGTGAATTCCACCCGACTTTGACTTTGGGAATATGACTTTGTTTGAGTTGTTTGACCTCACGGTCCATGATTTCCGCAGGTTCTTCAACAAAATGAAGCTTGTCGTCACCCCGGATTTCATTAAGTGGAATGATAAGTGTCTCATCGGACAGACACTTTTTCAAATTTGAAATGTGAAAAGTGGGATGTACGCTGCTGAGCTCGGATGGTAGCTGCAATCGATATGCCACTGGACCTATCCTCTCGAGGATCTCGAATGGTCCAATGTATCTGGGATTCAATTTCCCGCGTTTACCGAATCGGATGACACCTTTCCAAGGTGAAATTTTTAGTAGCACTCGATCCCCAACCTAGAACTCGAGTGGTTTGCGTCTCACATCAGCATAACTCTTCTGACGATCTCGTGCGGCTTTGAGTTTGTTTTGGATCTCGAAGATCTTTTCAGTAGTTTCGTGAATGATCTTAGGACCAATGAGTTGACTGTCTCCCACTTCAGTCCAACACATAGGAGAGCGGCACTTACGATCGTAGAGTGCCTTGAAAGGTGCAACCTTAATGCTGGTGTGATAACTGTTGTTGTACGAAAACTCGCACAACGGTAGATGTTTTTCCCAGTTTACACCGAAGTCAACTACGCAAGCTCGTAGGATGTCTTCCAGTGTTTGAATTGTTCGTTCAATTTAGCCGTCGGTTTGAGGGTGGTATGCGGTACTCATATCCAGGCGGGTACCCAATGATTTTAGAAGTGATTGCCAAAAGTGAGATGTGAAACGACTAACCCTATCGGAGATAATCGAGATTGGGACACCGTGTCAAGAAACAACCTCTTTGATATAGATTCGTGTGAGGCGTTCCATTTTATTGGTTTCCCCAATTGCCAGGAAATGAGCAAATTTCGTGAGACAATCGACGATCACCCAAATGGTATCGCAACCGCCCGATGACTTGGTTAGTTTTGTTATGAAATCCATGGCAATTTGTTCCCATTTCCATTCAGGAATGTTGGGCTGTTGGAGTAAACCAGAAGGTTTTTGATATTCGGCTTTGACTTTCGAGCAAGTGAGACACTTGCCGACGTATGTGGCGATTTTGGCTTTCATGTTCAGCCACCAGTAAAAATCTTTGATGTCGTGATACATTTTGTTGGATCCCGGGTGGATAGAGTATTTAGACTTGTCAGCTTCATCCATCACCAAGTCTCGCATGTTCCCAAAACTAGGCAACCAGATTCGGTTAGAGAGGTACCTAACTCCGTTAGGTTTGATTTCGAATTGTTTATCCATGCCTCGCAAGGCTTCATTTATTATGTTGTCGGGTTTCAGAGTTTCGAGTTGAGCAGCGAGAATCTGAATGTTTAGATCGTTGTGAACGGTCATACTGAGGGCTCGGACTCGAAGTGATTTTGTTCGTTCTTTTTGACTGAGGGCATCGGCAACAACATTTGCCTTACCCGGATGGTATTTGATCTCGCAATCGTAGTCGGTAAGCAACTCGACCCACCGATGTTGCCTCATGTTGAGATCATTTTGATCGAATATGTGTTGGAGACTTTTGTGGTCAGTAAAGATTGTGCACTTAGTGCCATAAAGATAGTGTCTCCAGATTTTGACATCGAAGACAACAGCTCCAAGCTCAAGATCGTGGGTGGTGTAGTTCTTTTCATGAATTTTGAGTTGTCTAGAGGCATAGGCAATGACCTTGTCTCATTGCATCAGCACGCAACCGAGACCTTGGTGAGAAGCATCACAGTATACCACGAAGTCATCGGTGCCTTCGGGTAATGATAGAATAGGAGCACTGCAAAGCTTTTGCTTCAGAAGTTGAAAGGCTGACTCTTGTTTATTAGTTCAATCGAACTTTTTGTCTTTCTGAGTCAAAGTCGTGAGTGGTTGGGCTATTTTCAAGAAATTTTCAATGAATCGCCGATAGTACCCAGCAAGACCTAAGAATTGGCGTACTTCGGTTGGAGTTATTGGTGCTTGCTAGCACTTGATAGCCTCGATTTTTGATGGATCAACGTGGATTCCTTGACTATTAACTACATGTCCAAGGAATTAAACGGATTGTATCCAGAACTCACACTTGGAGAATTTGGCATATAACTCCTCGTGTCTGAGTAGTTCTAGGATAGTTTTGAGGTGTTGCGCATGTTCTTGTTCATTTCTTGAGTATATGAGAATGTCATCGATGAAGACAATGATGAACTTATTAAGGTAAGGTTTGCACACCTGATTCATAAGATCCATGAATACGGCCGGTGCATTTGTTAATCCGAAGAGCATTGCCTGGAATTTATAGTGCCCATAGCGAGTTCGGAAGGCAGTTTTCAGGATATCGGTGTCATGAACTCGAAGTTGATGATAACCTGACCGAAGATCGATCTTTGAATAAATACTCGACCCTTGAAGTTGGTCAAACAGGTATTCGATACGCGGGAGTGGATATCGGTTCTTGACGGTCAACTTCTTCAACTCTCGGTAGTCGATGCACATTCTGAAAGAGCCGTCTTTCTTTTTCATGAATAAGACCGGAGCTCCTCAGGGTGAAGAACCCGGTCTAATGAATCCTCTATCCAGGAGTTCCTGTAACTGGGTAGACAGCTCCTGGAGTTCGGATATGGCTAATCGGTATGGTGCTCAGGCCACATGTGCAGTACCTGGCACGAGGTCGATTGAGAACTCAACGTGTCTTGGTGGTGGTAGACCAGGAAGTTCTTCGGGAAAGACTTCTGGAAAGTCTCGAACGATGGGGACATCCTCAAGTCACTTCTCCTCTGAATTTTTCTCCATGATGTGTGCAAGGATTGCCTAATAACCCTTTCTTAGAAATTTTCTGGTTTTTAAACAAGAGATGATGTTCAGTCTCGTCCTACAGGTCTTCCCCTCTATGATCAAAGTTCTACTGGCGGCGAGAGGGATGCGAACGATCTTAACGTAACAAATGATTTCGGCTCGGTGTCTGGACAACCAGTCCATCCCTATAATGATGTCGTAACTTTCGATCTCAACAGGCATAAGATCAATTGAAAAGGTTTCGCTGGCTAGGTTCAAAGTGCAATTAGGTATCACACTATCGGTTTCTATGAGTTTACCGTTCGCTAGTTCTACAGTGTACTTAACATCTAGAGCAACAAGGGTGATGTCAAGCAATGTGTAAAATTCATCAGAAATAAAGCTTCTATCGGAACCAGTATCAAATAGAATAGAAGCATTTAAGTTGTTGAGGAGGAACATACACGAGACCACATTAGGGTCTTCGCGGGCGTCCCCAGAGTTGAGTACGAAGGCTCTACTCTAGCGTTGTTGTTGCTGTTGTTGTTGTTCTTCAGCTTTGGGCATTCATTCCTGAAATGCCCGGTGTTCCCACATTCGAAGCAGGATCTTGATGGCCTGGTGTTATTGTTGTTGGAGGTAGTGTTGTTGGATTTGGGGGCTCAACAATCTTTTGTCGGATGCCCGTACCTCCTGCAGTTGTTGCAAGGGGTATTGCATTGACCCTCGTGGTGGCGGTTACACTTGGAACAATAGGGTTTGTTCCCAGTATACCCGCGTTTGGGTTCAGTATTGGAGGTGTAAGCTTGGATGGCGTTGGGTTTCTTGTTTGGTTGGTCGTGGTGTTCAGAGGGTTTGCGTTTATTGCTGGAGGATGGGAGTGGTGTCTCACGGTTGACAACCATTGCCATGAGTTCATGAGCTAATCGGATTGCACTTTCGACAGTGGTTGGTTTTGATGAGGCGACGTTCCCCTGGATATTCTCCGGGAGGCCGCGGATGTATCTCTTGATGCATTTCTCCATTGGATCAAGCAAACCCGGGCATAACAAAGCGAATTGCTGCAATTTGGTGGTATATCCAGCAATGTCAGTTCCCTGCACTGTCAAGTGCCAGAATTCTTCCTCCAGACGGTGCAGTTCTTCTTTCGGGACAATATTTTTCCCTAAGTTTTTTCTTCAGTTCAGCCCAAGGAAGCTGGTTTGCTATCTCGATGCCCACAAAGTTTGCGTGGGTGTTCCACCACGTAAATGCACCTTCCAGAAAGGTGTAGGCAGCAAACTTGACTTAGTTATCCTCAGTACAGTTTCAGAGGTTGAAGACGGATTCCATACGTTCAATCCACCTAATTAGACCAATAGCACCTTCCGTGCCTTTGAAGTAGAGTGGTTTGCAGCTAAGAAAATCCTTGTAAGAGCAAGGTTTGATGACAGGAGTATTGTCAGCGGTGTCATCATTTCTCCTAGAGGTTCGGGGTGATTCCCGAGTAGCCAGGGCTTCGGCCACAACTCGGGAAACGAGAGCAGCAATTTCAGCATCGCTGTAACTTTTCTTCGTCGGCGGGATGATTCTTCAAGAAAGAAACAAGAGGTACATGAGAGTTTGCACCAGAATGATAATTGAGGTAGGTGTATATATAAAAGTGGTAATATACACATCACAATGCAATGACCAATAAGGTCGAATCATATAGAGAAATTGTCAATTGATATTGCAGAGTTAAATGATTACAGACAATTTCGAGTTACGAGTTTCAAAAGTTACAGACTCATAAGTTTTACAAAAGTGCCGGGAATTGTTACCTCTGGTCAAATTACATAGGTCCTACTAAAACATAATAGAGTACTGATTCAGCCTAAGCTAATCCTGACGTAGATTGAGTTGTGGCAGTAGTGCCGTGAGATGGTCCACAGATTCTGCAAGTCTGCTAAGCATTCGGAGGGCATCCTCAGTTTCCCTTAGACGTGTCTCGCATTGATTCAGCCTTGATTGTAGGACAGAGATTTCGTTTTGGTTGCCACTCACTTGGTTGTGGACAACCTCCATAGTTGTCAAGGGTGTCCATGTTGATGAGGGTATTTTCGTGATCTTCGAATACTTGATTGATACGTTCGAGTAACGTGAGTCTCCAGTTTTCGTTGGTTTCTAGGAGTTCGATATCCATGGTATTAAGTCGTTGCTCGTGGCGGTGTAGCCTAGTGGCTAAGTCTGACAAAGTGAAGTGAGTGGGTTATGGGTCAGCTCGAGGCAACCTGGTGTTCCACCTAGCTACCCTTGGGTTTCGTGTTCCATACGGACGAGAACGTGACGAATTAGGTGGTGTGTTTGCCATTCTGAGACAAAGCGTTAGAAAAAATGAGGCCTATATTCATATAATACATATATAATATAGCCTAAGATATTGAGCGGGAGCGAGGCCTATCTATGTGTGTGTGTATATATATATATGTATATATATATATATATCACATAATAGCCTAAAGTGTCTAACACAGTTATGTTTGAGTCCTGGTTCTCTTGATGCTAGAGTCAACTAGTGTATCCTGTTCAGTCATGACTCCTTTCAGATCTCACATCATATTCTTTTAATTGTAAATAGTTGATCAGGCTATGTTAAATTAAACTAATACAATGTAGTCACTGAACCTAATCATACTTAATGAGGAATGCTGCCTAACGGTCATAGTCTAGGCCCACTAAATAGAACCTAGTTCATTATAACCTTAGGCTCTGATACCAATCTGTCACACCCCCAAATTCGGGTTGCGGAAGCGAATCGGGTTGGGGCACGTCTAATCAATAATCACAACACAAAGATATAATGAATGACTCTATATGCGCCATTTTACAATTTGTATTGATAAAACCACAGTTTACATCAAAATATAGTTTACATTAGCTCAATTTGAAATCGAGAGATTTACATACATAATTAATTTATACAAAATATAATAATGGAGCTAAATCTCTGAATGTTTACATGCTGACACGAGCTAATGATTCCTAAATTGGGCAATCCAATCTACTGCTTGGTACCTGTGATACATGCTAAAATGGGTCAGCGAAACGCTGGTGAGCTCACAGGTTTGTATGTCAACACATATTGTATGAACCGCAAGATTTAATTGAATTTAAGTTGCAATTAAGCAAAATAAAAGTTTTACAGCCATGAGCACATAGTCTGAGCTTAACTCGAGGTGTCAGGTCCACATTTAAGGTATCCTGATCGAGGTGCCTCCCACGAGTGCCTAATCTACACTCGTTTTACAGCCATTAGTACACTCGTTTACCCAGCTAGTGCATGCTAACCCGGATGAGGATGGTCAATCCTATATGGTACCATATACTAATATTCACGCTACAACGTATTACCAAACTATGTTGAGGAGGGCTTCAAAGATTAGTGAAATAACTCATGTAGTAATTGTTTGTTTTCGTACTTGCGTTCATATAGTTAAAATAAAACGAGCAATGATATCACACCCCTGAGTAAAACTGTAAAATAGGGGCTATGAGACTCACCTAAGTCTTGAGAGTTTAAATTAATAAACTTGCGTTGATTAGCCGAAATGAGTTGTCCGAAGACTTGTAACCTGAGGGTGTCCACGACACGCGATGGTTATAAATGTGAGCATGTATCTAGAAAGACTACCTTTGTAGTTGTTCGTCCAACAAGAATGTCCAAATTACTATGATTTGGTTGATTTGCTTATGTTTTGAAAATGTGTACGGCCCGTTGGTGATTGTTTGTAATAATAATCTTCAACATTATAATTTTGATTTCGAAGTGTTATACTTAAAAGTAATTACAAACTTTAGGTGATGGGGGTCCAGGGACAGCGCCCCTGATAGCGGGTTCCAAGGGATGGCAACCCCTGGCGGGGTCCAAGGGGCAGAGCCCCTGGCTGGGGTGAATCAAGTGATAAAATTTTAGGTCTTGACACTTAATAAAATATGTGTTTTCTAGGTTCTGTTTCATGCGACACAACGTGCGACATACGGCTTTGTGTCGCTAAGTGCGACATAATCTGTTGTGTCATAGATCATGACTGCGATGTAAGAGCTTGTGTCGCTAAGTGTGACATCCGTAATTTAATGCGACTTAAGGTGTTGTGTCGCTATGTGCGACGGGAATAAGTGTTGCGACATAGTGTTTTGTGTCGCTATATGCGACATCCGGAAGTATTGCGACATAAAGGCTTGTGTCGCTATATGTGACATAGGCCATAAAAATGCGACATAAGGGCTTGCGTTGCAGGTGGCCTGGAGCCTCTGCGACATAACGAGCTGTTGGCCGGAAAATGAGTTGAAAAGGTGTTTTTCGGTTTCTGTTTGACTTGAAACTTTTACCCAACCCATATTTGGACATTTTAAGCTTAAATAACCCATAAACAAGTGAAAATAATGGAAATCGGAGTGTTTTGGGATTTTTCAGAAACTTACAAACTTAACGCCGGAGGAATCCGAAAAGAGGGAAATGTAGATCTCGACTAGGGGAACGTTTTCTTCTAAACGAGTGTGACGATCCAAGGCCGTTTGGTGGTAGTAATTGGTGGTTGTTTATGGTGATGGTGTGGTGGTTATATTTAGAGAGAAAAGAGAGAAAAGTAAGAGAGATAGAGAAATGGAAATGATGAAATCGAGGGTGGGGAGGGGGTTAGGGCAGATTTTTTGGGAAATTAGGGGAGGGAAAATCTCTCAAATTCTTTAGTCCCTGCGTTTGCGCTCCGTGCGGTGTTCGTTTCCCCGATCGTTTAATTGTTTATATAATTATTTTAAATACGAATATTTATTAATATGTTTGTTGAAGTATTTCATAAAATACTTTTACTTGAGTTATAAAATATAACTTATTCTTGTTTCGATTGTTCGCGCGTTTATTATTTTAATCGCGTAATTGTTGTTTGTGCGATACGAATTTGGGTTGAAATATTATCTAAATAATATTTTGGATAAAATAGAGTTATTAAATAATGTCATATTATTTAATAAAATTATTCACCAACGTCCATATTAATTGAATCGAATTGCATTCGATTTGAAACTTGTACGATTTAATTAAATCGCATACTTATATATATTCAATAATATATATATTGATACATTAATTAGCCTAACACAGAACTAATTACATGTATTACACTTGATTAGGCACTAATTACTAGTCCTAATTTGGCGGGTGTCACATGACTTTCGTAGGATATACTAGTTAATTGTGAAGTTGTATTATCCTTTCGGAATTCCAACAGTTAAACCAGAGCTTATTCCAGTGATATGACTACCTTCGGTCATTTATGACTTTCATACATTTGTACTTTGCTCGAAAGCATTTCCAGTACTATATCGAATAAATAGTCGAATAGGGGGCATCATATCACTTTACAATTATCGTGCACTAATTATATAATGTCATCCCTACTTATAGTTATCTACATCATCAACAATCACAATAATAAACTACTCGCAATTTATGGCAACAAGTAAATCACATACCAAGTAATAATGCATATTTAAAATACGAAATAAAACAAGTATGATAAATGTTTAGATATCACCCGGAAATAAATGTGTAGCAGTGTATTATTATGACTGACAACTCTTTTACACGTACAAAGATTTATCTCCGAATCTATAGCGTTCGTTCTAGCCTCTATATTAATCTGTAGATTAATTACAATAATCCTAGAATGAGAAAAACTATAAAACACAAGAGAATTTCTAAAGTGGAATTTTGTGATGCCGAGAGTATGTGAGGTGTGATGTTGAGGTGTGTCTTTCAAATGAACCAAAGGAACCTATTTATACTAGAATTTTGGTGCACTTTAGCAACTAGGGGCACATGTTAGCAAAAGGTGGTAAAGCGGCTAGCACATGTAGCCTAAAGTGTGAAAAGGTCTAGCACATATACCCTAAAGTTGCGAAAAGCTCTAGCTCGTGTACCGGGCGAGTACGAGCAAGGGTGAAAAAGAATCCGGGGGATGGGGGCCTGGTGGCCGACACCGTCACCATGGTGGGCGACGGCGGCTGCCATGCTGCCGTCCCGGTTCACCGTCTTTTGCTCATTTCTTAAATCACACGTATCTTCTTCGTTATGCATCCGTTTACTTCGATTCTTTTCGCGTTGGATTTGTTTTTCAAAAACGAAGACTTTTATGGAAATAAATTTGTGAAATATTTCTCTAATCTTTAGATGTCTCGTGCGAATCGTTTGAATCTTGGGGTGTATGTAGAATCTTCGTTCTTCTTCCATTTTCGTTGATTCTTCTTCTGTTAGATTCGTATTTTGAAAACAAATATCTTGGATAATAGAAATCTCAGTGGTGGGTATGTTATCTCAAATCTTGTCTCGGATGCCTTGAATCTTCAACTGTGTGTGGAATCTTCATTTTTCGTTTTGCTTGATTTTTCTCGTGCTTCCGTGTTTTTACCTCTTGGGCTTAATATCACCAATTTAAGTGATAATTGAGCTTGTATGCCAACTATTAGTCTTAAATGAGAGGGATATCGGTAGTAAAAACATGACTTTTTACGCGATATCAATATACGAATATCATAGTAAACACACACGTTTAATATGTAATTCTCGTACACACATCACCACCTTATCACCTTTACTTTACTTTAGTTTTAGATTAGATAAATTATGAAAACCGAAACAAAACCCCTATCAACTCTTAAAAACCATCTAAATTACAAAAGATAATTGAAGTCCTTAATCCCATGCCTGGTGTAGTTTGAAGAACGACCCTAGGTCATACCTATCGCTGTACTCACCCATAGTTTAGTATACTTAGGCCCAATAAATATAAAATATAAAACTCCACTGATCGCGTCCCGGTATTGTTTCGGTTAGTCCTTCGACTACGAGGATGGTCCTCCCCTTTCACAAGGAGAGGACTTCGCAACCTGGCTCTTCGGGGCGCATCAAGTTTTTGGCACCGCTTCCGGGGACTACAACGACCGATTTTAGGAATTTAGTTATCTTAGTTATTTAGCGATCCTTTCGATAGATCAATATCATCCGAAAGTTCCTTTTTTGTTCTTTCCTTTTTCGTAACCTTTCCTTTCCAAAACTCTCTTTTCTACAAAACCAAAACTTCCATATGCCATGACGAATCGTATCACTCTCGCTTCAACCTGCAAACCACTACTGGAGGGAAGAGGAGGACCTATCATGCTACCAGCTGACATAAACTTTGAAATTAAACCGACGATTATCAAATTACTTAAAACCTTCTGCCAATTTCACGGTTTTCTGCTTGATGGTCCAAACTTACATTTGGACAGATTCATCAATCTTTCTGACACTTATGAGCAATCAGAAACTTCCAAAGACGTCATTCGACTCTATTTTCACGTGCTCTGGCATGGTTTGATGAACTCGAAGCCAATTCGAGTCATACTTGGGAGGAGTTGGCTACTAAGTTTATGGCTAAGTTTTCCCTCCTTCCAAAGAAACCAAGCTTAAAGATGACA
Source organism: Pseudognaphalium luteoalbum (assembly GCA_963422505.1). Classification (NCBI taxonomy): domain Eukaryota; kingdom Viridiplantae; phylum Streptophyta; class Magnoliopsida; order Asterales; family Asteraceae; genus Pseudognaphalium; species Pseudognaphalium luteoalbum. The sequence goes on along the minus strand of OY730193.1, from coordinate 58,437,149 downwards.
TCATAAATTTCCACCAAGGAAATGATGAATTGTTATTTTCAGCATGGGAATGATTTATGAAATTGCTTAATAGATGTCCGAATCATCAGTTGGTCAAAACGAATCTTATCTGCATATTCTATAACGGTCTAAACTCTCACCACAAATCAACCCTCGATGATGCTTCGCTGGGAAACTTCATGACACACACCTCAGAAGAAGCATGGAAGCTAGTTGAAACAATGGCGATGCATCAACATGACTGGGAGTCTGGAGTAACAACCGAGGAAGTAAGGAGTACTTCCGATCCAACCTTAGAAACTTTGCAAACTCAAATTGACAATCTTACCAAAGTCTTCAAGGATCTACAAGACTCTTCTAAACCTCAATGAAGGAATGATTCCCAAAAATCTCCCCTTCGCAAAGGTACGGAAGAAAGTCTTGTCACAACTCTAAAAAGCCCTGAACCGTACTTTCCTTATAAATGTTTTAATAGGCTAGGATATGTGGCTCATTAGGAAATATATATAGTCCAGAATAGACAACAAGGAATATTTAATGTAGCAACGGAAAAGCCGTAAATCAGCCCAGTACTTGGTATAGCGTTGGAAATACTTCTGGTGAAGTACAAATACATGGAAGCAATGGAAAGGTTGTAGGTGAGATTACTTTGTTACAGTGAATATTCCAAGTTCGTCTATTAAATCCTATACCCGCCATCATAGCTAATGCCTTAACTAAAATAACTACCCCTAAATAGCATATACGATTATCATAGTAAACACACGTATTTAATCTGTAGTTCTCGTAGCCACCTCACCTCCTTTACCTTACTTTAGTTTTAATTAGTTAATTAGAAAACAAAACAAAACCCCCTATCAAACTCTTGAAAAACCAGCTAAATTACAAAAGATAATCAAAAAGCCTAGATCCTATGCCCGTTGTAGTTTAAAGAATGACCCTAGGTCATACCTATCGCTATACTCACCCATAGCTTTAGTATACTTAGGCTCCGCATATATAAATTTTAAAACTTGCGAACACTGCTCTATTATCCCCTGTTAGCTGATGACACGCAAAAAGTTATGTTTTTACGTGCATTATTCTCACCTTTTTAGCCCAATATGTGATGGAACTAAACAAAATAGATACTTTATCACTAAAACTCATCACATAGGCTAAAATATAGACAACGTTTCAAAAATCAACTAAAATGGTCGAAAAACACGATAAATCTAACGAAAACGATCACAAGCATTCACATTCAATCATTTCATTTCTTCTAGAGCTATGTTCCGAGTTATGACCTCTAACTTATGTCATTCTCTTCATTAGGAAGTTACGAACGCGTGGACGCAAGAATCGCTCAAAACGGATAAACGACGAAGAAGATACGACTAAACGAAGAAACGAAGAACCAAAGGGGCCAAGATACGACTGTCCACAGCCGTATATGGCTGACCCAGACTGTATACAGGTGGGCACAGACAGTATACGGCCTGTGCAGACCGTATACGGTTTGTGTCTAGCCGTATACGGCCTAGGACATCCGTATACGGTTCGTGTTCACCCGTATTTGCTCCAGGAAAGCCGTATACGGTCCGGGACAGCCGTATTGGTGCATTTGGGTGATAAAAATCAGATTGTTATACCTTTGTGCGATACAGCTATGCATTTGAGGTTCAGGATACTGTTTACGGATACGGTTGTGCGTTGCCTATAAATAATAAGCTCAAGTTATCATTTCAATACACCTCCAAGAATCATTCATTCTTCACTTCATTTCTTTCTTTCCCTTCTCTCTCTACTCTCTCTCTCTAGAATAAAGTAGTTAGTTAGATTAGTTAAGCTAGTAGGTTACGAGATTTAAGCTCTTTTGTAATGGAGGTGCTCTGAGAATGCGGTTACGCAAGATTTGTAATAACGCTTCGCCAGATTTTATTATAATCTCTATCTTTTTATTTTTTTTGAATAATGTTGTGCTATTTCTATGCTTATTTAGAAATGCTTGCTAGAATTATTGCCATGCTAAGCTAAACAAATCTGTGTTTGCTATGATAGTTGCCATGCTAGGGTAGTTATACTTAAATCATGCTGTTACTCTGTCTATATGCTGTTGAAATATAATTGAATCTATGAATCGAATCTCAAATGTTTATCTATCCAACTTAGGTTGTGGTTAGTAACATCCTTCTAGGCTTGGCCAATTACTAGTAGTATGCCGCTAATTATTCTGTGTCTGATGATCGTTGAACTGGACATGGTCGGTGTTCTCCTGGTTGAAATATAACCGGAGAGATAGGTTAGATTCAAGTCATTTAACAAGTATCTTAGAGAGAACTTTTAGGGAACTTGTGACTTAACCATTATCCTATTACTCTGCATGATTAGAACTGATCCCTGCTATGCTGCCTTATTGCATGTTCTTGTTTGATTGTTGCTTAGGGTCTGCATGCTATTATCATTTATGCTGATAGGATATATGATTAGGTTTTTAGATATATATTAATTGCATACACCAGTTTAACATGCCTAGAATAGTTATGATGATTTATATGAAATAATGATGAACAATTTAACTAGCCGTTAGACTAGACCATCCCAACTTGTCCCGGTAGGAAACCCATGTTCATGTTTTTGTTTATTCAACAATTCATGTCATGATTCGGATATCTCAAATGTACAAGATTGGGGACAAGACTCGAGGTTGGTCGTTGGTTAAATTGGTTACTACAATTGGGACAACTTCCGGTGTAGTCTACATTCCATAGTTGTTATCCGTGTGACATGTTATTTATCCGATTGCAGACAACTCTACGTTAGATAGATGATAGGCTAGGAGCTATGGCTCATTAGGAAATATATGACCCAGATCCAGGTTAGACAAATAAGGAACCTTTGATTAAGCAACGGAAATACCACAGTTGAAAGGCTGTAGGTATATTACTTTGTTCACAATTGAGAGATCTGAGTTTGTCGGCCTAATCCTGGAGCTGTCATCTTAACTAAGGCCTTAGCCCAGTAACTACCCCTAAATAGCATGAGTAATTATCATTGTAAACACTCGCTTAACCTGCAAGTTCTCGTTGCCATATCACCTTTCTTTTTATACTTTAAGTTTTAGATAATTAGTTAGTTAACCAAAACCAACCAAAACCTCTAGAAACCCTAACTAAATCTCGAAGGATAACTGAAGTCCTAGATCCCATGCCCATTGTAGTTTGAAGAACGACCCTAGGTCATACCTATCGTTGTACTCACCCATAGCTTTAGTATATACTTAGGCCCAGCGAAACATAAATATAA